>OY390726.1:14140171-14740171 GCA_959613375.1 Heteropelma amictum
ATACTCGGCGTGGAGTGGTCGCCTCCGAGCTTATAAACACATTTTCTAACCCGCGCTGGGACTCGCCACGTATTACGAAATTCGAATAACGTTACCACGCATACCCGAGCGATCGCCCTCTCGCTCTTTGTACCCGGCGTGCGCTGCTGCTGCTGCTGCTGTTGCTCAATGTCCCCGATTGGATCGCTCTCGGCGCGACAAGTGCGCGCACAACGGAACAGGATGACAACAGAGTCTACAACAATTCGAGAGGGCTGTGCGCGTCCCTCTCTCGCTCTCTCTCTCTCTCTCTCTCTGACGATTGTGTCGCCACTATCGTTTCTCGATGACCGTGTAATGTGCGTAGCTCTCCACGTAACGTAGCTTTAGATGCCTCGCTCGAGGGGCTAATGGAATTTACATTACGTTTCCTGCGCCCGACTCGAAAGAACCGTTCGACAAATCCATGCGCCTAACGCCACGATTTTTATCGCGTTACGCGCTCCCTCCTCTCTTTCTCTCCGCCTCTTCCGTCTCGCTCTCGATCGGCGCAACCAAGCTACCGGGCTCGCCCCTATGAAGCAACAGGCTCTCTCTCTCTCTCTCCCCCTCTCCCTCGTGTTTAACAGGGTGAACACAAAAACTCGAGAGGGTTGATACGACGATCTTTTCGTCGTAAGATTCTCGATAATATACACGCATGTTTAATGGATCCCGTCTCGGAATGTCGATCGTCTTCGAGCGTGGGAATAATGGGGAAAAAATGCCCTCTCTCGTTTACGATTTCACCCTAATAGGAGTTTGTATATCCCCTCCGTTAACCTCCGTAGCGTGACGACACTCGTTAAATCTTTTCTCTCCCTAATGAATCGACTAATTACCCGAGCCCCGATTCCGTGCGTAAACGATGATTCAGCATCGATAAGAACGTTGAAAACTATGCAAATGCACGGTCCCCTCGGTGAATCTCATTTTTTAGACGGAGAATCGATCTACCGCAAAGACTCGTGGAATTTCCGTCACTTTCCTATTTCGTTTTTTTTGTTTCTCCAATTTTTCATGT
The DNA here is from genome assembly GCA_959613375.1 of Heteropelma amictum. Classification (NCBI taxonomy): domain Eukaryota; kingdom Metazoa; phylum Arthropoda; class Insecta; order Hymenoptera; family Ichneumonidae; genus Heteropelma; species Heteropelma amictum. Next base: position 14,141,214 of record OY390726.1, read on the forward strand.
CGCCTCGTAGACACGTGGAAATTGGGAAATAAATAATGAAATCCGGTTTAATTCATTATAATCTTGATGAAAAGAGAAATACAACGTGTATAGAAATCGGGAGGGCTCCGTGAAGCGAGGAGGACAAAAAGGGGTGTCCCACGAAGCGAGGAGAGTGTTTCCGTGAATGCACCTGCAGCGGGGCTCTCTATTATATCGCCGTACAGCGAAGCTGGTGCAGAGAATTCCTTCCCAGCTCTCTACAACGGGCTTCGTTCATTTTTTTTCCTTCTTCCCCTCCCGACTTGTCGCTGTCTCTCTCTCTCTCTTTCTCTCTCTCTCGCTTGGTTTACCCCGCGCGGTTGCGGCAAGAAAGCGAACCCCTCTAACCCGGATCAGCATCAGGATTGGCTTCCCAGCCTTTCTATGGAATACACCTGCGATACTATTATGTATTTATACATATGGGGCGTTCCAGATCGAATCGATGGGATCTCCTCCGACTCTTCGGTGATTTAAAGTTCACTATTTTTTTTTTTAATTATCCTCAGAGCCAGGCTTTCAGGGATAAAACAAATCGTCGAATCCAACTCGATGAAATACCGTCCAATTTCGTGCTCCAGTTGGCAATTACCCGCCTCTCGGGGTTTTTTTTCTCGCGTGTTTGAAAAACAATTTTTTTATCGCGCTTCTTTTCCTCACCGTTCGCGGGACGAACGATTTTTTTCTCCCGTCTCCGCCAATCTTATCCCTTTATCGCAGCGCGCACCGCGAGACCCGAGAAATCTTTGCGTTTTCGTAAATATCGCGGTGTCGAAGAATCAGCGCGAGAGATAGGGAGCGAAACTCTCGGGTTTTATCAACGTCCCGCGATTCCGCAAAGTACGGCGTGAGTCACGAAGGAAAGAGACTCTTTTTCGATGACGAATTATCTTTCACGATTGCGAAACTTGCCCCCGTTGGGGTGGTGAGTTGTCGTTGCGGGAAGTTTTAATCGCCGACGCGAATTTTGCGATGTATTCCGTGTGAATATTACGAAAAACTTTCGTGCAGCTCCAAGGGCATTCGAAATTACATCTACCGCGTTATGTTACCATTTTATTCTTATTTTTATATTTTATAGCGCGTAGCTGTGTCATTTATTATTATTCTTATTGAATACATCGCGCGAACTTGCTTGAAAAAATTAGGAAAATTCTGCCTCGGAGTCTGTTGAAATTTTGAAAGTTTCCGCAGTTCCAAAAAACATTCTTTTCACCGGAAGAACACCTTAAAGCACCTCCACGGTTTTTGAACGATTATTATCGCCATTGCGCGTTCAAAAGCGCGACATCGAACGCAGCGACGTCGCTCTTTGGTCGTTCAACAGCCCCGCGATTAAATTCCAATCGGTGCGCGTCGTTAATGATTTTCATTTTTTTTCTTTTTTTTTATTCTTAATTTATTCTTATTTTTATATTCAATAGCGCGTAGCTGTGTCATTTATTATTATTCTTATTGAATACATCGCGCGAACTTCCTTGAAAAAATTAGGAAAATTCTGCCTCGGAGCCTGTTGAAATTTTGAAAGTTTCCGCAGTTCCAAAAACCATTCTTTTCACCGGAAGAACACCTTAAAGCACCTCCACGGTTTTTAGACGATTATTATCGCCATTGCGCGTTCAAAAGCGCGTAGCTGTGTCATTTATTATTATTCTTATTGAATACATCGCGCGAACTTCCTTGAGAAAATTAGGAAAATTCTGCCTCGGAGCCTGTTGAAATTTTGAAAGTTTCCGCAGTTCCAAAAACCATTCTTTTGACCGGAAGAACACCTTAAAGCACCTCCACAGTTTTTAAACGATTATTATCGCCATTGCGCGTTCAAAAGCGCGACATCGAACGCAGCGACGTCGCTCTTTGGTCGTCCAACAGCCCCGCGATTAAATTCCAATCGGTGCGCGTCGTAAATGATTTTTCTCCGGTCGATTCCGAGCTACTCTCATATCGCTCACTCGCTGACCTCACCGCATCGTCTCTCGTAATCTTATGCAAAACTTCATCTCGATCGTGCCTCATATTTTTCCTCAAGGACATCCGCTCGTGCACGTCGCATCGACGACGAACGAGAGTTTCTCCCCTCCCTCGTCGTCCCTCTCCGCGGCGAATTTCCATTTTTCCCTCTCGGCTCTGAAAATTCGTCAGAGTCAACGATGAAAACCTCGAATTTCGCGATCCTTCGTTTCCCGTGAAATTTTCAACGTTATTCCCGAAAAAAAAAAAACCGCCCGGAGCGAGAAGTCGGCGCGCAAAACGCTCGCGATTTTTGCCTCGCGCAGAGTCAGATCCGCGCGTTAAATTGTACCCACAGCGGCATCGAACTTGGCGCCCCAGTTCCACACCTGCATACAGTTATGCGCGGCTTCCCATTTACGGTTTCCATCGCAGCGGTGAATAGCGCTCGTGGAATTTCCACTTTTTGTTTTCCACCGCGTTGCACCGAGCCTGCATCCGCTTTTACTCACGCGATCATAAAGACGAATTAATAAACGATCAATTTTATCCTCCGGCTGATGGCGGAACCAAAGTCGTCGCTCGAAAACTCGAGAGAGCGGCGACGATTTGACTCGGCAAAACACACCTGTACGATGTTTTGAAAAAAAGCGAAAAACACAAAAAAAATCGTAAATTCCACTCGACGAGGCATCATTAATCGTTGATTAATGATAAATCGATCTCCGTGTCTCTTCTGCCGGAAAAAAAATGGAAAAAAAATCGAGCCTTCGTTACCGAATTTTGGTGCACGCTCGTCGTCGACGCCATTGAGACCCCAAAGAGCCGCGGGTCAAAACTCGAGGGCACAATAATCGAGAATGGGGCGAGAGGCGAGTCCGTCGTCACACACGTACACACGCGCGTTAATTCGTAAACAGACGCATATACAAGCGTAGATCGTATACACTATGGATGCAAGCTCTCGCTAAACACGACGCGATTTTCGTGCAATTAACGTACTCCCTCCGAGTCCCCTCCAGACGCGACGCTCGCTCGTCGTTTCTCCTCGAGTATCCTCGCAGTCTCCGCGGGGTTGACTCTTCATTTTTCAATTCCGAGTCTCTATACTCTGCATAGATCGACGTTCGTGTCGCGGACTTTGGTATCGAGCACAGAGAAAGGGGAGGGGCGAGTTTGCCGCCTCCGCGGCGGGCTCAAAGGTCGAGGGCAACTTTTTCGTCGTTCATTCACGAAGGGGGAGGCGAGGACGGGTACACAAACGCCGCTGAGGAGGAAAAGACGTTTTCGATTCTCTCCTCGTTTTTCTTCTTTCCTTTTTTGTCTCTCAACTGGAAACGCTCCTGGCGATACGATCGATCGGAATTTTCCCTCGCGAAATTGCCTCGAAAAAGCGGGAAAGAAATAATGAAAAGTACATACGATGTGTTCGCCACGCCAATGGGTGCGCCGAGGTCGAGAGAGCTCTCGGGCAAAGCGCACTCTCGTAGCGTGTGCGATAGTCTCCGGGGCTCTCTGGCTCTCGCGGAGTATCGCGGGGCAACGTCGACGACGACGACGACAACGAGGTGGAGGCGTTGGGGAAGCAGAGAGAGGGTGCAGCTCTCGGGCGTTCGTTTTAGAGAGCGCGTACATGATGCATACACGTGTGTGTGTGTGTGTGTGGGACAGTGAGAGAGAGAGAGAGAGAGAGAGAGAGTGCCGCCTTCGTCGCGCTGCACACCGAGAAAAATAGTTTGGTTCCATCAACCAAATAGCGTATAGTAGCACAATTTTCTCTTTGAAACTATCAAATTTTTGTGTATTTCAACAAGTACATTTGTTCGACTTGATAAAACAGTTATAATTGATTCGCCTTAGTTATTTCAAACAAATTCTTTTTTAAGTGTAAATTGCAAAGAAACATTTTATTAGATTCAAACAAAAGTGATATTTCTATTCACAAGTCTTGCAAGTATCATCTACCGAACTACCTATTTCATTTAAATAAATGCTTTATTAGACTATGTAGTACTCCATTCATCAAGGATTTCGTTGTGTCAAAGAATTATTCATTTGTTTCAAATAAATCGCTTGGTAGGAGAAAAAACGCGTCATAGACAGTGTCACAGCGACACTTTCTCAATAACGACATAGCAACGCGGTATCAGTAACGACATAGCAAGACATAGCAATCCAAAAAGTGTCGTTAAATAGAATTTTATTCAAGTCAAGTAGGTCTCTTTTTTTATAAATGAATTGCGGTCGATGAAAACATTTATTTGGCGTAAAGAAACAGTTTCATTAAAAATCATTCAAACGTTTAGTATCGTCGAGATATAATGCATTTTTTTGTTGGAAGCAAACAAATTATTTCACTGAAAGTCTAACAAAAATTTGGTATGCCAAGATACAACCAAATCTTTTTTCTCAGTGCACCCGCCAACGTCACGGCGTGTTTTTCGTACGTGTTATAAGAGTCGGCGAAATATGCTTTTCTGCCTGCGAGGACTCTTAAGGGGGTGAGAGAGGCGGAGGGGTGGCGCGAGAGGGAGGGAGAGAAAGAAAGAGGCCAGACGCGGCCAATCGGCGCGGGGCTGTGACTCGTCGCGACGTGCGTGATCGCCGACTTCTCTCTCCTCGGCTTCGTCCATGCTCCTCTCGCGTATATACATATACTCTATACACGTACGTCTATTAATATATATGCTCCTTGCGAATACTCTCGCGCCCTCTCCCTCTCTCTCTCTCTCTCTCTCTATCGTTGCTAATCGTATGCGTGTTGTGTGTACGATCGTCAATGTGTTACGAATTATTTCCACGCAGCGGACGTATGCGCGATCGCAGAGTGGGTGCCTCGGGACTCCTTCGGAGAACGTGCGGCGAAAGCTGCAAACAGGGGCGCGAGAGGAAACTCGATGTTTTTGCGCCTCTCGCGGAATTTTTCGGCAAAATTGTCGCTGCGGGAGAACACGCCGAACTTTGCCGCGAAAAACATGCCTCTCGCTTCCTCCAGTCACGTGACGACGCGGGGGGTTGCTGAGGAAGGGATGTAGAATGAGAAAAATGTCGAAAAAAAAACAAATAAACTCTCCCGAAATTACGGAAACAACGTGCGCCATTTGGATATTCAATTTCGATGCGATTGATACTCGAGACAGTTGGATTCCTTCCGCGAGATCATCGGGTGTCGATTGCCGTTAATTTGTCGGGTGCGATTCGAAAATCGAGACGGGAATTTCGTGAACAATGCCATCTGCTGAAACCCGAGCACTTTTGTTCCTGGTACAGGCGCTTTTTTTCTTCTTTTTCCTCTTTAAATCAACGTACAAAGCTTTGTGTCACCGGGCGACTTTTTTTTCTGTCATCATTTCCCTCGTGTGACAAAAGAACAGCCGAGTGAGAGCGAGAGAGAGAGCGGAAGGGAGGATAGCAGTGCAATATAAACCGACTGGATAATTCCTCTGGCTTTTACATACTTGTATATATATATATATATATCCACACACACGCCACTATATATATACATCTTGTATAAATTTCTATGCATATACAGCACAAGTAGGAGAATCGAGAATGCACGCACATCCCAGTGGAGCCCCCGGGGGGCTGCCATGATGGCGTGGCGCGCTCTTTCCGCGTGTGAGTGTGTTTTTACACGCCGAGGCTCTTTCGCGCTCCTACGAAGGTTCTAAAATGTGGGACACGAGCTCGCGCGAGCACACGCTCGTATCGCTCGGGTGGTAAACGCGGTTCAGCCTGTACAGAGAGAGAGAGAGAGAGAGAGAGAGGGGGGGGGGGAGAATATAACTCGACGTGCGCGCATATTTTTCTCGGGTTGCGGCGACTCGAGCAATTTCTGATACCCCAAGTTGCCTCATCCGCCTCTCTCTTCTTCCGCCCCCGTTCCTCGCGATCTTTATTAAAAAAAAAAAAAAAAAAAAAATTCAAGAATTCACGAATTTTTGTGGAAAAACAGAAATCACCATTTAACCCCTCATGTCGGATGATCTTCTCTTCGTTTTTACTTTTTTTTTTCCGCATTTTAATTACCGTATTTACGTAACGCGACGCGGCGACGGGGAGTGAAAAATGTTACACGATCCCCTTGAACATCGGTCAGATATTACGCGGTGAATAACAAGGGATACGAATGGATGGAGCAGCGAGGGAATTACACACACGAGTCCGTGCGTTGTTTCGTATGTGCGTGCAGCAGGCCGGGAACAGCCTCGAATCTCTCTCTCTCTCTCTCTCTCTCTCTCTCGATGCTGCTGCTGTGACGTGAGATCGTTCCAAGCACATCCTGGCACTTCCCCAGTGAGAGTGAGCGCGGGGAATCCGCGCGGGGGAGAAAACTTTGCAGGGGCATACAGCACGAATCAGCTACGACACAAAACACGGATAGCTTCGACATCGACGAGAGAGAGAGAAAGAGCACGAATGCTCTCTCCTCTCGTTGTAACTTTACGTGTATAGACGACGCGAGCGCGTGTGTACTCGGGCTTGCACACTCGGTGTTTCGTTAGTAAGGATCTGTTTACAGTCGATTCTCGATTGCACGAAATAAAAAACACGAAACGCCCCTCCATTGATGACGATGTGTCCCGAGGAACTCGAGGAAAATGACGATTTTTCGAAGTGAAACGAGGTGAAAAATCGGATTCGACAATCCGGATCGTTTACACGACGTGTTTTTCATTTTTCGACAAGGAGATCGACGAGTTTCATGGAACTTTGAACGAAACTGTACGCACGAGGAATTTGAGGTTTTTTTTTTTTCTTCCGATACGTATTAGGACGAAACGCGTGACTCACCCATGGAGCGAAGCCTTTTCGTCATTCCATTCCACAGAGCTATTTTTTTGCTCTTGTACTTCCGGGATGTTCCGAGCAGCGTGGAATTTTTGCGTATACATCGTTCTTTCTATCGAGCGAACCTCATTTATTACGTATCGAGGACGAGGAAGGAGCATTAGGCGCGGAATAAGCCTCGCGGTGAGGAGCGCGCCCCGCGCCGCCGCGAGGGGGCGCGTGCACTCGCTTGGCTTCGACCTCGATCGCTCTTGTCCTCGATGCCCGCGCGCGGCTCGAGATTCGCACGTAAACAAGCACGAACGAGGAATTCTCGAGCCCGCTGGGCAAAAAGGGCACAAACGAGCGAATTCTCCTTCGTATATTCCGACGAAAACAACCCTCGTTCGCGACAATCATTTCTATTCTCTATTAAAATGAAAAAAAAAAAAAAAACACACGCTTTCCTCAATGAAGAGAAAAATCACTCGTACGATTTTCACGTGGAGATTTTCCCAGAACGAGCGTAACGAGCACGAAAAATGGGGGACGAAAAAGTGAATTAAACAGTGGATTTCAATCGTACCGCAATTATTATTACAGTCGTGTGTGTACAACGTTAATTCGATCCATTTATGGACACAGCCACCCGCATAGAAAGTTTCCCTCGTCGTCTCGAGGCCCTCCGCGTGTCTTTATTTTCTCTCCCGTCGTTCTCACCGTCGTGCTCGTACCGCAATGTGGCAGCGAGGGTCGGGGAGAAGGAACCCTCTCATTGCCACGGTTAAAAATCATTTGCCGCCCTTCGTCGACGGTAACGACCTGACTCAACCCTCATCCGGCGTCTAGCGCCCCCTCAATCAACGCGAGAGCGACCTTCCGAAATTCTCATCGTCCGCGTCTCTGCGGCGCTCTCGTACACGCACGACCCTCTTGGGAACCCTTGACACGAAAACGCATCCCTTGATTCTCGCCCTAACGCAACAGACGCGTCTTCGAGGGTCGTCGCTTTTCACCCTCCTGCGTGTTTTATGCACGCACGTTCAACGAACCCCCCAAACATTCCGAAGGATCCTTTTTCCCTTTTTGTCAAGGTCAGGGTGAAAACAAACGCGGAAACTACACCCCGGTCGTCCCTTCGAAATTGTGCTCTGGAGGAAACTCTTCAAAGACGAAAAAAACCCCATTGGCGCTCGGCGATTTTATTTTACAAAAATTTTCGAAAAGTCATTCAAAATGATCTTCCACGCGGTAATTATTCAACCTGTTTGCTCCACCGCTCGTTTGAAATATTCTTCACCGCTGTGCGCGGAGATACGCGCGGAGGAGAGAGAGAAGGATGAGAAAAAATAAAGGACAAGATGGCGGGCGCAGCGTTCTCGAAGCTGTGTGTGCGATGACGCTTAATTCTTCTCGCTGCTGGAGAACCGTGGGCGTTGAAAGGGCTCGAGAGATTTTTATTCCACGTTCCGATGCTGGTGTAGTAGCCCCCCCTCCCCTCGTAGTCGCGTAGAAGAATACAAGACAGGCTCGGGAAACACACACGAAGAGAGAGAGAGAGAGAGAGAGAGAGAGAGAGAGAGAGAGAGAGAGAGAGAGAGAGAGAAGCGGGTGACTTTGCCGCACATGTAAGAGCCTCGATGTTCAAGGGGATTTTTATACAGCATGAGGTGTTCCATCTTGCAAGCGGCTCGAGGCGACAAGCCTGGAAGCGGGACAACTCGATCTAGCATTCGTATTCTCTCGTCTCTATTTTATCTCTCTCTCTCTCTCTCGCTCGTTATTTTTTCTTCCCACTCTATTCCGGCCCCACAACATTGGCGGCGCAAAGGCGATAAGGCGATGTCTATGGAGGAAAAAGAGGGCGCAACACACCCAATTTACCGCTGACGAGTCACGCGAGCCACGTCCTTCTTTCATTGTCCGTAGTTCTGCTACTGCGCTCTGTTGCTGTTTTTTTTTTTTTCCTTCTTTTTCCTCTCCATTCTTTTACTCACACGCGCGCGAGTGTTCTACGCGATCCACCGGCACATCTCTCGCGGAGAACTACTGCAGCACACACTCTCGAGCACGAGTGTGTGTACACGCTGGTATCGCACGTAGGAAAAAAAGGAAGAAAAAAAATAGCGTCTCGGCAATGACGATTACGCAACACGCGGTGGCCGTGAGAGTGCCTCGGGTCTCTCTCGTTTTGTGGGCTTTATAGATACGCGTTTGTCCCTCTCTCTCTCTCTCTCTCTAGGTCTCTTCATCTCAGCCGAGTGGCATCGTGACTCCTCGCCGTCGTCGTCACGTTTCCTCTATACTTATTCGAGCTCTCTATAGCTGTTTTTCGTACGCTATTGCCGGGTTACTATCGCGATAAACGTCGAGCCCGCGCGCGTGTGTGTGTGCGCGTGGAATTATGAATTTCTTTTACACGTAATACGCAAATATATGCGCTCGCCGTTTTGCAATACCGAGGATGTGTGAGCAATTCTGAGAACAGAGAAAAATTGAAAAATCGAAAATCGTCCGGGCGTTTTTGACTCTGCGAGCGGAAATCTCTTTTGCACGGGCTTTCGCACCAAAGGCACCCTCTGGGAGATTTGAAACAAAAGAGTCAGTTGCAACTTCGAGCTGCATTTGCATCGCCCGAGCTCCGGATTGTCCGACTTTCGAGAAAGTGGGGGAAAATGAGCCGTTTTCTTAGGATATTTCTTGAAAAAAAAAATAAATAAAGTACGAGTCGCATCTTCCGTCCTCGTTGCGAAGCCTCGCGCGATATTCGTCATTCGAATCGTCGCTGAAAGCCGCGAGCGCGTTCGCGATTTTCCTTCTGCGTCGGGTGCGCGCGCATTCGCTCGACGACGGATCGCGGCGCGTCCTGCGAGTGCGGGGAGTTCCCCTCGCGCCTCGTCAACGACGATGGCGCGTCACAGGGGTGGAGACTGGATTACGCCTACCGCGTTGGTCACCGATGCGACGAGATGCAGTTTTTTTTTCGTTTTCTTTTATTTATTTATTTTTTTTCATCGTTTTCACGGGATTCTGCGCGAAATCCCGCAGATTTTGGGGAAAAAAACAGTTCATTTTCTCAGCACCGCCGAGTTGTTTTGTTTCCGAGAGAATTAGTCGCTTCGCTCGTTACGAGTGACCTTGAAATTTCCCCACGGACGATGTATGCGGAATCCTTGAATTAGGACGTATCTGTTATTAATGACTCTTCAAGTTTTTTCTCCCCCTTGATCCTCCAACGAGAGTAGTAACGAGCACAGGCCGTGAATCGCACCCGAGCGATCCATTATTCCCGCGACCGTGTCGGTGGAAGCAAAAAAAGCAAAAAAAAACCTGCCGAGTTTGAGCAAAAAACCGAGCACGCAGAGGCGACGGAAAAACTAGGAAAATTCTCGTCGAACGCGAGTCTCGTATCGACGATCGTCGCAATTTTGCGCCGAAAGGCTTTGCGGTGTACGTACGTTCAAAGTCGACGAATAAAACGACCTCGGACGGTGTTTTCGTATACGGGAGGAGGCCACCTGTAAGATTTAAGGGAATGCGAGGGAGGGGGGAGGGCGGCTATCGCTCGGCGTTCCAGTTCGAGCAGTGTGAGTCTTGACGATAAACCGTTACGCGCGAGCCCTCTGTTGCCCAACGCGATTCCGTGTAAGGCCGCAATCAGCCACCGCAGCGCTGTATACCCGCGGTCGCACCTTCGGTACACTCCTTAAGATCGAGAAAAAAGATTTAAAAAACCATGGGAAATGAATTTTTCATCGATTTTCCCGACTCGGGACGAGAAAACCCAAAGAAAACGAGGATCGTTCGAATTTTGAAACGCGATTCGAGAATACGAGACGCAACCTCGCGGCAAACTCGACGCGATGTACCGTTCGAGACGAGGGAAGTACGCGAAATCGTAATAATACACACACAGACGATATGCACGTACGGTGCACACATATACGTATGTATTCGATGCATTCCGGTCTCTCTCGTTCTGATCGAGGCACCGTTATAACTCGCCGAGTAAAGAGCCTCCGCCGTTCCGTTGCTTTCCTTTCTTTCTCAAGACCAGGGGAGTGACAAAGCGAGAAGAGCGTATGCACATTCTCCTTCTCCCGATGGGTTCGTCCCTCCGGGTAAATCCAAGAGAGAGGGAGGGAGAGAGGCCTGAAACGGGAAGAGGAGGAATTTCTCGAAAGACCCTTGAGAGAGCCTCACGGGAATTTCCAACGATCGCCTCGAAATGCGATTACGAAATCGTCATTTTCACCTAAATATCCAGTCGCTGGTTATTCCGACGAAGCCCGAGGCGGCGAGAAGCACCGATTTTTATTGAAAATTTCATCCTTTCTCCAAGTTTTCGTTATTGACGCGGAATTTTGAAACAGCCTGTATATGCGCTTATTTATTTATTATTGTATAACACGATAACACGCGTACGTGAATTTCCAACGATCGCCTCGAAGTGCGATTACGAAATCGTCATTTTCACCGAAATTTCCAGTCGCTGGTTATTCCGACGAAGCCCGAGGCGGTGAGAAGCACCGATTTTTATCGAAAATTTCATCCTTTCTCCGAGTTTTCGTTATTGACGCGGAATTTTGAAACAGCCTGTATGTGCGCTTATTTATTTATTATTGTATAATACGATAACACGCGTACGTGAATTTCCAACGATCGCCTCGAAGTGCGATTACGAAATCGTCATTTTCACCGAAATTCCCAGTCGCTGGTTATTCCGACGAAGCCCGAGGCGGTGAGAAGCACCGATTTTTATCGAAAATTTCATCCTTTCTCCAAGTTTTCGTTATTGACGCGGAATTTTGAAACAGCCTGTATATGCGCTTATTTATTTATTATTGTATAACACGCTAACACGCGTACGTGAATTTCCAACGATCGCCTCGAAATGCGATTACGAAATCGTCATTTTCACCGAAATTTCCAGTCGTTGGTTATTCCGACGAAGCCCGAGGCGGTGAGAACCACCGATTTTTATTGAAAATTTCATCCTTTCTCCAAGTTTTCGTTATTGACGCGAAATTTTGAAACAGCTTGTATGTGCGCTTATTTATTTATTATTGTATAACACGATAACACGCGTACGTGAATTTCCAACGATCGCCTCGAAATGCGATTACGAAATCGTCATTTTCACCGAAATTTCCAGTCGTTGGTTATTCCGACGAAGCCCGAGGCGGTGAGAAGCACCGATTTTTATTGAAAATTTCATCCTTTCTCCGAGTTTTCGTTATTGACGCGGAATTTTGAAACAGCCTGTATATGCGCTTATTTATTTATTATTGTATAATACGATAACACGCGTACGTGAATTTCCAACGATCGCCTCGAAGTGCGATTACGAAATCGTCATTTTCACCGAAATTTCCAGTCGCTGGTTATTCCGACGAAGCCCGAGGCGGTGAGAAGCACCGATTTTTATTGAAAATTTCATCCTTTCTCCAAGTTTTCGTTATTGACGCGGAATTTTGAAACAGCCTGTATATGCGCTTATTTATTTATTATTGTATAACACGATAACACGCGTACGTGAATTTCCAACGATCGCCTCGAAATGCGATTACGAAATCGTCATTTTCACCGAAATATCCAGTCGTTGGTTATTCCGACGAAGCCCGAGGCGGTGGGAAGCACCGATTTTTATCGAAAATTTCATCCTTTCTCCAAGTTTTCGTTATTGACGCGGAATTTTGAATCAGCCTGTATATGCGCTTATTTATTTATTATTGTATAATACGATAACACGCGTACGTGAATTTCCAACGATCGCCTCGAAGTGCGATTACGAAATCGTCATTTTCACCGAAATTTCCAGTCACTGGTTATTCCGACGAAGCCCGAGGCGGTGAGAAGCACCGATTTTTATTGAAAATTTCAACCTTTCTCCAAGTTTTCGTTATTGACGCGGAATTTTGAGACAGCCTGTATATGCGCTTATTTATTTATTATTGTATAACACGATAACACGCGTACGTGAATTTCCAACGATCGCCTCGAAATGCGATTACGAAATCGTCATTTTCACCGAAATTTCCAGTCGCTGGTTATTCCGACGAAGCCCGAGGCGGCGAGAAGCACCGATTTTTATTGAAAATTTCATCCTTTCTCCAAGTTTTCGTTATTGACGCGAAATTTTGAAACAGCCTGTATGTGCGCTTATTTATTTATTATTGTATAATACGATAACACGCGTACGTGTATTTGCGCGAGGTTCGAACGTTCGCACCGTTAACCATGAAACGATCGAGCTTCCTTACGTCGGAATTAACGAGGTCGTTCAAGGTCGGGGCTGACTGTACCGCGCTGCGCACACCCGGCTGGGCGCACCTCTCGAGAAATCTCGGCTTCTTCTTCTTCTTCTTTTTCCTCCTCCTCCTCCTCCTCCTTCGCTTTTTCCTGCAACCGCACCGACGCTGGAAAAAGTCAAAACGTCCGAGGCGTTGCTGTACTTTTTTTCTCCGTAGAAGGGAGAGAAAAACGTCGGTCGGAGAGATTTTTCGATTTTCACCAACATCATACGATAATGAAAGGTTCCAGCGGGAAAAAGAAAAGATCATTTCCCATCCGATTGATGGAAAACAAATTTTTGATCCAACAACGATTTTCGGCAAGATGCGAGAAAGCGACGAGAGATGCCTCGTTAACTATACAGGAGAAAAAAATATCGTGGCGATAATCCGATATAAACGAAATCGCGTGTATTTCGCGGGGAACGGGAGAAAGGAGAGGGCTTTTTCGACTGGAGGAGGAAGCACGCGGCAGTTGCCAGGGACTATCGATCCGAATGCGTAGGAAATGCTATTGATTTTCGCGGCGCGAGAGAACCCGCGAAAAAAGAGAAGGCGCGGCGGAGAGTGAGGGCAAATTCGCGTTTGGGCAAAAAAAACCATGAGAGAGAGAGAGAGAGAGACGTTTTCCTGCCCGGCGTCGAGAGATTTCTCACCCTCGGAGGGAAAAGAGGTTTTCCACGCTTTCGCCTCAAACACACACGCGCACGTACACCCCCGGATGTTGATATACTTGTTTGACGCGACGAGCGTCGTCACGAGGGGTTGCGCGGCTGAGAGAAGCGACGAGGGTGAAGTCGGAGGCAGAGTGCCGCAGAGACGTCTCCTCGTCCGCGTCTGCCGTTCGAGGGAGACTCTGGTCTGCCTCGAGTCTGGCTTCCCCCTTGGCTTTCCTCCCGCAGCACCCGGAAATGCATCTTCCGAACGTCATTTTTTCGATCCAACATCGATTTCATTGAATTTCCGGTTCGATGAAAAAAACCTCGATACTTTTGTTTCGCTCGTTGCTCCTCTTTTTTTCCTCCCTTTGATTCGACGCTCGCGAGTATCGCGTATATTCGTTGAAAAATCGTTTGCTCGTAGAGAAAGACACTAGCGACGCGTGCGGACGGTTCGAGAATGCAACGCACACGATGACTCGAGTGTATCGAAAAAGGGACGCTGTTGCTTGGTTAGCTTCTACACACACTCGCGTCTCTAGTCGTTATTACACATCGCACATTTCAGAGGCGTTTGTCGTGCTTCTATCGCAAAAGGAGAGAAACAAATGAAAAGAAAAAACGTCCAGCGGGGTATTCCCGTCTCTTTTCCTCTCTCTCTCTCGGCCATTCGGATCTCTCCCGTCTGCTCCAATCGTCAGGGTCGTTTTATTACGTATATACACACGATACACCCACGGAACGATCATCCTGCCGCTCCGGTGGCAATATCGCACACACCTCGATCGGGATAAAAAGACTATCCTACAACTCACGTATTATCGATATGCGCTTGATTCTCCATCTTCCTCTCCCTCTCTCTCTTCCGCGGCTGCATCCATATCGCGATCATAAGCGCGCGAGCGTCACAATTTAACATCGCTGCTCCCGCCGCGTTCTTTCCTCGTTGGATCGCCCACGGGGTTTTCCGCGTTTCTCTACCTGTCGTCGCGTTCATCATGCTCTGAAATTTCGTCTTTTTTCGTTTGTTTTTTTTTTTTCATGTATCTTTATGAAAAAATTTGTTGTTTCTCTTTTTAGATCACGAGGACTAGGTACGCGACAAAATTCGGTCAATGACGAAAGAATCGAGAGAGGCGAGCAGCAGAGGTTATCCGTGGAAGGCCGTCGATAACGCGGAAGAGCGGAATCAACGGCACGCAAACAGCAGTGAATTATCGGTGGTCTGATGTTAGCTGATATCAACGGTAACCTGGCGGATCTGAGAAGCGAAGCGATGGCGTCGCAGAGATTTTGTCTGCGCTGGAACAACCATCAGAGCAATCTGTTGTCCGTATTCGATCAGCTGCTCCACGACGAAGCTTTCGTCGATGTTACGCTCGCCGTTGAGGGACAATTACTCAGGGCACACAAGATGGTCTTGTCGGCTTGCAGTCCCTACTTTCAGGTTACCATCATTTTCATTATTTTCTTACACGCGATGTTACGCAATGTTTTTCCTCTCAGTTTTTTTTCACTCAAACTTGATCAACTCGAGCGATTTTCGCTCGATAATTCGTCGATTATAATTGTCCAAACGAATAAACGAGTGAACAAACAAACACACAGGCCCTCTTCACCGGTCACCCGGACAAGCATCCGATAGTCATTCTCAAGGACGTCCCTTACGTCGATATGCGAAGTCTCCTGGACTTTATGTATCGCGGTGAGGTGAGCGTCGATCAGGACAGGCTGACGGCGTTTCTGAGGGTCGCCGAGTCACTCAGGATAAAGGGCCTGACGGAAGTCAACGAGGAAAAGTGCGATCTGCCGACGATAACCTCGTCGCTCCTCAGCAATCCAAATTCCTCGGCGTCGTCGCAGCAGCCGCCAAATTTACACAGAATAAACCAAACGGGTCTTCATCAGCATCATCATATGCCGCAAAAGAGGTTTCATCACATGTCGAGTCATCCGTTGCTCGGCTCGGCGCTCACGGCGCCAAAGAGAAAACGCGGCAGACCGAGGAAGCTGAGCGGCTCGTCCGACACGCCCATCGGCGAAACGTCGTCCCTCGTTCAGGATCTCCAGAGTTGCTCCGATCTCGTGCAAGGCTCACCGGAAATGATGGAGATGAAAATGGGCATAGATTTTCAGAGCGAAGCTAGCGCGAGCGGCGGCGGCGGCGGTAATCCCAGCGGAGCGACGTGCACGACACCTACCGGCAATAATCGTCCAAACGCAGCGTCCACACCGACCTCCGCGTCGTCGAGAAAAGATTCCGTTGAACCCACGGAAAACGGCACCGATCCACCCGACCCATCCACGACGAGAGTCAAGCGAGAACCCGAACCCACACCGAGTACATCTGCGCAGGGTGAGTGCACTTTTTTTTCACTCCATCTTTCTTCCCTTCCCGATTTTTCAAAACCCCATTCCCTCGACGAGAGCTTTCTTTTTTTCCTCGATTTCGTTACGATGAAAATTGCCATCGAGCAAACTATCCTTCAATTTTTATCTCCGTCTTTCATCTCGCGAGTTCGATCGAGTGTCTTTTCATCGTCGGAAGCACATCTCGCAAATCTCGATGTTTATATCTTTCTTTTTTTTGTTTTTTCCATTCGCGATTTTAGCATCCGAAGAGACGTTCGCGCGGCCGCTCAGTAGACAAGGGAGCGAAGGTTTCAAGCAAGGTAAGATTCCCATCGTCTTTTACGAGTATGAGAGAGAGAGAGAGAGAGCGAGAGAGAGATGGAGAAAAAGGAAAGACCACCGTCTGATGTTTTTATACATCGTCGTTCGTTCGTCGTTTCGCGCGAACGGGATTGTTCGTCCGATCGACGATTATTATTAACCGCTCTTTTCTTTATCCACTGATTTTTCGTTTTTACGTTCGATTCGACTTAATTTTTTCTTCATTTAACCACTAACCGAGTATAACCGAGTAATCGACGAGTTTCTTCGTTATTGTTCCTTCGACCGAAAGTCGAAGGTAGGGACGGGGGCGATCTCGAAGGATCTTTCGAGATTCGTTCGCACCGAAAAACTCTAATCTCAGGATGAATTTTTCGAGGCGAAATGAAAAAGAGAAAAAAAACAGTTGCATATTTACAGAACGAAGAGTACGAAAAATCCTGTGCATTTTGTGTTTGCTTGGTTTTTCTTTTTTATTCTCATGGACGACGAGGAGCTTGGGTGAACGTTACACACCCTTCTGCGCTAAGACGATCGAGGAAGATTGTGAACGAACGAAAAAAAAAAGAAAAAAAAAGATCGCCAACGATTTTGTCGTCACGCTTGTACGGCGATATTCTTTTTTATTTATTTTTTTTTTCTCGTTACACCCTCTCGCACATTGCGAACGACGGACTTTCAGGATCGACGGTACGAACGAAAAGTCGAGCAACGATGCGACGATGTGCGCATTGAAAACGAAAAAAAAAACAAAAAAAAAACCGAAAATGCATGAATAACGCTCTCGTGTTACGTCGGCACCGAGGAATCAAAGTTTTTCTTTGTTCTCCGTCGGCTTTTTTTTTTTTTTTCATCTCCGATCGACGAGATACACGAGTGCTTTTTTTTTTTGTATGACTCTTTTACGAAGTCCGGACGAGGTTTTTTCTTTTCGAGGATCCGCGCAACCGCGAGCAAATGCGATTCCCAGCATGACGTGTGAAAATAATCGTGATTTTTGCCGATTTTATTTTATTTCTTTTTCTCGAGCATCGAAGAACAAATCGCCGATCGCGAGAGGATAAAAACATATTTGAAAAAACAACAAAAAACCCATCGAGCATTTTTTGAGTCTCTGAGGATATCGAACTCTCGAGTGTTTATCGCTTTTGTTCGGTTTTTTCTTTCCGGAAATCCGTGAGAATGGAAAATCGACTTTTTTTGTCTTTCGCGCGAAAGATCGAGGCCGGCTTCCGGCGGCATCGCTCGAGACGATACGATTCTCTCAGAGGCTTCGTTGCGGATGGTGTTTTTTTTTTTCAGATTTTTATCTCGCAGCGAGTTGATGCAATATTTTTCACCGTAATTCACTTTTAACGGGCTCGCCGGAGGGAGACCCTTAAAAATCCTTGAATGTCATTTCGATCGGATATCCGGACGGGAAAAATGATCGGCAGGAGCGAAAGTTTGTGCAGCTGAAACGCGTGAAAGACTGCGAGAATGTGAGAATGCAAGAGAGCGGGAGAGAAAGGCTGAGAGAGAGAGAGAGAGAGAAAGAGGGACATGAAAAATTTCCAAAACTCCGAAATCGCGTCTGTATTTTGAATTTCACGCTTCCCCATCGCGTTTCTCCCGTCTCTTCCCGAATGATGACGATGTTTTTTTTTTTTTTCAATTCTAAATCCGCACGGATTCCCGTGCAAATCCGGCCGGAAGGAATGAAAAAGAAAAGCAATTTTTTTTTTTTTTTTTCTCTTCAAAACGTCAGCGGATGATACATTTTTGGAAGAGACGAAATCAAAAAAAGGAGAATTTTCTCGACCCACGAGCGTTTCCGACCTCGGCCAATGTGCGCATCCGGCGGGGCTGCTTAGAAAAAAAGAAAGAGAGAAAAGAAAAAAAAACGTACACGAACATCCTCGCAGCAAAAAACAATAACCGCCTGAACATTCCGCACTGCATTTTGGTGTAACAATTGCAAAGATCCTTCATTTTTGTTTAACCTAATATTTTTCACTCCTCGTTTCTTTTCGTTGCTCTCACAATTTTAATCGAATCTTCATCTCTTATCACCGCGCCAGCCACACCGACTCGCTCCCCGAGCGAATCGTCAATTCCGTATTCTTTGAGATTCTTCTTTTCTTCATTAATTCTTCAATGTAATATTTTTTTTCTCTCCCCGCACAACAAATAACGCTTCGCTGTCATTGGCCACTGGTAAAAGGAGGGGGTGGAGCCAGCTAGCGGTGCTTTCTTCAATAAAAAAACGAAAAGAATAAAAAAACAAAACAAAACAAAACAAAGACAGAAAAAAAAATCGACAACAAAGTTACAAACGAATCAAAACGAAAAGATCAAAAAAAATATATGAACGCTGGTTGAAATTTACATATTTTTACATCTGTATATATATAAATGTCTGTATATCGTGTACACGCTGTATTTTTTACGCGCACGAGCGCAACAACGGTTCGTTCGTGTGTGCGGTTCGTTTCGATGATGATAATTCGATCGGGATCGTTGAAAAGCGTCGATTGTCTTTCGATTCGTCGAACAAATCCTCGACGAGTCTTGAATTATTGTCGAGTCTTACATGTATATACATATATTTTTTTTCCAATGTATACAAGCATATGTAAACGGAGATATACCCCGAGGGAAACGGAAGGCGCGCACGTAACCTCCGTCGTCGAACGTCGCTTCCGCCTTCTCTCTCTTTGCGTTATCGTTAACTTGGATCGTACAGATTTCGTGATGAAAACTTGCTATAAAGTCTGAAAAATTTGGAGAAAAAGTCAAAAAAAAGAAGCAAAGGTCGAAGAAAAATGCTGACGAGCGAATGGAAAGAGCGCGGGGTACGGGTGAGAGAGAATTCAGGAGAAAACGAGGAATGACGAAAAAAAAAAAAAAAAAACGAAAAAAAGCAACAAAAAAAAGTGAGAGAGACAAAACGGAGCAAAAGCGTTTGCGAGTGTGTCTGCTGTGCGAAAACGTCCGAGAGCGAATGAACGAGGGGCGGTAGAGAGGGAGAAAGTGCGGTTCGCGTGTGAGAGAGAGAGAGAGAGAGAGCGAGAATTTTACTCGAAGAGAAAAAAAAAATAATAATAATGATAATACCGATTAAACGAAAAAAAAAGAAAAGAACAAAACGACAAATAGAGGGAAAAAAAAACGGTTTTTTTTTCTACACAAAAGCCGAGAGTGACACGTTAAATAGACGAGAGTGCTCGAAGATCGAAGATTCGTTCGATAGTGACACGTGAGAATTGATTTTTGTCTATTGCCCAGGTGAGTTGAGAATTGAATCACCTTTGATCTGACGTTACAAACCAATTGCGCGGGGAAGCGAAGGATTTAGGGGAGGCCAGCTGAATTAAAAGAAAGAAAAATGAAATCAAGGGAGAATAAAGAGAGAGAGAGAGAGAAAGATCAAAAAAAGAAAAAGACAGAGAGAGAGAGATTTAAAAAAACAGTCTTTGAATCGGAAGATGTAGGAAAGCCATTTTTTTCTCGATGTTTCATATTCTTTTTCGCATAATTCGTAAAAGTTACTTTCAACAGAGGAAAAGCAAAGGACGAATTGAATTGAAAAAAAAAAAAGAGAAAAAAAAAAACGTAACGACGAACAAACGATAATCGAAGAGGAGAAGAAAGGATCGACGGTTGATGTACGTTCTCTCATCGAGCGTCCCTCGATCGGCTCGAAAACGTGGATCTTGTTTCTCGATTTTGAGATTAACGTGCTCCGTCGAGTAGTTTTTTTTTTGCGAATCTTGTTACTTGACCGAGGGCTTCCGGGCGGGTGAGGTGTGTGCATACACGGGAAAATCATCGAAAATTTCTCTTGTTATGAAAAAAGAAGAAAGAAAAATGACGAAAACAAGATATAAATATGTATATAACGTGTATACTGCCAACACGTGTGTTATACTTATTGAGAATTATTCTTGTCGAGACACACATACACAACAGTGGATGAATCGATGAATGGAGTGAGTGCTCGGGCTCGTGTGGATCCGTGAGAGCGTCTGGTCCGTCTGTCGTGCAAAAGTTTCGAGAGTGCGAGAGACGCGCGAAAAGCAATCACGATCGAGACAATCTGTGTGAACGTTCAAAATCTGTGTAAAACTGTGATGCATGTTTGTCGAGGGGGGGAGGGAGGGGAGGGGAGTAAATAACAAATCAAACAAGGGAGAGAGAGAGAGAGAGAGAGAGAAAGTATGTGCGAGAGAGAAAGAGAGATAATTAAAGGGACAAAAGTGGGTGTCGAGCTTGGAAGGAGACATACGGGCGTGCACGCACACGATCATCTCTGGATGGACCGGAAAAAAAAAGAAAAGAAAAAAAACACACAAACACACACACACACACACACGCTCACAGGCACTCTCACTCAATGTGGTACACATACCGCACACGCCCACGTCCAAAGCAAGAAACATGACGAGATACTTGCAGAATAATGATCTTTGAGATTGGAAAAAAAGCTTCTCGCGGAAGGAGAAACGATTTTCGAGATGAAAGAATGAACTTTTTTTTTAGTTTTTTTTTTTTTATCAATTTTTCGTTAGACTAAAATAAAACGGTCGAGATAAAGAGAGAGAGAGAGAGAGATAGAGAGAGAGAGGGAGAGAGAGAGAAAGAAAGAAAGAAGAAGAAAAATTAATTCACTCTGATTTGCTGGCTCTACCCTTCCTCTTGCTTCCCCCCACGATAAATGGTTTTACATTAAATTTTATAAACATACGTTTATGTATTTATAATCGTTGGCACGGCGTTCGCACGCCATTCGTTCGGTATGTACTGGGTGTTTTTTTTTTTTTTCTCAATGTTTTATTACGAAAAGTTTGTCAATGCAGCTTTGATTTCACGCGCGTCTTTCGCAAAATACGTCACCGCTCTTCGAACGGAATTGAGCGAAAAAAAAAGTCGTCCGCACTTTCGTTATTACAGAAACATCGAGGGGCTTTTAAACGAAACGGGAATTTCGAGTATTCGAGGTAAGAGAGATTTTGCGGTAAAAAAAAATACGAAGGATAGAAAATTTCGACGAATAAACGCGGGAGATGGGGGGGGCGGTAAAAAAAAACACCCGGTACGATCGAAAATCGATATAAGCAGCATGCCCGTAGATTAATGGTTTGATGGAGAGAAAAAAGAAAGAAAAGAGCGGTGGTACGAAAGGAATTTATAAATTTCAGACGGTGAGGAGTCATCGAGCGGAAGTGGCGCCCAATCACCGGCGCACATACGCATTAATTTTGAGCGTTGCTTCCGCAAGGAGTACAGCGCCTCGAGTCTCCAGCACGGAAAGTCGAGTTTCAGCGGTATCGGGCTTGGTTCGGCGACGAGCCACGCGTCCATCTCGGGAGGACAGCAGTCGAGCAGCGACGAGCAGCAGCAACAGCAGCAGCAACAGCAACAGCAGCAGCAACAACACAATTCGGACAACGAATCCGAGAACAAAGTGTCGAAAGATCATCTCAGCAGTGCCATATTCAATCTTGTCGCCGGTGATCCGGACATAAGTCAGACGGACTTTGAGAGCGGGGGGTACAAGGTCGATACGGAGAGAACCGAGGGCTCGGTGCGCGACTTTTGCGTCAAGGAGAAAGACGTTTATCGCTGCACCGTTTGCCATCGCACTTACACACACATAAGCAACTTTTGTCGGCATTACGTAACGTCGCACAAGCGCAACGTCAAGTACTACCCTTGTCCGGTGTGCTTCAAGGAATTTACGCGAAAGGACAACATGGTCGCTCATGTCAAGATAATACACAGTTACAAGTCTAAAGAGAGCCTGGGAAATTCGAGCATGGGACAGCAGCGGTAGGCCAGCGCCATTGGCGTCTCGCCTCCCGCTCAACGTGCTCCTCGGAGAGGTCTTGCTCGCTTTTCCACCCCCTCCGCTTACGAGTGCAAAAAATAGCCTCGAGTTCGAGATTCTTTCTTGTTTTTTTTTTTTTTCTTTCTTTTGTTTTTCTTTTTTCCCCACGACGCGTTAAGGCCATGGGGGATACCCCCTCCCCTATTGAAATTTAGAAAGATTCTCAGGCAAAATCTATCAATCGGATCGATTCGAAATTTTTTGTGAGTATTTAGTGACAGAACACGGAGGGAATGACGATTTCGCAATTTCGAAATTCTTCAAAAAAATTTTGTTGTAGAGTGAAACAATTTTCCAAATTTCGAAATTCTAAATTCGTCAGTCCCTCCGGGCTATATCACTGAATACCCACAACAAATTTCAAACCGATTCGATTTATAGATTTTGCGGGAGAATTTTTCTAAGCTTCGATTTACGGATGTAACACATCGCCTTAAACGCAAGCTCAAAGTATAAAACAAGCCGCAAGCCTTCGAGCGAGATCCGAGGCTCTCTCTCTCTCGCGCGCGCGTGTATCGAACGAACAACGCGCGAGACACGCGCGAAAAAACAAACACAGACACGAAATTCACCGGCGATCGGTCTCCGTGCGGTCGTCGATACCGGCGTTATCCGGGACGAACGCCGTTTCAATGATGGGAAACGACAAATCGCCAAATTCTCCATTTCAATGAAATTTCCACGTCGCGCGAGGAGTTGTCGTCGCGACTAGGGGTTTGGGGGGGGGGGGGGGGGGGAGGACAAATCGTAAAACGATTTTATCGAGGAATTTTCGAGCTTACGTTTCTCGAACGAGCAAAATTAAAAATGACGCTGAACGATGACGCTGCGATTGATTTTACGATCGACGGTCCGCGTGTGTATACACGTCACATTTCGCGTTGAACTCTTGGCTATAATTTTCGTCGTTGAGCGATCATCGACGAACTTTTGTTTTCATTTTTTTTTTGTTTTTCTTCATTGAAACGGTACCTGGTAACTGTGACAAACTTCGAGGAGAGGATTAGAAGTTAAGCGAGAGTCGATTATTTCTATATATAGGTAGTTAGCCGGACGTTGGATAGTTTAGGTTTGACGATGATCGATCGTGATAACGAACGAAAATTTGAAGAAAAAAAAAATCAGAATAACAATAACGAGGGAGAACGTTGAAAATTGCGAATGAGGCTAATCTCGAGGTCGTTCGAAATTGTTGGTTTTTTTCGGGTGAATTATATATTTAGGAAATTAAGATTGGGTCGAACTAGTGTTGTAAGTTTAGCGGGAGGGGGGGGGGGGCGGGGATATTCAGAACGGAAAGATCGACAGATCGATAGGATACGTGATACGCTAGAATATGTTCGCCACGTGTGTGCCTGACGAACGTCTTTGAGAGCGAGAAAAGATTCGAGAGCAAGAGAGAGAGAGAGATGGAACAATTGTTCCGAACGATCGAGGAAATTTTTCATTTCGTCGGGATTTTAATCGAGACGACGAGACGGGAAGGCACGTTTTTTATATCGCGATCTCAAAGGATCCGAAGAAGTTCTAGTTTTCACATTCACCGACGCCGAAGAGAATGATTTTTTTTGTTTTATTTATTATTATTGTTATTCCTTTTCTTTTCGATCGCTCCTCGCAATTGTCTCATTTTTGTCTGCTGATATATCGAGAAGAATCGAATATATACGGACACACCCACACACACACACACACACACACAGAGAGATACATACACACACGCGTATATTCAGATTTGCTGTGCGAAAGATCAAAGGTCAAAGCGCGCAGCAGCAGCAGCTAATAACGGTACGGCGGTGAAACACCTCGTGCTTCCGGTAAAACGAGAGAAGGAACAAAGAAAGACCGACGAAACGGAGCCTCGCGGCGATTCACCCAAAGTACGCGAAAGAAAATATATTATGATAATGAAAGAGAGAGTAAGAGAGAGGCAAACTGCAACGGGCATTAAGTTACAGAGCAAAGACGAGGGAAATTAACGAACGAGCTTTATTACACTGGTAGAGGGACACCGCGGGCTCGTGGAGTCGCGGTTCTACGATAGAAAAGGAGAAATAAAAGAAAAACGCAATAAACAATACGAGTATATGAAAGTGAGTGAGATAGAGAGAGAGAGAGAGAGAGAGAGAGAGAGAGAGAGAGAGAGAATACATGTTATTTAAATACATACAAAGAATATATTGTACAATCACGCGGAATTCAGCCGAGATTCGGTCGCGCGCCGTCTATAACGTAGTTCTCATCGGTGGCGATAGGGGGCCGGTTGTAGAAAACAGAGGAAAATACCAAGGGACGAGAAAAGGTCGAAAGTAGGCTAGCGACGAGAATGAAAGAGAGGAAAAAACACGGAGGGAAAGCAATAATTTAACCGTCGACGAAACGAAAAATCAAACGTTGCCACAGACGTACAAATCGTGATACATTTCGTTATAAAAGAAGCAAACAAACAAACAAACAAAGGGTAACATTTAGGTAAATCCTCGCGACGTGGGCGGGTGAAAAAACGAGGAAAAGTCGAACGACTGTCGGGGAAACTGTGAAAAATTGCAGCGTATAATAAGGAAACCACGTAGACTGAGCCAAATGCTGTATATGTGCAGGGTGTCTCGAGAATAAGAGCTTCTCAGGTTGGACGGAGCATGGCCGATCGGAGGAACAACTTTTTGTCGCCCCCTTCGAATGACCTTCGAAAATCGATCGATTTGAACATTTTTGAAAAAAGTTTTGTCCATTATTAACGAGCCACCCTGTGTATATATATATATATATGTATGTATATACAGCAATACATATATACACGTACAAGAAGAATTCGCCATTTTGTTGAGCCGTTTTAACGTCGAGATGAATTAATAGCGCGGATATAATTATTGTTATTATCTAGAGTTGATTATAGTCGACGACGAGCGAGCACGCGTTCATCCCCGTTAGATCCGCGATTCCTCGGTTGTGTCCAATTTTCCCGATGCGCGAGGTAGCCACGAGAAAACAGCAGCAGCAGCAGCAGCAGCAGCAGCAGCAACAACAGAGAGGGAAGGGAGAAAAATAAGACGTAAACGAACAATAATGGAGGATCCAAGAGCGAAGCGAGCTGACGCGTTGAATCGTTGATAATCGAGATAATCTATATATCGAAGGAAATTGAGAGGATCGATGGGAAGAAAGGATAGAAGACGAGAAAATAGAATTTAACAGATTTAAAAAGTAACACTGATACGGGATATGCAATTCTTCGAAAGACTGCAGTTGGGACGGTTTTATAGGGAAAAAAACTAAAAAAAAAAGCAAAAAAAAAAAACAACACGACACCAAATACAAGATAGTACTGACATTGGATAGACTGAAGGCACTTTAGTAATAACTTAACGCCGAGCCGAGCCAGAGCCCGATCGGTACCCAAAGAACAAATTGAAAAAGAAAAAACGAAAAAAAAAAATGAAAACCACGAGCCATCCACCCCCCCCCCCCCCCCCCCCCAGACTCTCGGAAGAGACGTATTCAGGCTGGCTTGAGCGATAGGTCCATTTTTCCTTCTCTTCTGTCTTTTTTTATTCACCTTCTGCGCAGGTTTTGTGTTTTTCTCATCACTTTCTTTCGTCCGGATGCCCAAAAAGTAAAAAAACGAAAACCCACGATCTCGTTCGCTATAGTTGCCATGTTATATTTTCTAATATCGTCGTTATAAACAATCAGTCGAGGATAGAGAGCGATGGGTAGAGAGAGAGAGAGAATTTATCAAGTTGAAAAGTAGCGAGAAGAGAAAAGATGACGAGGAAAAAAGAGGAGCAGAAAAATTATCGAGACGGAAGGGAGAAACGAATTTACATTGTAAATATAGACCAATGTAGCTTGCGGGACGCTACTACCCAGAGGTAGATCACGAGTTGCCAAAGTAGATAATAAAATTATTAAAAAAAAAGGAAGGAAAAAAAACACAAAAAAAAAGAAAAGAAACGAGAAAGGAAAACCCTCGGGATATAAGATTTAATAAGCAGACTGCCTTGTAACGTGCAATGTGTTTTCACTCTTGTTTTTCTTCTTCTTCCCCCGTTATACTTGTTATTTCAAATCTACTCACGCTCTACGTGCGTTTCTTCGTTTTCCATTTTTGTTGTTCGCTCTTCTCCCCCATATTTTTCATTCACTCGAGTCAAGAAAAACCGTAACGAGCTTACGTTTCATTCGCGCCGAACGTTCGAAGGCCCCTCTGATTATTCAATCTCTGTCACATCTTTTTCATTCTCCTCTCTTCCGTTCAATTATTATTATCATTATTATTATTATTATTAACATTATTTCTATTATCGTTCTTATTGTTGATCGTAGTTTTTTACCCAATGTAAAATAGCGAGACGAGATAGCGCGCGTTTTTTTTTTTTCGTAACGAAAGAATCGTCCGAGAGATGATTAGAAAAATTGTGGCGATCGGTGGTTTAATCCGGTGGACCGATTTAATCCGCGCGGAAGCTGCGGATTTTTATCTCGCGACGGCCGTCAACGGGCTCGCGGCTCACACGAGCCAGCACTAATTGACCCGTCGTTGGGCCATCTATCGTTGTTATTTCGCACCACGAAACTCCGGACCCCGATCGCTCTCTCTCGATGTTTCTCGTGTTTTACCGGCAAACGTCGCTACCGGCGTTTCCGCTATGAAACACGCTCTCCCGAATCGAGACGACGCGACCGATCTTTCATACACGAATGTTTTCTCTCTTTTTTTTTTTTTTTCTTTTTTTTTTCACTAGTTGGGCATAGACGTTGGAACGACTAGAGGCTATATTATTATTATTATTATTATTATGATTATTATCATTATTATTATTATTGGAGTATATTGTTATATAAATCGAGCACGAGGGTCGCGACCTTGACGTGGCTAGTACATATATATGTGGAGAAACGGCGGGAAAATGTAGCCGCGAATTGACGCTCGCGATCCTTTTCGGAGTTTCGCGCGTCGTCTCTTCGCACTCGCGCGTTAAAACCACCGCAGTCGCGGTAGCGTCAGAGATCGGTGCCAGTTTCTTTTTATCGCCAAATGAAGCAGAAACATAGTCGAGGGTCAGGGGGAAGCTCGCGGTCCGCTCGAAAGTTGCCGATCGTCGTGAAAATCCCGCGTGTTTATTCGTCCGCTTGTTTTTTTTTTTCCGAAAAAAGTCGAGGGAGAGCAAGGTTTTTCCCACGGCGGCGATCGCGATTTTCGGGGGCTTTTTTTTCCTTTCGAACGAGGCTAGAGGAGAGAGAGAGAGAGAGAGAGAGGACGGAAGCGGGGAAAAAAAGATGCGACAACGACGAGGGTCGAGGGGATTTTCGAAAACACGTGTTAAAGAGAGCCGCGGAGCGCTAAAACGCGTCGGGTCAATTATCTAAAGTTTATTAATCGATAGTTAAGTAGGCGGTAAGTCGGCGAACGCGCGGCGTTCGGGGAGCAAGGACCAAATAAATAAACAAAAAAAAAAGGAAAAAGGAAAACAAACGAAAAAAGCGTGAAAAAGTCATCGACGCGGATGGAAAGTGCGAGGAAGGGGACGAGCGAGAAAAAAAGAAACAAAAATCACCGATCGGGGCTTCTCCCGGGATGAGATGAAAAATATTTCGTGTTCACGCGGGCGCGCTCTGACGGATGGATTTTAAACCGCGGGCGCGCTGATGATCGAACGACGGCGCGAGCTAATGTCGCAAATGGGAGGGAAACGACAAAACGTGGCAAAAAAACGAAAATGCGTTCAAATATAATCACGGTAAACGGTACTGTTTATCGAAAACTGAGAATTTTGCTCGAGGAATTTCACTCGAGGGAGGGAGATTAAGATTTCAAAACAATAAAGAGTCTTTTTAGTCCTATAGAGGCTACGAATTCGCGGTTCGTTCGCGCATTAAACGTTATTCTCATCGTCTGTCTTTCTTTATATCTTTTCTTCGTTTTCCAAACGTTATCACACGGACGCGTAATTTATTTGTCATTCTGGCGTTTTTTTTTTTTTTTTTCTGATTTTCACTTCTCCAACTCTCCGCGCTTGTTTCATACTTTTTTTTTGCTTTCATCGTCGCGTTCGGGACGGGGGCATCGTTGTTTGGTCAATCGTGATCGTCGCGAATTTGCGAGTTATTTAAAATAATATATATATATATATATATATATGTGTGTGTGTGTGTGTGTGTGTGCGCGCGTGTGTGAGAGAGTGAGAGAGAAAAAAAAACGTACTCGAGTAAATAAAAGAGAAACCAAGGGCAACTATACACTACGATAATTCTACATATATACATATATATATATATATCTCCGTTATACACAAGTAAAAACGTTATTAATTATACAAAAATGCAAACGTGGCAGCGGCTAGACAGCTTATCGATTTATTAGGGAATCAAATTAAAACGAATCCATCATCTTAAATCAAATTTACACGGATCAAGTACGAGAAATCACTTTCGGAGAATAAAACAGTGACAGGGGGGGGGGGGGGGGGAGGAGGAGGAGGAGGAAGAGAGAAATAATAAATAAAATGAAAAAATAGTGGTATAACTGACGAAATATAAAATGTAATAATGAAGTAACGGAGGATGCAAAAAAGAAAACATACACACATTTGATAATCACTGAGAGGCTAAGACTAACTCAATTTTTAGAACGAATGAGGCTTTTACGTGCTGAGCTGTTGAATGATATATACAAAAAGTTCGGGGGGTTGGGGTGGGGGGAGGGTTGTTCGGGCAGCACGATTGTTGAATTTATTTGCGATCGTATACACACAACAATTGGTCATTGTTTTTTTTCCCCTCACTTACGTCCAAGTTGTTGAGAAAACGAGAGAAAAACCGTGCAAAACGGGACGAGGGAGAAAGAAAACCAGACTCGAATGGAGAAAATATCGCGACGATTTTCGCGACGCGCGCGCGCGCCGCCGCCGCCGTCTTGGATGAAGGAGGGCAGACAAAAAAAAAGGGTGAAGATTTTAACGGGGCGAGAGTTTATACCCCAATTGGTAAAAAATAATTGTGAAAAAAATCGTGAAGATACGGAAATTATTATGAAATTCATAGAATTTATATATATATATAAATATACATTGAAAAATTGAAAAAAAAAAAAAAAGACGAAAATTGAAAGAATTGCGCGTGAATCGCGCAAGGTAAACCGTGCCAACCGATCGTCCGTCATTGAAAATGTTTCCCTTTGCAAAAGGGAGGACGATCGTTAAACCATAATTGAGGCTCATTCGGGCGCACGATTATTCTGCCGCGCAGCGCCCTCGCCCGAGAGATCGCGCGAGAGAACCGTGGAGGAGAGAAAAGATGACGTGAGAAGGGACGGGAGGGGGAGACGGAGAGGTTAATTATGAGGCTTAAAAAGCAGACTGTACTATCGGATAGATTTTAATATATATATATATTATACATAAATATACATATATATATTAAATGAAAAAGAGGAATAGTTTATTATCGCATCCCAAATTATACACCGTGAAGTGAGAAAAGGACAAAACAACGGACGCTCTACACGAAAAAAAAAAAAACAAAAACAAAAAAACACTCGATTACACCAATACATGAAATAATATACATTTGCGTGTACGCGCCGATACAAAAAGTACATAACAATTATATATAAAATGTGTGTTTGCATATATATTTATATACATTCACACAAATTATATATATATACATATATATATAATATATATAATTGCGATTATTACGATTATTATTGTAATTATTATTATTATTATTATTATTATTATTATTATTATTATTCTATTATATATATAAACAAAAGTTATATCGAATATATTTTAGAGCTAGTTGGTAAATAATACCTATTAACGTCGTTGCAGTTTGAAGATGCGTCAGAAAAACTAAATTTTTCAATGAGGTCGAGTTTTAATTCTATACACGTCGCGTCGTCGACCATAATGTGTGTCAAAAGTCATGGGGGACGATGGCGAGAGGAGTGGGGGCGGGGGGGGGGGGGGGGGCAGGGGGTTAAACACACATAGACATAAAGATGGAAAGAGGAACGGGCGGAGGACGGAGGTGGAGGAGGAGGAGGAAAAAAAAGGGGAAAAAGTTATCGTCGAAAGAGACAAACAAAAATTAAACATATTTCAGTGGGATCCAATGACGTAGTCGAGAAATCCCCGGTTCGGTGCCTTTTTAATGGAAAAATAAAAGATAAAAAGATGAAATAAATATTACGGTAATAAAGACGAAAAACAAAAAAACGAAAAAAAAAAACAAAAAACAAAAAGTAAAAAGTAAAGTTAACGGAAATTGTTACGTCGGCCGATGTTGAGAAAACGACAAAAATATAATAATAACAAAAAAAAAAAAAGAAAAGACAAAGCGGATTTTTTTTTCAAAGGCGCTCGCGCTCGGCTCCCGTAGCCCAGCGCGCTTGTCGCCGATAGTGCCAAATAAGTGAGACCTTGAGACGAAACGGGAGTTTAAACAAACATGATGAAAAATTATGGAAAAACAATAACAAATAAATGAGAGAGAGAGAGAGAGAGAGAGAGGGAGAGAGAGAGAGAGAGAGAGAAAAAGAGAAATATAATGAAATTTTATAGGGAAACTTTTTTAGAAAGAGAAGAAGTCTTTTCTGACGCTGGGTAGAATTAGTATATTTTATATGCACTGATTGTTTGATTATGACTATCGAATAAACAAGAAACAAAAAAAAGATGAACCGTGTTCAGTAGGATTGTAACTGAGAAAAAAAAAACAAAACACACACACGCACCAGAGTGTCGTGTCGTCGCACGCAGACGCTCTTCTATTCTCGTAGTTTCGTTCTTCAATCTCCACGCGTGTGTACGTCGATGTTGATCATGTTTTTCTTTGTTTTTCTTTTTTTTTTTTTTTTACTATTTTATTCGTTTATTCGTCATACGAAGAATTATGTCAACGCAGGTACGAAAGTACGAGTGTATGTGCGTGCGTGCCAGTGTGCGAGTGTGTGTCTGTCTGCGTGTGTGTGTGTGTGTGTGTGCGTCTCAATCTCAAAGTTACACCGCGCACGACTGGCGATTGTACTTCTCGTACTGTTGTAATCAATGAAGCATTTTTTTTCACGATTACAATTTCTTTTTCTTTTTTTTTCTCCTTCGCGTTTGCAATAACGAACGAGCGAAGGCTCTGCAAACAGAGTTGCGGAAAGAGCGAAAGAAAAAAAAAATACAAAATACGCACAGGCGAGAGAATATTGAGAGACCCACGTTAGAAACGAGAGAAGATACGACCTTCTGCTACTAATCGCGTTGAAAAATGAGAGGGGCAAAGGTAACTAACCACCATCACTAACCGATATGAAAATTGTTCGTAGTAGAAATTATTCTCTGTGTTTATTTCCATATATCGGCATCGTGGCTCGCGTCGATGCTCGGAAATCATCCGAACGTTGCTCACTTCGTTATCGAAAATTCGAAAAGCGATTCGAGAAAAATGGAAAAAAAAAGCAACGTGCTGGAAAAAAATGCCGATGAATCTCCGAGCATCGATCGCGATTCTGACTCAACTCGAGGATCAGTTATTTTTTCTCCTCGTTTTTTTTTTTTTTTTTTTTTTTTCATTTTGCGCTCCATGTATCGACGCAACCTTCGCCCTCCGACTGAATTTCCCAGCCCGGTCTCTCGAAACTCGAAGGCGAGAGAAAAGAAGGAACGGATTAAAGCACGAGGAGAGAGACCGGAAGCAGCTCCTCTCTTCTTTTCCACTCCCTTGCTGTACGAAGCGCACCGTTGCCCTTAGCCAAAAATTATGTTTATTTAGTTTTGTTTTTAGTGATGTTTATTACAGCGACGCGAACGACGCCTCGGAAAAACACTGAAAAATCGTTGTAAACTGGTTTTTCACGGTTTCTCTAGCTCGTCCGGCATCGTCGCCGATAATTAGATTACGTGTAAAGAAATCGTTCGGGTCGACATCAATTCCGAATGAATTCTCGACGAAAGTCGGTGGAGAAAGAAGGAAAAAGCATCTCGCCACGAATTGATATCGACCTTGAGCCGGTTTCACATTAATTGCATAGAATTTTTGTTTTGCATGTTGAGTACACGCGTTGTTGATTTGTAGTTTTAATAATAATATTATTATATACATGTACATGTACACACGCATACATATGGTTTTATTTTTTTTGACAAAAGCGAAAACGTCGACTTTTCGCCGAGTCGAGCGGATGTGAAAACTCGAGGACGAGCGAGAACTCGAGCAAATCGATGCGCTCGTTCGGGCCTATTTTTTAATTTCGTTATTCGACGAAAAAAAATAATCAACGGTTGAGGAAAAAAAGGAGAAAACAACGTAACGAAAGAGCGTCATCAGCCAGTACAAATGCAAAAGAGTCAATTGTTTTCTCGGTCGGTCCTCGAGTCATGTCGAATATTATTGTTTTTTGTTTAATTTTCCCTTATTATTATTATTATTATTATTTCTTTTGTCGAAACGATGTTTGATTTTTTCATCGGTAAAGTTTTCGTCATTGATTTAAGTCGAGGAAGGAGCTTGGCGAAGCTCCGCCGCGATGCTCGTCAAAAGCCTTCGAACGCTATGCGCATTATGTACGTTTTACTCCGTATAATATATATTGTTTTCTTTTTTTTTCTCTCCTCTCTTTTCGTTCGTAGTCAAGACATATCCGTGCTATATGAGAACCTACATTATAAAGCGCACGTACATAAACGATGAAAATAAACAAATTAACGCAAACAAACGCAAGTCGTTCGATTGAAAATAAGGAAAAGAGAAAAAAAAACAGAGTAACGCCGTTGGCGCGCGATTATTAAAGAATGGTACGATAACTTCGTTTCTCTTGCGTTGTCGTTTTTTTCAACTTTAATTCTTCATCATTATTTCAGCTTTTCGTAATTCCCCAGAACCTCATCCGGTATCACGAAAAAAAATCATCCCTGCATTATCGATCGTCGCACGTTTCAACGATCCGTCGTACTGTTTATTTTAGTACAATTTATTCCCGCGCTTGTCTCTGTCGTCGACTTTTTTTTTCACGCAATGATGGATCGTTTTCACGATTTGCCGATTTTACTAGTCGCCCTAGGTGATCATTATTGTTTTCGTGATTAGACGGAGAAGGAGAAAAAGCGCGGATAAACGATGATTTCGTGCATGACGAGTAAAATTCCGATGTTTTTCGCAGATACGAGCAACAAGAGCAGCGAGGCTTCGGAGACGATAAAGACGAGAGGATCGTCGAGCAACAGCAGCAGCGCGACGAGCTCACCGTCCAGTCAGTCGCAGACGCAGCAGCTGGAAAGTCCAACGAAATCGTTGACGACGGGATCGTCGACGTCGTCCTCGTCGTCGGGAGCAGCGACAGTGGCGAGTACAGCGGCGACGGCGTCAACCACGCCAACAACGACGACATCATCTTCGACGAGCGCAACGTCGAGCGGCACGACGACAACGACGACGACGACAACGTCGTCGTCGTCGTCGAGTTCGGCGCGTGGTTTGACCTCAACGGCGAGTGGCGGCGCTGGCGGCGGCGGCAGAGCGCACAACGCGAGCGGCGGTACACAGTCGAGTCAGACCGCCGGCGGTGAGGGCACCATGTCAGCGCCGTCGGCGCGTCAAGTGCCGAAACGACGAATGCGACGTCGGGCGACCTCGCAGTCGCAGGATCCCGCCGAGCAACTGACGGAAATGTCGGTTCGCGGCTTGAATCTCTTCCGTTACGCGTCGATATCCGAGGGCGTTTATCAGTGCACGGAATGCGCGAAACTCGATATACAAAAAACATTCAAAAACAAATATAGCTTCCAGAGACACGCGTTTCTCTATCACGAGGGACACCAGAGGAAGGTCTTCCCGTGTCCCGTTTGCGGCAAGGAGTTCTCCAGGCCCGATAAAATGAAGAATCACATGAAAACCGTTCACGATTGCTTCATGCCCAAGGACTGCGTAATGCCCTTTGGTTTTTTTCTACCCCCTTAGCTGCTGGCGGGTTCCGATCTCGCCCGGGCGAGGAAAACTCTAAAAGAGAATAGCGTTATCGCGAAATAGGGGAGCTTCGCGTTAAAACGGATCTGTAGAAACACACACACGCATATATTCCGGATTTTTGGTAAATCGATACGCTCTTTGACGAATCCCTTCGGACTGTACACGATCGCCGATAAACGTGCGTGTACATGTACATTTTTTTTCTTCGTTTTTCGCATATTTATATATGCGAGTTTCGACAACTCCGGAAGACTAATTATCATACACGGGTCTAGTCACCGTGCGCACTCCTCTTTGGAGAAGTCTCCCCTCCTCTCTCTCTCTCTCTCTCTATCTCTCTCTACAACGGGTATTGACATCGAGGACGATATCGCAGCGAGATAAATTTCGGGCGATGAGAATTCCAGAGAGAGAGAGAGAGAGACAGAGAGAGAATATAAAGTACCACAGATCGACAGAGTTTATTAGCATCCAACGGCGAGCGAAACGTTCCCACCCGGATTCGTAGATCTAATTTGTTTTTTTCTTTGCCTCTCTGGCGAGAAAAGGAGAAAAAAGAAGAATATATAATACACACACACACACACTTATATCTATATATAACGAAAGATTTTTACACAAAGTTTCGTACTGCCCAGCAGTATTCGTTATGTCTGTACAGAAATTTTCGCGACAAATTTTGCGTATTATGGTTGAAGCGCGCCAAGAGCGCTATGGAAACATGGATTATTATTATTATATAGATAATAGCGTTATTGAAGCCTGCCACACGGTTCGCGGCAATCGGCAACGGAAGCAGATACGATTATTAATTATTACTCTCTCTCTCTTGTTTTGTTTTGTTTTTTTTTTTTTAAATTCTTACCGTTATCACGACGAGTACGTTAATTCGTCGCCGGATGACTCGACGAGTACCGAGCATCATCTTTTCTTTCCTTCTTTTCAACGACGAATTTTTCGGCCAGATTCACGGGCCTGCGAACCCCATTGAATCCCGTCGTCCCTCAATGGTATTCGGAGGAGAAAGAACGATCAATCGAAGAACAAAATCGCGCGCGAAAAAGGCACAACAGCTCGAGATGCAATTTTCGTTTTTTTTTCCCCCTTTCTTTCGACGTATTTTTCGTTAGACACTAGAGGGAGTAAATATTTCCTTTACTTGTTCTTTCTCTCGTTACTCTCTTTTTCTTTTATTTCACGCGTTCGCGGGATAAATCAGCCTCGCGCAAAATTAAGTAAACTGTATTTTTGGTGCTGGGACATTATATACGTAGTGGTACGATGAAATTTATCGAAAGTTTCGCGGGCCGCCTGTGAGGGGAGAAAAAACAAAAAAACGAGGAGAAAAAGAAAAAACGGTCGCGCGGTGATTGAATAATAATTACGTCGACGAGTCGCTAGTCGATTCGCGAAAAATGCCTCATTATTAGATAGGAACGTAGAAAACGCGGAAGGAGGGGGTGGGAGTGGGAGAAACAAAAATTACTCAAAGTTTCCAACGGCTCGCGGCCGATGAAATCGAGCCTCTCGATGTTTCTCGAATTGACGAAAAAAAAAGGTAAAAAAGGGAACAATAACGAACGCGAAGTAAGAAAAAATTCGGGTCCGTCGATCGTCTCCCCGCGATTCGCGTCTTCCATACTTCCGGTCGATCGCCGGCAGCACACTCGCTGATATACTTTCGTACTTGCGGAGCGACGAGAACGACGCTCGGATGAGAAGCGGAAAACGGAAAAACAAAAGAAAGAAGAAAAAAAAAAACATATCGGAGACCCGAGAAAATATAGTATTGACTTGAACGATCGTCTTCCTTCGTTGATTTTTAACGTTTAAATACGTGCATTTGAGAGACGCGTCTCTCTTTCTCCGCGTTCAGCGAGCGCCCAAGAGCCTTCTTTGCAATGAATAAGATATATATTTTAAGAGGAGATTTACAAAACGATTTAAAAAAACGTATATAAAGATATACATATGTGTGTATATTTATATATATACATGCATATAGGTATACACGTGTATGTATGTATATTGAAAATGAAACGAGATATATATAAATATTGAATATTATATTGGCGAACGAAGGGGGAGAAAGATGCGAGAGAAAACATAACGAAAAATGAAAAAAATGACGATTAAATGAAGCACGATAATTATCAATTATTAAACGCATATATTATGTCTAGGCCGACGTTAAGTTAACGGTGTGAGAGCGTCAACCACCGGAGTGTTATAATTTCCGTAATTTTATTATTATCCGCACACATTAACGGCGAATTTCATGCACACGTAACAACTTTTTCCTTTATTTTCTCACGCATTAAGATTACCTTTATTTTTATGTTTTAGTTTAATATTATTATTGCTATTATTATTATTATTATTATTACATAGATACTATATCACGATTATTAGTAGCAATTATTACACTTTATTATTATTATTATTATTATTATATTGTCATCGTCGAGTAACGTTTATTATTTTATTTGTAATTTTTAAACATCGGGTACTAGTTAGCGCGGTAAGAAACGTTAGGCTTTAACGGACAATACGGAACAAACAAACAAAACGTTAAAAGATAGCAACAACGGGGGTTAACGAGATAAATTAGCACAGATCGACACGGATACAGAACTTTATATTATATTCACGATGCAAATATTTTATTTAACGTTAAACACGAATTTCGGGCGGTGTTTCTTTCCCCTTTTTTCCGCATCGATCCTCTTTTTTTCCCGTCCCCCCTCCCTCCGCCCAGCCTCTCGATCTCCGCCGAAACCGTTCGTTCGACGAATCGAGATTTTTCTTCGCACCCTGGCGCTCCTATCGATCGACGCGCCGTTCCCTGAAAGTACGGTTCTCTTTGGAGAAGAATTATTATTATTATTATTATTATTATTATCTTTATTTTGTACCGTTTTTCGGGCCGCGGGAACGGGACAGCGGCTTTCGCAGCGGAGCGGCGGCGAAACGACGACGAGGTATCCTCGTCGAGGGTAAAAATGTTCTTTCGAGGGGGAAAAAGAAACTTGGGTACGACGAACGTTGCGTCTCGTTGTTGCGATGTCGTTGTTTTTTTGTTTTTTTTTTTTCTCGCCAACGATCGCAGCGACAATCGCCGCTCGTTGCGTGCGATACGCTGGAGAGAAACGAAACAAACGTGCCGACGATGAAATTTGACGAAGAGAGAGGAAATAAACGCGAGAAATAATCCGCGGCAGCGAGACGCGACGCGAAAATATTCCGACGGCACTGTGAAGCAATCACTCTGCAACTCCCTGAGGACCTTTGAAGTTGATACAAAAAAAAAGAATCAAACAACAAGACACTTTAATCCTAGATAGTTTTACAAAAACAATTATATATTTTATATATATATATATATATATGTGTGTTTAAATAAATAAATATATATATATATATATATATATATACCATTATTACATACAAAAAATGATGTTACAATTATATCGTTCATTTATCACGTCGCAACGTGAAGCAACCTCAAAGAGATACCGCCTATTCTCCAAATTCTTGAAAAAAAATGCGGGGATTATTTTGAAAAGAAAAACATCGCTCGTGCGCACGGTCGAAGCGTAGTTCGATGATGTAACTGTACGAGTGAGCAACCTACCATCCTCAAATCCAGCCCTTACACACCTCCGACCCTCCCCTTTTGGTGCCTGGTCGCGATGCGGATTAAACAAAAATTTTATTATTATTATCATTATCGCTATTATTATCTTTATTTTGTTTTTATCTAATTGTAGTTTCTTTGTAACTCTTTGTGATATACATTGCAATAGTCTACCCGACCCAACGTTTCTTCTATCTACGAGCACATGTCCCCTTCACTTTGAGCAAAAAATTGTATATATATATGTATATTCACATATATATATATATATATGTATATATATATGTAGTGGGTTGTTTGAAAAGTAACGTTGTTTTTTATTTTCAAGAATTTCAAATCATCACGCCAAGTAGATCTCTGAATTTTTGCTGGAATTTTTTGAATCGAACGAGCCGAGCCGGCATCAATGCGGAAATGACGAGAGAGAGAGACGAAAATCCGCGCGAACGACGTTCCATCGTCGATGGAACTTTGTTCATCGCGTCGGCTGACGAACGGTAGAGAAATTTCGGCGTTAGAATCGTTTTTATCCCTCGAAGTAAAAATAGTACTTTTCGAACAACCGCGTGAGTCGACGTGTAATTTGGTGCAATTCAATGCGGCATGCGTTTCGGCTGAGGATTTTTTTTCCACCTCTCATTCGTCTTCGATGTGATTGACGAATTTTGCGAATTATTATTTCGGCGTTGGAGACTTCCGTTCACGACAGAAGAGCAGTGTACTCATTTCGACCGGAGGGTTTTTTTCGTTTCGTTTCGTTGCTTTGTTTCGTTCGTTTGCGGCTTTTCGATGAAAACTTTCACGGCCGAGCGTTTGAAAAAAGGTAAGGCATCTCGGAGGAGCATTTCAACGTCGAGGAGGTTCTCGCGTTTTATCCAAACAGCCACGGGTTTTTCCGACAAAATTCCAACGCCATTTAAGCACGAAATGTGTGTGACGCTGATGGATAATTTTTCGTTCTGACGAATATTTAAAAAATCCCTTTTTCTCCAGTTCTCTCCAACTCTCTCTGTCTCTCTCTCTCTCTCTCTCTCTCTTTGATAATTACGACAAAAACGTTGAAGCGCTCGAAGATGCTTTAATTTACGTACAAATGTTTGTTGTCTCACGCCGCAGATCGATTATTGCAAAATTTGCCGAGCGAGATAACCTTCGAGATCTGCACGTCACCGACGGGTCAAGATGATGGCGCTGCATTGTCGGAAACCAGTGACGCCTTCGTAAAGACCGAGCGGGTCGTCGGAGCTATGCACTTTCTCACCGATCAGGAGGAGGATCAGAGCGATCTTCTCGTGCCAAAGTCGGAGGCTGTTATTGATAACGAACCGGAAGTGAGGAAACAGGTTGGTTATCCGTGATTTCGTTGTCGTTATTTCGTTATTTGTTTATTATTATTATTATTATTATCATTATCGTTGGTGTACCAGAGCGCGAGAGAAAGCAAAAAGTTAAATGAAGAAATGAAGGTGATAATTGTTTTGCACGCAAGCTGCTGGAATACCTCATTCAGAACGACGGTTCCGTAGTTTGCAAATGGTGCGGCGAGGTGTTGCCATCGCGAACACGCTGGTACAGGCACAAGTACAAGCTTCACGTTTCCACCCAAGTCACACAGCCAGCACCGTTGTTCAAGTGTCACAGCTGCAACGCTTATTTCAAATCGCGAAAGGGCTACATCGGTCATCTCAGCTCGAGGCACTCGGACAACGAGAACGATGAGAATCGCGAGGAATCGGCCAACAAGAAGACCCGAAGAACGTCGGACGTGAGTTGACTCTTTAATAATCAATCTACTTTGTGAATACGAATAGGGATGGGTAGGCGCGCGATTGCGCTGCGGCGCCTTAATTTTTTATGTAATTTAATTTGGGCAATTGTTGAGGCTTCAAAATGCCGTTTGGTTTGTGCAGATATCTTGATTTTTCGATTTTTGGCAGATTTTTGAAGTTCGACCATCGATTTTCGCCAATTTTCCCATACATACCCCTTTGCGTTTTTTTCGCCGATTTTCAACAGCGATTTTGAGAGTGAAGCAATTTAGCTATCGATATTTAACTTACGCCATTTTCTAAGTCTACTCGAGGGCTTTTCAAAACACCCCCAAAAAGTCTATGTAGCTCAATTAGGACGCAAGTTATGACCATTTGAAATTTCGACTTTTCGACGATTCTGGAAAAATGGCCAAAAATGACGAACAATTTTTTTTTCCAATTTTCAATTTTTCAGGATGTTATCCGATCGGAAATTTTCCGCTGATTACGAAACTCACCGACTTTTTCCTGAAAACTCGATATTTCGATGAGAAAATAGTGATTAATTGATAAAATTCGTAATATTGCATTTTCGGACCGAAATATTGGGTTTTCGACGAAATACCGGTGTGTTTCGTAATCAGCGGGAAAAAATACATCGATATGGACCATTAAAAATCATTTTTTAAATCCAAAATTTTTCGTCATTTTCTGCCAGATTGAGTTAGTTCACTAAAATGTTTGCCATTTTTTTTTCGTTCGAGATGGACACTCCGACGTGTGCTTATTCTCTTGGCAATTGATGAGGCTTCAAAATGCCGTTTGGTTTGTCGAGATATCTTAATTTTTCGATTTTTGGCAGATTTTTCAAGTTCGACCATCGATTTTCGCCAATTTTCCCAACATACCCCTTTGCGTTTTTTTCGCCAATTTTCAACATCGATTTTGAGGGCGAAGCAATTGAGCTATCGACATTTAACTTTCACCGTTTTCCAAGTCTACTCCAGGGCTATCCAAAACACCCCCAAAAAGTTTATATAGCTCAATTAGGACGCAAGTTATGACCATTTGAAATTTCGACTTTTCGACGATTCTGGAAAAATGGCCAAAAATGACGAACAATTTTTTTTTCGAAAAAAATACTTGTAACAATATTTGAATTTATCAGCGATAAGGGAACGTTAATAGATGGGAAAGTTTCAGATGGGAAAAGGTCCAGACTGGGAGCAACAGAGAGAAAAGGAGGAGAAGCTCGTTGCGGATATAATCGATCGTGTGAAGAAGGAATGCGAGGCACAGGGCGAGACGGTAACGAGACGCGGATACTCGAGACGTTCGACCGTAATGAACAGCTAAGGCCGATCGAAG
This sequence comes from Heteropelma amictum, assembly GCA_959613375.1. NCBI lineage: Eukaryota > Metazoa > Arthropoda > Insecta > Hymenoptera > Ichneumonidae > Heteropelma > Heteropelma amictum. Next base: position 14,182,172 of record OY390726.1, read on the forward strand.
AAACACGTTCATTTTCCGCGAGGTCTCACACTTTCTCCTTCGTAATTAGCGAGAGGGAGGAATGAGAAGAGAAAAAAAGTGAGGAAAAATTCGAAAGGATTCGCATACTCGAGACGGGAATTAAAATGGGTGCTCGAACGCGAGGTGCTCGGTGATAAACCGAACGAACGTCAAACGAGCGTTATTCTGGGTATAAAGTTCCGAATAGAATGTAGATAATCTCTTAATCTTGTTTCGCAACGATACTTTTGGGCCGCGATGGAGAGTTTCGTGAGAAAGAAAGCCGTCCACGATCGAGATGATGCCAAATCGAATCCCGAGACGAGCATCGTCGCTGATTCAGGACGAAAATCCGGTCGGCGAGGCGAAGTTTGTAAATATAACGAATCGATAACGACTCTGTCCGGATTTCAGGGAAAGCAAGAACGAGGGAAGAAAAGAAAACGTCGATTAACGGCGCATAGATTCATCCTGTTTTTGAAATATCGTTTTTTTCCTCTCCTCAGAACAGAGGGGAATTGTCATTTGGTGCCAAAAATGTAAATTATTATTATATCCCATCGATTTTCATCGAAAACCGCAAATTTCGCTTGAAATCGATGAGAAATGGTCGTTTGCTCAATTTCGCGATTTAATTGCACGGATTACTCCACCGTCGAAAGACTTGTCCTTCGTTAACGATCTTCCCGCTTTCTTACTTCGCACGATCGCGATTCGCCAGCGATAATCAAGTCATGCACATCCGCGCCGTCGAACTCCACGAAAGCGTCTACGCTCGCGCGTCTTTTACCTTGCGATTCTCACCGGTGGAGGGCGCGATACGCGCAGGGTCGATAGACAAAAATTAGCTAGACGTGTAGATAGAAATTGTACTTAAAAAACGGAGCAAAAGAGCGATCGTCGATCGATATCTCGAGAGCGCTCAGGATCTCTTCTTCGAATCTGTCCACATTTCCCTTTTTCCAATATTTCGAAAGTAATTTTGATCGTCGCGACTCGCGGTACACGCTCAAAGCGACGGGGAACGTAAATAGATAAAGGAGAAAAAAGCGAGAATATCACGACGTGTATTACGAGGACGCGGCAAGGTGCAGTGTCAAACTACTTTGTAGATTTTAGTCGAGATTTTTGCTCATCGTATGTCCTTCTCGAGCTTTTCATTAAAAAACAAATGGAATATCGATTTGGAATGGAAAAAAAAGGTGGTATAACGCAAAGAGCCAAACGTTCCAAGCCCCAAGCACGTTCTTCCCAATAATATGTTGACTGATATATCGTGATTTGTAAATGAAAACAATTGGTCGTACGTAGAACGTAGATCACCCGAAACCGTTTCATTTCGACCGTAAACGTGAATTCGAATATGTGCTCAAAGGTCATATATGCGGCGGCGCATTTATACCAGAAGAGGGAAAAAGAGTGATTATGTAGCGAACGTAACATTACGTACCACAATTCCCGATGAATTCTTCCAATTATTTTATAGTGATATGTATACATATATCATACGAATATTAATCGTTAGATTAATTTTTAATCGCCAAAGAAAATCGTATATACACATATGTACATTCCGAGCGGAGAATCGCGTGCGAGAATGGGACATTGCTCGGAATGGAAACTTGATAAAACTTCTCTTCCGTACGAATCTTTACGTGTATTCAATAATTGATTCTACATATAATCTTGGATGCGAAGGAATCGCAAGGCTGACCTATTTACTCTTCGAACGCGCGACACGGTTCGAGTAACGATAGTACACATATTCCCGAGATGTATGAATATATATATATATATTCATATATATATATATTTATATATGATATATTATGTATAAATATAAAAATGATTTATTTGTTTACGATAAACGGGAGCCGAATGTTCGCGGGATGAGCGCGAAAGCAGAGACTCGCGCGCGACTCAAAGTACTATAATTACATACCTAAATTATATGGTAAATTACAATTGTACAGCGATGAGGGGATGTAAACTATATTTGAGCGTGAGAAGAGACAAAAAATGAAGCCTCATGGCAGACTGTTGAAGTAAAAAAGAGTGAAACGAGTGAGAGGAAGAGAGCGAGAGAGAGAGAGAGAGGCAGTTGAAGTACCTATATCGCAAAAAACGTCCATCAGCAGGGTTCGCGAGGCAACTTTTTTGTGCGCAGCAGCCCCAGCGAGCGTGACGTCTGACACGAAATAAGTAACGAAAAATCGAAAAGTATTGTGCATTATTATATGTCCGAGACATCAAATAAAATCAAAATTCAGTGATCGATCATGTTTTTCACACGCGTGTTTTATTATTTTTTCTCAGCATTTCGTCCCGCAGTTACGTATTTCCATCGATCGATGCTCCAGCATTTGGAATCGAAATATAAAATTTACCGCAGTTTTCATACAACTCGTTGATCCATCGCAAGGTATCGTTGTCCAAGATAACCATGTGTCGCCAAATACGAACTGCGCGCCATTTTTCATTTTAGTTCTTTCACCGCCCGTTTCCACAGAGGGCGGCGCTGCAGTTGGGACAACCCGATACAGCGAACTCTACATCGAGTCGCCCTTCTCACACACAGCCCGTACGCGCAGGTTCACGTACTGTTTACAAGTGTGTCTCGTTCGTCGGGGTTCCGTGGGTTTTCTTTTCGCGTCCATCAAAATCGTCCATCATCCCCGTTCTTCGTACATCCAAGTTTGCGCCCACCCAAGATTCGAACAAGTTTTTTCCAAGCTCCAGTCGTGGGTGTGCTAGCGTAAAAATGCATCGTAATCTCGTACATTGTTGACACATTCCGCTATTCAAACGAAACGTTTTATTCAACGATATCACTTGTTTCTACGCATCCGAGAGAATCGCGATACAAGAGCCTCGTCATGACGACGAGGAGGACGACGAGTGTCGCGAAAACTTTCGCGATATTGTGCTGTCTGTGGGCGAGCGTGGGAACAACCGGCCTAGATATACAGGACGAGTTTGAGCATCACGGAAAATGCGAGCCGATAACCATTAATCTGTGTTTAAATTTGCCGTACAATCAAACAATGATGCCGAATTTGTTGAAGCATCAGAAGCAGGAGGATGCTGGACAAGATATTCATCAGTACGCGCCTCTCGTGAAAATCCAATGCAGTCCGGATTTACGCTTTTTCCTCTGTCTCATGTACGCTCCCGTGTGCACGATACTGGAAAAACCATTGCCGCCTTGTCGTTCGATTTGCGAGAGAGCTCGAGCCGGCTGCGAGGGTGTCATGCGAACTTTTAGCTTTCAGTGGCCGCCGAGTCTCGATTGCTCGAAATTGCCGGAATACGGTGAGAATCCCGAGGTACTTTGCGTCGGCACCAACGAAACATCCCCGTCGAGATCGAGCACCACTATAAAACCGACGGAAAAATCTCTCGTCGAGTTTGAGACTCATTGGCATTCGGGCGCGCGTGATCATGGATTTTTCTGTCCGCCCCAATTCACCGTACCTCAAGAGCACGAATATTCCCTCAAGGTCGGCGGCAAAGTCGTTCACAATTGCGGCGCGCCGTGCGACGGAATGTTCTTCAGCGAAAGAGAGCGACAATTCTCACGAGTCTGGGTGGGAACTTGGGCGGCTCTTTGCGCAGCTTCGTGCTTCTTTACTTTTCTCACTTTTCTCATCGATACCGACCGATTCAGGTAATTTCGCGGCTTATTCGGTTTTTTGAATCGTAAAACTTTGTTCGATTACGAGAAACAACATTTTTTCCAGGATAACTCAAATTTAACGTAATAATTGATATTTTCAGATACCCGGAGCGTCCGATAATATTTTTATCCGTTTGTTATCTGATGGTCGCTCTTGTGTACGTAGTCGGCTGGGCAGCCAAGAACAACATAGCCTGCAGAGAACCCTTTCCCCATCCCCCTGACGTTCAAGTTCAGATGGTGTCCGCGATAACTCAAGGCACCAAGCACGAATGGTGCACTCTGCTCTTTATGGTCCTCTACTTCTTCGGCATGGCCTCCAGCATCTGGTGGGTCATTTTGACGCTCACGTGGTTCTTGGCGGCGGGATTAAAGTGGGGACACGAAGCTATCGAGGCCAACTCTCAGTACTTCCATCTAGCGGCGTGGGCCGCACCAGCCATCAAGACAGTAACGATTTTGGCAATGGGAAAGGTCGAAGGTTCGTTTCGTTCGTACGAGGCGAAAAAAACATGGAATTATAGATTTTTTGTTCTCTCTCGCAAAACGTGTTGATTTTCCCCAGGTGACATACTCTCCGGTGTTTGCTACGTCGGTCTCTGGAACGTCGAGGCGCTGCGTGGTTTCGTACTAGCGCCCCTGTGCGTCTATCTCGTTCTCGGCACGGCATTTCTCCTCGCTGGTTTCGTCTCGCTCTTTCGTATACGCACGGTGATGAAGCACGACGGCACAAAAACGGACAAACTCGAGAAGCTCATGATCAGAATCGGCATATTTTCCGTGCTCTACACCGTGCCCGCACTCATCGTCATCGCTTGTCTATTCTACGAGCAGGCTTATTTCGACAGTTGGATGCTCACGTGGAACATGGACCTGTGCACGAGGAGAGTACCGCAATTGTTGTACTCCATTCCGTGTCCGGTCGGCGAGCGCACGCGCGATCTCGGTCGTCGTCCCGAATTCGAGGTATTCATGATTAAGTATTTAATGGCAATGATCGTCGGCATAACGAGCAGCTTTTGGGTCTGGTCGAGCAAAACACTGACGAGCTGGCGACAATTTTTCAATCATATACGAGGACGTCGCGCAGAGGCTTACGTCTAAAAAACGCCTACTCGTTTTTTCTCCTCGTTTCGTGCTCTCTCTTTGATTTCTAATATTTTTTTCATCGAATATTCGATCCTTCGTTGGACGAGTATCGCAGCGATACGAGGACGATACGTAACTTCGATCGCAAGACGATGACGCTAAATTTGACGGAAATAAGCGAGAGATTGCGCGTACCCTGTGATTGTGAGAGGATAATTTATGTATTTTGGATGAGAGAGGAGAAGGAAAAAGAAACGGTTTGTCGTGAATCGATCGTCGTATCGTCCTTAAAATCGTGCCAATTCATTTTCATCGTTTTATATATATATATATATATATATATATATATATATATATATATAGATGTATGTATAGCGCTCACAATTATCGTTCCGGTGAAATTGCAATAGACTTTAAGAAAAAATGATGAAAAATGAAACAATCGTTCCGATCCCCGATGGATCATGACTGTGACGTGTATCGCCGGACGCGTTTATTTTTTAATCTAGAGTCTATCGGTACATTGATAAACTATATTTTACAATCGTATGATATTGCAACGCTCAAATAAAAGCGTAAAGGATGGTTAAAGCGTATTCAGAGTTTACGGTGATGACAAGAGGGCAAAACGGGCGCAAACAAAAAAAGTAATAAAAACGATACGTCCCACGGAAGATGGTTCCTCGAAACTCGTTGCCGCGTTTTTCGTCCTCATTCGTTGTTTTTCACTCATCTTTGTATCGCACGGGGAGCGCGTGCACTGAATAACAACCTTTAATCAACAATCGGACAGCCCTCCAGGCTCGAATTCGCTAAAAATCTACGTTCAATAATCGACAAAGCAATGACGAATGAATACTCAATCGAAAACTTTGAAAGATAAAGAAAATTGACAATTATATGCAATACGCGTTTTACACCTTTTACACGAATTTTTTTACTTCGATCGTCAGGAGGAGAAGAAGGAAAAATCGCAATGAGATCGATTCTCAGCGGAGCGGGGCCTCTATTTTTGGTTGTTTCGTTCTTTTCTTTTCCAACTAGCTGATAATTCCTAGACGTAAGCAATCATGTGCTACTATTAGTTAGATAATGTTGTATATAAATGCAGTCTCAATTATATCGCTATGTATGATAATATATTTTTTAAATACTCGTGTAAATATAAAAAAAATGCGCGCCCAGTTCGACAAGGCTCGTGCGATACCCCGCGTACAAAAAGCCGAGACACGTGAAATCCGATATACTCTGCCAGTCGCGAGGGAGAAAAAGGAAAACGAAGGGTGATCGGAGGAGACGAAAAATGATCTGTCGTTGGGGCGTGATCGAAACTCGATATCGATCGAAAGAGAAACAACAAAAATTACTCACTCGGGTTACATCCGCAGATACGTTACTGCCAAATTATAATTAGTATTCAAACGTTATAGATATTTTTATTGAGATTAGCTGTGTGAAATTCGTCCATCGGAACTGTCGAGCTTTCGTTTTATCGTGTAAGATATGAGGAAAACAAAGAAAAACGAACATCCGTCGAAGATTATCACTCGGCGCGCTTGCTGCTGCAATAATCAAACTAGAATTTTCGGCGTTAATCAAGCACGAAGAATTTCGAAAGAACGAATGAAATGAAAATCAATAGATAATGAAAAAGATGTTAAGATTAAGGGCGAGAAATCTCGCGTTGACTGTAGACTCGAAATGTCGTCACGTAACAATGTGTAAAATTAAACATTAAGCCTTATATATTCTTTATATAATAAAAATAACGATGATGTACGCAACGCGCGAGTCGAAAAGTGCTTTTAATGATAAAACCTTTCGTAATTGCCATTCCGTTTATTCTTCTCTGCTTCTCTGATTCCAGTGTAGAAAATTGATTTTCATCAAGCTTTCGGCATTTTCAAAATGCCAATTTTACGCAAGTATCTGACGAGGAACGGCGTCGCGCCGAGGGTCATCGATATTCGTACAGGCGCGAAAAGCTTGTGTACCGCGTAAGCCACGAGAAACGTCGATGAACTCGCCATGGCGTTTTCAAAGCGTTCGTTACCGCCGTTCGATATTGCTTTCACGAACGAGCCAATGTCTACTCCACTGAAACAAACATTTCGTTCAGTCGTCGCGCGGAAATCGTGACTCTTCCCTGAAATGTAACTGGCATCATTTTTTTCCTACTGTTCGATCAACCGATGACGTTACTCGGTTGCTTTGAACCTTCGTGGCGAAATGTGCAAAGTGGTGAGGAAAATTGCCGAAATAGAATCTCAAGAAAAAGTCGAGGAAATTTTTACAAACGAAAACGCCGGAAAAGAATCTTTGATCGTTATTTTAAATGGAAACAACGACTCGTTCGTATTATTTTTCAATGAAGCTGCGGTGAAGAAAAAAAACTATGCCCTTTCGATGCAATTTGACACGCGACGCTAATTTTCTATTCGAACGTTGAGAAAGATCGCGGGTGAGAGGAGAAAAAAAGAAGGAATTCGTTCGAAACTCATCGAATTACAGCAGCACTGACCTAGAAACAGCGAGGTAACAAGCACCGAGAGATATCAACGATATGCCGACGTGAAAGACGATAACCGTGCTGCCGTAATCCTTAACGGCTTTTTTAAGCTTTTGAGCGTTGGTGAGAGCGACGGTGGTTCCGGTATCGCTACGATTTTTCGCCTCGGGCTCGATACTCGCCGAGTCTTTGGCCGTAGTTTTACCGTCCGTCGAGAATTCTACTCGACCCGTCAGCTCGCGTATTGGCGTTAGTCTGGCAAGTACGGCGTTAGTCAGAGGAGGACCTGGATGACGAAGAGAGAAATGAGAGAAGACAAGTGCTTTTTGGATGAGAAGCAGGCGCGTTTCAGCATCGTCGGTTCGAACCGAGAGTGTTTCCGCGAGCGTCTGCGATTATTAATCTTCCACATCGATTTCTCGCAACTAATTAGTATTTTTTTCATCCAATCCACCGAATCGTAATGATAAATCGTCTCGAGAGAACAGAGAAATAGAGGAAGATTGATGATTCGAGAAACGGAGTGTGTAATAGAAAGGGAGGATGCGTACGACCGAGCCAAAGCCCCGGGAAGCTCTCAGGCGGACAATCCTGACGAACTAACCGTCGGAGCGTCGTTTTTTCTGATACTGACGAGCCTTGACGCTGACGTAATGTGATTTTTGCATGTCCTCGGCGATGTATTTGCTGTCTTTCGCCCATTGGCCACCGGGCATATTAAAGTGGGAAGCTTTGCCGCTGGAGCAGTAGGGCAACGGCACGTTACTCTGCATCGAGCTGTTGAGGCTGACGGCGCCGAAGCAGTCGTACGATTCAACGTGATCGTCACCGCAGCGATAACGCGATCCTGCCCAATTCGTCGAATTAACGTCGTTGCTCCTCCTCATCGGACGACTAGCGTCGTTCGCTGACGAAAGGTTGCCTTGATTGCCGCTCACGTAGAACAATACCGGCGCTGCGATGTCGCGAGTACGTTCCGGCGTAAAACGTCCCGTTTCGTTGCTGAATATCTCGGAAACGTTGCTGGGTAATGGCAATTTTGGTACTTCCGGATAACGGCGTATTCCCGAAACGTGGAGACCGGCTTTCCCGTCGGATTTCACCAGTTTTCCGAGCTCCAATCCCTGCTGAATTCTACCGCGCTCGATGTCGGCTCCGTTCACTTGTTATCATGTTTAACAACCATTAAACGTTATTACGTGTACAATTATACGTTGGGATATACAGTTATATGAAAAAATCACCTACATATACATGGATTATATACATATGTATATTTAGGGGTATTTAAATGTGCATATATATATATATATACGTGGAATACAGAGTAAGCATTGCAGATAGTTGACATTTGCTTTATCTAGATCTTCACTGAGCTCAGCTGTTGATTTACGTCAGTCAAATGATCATTGTGACAAGAATGAATTTTTCAAATTATTCATACATACTCGATGGGATTTTGTAATGAATCTTTCGATATTTTAACCACCGTTATTATCGATGGAAATAATTAATAAGCTACGCACACTGACAAAGAGAGTTTTTATTTTCATAGTATGTATACGTTTTTGAGCGCTCCAAAAAAATAATCATATATTTTTCCTACCTGGATGATTGAAACGGGACAAAACGGACGGAAAATCCTTGCTGCATCGAATACGAGATAACGCCATGGCGCAAGGATCTTTTAGATTTTTTGCCTTTGATTATTCCTTCGTACTTGTATGAATAATATATTCCGCACGATGAGAACCGTCTTCGACTGCAAGGAAAAAATATACGTCGTAGAATCGTCCACGGGCAAGGTTAGTGCAATTCGAGAAAGCGGGGAGGAGTAAACGGTCTTGGTGTTGGGAGAAACAAAAATGGATTTGTCGTGTAATACACGAACACGAATTGGTATCATTTGGCCTCGACGTCCCACAAGAGTATAGTGGAGAAACCGGTCTTTGAACAAAGTCGAATCCTTTCATACGAGCGGCTCTCTCTCCGTATCGTACATATATTCAACCCGCTACGAGAAAAATTTACGAACACATCTTAATTTGAAATGCAACCTTTTGTATACACGCTTGAAAAAATGAGGATTGAGAGTAAAGAGACTCGACGATGTTTACTGCGTTATATATTGTTACTGCACACAGCAGCAGACATCCGTAGCTTTATTTCGTTTTGTATTCCCGTGAAAATCATATGATCCGTCGGCGCCATGTTTAAATGGCTCTGACAGTTGCGCGGGCACGTGTGCTGCCACCTGTGCGAGTTCGCGCGAAATATGATTTTTATTTCAATGTCGGCTGTTTTATGACGATAGCGTAATAATGTATTATTTGTCTCTGGCTTTTATTTACGGTTACTTTTCGCCGGCGTTTGTGCACGTTCATGTTTTTATTCTACATATTTACCGCTCACAGTCTATTGACCCACACATGTTCACGTATCGATATTATCAATTGCCTAACGCAACGTCGGCCCGAAGAGGACTTTTCGCAAAGATGTTTCACTATCCATTGACAGTGTTTCGAAATGACGCTCGATGTAAAAAAAAGAAAAAACTCTGCGACCCGATAAACTTTGTATCCTTATGTAATTAATTTGCCGTTACGTATTCCGGCCGGAGGGCAGGGAGGAGTATCGGGATAACCTTGATTTGTGGATGAGACGCGTGCCGGCGTGCGAGGCGCATGTGCGAAATCTCATTGTCGCATAGAGGAAGTCATCTCGTCAGCTCCATCCATACTCCAGTAATCATCGCGTCCTGGTGGAGGGAAGTTGATAATCGCGCTTTATCAACTTTTCCAATCAGATTCCGTCTCGTACCGTGTGGTGTACCCTGTTAATTGCTCATCTAAGCGAGATTTGGGCGTGGTAATTATGGCTCAAACCGCTAGACTGATTGCGCTAACGAACGCCAAAGGGTTGTTGAACAAAGGTCACGGAAATGGAATAGCATCGTGTTCCACGAGGCTCGCGAGGTTTGTATCTCACGTTTCCTCTGTATCTCTATACTCATATACATGGAACACACAGCCGCATGCTTCAATGACCTCTTTCACCTCTACATCTCTCTCGAAGTTTGCAAGGTCGATGAAGTATCAGAAATCGGAGTTTTCAGTTATGTCCAAAAACTATGCGGTTTTTCGCCATCAATATTGTTTATCCATCATTAACTTGAATAAACAAGTGTTTTTTTCTCAAAAATTGATACGATCAATTGTTAAGTCCATTGTTCGATTATTTTGCTTGAACAATTTGCAATGTCTGTTCGAAAACAATTGAAATAATCGCTCGTCGCAGCTCCTGGTGGTCTCATGTGGAAATGGGGCCACCCGACGCGATCCTCGGAGTAACAGAGGCGTTCAAAAAGGATACAAATCCCAAGAAGATCAATCTCGGCGTCGGAGCTTACAGAGACGACAATGGAAAGCCCTTTGTGCTGCCCAGCGTTTCCAAGGTGGGCAACAGAGCCGACGGATCTCGTGCGAGCGATTCCGACGATTCTACAGTCGCGTCACTGTTCTTCTTCTTGTTTCAGGCTGAAGCAAAAATCAGGGCAAAGTCTCTCGACAAAGAATACTCTCCGATATCCGGAAATCCAGAGTTTTGTCAGCATAGTATTAATTTGGCTCTCGGCGATGGAAACGAGACGGTCGCCAATAAATTGGTTAATTTCATGAGATTTTTTCATTCGTTCTCGTCAAATTCTGTGTATCGTCAGTTTAAACGATGTATCGTGGAAATCTCTTAGAACGCCACGGTCCAGGGAATCTCCGGAACGGGCTCACTGTGCATAGGAGCCTATTTCTTGTCTCGCTTCTTTCCGGGATGCAAAGATATTTACTTGCCAACACCCTCCTGGGGAAACCACACTCCTCTGTTTAAGCTCGCCGGCCTCAACGTCAAGTCCTATCGTTACTACGACCCTAAAACTTGCGGATTGGACTTTCAGGGTGTCCTGGAGGACATCTCAGTGAGGAGACTTTCTCTTTTTTTATCATTGAAGTTGGAATATCGTTGTTTGTTTTTCTCGTATATCTGACGAATTTTTTCTTCACAGAAAATGCCGGAAAAATCGATTATTTTGTTGCACGCGTGCGCCCACAATCCAACAGGCGTCGATCCAAAACCGGAACAATGGGCTGAACTGTCGACTCTCATAAAGAAGAAAAATTTATTCCCGTTCTTCGATATGGCTTATCAAGGCTTTGCTTCAGGTAGGAAACAGAAGAAAAACATTGACGACAAATTCAAGAAAATCGAATACATCGTTGCTTTGCTAATTCCTCAGGCGATGTCAGCAGAGATGCGTTAGCGGTGCGATTGTTCGTCAAGGAAGGTCACGAAATCGCGCTGGCGCAGTCTTATGCGAAAAACATGGGACTCTATGGTAATTGAAAATAAATAGCCAGAGAATTATTTATTTTTCTTTTTCACTCGTGCGAATGCAATTTGAAAAAATTATCTCGATTTCCAGGTGAACGCGTCGGTGCGTTTTCTCTCGTGACGAAAAGTGCCGACGACACCGCGCGTTCCATGTCACAGATAAAGATTCTCGTACGACCGATGTATTCGAATCCACCGATCAGCGGTGCTCGTATCGTCAGCGAAATCCTCGGTGATGCTCAGCTGAAACAAGAGTGGCTCGGCGATGTTAAAGGCATGGCCGATCGTATCATATCGGTTCGCACGAAGCTTCGCGATAATTTGAAGAAGAACGGCAGCAATCGCGACTGGAGTCACATCACCGATCAAATTGGAATGTTTTGTTTCACGGGACTCAAAGCACCGGAGGTGAATTTGCGGAAACAACAACGTTTGCCTTGTTTCCGTAACAATTTTGATCGATAAATCCGGAAAACGATGATTTATTGTGTTTTCAGGTGGAAAAGTTGACCTCGAACTTCAGCATTTATCTCACCAAAGACGGAAGAATATCGATGGCGGGAGTAACATCGAAAAACGTCGAGTATCTAGCTCACGCTATGCACGAAGTTACCAAATAATGGTTTTTCGTTTAAACGAGATGCGCCAGCAACGTACCGCAATAATGACGAAATTGCCCGAAAGAAATAAAAGATATGCGACATTCGACAGGAATCCTCAAGAATCAAAAGCGACATTTGATAGAAATACGTTATTTTTCTAAACGCACTGCTGGCAGTGTGGATACAGTTCATATTCGGATTATCGATCCAGCGCAAGATGCGATATATCGTAAAGAATCAATGTTTCATTAATAACCTTTATTAACGCATTATACAATACCAGTCCGTCACTTTACACTCGAGATTACGCGAAACGACAATTTCTTTTGAAGCGTCGACATTTTTTCGTCAATTTTTTTTCAGGCAAACTGAGTCATGTTAAGGAACGCTTTTCTCTTCAATCTTAGCGCACAATTTGATAAATAAAATGAATTATAACGTTCGTTCGTACCAATAACTTTTTCTCCCCAGTTCACACACCGTTTTGATATTTGAATAATTCAAGCTTTTCCCGCCATGCGCAATCTACCGGGTTCGCATGGTAACCGCGATCTACCTTATCCACTTTGTCCTATATACTTTTTTTTCCACTAAAAAATATAGTCTCGTTCAAGATGGCGGCAATATCGAGATCGTGGAAACAGGTGGTGTTGCTCAGTAAACACACGGACACAACGCCGATACAATATGGATTACTCCGAAATAGATCGCATTGCTCGAAACGAACATCCAAAAAGTGACAGCAGCGGTGAAATTCAGTATGGCACAGCGGGATTTCGAACAAAGTCGAGTGTCGTCATAATTTTTCGATATTTCTCATCAAGCATTATATATCCCTATTGCATTAAATACTCATCTATTCGTTTGTGTTTTACTTCAAAGATCGGATCGATTGGATCACGTCATGTACAGAATGGGAATGCTGGCAGCACTAAGATCGAAAGTTAAAAATGGTAAATACAATCTCAGTGAAAGTTTCCTCCGTTCAATTCACGAATGATCGATTTTTGAACAAACGGATTTTTTCATTCTCTGCGCCGTTATATTCAAAGCTAAAGCATCTCAATTAAGAATCGCGTGGTCATCAATGGTCATCGTGCTTTCTAAACGATGGAACGCGTGAATTTGTAGCTGCGATAGGTCTGATGATAACCGCCAGTCACAACGAAGAACCGGATAACGGAATAAAATTGGTAGACCCTGCCGGCGAGATGCTGGAAGCATCTTGGGAGAAAATTGCTACAGAGATGGCCAATGTTCCGGACGCCGATCTCGTAAAAACATATCGTAGGATAATCGACGACGAAAAGATCGTCACCACGGCGGAGGCTACGGTGATCGTGGGACGAGACACCAGAGGGAGCAGCGAGGCGTTATCTCTCGCGGCTCTTCAGGGAGCGAGTCTGGCTGGCGCAAGGACCGTTAATTACGGAATCGTAACGACGCCGCAGTTGCATTATCTCGTTGCTCGTACGAACGAAAGGTCGGAACGTGCCGAACTCGACGAATATTACGAGAGACTCTGCGAAGCTTTCAAACGCGCTCGTTCTCCCGCGGCGACGAGTAGCGGAAGTTACGCGAGCGAACTCGTGCTCGATTGTGCGAACGGCGTAGGCGCCATTGCCGCCAAAGAATTTCAGGAGAGATTGAAAAATGTCCTTACCATGGAGATTTTCAACGCGGGCGAGGGGCCTCTCAATCGCGATGTGAGAAATGTTACGAATTTTCGCCAACGTCGTTTCTCCATCTGCTTTCCTCTCACGTTTTTTTTTTTTTTTCGTTTTCAAACAGTGTGGCGCGGATTACGTGAAATTCCATCACGTTCCACCGTCTAACGTGCCGACGAGAACGAACGCGAGATGCGTCAGCATCGACGGCGACGCCGATCGTATTCTCTATTATTACATCGAGGAAGATACCAAGTTCAATCTTCTCGACGGTGATCGTATCGCTACTCTCCTCGCTGTTTATCTCAAGGAGCTCATCGAGACGAGCGGCTTGACGATCCAGCTTGGATTGGTCCAGACCGCGTACGCCAATGGAGCGTCAACCGATTATATAACCAACGTCCTGGTCAGGAAATGTTTTATCGTTCAAACGAGAAGTTTCAAGAGAACTTCGTGATATGAAAACCATTTTTTTTTCTATCGGTCGTATATTCCGTTTCTATCGTTCCGAACGAATATTTTACGTTTAAGAAAGTCCCCGTGGCCTGCGTACCCACCGGTGTGAAGCATCTTCATCATCGTGCCTTGGAATTCGATATCGGAGTTTACTTCGAGGCGAATGGCCACGGTACTGTGGTCTTCAAGAAAAACATTGTCGAGAGAATTCGCGAAGCGTCCAACGACACCGAAATATCGAAACATCGCAGGGAAGCCGCCTCGAGGCTCGCCGATTTCGTCGATGTGGTAAATCAATACGTCGGCGATGCTCTCAGCGATATGTTGCTCGTCGAAACGATATTGCGCGCGAAGGGCTGGGATCTCAAAACCTGGCAGCGATGTTACACGGATTTTCCGAACAGACAATTGAAGCTTCGCGTTCCCGACAGAAATCTCATAACGACCACCGACGCGGAGAGAAAGTGCGTCACACCGCCAGGATTGCAGGAGAAAATTGACGAGTTCACTGCTCTTTACTCAAAAGGACGCTCCTTCGTTCGGTAAATTTATTCGGAATTTCTCGCGCGAGTTTTTATTCGTTGCGTCGATTCATGAATTTTGTTTCTCATTTTTCGTTTTTTTTCAACAGACCTTCCGGTACGGAGGACGTGGTGAGGATTTATGCCGAATGTAAGAATGCCCAGGACGTTGAAAAACTCGCGGAGCAAGTTTTCCGCGAGGTTCAACGTTTCGTCAATCGTGAGCCCGTGAATTCATCGTAATTCTTAATCGCTCAATCTTTTTAATTTTTTAAACGATGACGAATGATTCGCTAATCGATTATTCGGGAAAGGGTGCTTGAACAAACGGTGATGGATCAATGGCATTTTTACAAATATTAGCTCGTACGTTTTTTTTTGCGAATGACAAGAAAAACATCGATCAAATGTAATATACCGAGAAATCAATAAAATTGATTAATTTTTTATCAAACGAGCGTCGTTTTTTTTACCGACGAAGCTTCTCGATCGAATGGTTCATTTTTCATGAATGCCAGTGTCTTTGTCGTTACTCGGTCGTCATGACTACGATATTGATCACAAACACTACGAGTGTTTGTACCACAAGCGAAAGCGAGTCTCTAAAGAATCAGTTGGGAGCTGTCAAGGTCTATGAAAATGTGGCAAGACAACGAAGTTCGATTCGACATCGCTCTGTCGTAAATACTCTTGATTTTCATATTTGTGCAATTATTTTCTTCCCGATGACAAAAATTATTGATAATCCTAACGGAACACAGGCAATTACAGCTGCGGCCTGGCGAGCTTCTCATCGACAAGCTCGACATGGTCGAGGACACTAAGGGAAACGCGGGGGATCGGGGACGTCTCATGATGTCAAATTTGCGAATAATTTGGCACTCGTTGACTCTGCCGCGCATAAATCTGAGCATCGGATACGCGACCGTCATCAACGTGACGACGAAAATCGTGAATGCGGTGAGGGAGATGGAACGACCATCGACAATGAAATTCGCTTGAAAATTAATAAAAATTCATCAGCTGGAAATTGAAAGATACTTTTGCTACTTTTAACTCGTCAGATTCACGGTGGTAGCACTCAAGCCTTGCACATATTGACGACGTATCGGAGCTGCAGATACGAATTTATTTTCACGAATCAAGACTTTAAGAGCACCCGTCACTATACCTCGGTTCTCGGTGTATTCAGGTAATATTTTCTATAGATCGATTTGTAGACAATTTTCAAAGGATACGACATTTTCTACCTCATTCATTCGACTATTTCAAGAGCTTACATGTCGACGAGAATGTACAGAGAGATCAAAATACGCGGTGGTTTCGTTCGCGATAACAGACTGACACTTTTACCACTGGAGAACGTGCATTCGACAACACCGGGAGTTTGGAATTTATCGGCCGAACAGGTTTTCTGAAGATTAACACTCTCACCAGCGATCTGTACGTTTTGATTTCTCGGACGATCCAATATAGTTATTTTTTCACGAGAGAATCATGAAAATTCGCCGCTCACGCCCTTTCACAAAATTGAAAACTCGTTGAAACGCGTTGTTTTTTTTTTGAGGTTAGATCGAAACGTGCCGATCGCTGGCGGTAATTTGATACTTGATAAAAAGTGCTGAGAACAAAAAAATGGTTCAATCGAAAACAGGGTAACATCGGTACGTTCATAGTGACGAATATCCGTCTCGTTTGGTTCGCTGAAATGAACAATCACTTCAACGTTTCCCTCCCGTATCTCGCGATAGATCGTGTAAGTGTAATCACGAGAAGACTCGACATGCTTTTCGTCATCGGGATAAAAAACGATCTCATTTCCCCTGACGAATATTCCCCGCAGGTGAACGTGAGAAGTTCGAAATTCGGTCAAACACTCGTGACGATGAGCACGGAATCGAGCGGCGGTTACGTTCTCGGATTTCGCGTCGATCCGTTGCCGAAGCTTTACGCCATCCACAAAGAGATAACGGCGCTGCTAGCTGCGTATCAAAAATCACCGACATTCGGCGTGGAATATGTCTTTGAGCATCGAGCCGTTACACGGCCGGAATACAAGCCCGAGGTGATAAAAGAGATCGAGGATAACGAGGACGAGATAGCGAATGATGTTTTCGGTCTGTATTTCGCCGAGGAAGGCAACAGCCAGAGAAAACCGATTTTATCGTCGCACTTGGGACTGGCGGCCGAGGAACCGCGCGACGGTGTCGCCCTTCAGGCGCTCTGGGAACTTTTGCCAGCGACTTGATCAACCTTCGCCGAATTCTCACTGGGAATTCCGCAATCGATAAAAGAGAAAAAAAACCGTAATATCGTGACTCCACCCTTTGATCCGTCTGAGAAATAAGTTTTTATTGGTGAAAGCGATCTTTTTCTTATCTCCCTCATCACTATGTGTATATATGTATATATGAATGTACGTACATATATATGTATATACATATATACATATATATCAATATAAATATCAATACCGAAGGTCGAGGCGTCTTAATAACAAATATCACGCATCTCGCGTGCAATCATGCTCTCTGTGTCTTTGATCTCTTTGTATATTGGCCTGCTCACACTGCGTTCATCGACTCTCGTTCGAGGATCGATCGCGCGCTTTTGGACGACCGATCTTGGAAAAGCGAGGCTTTTAACTGGGTCTGCACGTTCGATGAAAAACAACCGGACCATTTTGATTGTCGCCGTCTGTCTCGCCGTCCGTCTCGTCGTCGTGACGGTGCAAGCCCTCCGTCAATTGATAACCCATGTTCATCATCATAAGGGCAACCGGATCGGAATACATGCGCACCTGATTCCTCTGCGCCACGTTTTCCGTGTTGGAAATCTTCCGCGCGTTCGGTTTCTCGTCCTATTTTGTTTTCCACGTTATTCGTCATTTTTGCTGCTCGATTATTTCGTTCTCGAAGATGGAAATATTAATCGATATATCTCACCTCTGGTAACGGGCTCCAAAGCCTTATGACGGGATCGATACCGCTCGTAGCGAGCAAACACGAGGAGGGATGCGGTTGTAGACAATTGACGATCCTCGTGTCACCTCTGAGTATTCTTATGATGTTTGTCGTGTAACGGTCCCATATGAAGATGTTACCGTCATCCGAGCCACCGAGTATGTACTGTCCGTCGCTGCAAAGCACAATTAACGACAAACTTTTCCCAATATTCTCGAGCTTTTGACGAATAGTTCATGAAAAAATGACATCGGCCAACCTTCCGAAGAAATTGGCCTCTTTTATATCCGTAGTGGTATTGCAGTGGCCGCAATATCTCATTTTGTAATCGATCGTTTGACTTCGCCATTCTTCCTCGTACGGTGACAAAGTTTGACCGTCCTCGTAGCTTCGATTCGACATATCTTTAAGCCAAACATGACGATACCTCAAAATATGAAAATCGATGTTATTTCCTCACGATGGCCGAGAGTACTCACCGCGTCTGACGGCTTTCGTGATATCTTTCTTGAGAGCACGGTGAGCCGCATTGGACATGTAATCGGGAAACTTGACCTGAAAGTCTTCGATGACTTTGTAGGCCTCGTGGGGACGATTCAGGTCGAACAAGCATCGAGCTAACCTGCAAATCGATAATCGCAAAGTTTTCGAAATGCGCTTTCCTTTTCACAAGATACATCAGTGCTGGATAATTTTACCTGAAGTGAGCTTTAACGTGCTCGGGATCGAGAAGCAGAGTAGTCTGGCAATCTCGCAGTGCAGCGTATGTATCACCATCCCTGCGATAAAAAAAAAACAAAATGAAAAAAGACGTATGAACGAATGAGTAAAGAAAGGTATTGACGGTATTTTTCGCGTCGCCTGACCATCCTCTTTTCATCAACGCTGCTGCTCTGTTGCCATAAAGAACCGATGCCATTGGACAAAATCCCAGCGCCTTATTGTAGAGATTTATCGCAGCGGCGTAATTGTCCAATAGAAATTTGTTATTCGCCTGCGGTCAAAGAGTGCAAGAATTCGCCGTTAAAAAAGTGCTACACAGGGTAATCCCGAAATGTCCCGAATCATATCGGTTGCAAGCAACTATCTCTTACTTCGAGCTTCAACTCCTGCACGTGATGCGGCAAAACTTTGACATTCATGGATCGATAATCCTTGAGGTTTTTCGCGTCCGTTCCATACGCCGAGCTTATCAGCTGATGTCTTTCGCCCTCGACTGAAATGAAAAAAGGAAAAGTGGCAGGAGCGCGTTTGTATATCATTTCACCTTTATTCCTTGGTTCATTGATTCGTTAATCACCTTCGTAGAAAGTCTGCGTTTGCACAGGTGGAACATCGAACAGTCTGTTGTACCTTGGCTTTAATATGTCGAAAAGATATATTTGCTCGCCGCCCATGTTGGCCAATAGATCGTTACCGTCGCTGGAAAATGTCACGTAAGTCGCCGTGAAGCTTCTGCCGGTCTGATGCTTCGAGCGCAGATGACCTGTTCCATGAAACGTAACGATAATACAGACTCTGACAAAGTACGATAATGATTAATGGCAAATTCCCAGTAGACTTTTTTTGGTATTCTCTTTTTTTTGCCACTCTCAACGTTTCGATCTCCGTGAGGAGACGCGAGAGTTTTCGACGTTGGCGGTAAAAACGCACCGGGGCAGAAGAAGTGAGCGCAATCGTACGGTATGTTGTCGTTGTCGTCCGAATCGCCTTTCGCCGATGAACTCGTGTCACCCTGAGGCTGCTCGGCAACTTCAGTGGTCGAAAACGTTCCGACCGGCGGCTGCGTTATAAAAACATTGTTTTTTAATGAATCTGACGATGAAAAAAAAAAAGTTTATCTTCTCATTTTTCTTTCCATAATTCACCTGGCTCAGTTTGATCATTCTACGATCGAACATCCTTATGTACGGATCGTTGGCTCCGACCGCAACGAGTTCCGGTCTCATAGCGTTTATCGCCATGCACTTTGCTTCGGCGCTCCGTCCCATGTGATACACTAGATCAACCAGGACGGTTTTACGACCGGTAACGCACACGTGGGGCGTCCGAAGGTCGTGCTGAAGCACGAGACCATCCTCGGCCGCGCTCCAAAACAAATAAGGCATGTTCTCAGCTGTCGCTATTCTCTTGACTCGTCCCGTGTGACAAGCGCAGTCGTAAAACACCTGGGAGAGCTTAAGATGGAATACCTTGACTTTGGCATCCCCAGCACCCGAAACAACGATGTTATTGTTGGACTTTGGCATGAACTGAAATGAAAATAAAGCAAAAAATGGAATCATTTTTCTCAAAGGAGAGCGTATCTCTCGGATTTTTCATAACTCAAGAAAATGCTCGAATAAACCGTGACGGTCCGACGAAGCAAACTTTAATATCGGATTAAATTGCGTGAAATGCTTGTCTCACGTTTACGGAAAATATATTTCCATTGTGACCCGTGTTGAAGGCGCACAGTTTCTTGTACGAAAAGGGATTCCACAGAAAAATGTGCATGTCATCCGACGCCGATGCAAGAATCCTGAATAAAAGAGATAAATGGCGTGAAAGTTTGCGACTATCACATTGGATGATCTTATTTCGCATAATTATGGTCTTATTTGTGTGAAAATATTAGTTGTGTTCTTTTTTTCATACTGACTCTCCCGAGTCGCTCCACTCTAGGCAATTGACGCATCCTTGATGTCCGTTCAATTCCTTTTCCAGGCCCAAGCGACATACGAGATCCTTGGTGACATTTCTTTTTGTGGATAAAGTTCGTGCCACAGAATCCTTAAATAAAATTAAAAATGTCGTACGAGCGCGGGACATTTGTGGAAGCTTTTTAGCGGAACGGAACCTACCTTGATTTCCCTTTCCCTGACCAAATTAATTAATTTCGGTGTCGTCGGCTTGGGACCAAAATACGTGTCCATCTTGCACTATTGTTTTTTTACGAGTATGCCTTAAAGCTTTTTTTTAATCCGTGCTGATAAGTTCTGTAAGAGAGTTTCAAGAGGTGACCACGAGTGTTAAATAAATTGCGAGAAAACGAGAAAGACAGAGATGGAATGATTGTCAAGTCGATAACACTTTATTGTCGAATAATGAATATGAAACGAGCCGTAAATTCTATGTTGCATCGATAGTCTTCTAGGCGTAAAAAAAAACAGGATCGTTGTCTATTGACATCTTACTTGGTTATTTGAAAAAACGTTTGTAATTACTTGATATATCCATAGACGAGGAATTCTCTAGAAAAGTAATGTTTATCCGTGTTTTACAGTAAAAAAGGTGTGCAATTTTTCATGATCGTTTTACGCTCGGAGAGAGAACAATTTGGAAAGGGAAAAATGTCGTACGTGACGTTATTGTTGGTCGAATATTTATGGGATATACTCGTGGAACATCGTCGTTTCGCTTTTGTTGTAAAGTCTCAACTAAAACTGAAAAGTGACTGGAGATTGGAGAATGGATTGCGCGATTATCGGAAACAAATGACAGATGCACGGTACTCGCTCTCACTCTCACACACACACGACTTGCGCGCCGCCACACAACGCGCAGGAGAAACAAAAGAGGTAATGTGCGCTGTATCGACCATCGATAATTGCCCGATCGCTCTTACCAATATGCGGCAAGTGCGCGTACGCCCACGTGAGTGATATACAGCGCGAATGTGTTCAACTTCCGGTGTACGCATCGGTAAATACACGATTTTGTATCATTGATATTAATGCAAACAGGTAGAAAACGGGGTATTTCATCGCTGTAAATAATGAAAAATATTCCAAGAATTATTGCTGGTTATATGGTGAGAAGCCACGACAAAATGTCGTTGCCAGTTTGAACATATACGAAGCACTATTTCGACCAGGGAAGTCCAACTTCTGTGGAATGGGAGCTCATCAGAAAGTATAAAAGAGCTCGAGCGACGCGGCTGCTCGGCTTCCATAGGGCAACGTTGATTTAGGATTATTGGTATTGTTTCTCTCAACCTTGCTGATTGACAATACGAATCATCCGGCAATATGGCCCTTAGCCAAACAATTGTGGTGAGTAAGCGAATGAATGATGATTCGATATTCACGAAGGACTTTTACCGGATATTTGTTCCCGAACCCCCGAAAAAAAGTACGTGCGATGCGAACGTCGTTGAGCGGAGAGAAATCCCCTCTGCGGGGGAGACCGATAACTCGTACGGTTTCGGTTTTTCACACCCGCATACGTAAATAAATCGAACGTCGTCTTTAAATAACATCTCGGTGTTTCTTTCGGTTTTACCAATTATCTCATTGTATTTTATTTATATCGCAAATGATATAATTTCAACAATGATAAAATCACCCACGACATATGATTCCGATGATTCGTTCGATCTTCCATTAGCGCAAAGTTTTATCCGGCGATGTGCTATATGCCGCCGCCTCCCACTCCAGCGCGACGATTCGTCAAACGAGTTATTCGGTTTGTATCAATATATCGTTCGAAAAATAGCGCATGTTATGATAATTTATATCATTTCACAATTTCCATGTACACATATGTTATTACGGACGTAACCTACAAAACTATCGAGCATCGGTGCCGTTTAGTTCATTCTGTTTTTGCTTTTCTTTTCTGCTTCATAGTTCTCTCTATATATTCTTCCGCATCTTTCAGTTGAAACTTTATAACACGGTGATAGAGGATGTTATTGCGGGAGTACGCGAGTCCTTCTTGGACGAGGGCGTCGACGAGCAAGTTTTGCAGGAGCTCAAGCAAATATGGGAATCGAAGTTAATGTCCAGCAAAGCTCTGGATCTCAATCTCGGTTCGCCCGAGCCGCAGCCACCTCAATTGAGCTCCCACAAATCGTCAAATTCGTCGAAAGGTAGAAGTAATGACAAACTCCGATGGTATGACTATTTACGGAACAACCGATTTTTCCATGCCCCTACCTCGTCCAGGCGATTTATCGTCGTACAAGCGATGAATTATCAATTCCATTATGTTTTTCAACACTTTACATTAATGAAAAAGTTTATGAGAAAACAACGAGGATGGAGTATGGAAGTTTCGATTTTTCCGACGAAAATGCCCGGTCGATGATGTTCTGACCGAACGATCTTTTTGCGTAGGTTCGAATGCGGCGAATCACTTTGCTCAACAGCAGCAGCAGCAGCAGCAGCAACAGCAACAGCAACAGCAGCAGCAGCAGCAGCAGCAGCAGCAACAACAGCAGCAACAAAGTGCAGTAGCAGCTTCGACGGCGACCACAGCGGCGGCCCCGCCGCAACCAGCCACGACGGTCATTCAACAGCAAACTCAACAAACGACAACGGCGCAACAACAGTCGCAGCAAGCGCAGCCGCAACAGCAGGTTCAGCAGCCGGTACAACTGCAGAGTGTTCCGCAGTTGCAGCAACAGCAGCAACAGACGATCCGTACGATTCAGCAGCACGTGACGGGCGGAATTCCGATTCAGCAACAAGCGACCGTGCCAGTACAGCAGGTGGTGGCAGCACCGCCGACGCTTTACGAGCGACAGGTGCCGATACAGATAACATTGCCGGGAACGGCCGATTCCACGGATGGCAAACCCAAAGTTTTGACAATACAAGTACCGGCTTCGGCGATCCAAGGTGATTATACGGAATTTACGGTACTGTCTTTTTCTCTCGAATAATGCTCGGGGACTCGGTAAACATGGTATTCTTTATTGCTATTTTCTCAAGGCAATCAGCTGCACACCATTCTCACGGGACCGGTGATAACGGCGGCAATGGGTTATCCTACGGACGTAGCTTCCAGGCTGCTTCAACAGCACGTTGACAAAACTCTCCAGGGACAGGCGACGTTAGCGCCGATGCAGATTAATCAGCCGATCCAAGTTATAACTCAAAACACGAATAACGTTGTTCAGCAAACTTCTCAATTGCCCATACAGAGTCAGGTGGGCTATTTTCACAAGCTCCTCGTTTTGCAATATTTCTTTTCTTTTTCCCCCTCAACCACCGACGCGTTGACGAAAATTGATGCTGCGAAATCCAGCGATAACGGGGATGTAAACCTTTTTCCCAGGCTAATCAAGGTAACATGACGCAATTGGACGGTCCAATGGGCGATTCTTCCGACGATGATGACGAGGAGGAAGAAGACGACAACGACGATGACGACGACGACATCGACAAGGATGAGGAGGAAAACGACGAGGCCGGAGCTTGCGAGGAGGTACGGGATATACATTCTTTTTTCGCAATTATCGTTACCGACCCTTTCACGTGTTTTCAACAAATTCTCCCCGTCGTCCTTTAGGAACCACTGAATTCCGAGGATGACGTTACCGACGACGAGCCTACGGATCTCTTTGATACGGACAACGTCGTCGTTTGTCAATACGATAAGGTAAACTCATCGAATTTCCATCAATCTTCGCTCGATTGATTATTCGTTCTCGAACATTACACATCGATCGTTCGCCTCTGAACTTTGATGATCAATTCACTGACCTTTTCTCAGATAACGAGAAGCAGGAACAAATGGAAATTTTATCTCAAGGACGGAATAATGAATTTGAGCGGCAAGGATTACGTTTTCCAAAAAGCGAACGGAGACGCGGAATGGTGAATTTCGTTAAATTGAAGTTTCACCAAGAGGTTCAACGTTCGAACGATCGCTTCCAAATCCCAGATCCGTCGTGCGCTCGATTCTCCGTTCAAAGTTCCTCGAGAGTAGGGCAAGCTCCTCGAAGAAGGAGGAGGAAATTGTGGGAGAGAATAAATATGGGAAAACGAAAAAAAAAAAAAAACCGGCAAAGAACGGATCGTGGATGGTCAGTAGAGCATAGCCAAATTAAATTTATGGAAATATGGTGGTGGTGGAAATTGGATCGTCCAATTTGTTCCTGTCTGAATGTACCGAAAGCCAAAATGTTTTTATTATTATTATTTTCTATTCTCATAAGAATTAACAACAAAAAAATGTTTCCTTCCACGTTTATTCGATAAAGTGGGGAATCAGAGACACGAATTGACGCGCGTGCCATTTTTGCAATTTTTACGAAAACAAATTTCGCGAATTGTGAGGAATAAATCGATCCGCCGTACGAGTCGGAAGCGGCTGTAAGATTCCCAAGCGAAAAAAAACCAAATATTTCGATCGCATCGACAGCCACCTTTTTAGAAGCGAAAAATCAATCTATTTTTCTTCGTTTCTTTTTCGCCCTGTTGTCGCACACAGGCGCGCACATAATTTCTTCTAAACGGGTTTTGGTGTTCTTTAGTCATCCAATCTGAGAATCGTTGTATATTCCATTGTGCAATTCGTGAGGCGCCTTTCGTGCGCGTTTCACCCGGAAACGCGATGATTGGACCGAGAGACCAACACGTGAAAAAATGGTTTGAAACAAATTAAAAAAAGAGAAACGAAACATCTTCCATAACGTCTCGTCGAAGCGATGAATATTCGCTCAGCGCAACTTTCCAACGTCGGGATTTTACAGGGCGAACAAAGCACAAGCTCGATGAAAATCTTTATCTCGAGCGTACGAACCGAATGAAAGGGAAATCTGTGAATTTTTGTTTTTTTTTCATTGTTTTTTTTTCTCCTATTTTCTGTACATAGAATGACGCTCGTAAACGTTCGATGGGAGACAAAGACGTGTGATGTCGCGCGAGGCAATTTCGACGGATAAATGTGTCTTATAAAGTTACTAGCCCTAACGACGATTGTCGTGATTACCATTATTAATGTTATTATTATTATTATTATATCCATGCGAGAGTAAAGAGTGCCTAAGATTTATATACTGAACGTACTTAAAACTGCGGTATTTTAGGCACGGTGCATTAGAGAACGAGTCATTTCCAAGGGCATTTCGGTCGGGCTGGGAAGTTTGGGAAATGCCCGGTGGGCCTTTCGACGATTCTAAAATGATTTTCGATGGATGGGTATTCCACGATTAGATTAATTGCAGCGAAATAACAGAAACATAAAATGGATAAGAGAAATGTGTCACAGGCTGTGTAGGAGTCGCGCAGAAAGGATATTTTAATAAAATCCGTACGAGTCTTTGAGTATTCCCTGTTTTGTTTTTTCCTTGTCTCGCGTACGATACCCACGATTCATTCGGAAATGAGCATAAACGAATTTCCTCGCTGCGGACAAGACGAGTAGTCGTTTTTCTTTTGGATTGGCATGAGAATTTGAAATTCGATCGTGCTCATCCCCGAATGATGAGTATCCTCGGAGGAATCATTCCTCGAGCGCGCTCGCTCCTGAAATGATCTCTATGAGCTCCCTCGTGATGACGGATTGCCTGGTACGATTGTACAAAAGTGTCAAATTTCGTATCATTTCGGAGGCGTTCCTCGTTGCGTTTTCCATGGCGATCATGCGAGAGGAATGTTCGCTCGCTGTGGTCTCTTTCATCATCCAATGGATCATCGTCACGAGGGAAAATTCGAGCCAACAAGTGACCGTTTCGTCGTCAATTTCGTCGTAAGCGGTAAATTTTGGTCCTGCATAGACGGCTGTCCGGTCGAAAAGATCCGTCGACGTTACGCTGTAAGCAGTGGCGTTGACGAATCTGCGATAAACGTTCGAAATTCGCGGAAGCAAAAAAGGAAGAAAATCTCGTCATTCCTGTACGAGGATAAAAAGAGGTTATTTTTTCGATCTTTGTACGTTAAACTGACTTGTTGTAATAAATCTGCGTACGGGAGAATTTGTGCTCCTCCGCACTCTCGAGAATCTTGTGCGCCACGAGGCCCGCGTCGACGAATGTCAGAGTTTTTTTTCCCACATTCGTGAAAACCCAGAGAATCTTGTCGGCGTACAAACGCGACAGTATTAAGCGATTTTGATCACCGACGCAGACGAGCTTCGTGGATTCCCGTGATTTTGCGGTTTTCTCGATGAAAGCCCCGACGGCTTTGGCGATTCCGGAATGTATCGCGCCGCACAGTCCACGATCACCGGATAACGCTATTACGAGCTGCGAATGAACCTCTTCCGGTGGCGAAATTTCCGCCATTTCGAAGAATCTCCCGGGACTGCGACCGGATGATCTCACGGCGCTCAGTTCTCGCTCCGCACGAGCGTATTTCGCCGCTGAAACGAGCCTCATCGTTTGCGTTATCTTCTTCGTACTGCCCACCGAACGAATACGATTTTTTATCACTTTCAGCGAAACCATCGCGCGATTCGCGTCTCTCCGATTTCAGAACGCGTGACGTTTGAAGAATCGCCAACCGCGTTTAAAATCCGCTCGTCTATTGTTTCTTCGAGGTTTTCATCTCATTTTGTTTTTTTCATTTACTAACAACGCTAGCAATAATGATTTTACATCGTTACTAAACCGAATGCGAGTGAATATTCAAAAAAATTGTTTCCAACGGAAGTCCTCGAGTTAGCTAAATGCCGAGCTGGAATCTGCGAAAATTCTAATGAATCTTTAAAAATAAAAGTCATCACTTCCTCGGCCATACCATAGCAAGCGATTTATTCGAGTCCCGATCTTACAAACACCACGATTTCTTTTTTTTTTTCGAAAATTCCAATATATACGACGATTCTATCGTCAATCGAAGCACACGCCGCGACGGCAGCGGCGGGTATTTACAGAAACAAAATTGACGATGCGGAAACGATCGTGACGAGAGATAACTTGTCGTTCGATTGAAAAAAGGATCTACGAAATTGCTATGGAACGTGCTCTTCGCCGAATTGAGTATCGACCGAGAGTTTCAAGGATGAACGAATTTTTCTGATAATTCGCTGGTCGTAATTTCTTTCCCACGTTTATTATTCTCGTGTTGTTTTTAATGCTTTCATACTCTCGCAACGCCGAACCCGTGGACTATGAATATTCTAGGCAGAATCGTGAGAAAAGCCTTTTACTCCAGAGCCGCAGCACCGGAAATAATTTCAATGAGTTCTCTGGTGATAACGGCTTGTCTGGTACGATTGAAGGTCAGCCTGAGCTTGTCGATCATTTCACCGGCGTTCTTGCTGGCGTTGTCCATGGCGGTCATTCTGCTCGACTGCTCGCTGCACGCACCTTCTTTCATCGAATAAAAGAGCAAGGAAGCCAGAGAGAACTCCATGTAACTCTGAATGACCGATTCGTCCACGGAATCGTACAGCGAGAGCTTCTGCGCTTTCAGAACGGACTCTTTGTCGTAAAGCGGCAAATGATCGACCTTGTAAGACACGACGGATCGGAATTTGTTATAAACAATCGTGCCCGAACCAAAAGTGTATCTGAAATTGAAAAAAATGTCATCAATCTCCTTTAGTTTTCATTTGCCGTTTAAAATCCGTTGATCAATTTTCACAAATGAATTTTTAAACAGAAGGAGAGGAAGGAAATAATAGCGTCGTGTTCAAACGTACCCGGAATTCATAATTTCCGCCGCGACCTTGGAGGCATCTTGGAAAGTCGGTGGCTTTCGTCCGACCTCCGTTGCGACGAACAAAATATTCTCTCCGAACATCCGCTGGAGAACAGCCTTTGATTTGTCGCCGATGCATATGATTTTCGTGTTCTCTCGTAATTTCGGATCGGCCAAAAGTTCGTCACGAATGTTTCTCGCGACTCCGGTGTGCACGGCTCCGCAGAGACCTCGATCGCTCGTAACGGCGACCATCAGACGTTTCGGTTCGTCCTCCTGGGCCGTTATCTCGGCCTGCTCGTAGAACGTCTTGGTGCCGAGACCCATGGGCTTCGCCTGCTTCAGATCCCGCTCGGCCCTCGCGTATTTGGCTGCAGACACCATCTTCATGGATTTTGTGATTTTTTGAATGTTTGTCACGGACTTCAAACGCAGGGAGATGGTCTTGAGGGTCGCCATGCCACGTTGCTGCTGCTGCTGTGCAGCAGCCAGCGGGACCAGTGTCAGCGACTGACGAAGCATGGTTGGTCGATTCTTTTTTGCTGAAATAAACAGAAAATACTATGAAGTTTTTCGAATATTCTGGAGGTCTCTCTTCTTTCTTGAAACACTTTTTTTCACTTAAAAAGTACAAAAACAGTATAACATCGTTCGATGAAAAATTTGAGGTTTTATTTGTTGCATTCAAAAGTCAAAGAGTCAAGAGAAAAGTCAAAGAGAAAAAATGTTTACAAACGGGAAAATCCGTATAATACACGATCTAAAGACGAGGCCGCATTTTTGATATACAAAAATCATCAACGGATCATAATTATTGAAAAATTACGAGAATATTATGGATGGAGTATTGATAATACGGGTCAAGAAACAACATTGAAAGATTATGTGGCTCCATTTATATAATAGTCGGATGGTGCAGCGCAAGTAATCGCGACAATCGAATATCCCCTCAGAGATATTCGAACGATCGAACAAAAACGTCTTCAAAGAAAAACAATTGATGGTCGAGATTTTTAATTACACTTTATCGCTAGTCCAAATAACTGTTTTAGAAAAAAAAATAAAGAACAATCGAATTGACTTACCAGACGAATTTCACTGGCGAGACAGACCGGGAGCACGAAAACTCGCAAGGCCGGTTCGCCGTCGTGTGCGACGGCAGAACCGCGTGAGACAACACGGAAGGTCCAAGAGACAGATTTTTGTTCGCTCATTCGGTACAGGTGGCGCCACCGAAGTATTCTCGCGAGACGAAACGACATTTGACATATATTTCCATTTGTGTATAAACGTTTTCATTCCGTACGAAAAAGTTGTTGTTTTTAAAACGACACGCGAGAAAGATTCAACACTCTATTTATTCATAATTATCGCGCCGGGAAATTCGAGATCGATCAAGGGAAAATGCCTTGTGAAATGATAACGCTGCAGTTGGGCCAGTGCGGCAATCAGAGTGAGTTTTAAAATCGTCGTTATTATGTTACCACTTTATCGATGTTATTCGCACGCGTTGTTAAGTTTACTTCTTATTCCCCAGTTGGCTTTGAGTTTTGGAAGAGATTATGCGCCGAACACGGTATAAGTCCCGAAGGAATTTTAGAGGATTACGCCACCGAAGGGACAGACCGAAAAGATGTATTTTTCTACCAATCGGACGACGAGCATTACATACCGAGAGCAGTTTTACTCGATCTCGAGCCCAGAGTCATTCACACGATAATGAATTCCTCTTATTCAAAAGTATCTTATTTTTCCCAAGACTTTCAGCTCCGATGATAAAACTGCATCCAACATTTATTTTCTTCAAACATTTCAGCTTTACAATCCGGAAAATATTTATTTGTCCAAACACGGAGGTGGCGCCGGCAACAATTGGGCCTCGGGTTATCATCAGGGTGAAAAACTGCAGGAAGAAATATTCGACATTTTGGACAGAGAGGCGGATGGAAGCGACAGTCTAGAGGTACGAAGAACTCGAAAAACGTAAAATAAATTGCAACAAGAACGAGATCAAATTGAAACAGATTTTTCATTTCTCCGCAGGGTTTCGTTCTGTGCCATTCGATAGCCGGCGGTACAGGATCCGGCATGGGTTCTTTCATGCTGGAATCTCTGGCGGACAGATTTCCCAAAAAACTGTT
This sequence comes from Heteropelma amictum, assembly GCA_959613375.1. Lineage (NCBI taxonomy): Eukaryota > Metazoa > Arthropoda > Insecta > Hymenoptera > Ichneumonidae > Heteropelma > Heteropelma amictum. The sequence goes on from OY390726.1 coordinate 14,212,534, forward strand.
GGAGACTTACAGCGTTTTCCCCAATCAAGATGAGATAAGGTTTCGATCTGTATTTCTCTATCAACTACAAGTTTCATGCCCTTCTTCGAGACATTATTTTTTCAAACTTTTTGTTTTTTTTCAGCGACGTGGTAGTTCAGCCGTACAACTCTCTGCTAACGCTCAAAAGACTGACGCAGTGCGCCGATTGCGTTGTCGTTTTGGACAATACGGCGTTGAACAGAATCGCGTCGGATCGATTGCACATTCAAAATCCGAGTTTCACGCAGATAAACAAGCTCGTGTCGACGATCATGTCCGTGAGTACGACGACTCTCAGGTATCCATCGTACATGAATAACGATCTCGTCGGTCTCATAGCGCCGTTGATACCCACGCCACGTTTACATTTTTTGATGACCGGATATACGCCCTTGACGACCGACCAAGAGGTGAGAGAAACTCGCCGGCATTCGTGATGGTCATGGGGCACATGATGAATTTGTTGTTTTTATTCTCCGTTAATCGCAACGCAACAGGAAGCTTCCGTTCGTAAAACCTCGGTTCTCGATGTAATGAGACGTTTGTTGCAACCGAAAAACATGATGGTGTCGACGGCGGTGGACAGAAACGCGGCACATTGTTACATATCGATATTGAATATCATCCAAGGCGAGGTTGATCCTACCCAGGTGCACAAATCGTTGCAGAGAATACGCGAGAGAAAATTGGCACAGTTTATCCCGTGGGGACCGGCGAGTATAGAGGTCGCGTTGTCGCGAAAGTCCCCGTACATACAAAGCGCGCACAGAGTTTCCGGTTTAATGCTGGCCAATCACACGAACATATCGTCGGTGAGTTTCGTACGAAACTTTTACACGCGACGTCCGACGACTCCCGTTTCATCGAAAGTTGATGAAAGACACGCTTGTTTGCATGTTTTTTTTCATTGAATTTGTAGCTCTTCGATCGAGCTCTCCAACAGTACGACAAACTTCGCAAACGCGAAGCCTTTCTCGAGCAGTTCAGGAAGGAAAAAATGTTCGAGGATAATCTCGACGAGTTGGATAATTCGCGGGAGGTCGTGGAGAATCTCGTGAAAGAGTATCAGGCGGCAACGAGATCGGATTATCTCACGTGGAATCCGAACAAACCCGAATGATGATCCACCGAATGGAACAAACGTGACGAATGAAAAATAGCTGTCCCGCGCAAAATGTGGGATCCTCCGTGAATCTCAAGAATCTTCGTGTCGACTTTGCCGCCTCGCTACTCGCGTTGAAAATATTTTTCTAGCGAAAATAAAGCTTTGCTCGTTGATTCAACGATCGTTATTCCACGCCCGTTGGAAAAAGAGATTATTAATTATTACACTGTTTAAAACGACAGCACACTTTGTTTCAATCAATAAAAAATCAGTCTAGATTCTTTTCCTTTTTTACACGATGCTTGTTCTTAATTATCGTTATCCGTCTTTTCGCTTGAAGGAAAATGATCAATCGAGTGCGCTCGTTTTTTCGTCGCTTTCGATAACGCGGGCAAAGACCGGCGGTAAAGTTGCTATCGTTATGTAACCGGTGTGGCCGGGAATCGAGTGCGAGTGCGTCGACGTTAGAATTTTATCCTCCTCTCGACTGGTCTGTTCCGTTTTTCTCACCGGAACTTCGCCTTCGGTGTGCTTAAACGAAAAGAGACAAATGAAAAACAAGCCGGAAAATGTTGGCAGGTTCAACGACGATCTTTATCACGAGATGATCACGAAAACTTTACCTTTTCTTTCAGGCAATCGAGGTCCAAACGTGGCACGCTCTTGAACAAAACTGAGAGCTCGCGCTGGAGGCACTCGTGAGTTTTTATGTCCACGAATCCAGCAGACTCCAGACGCAGACAAGTCTGTTGAACTTGCTCGATACACGGTGAGAAGGAACACAATTTTCCACCTGGTTCAAGATTATTTAATCGTGAAATAATTATTTTTCGTCTCAATCATTAATATTAATGTTTGATAACATTATGAATAATATAATATCGTTATTAATACGATAATACAAATGTTTATTATTACTTTTCAAAATGACGGAATACCTGATGTTTTTAACGCTTTCACAGCGTGATCGACGGTCAGCCAAGGATGAGGAAGGTCGAGGAATATCGCGTCAGCCTTGTGGTCCAGCTCATCTCCGAACCCTTCGAGGCACACGTCTCTGTGCCCGACGTTGACGAACTCGTCAAGTCCATGTTGGCGGAATTCCGTTCTGGCTATTTCCACTCGTTGCTCGTGAAAATCAAAGGTGTACAAATGACCGCTCGGCTTTATCGCACGAATGAGGGAATGAGAGAGAGATCCACTGCCGGTTCCTGCAGGTTTTTAAGCATCCGGAAAAAGAAAAACATTCGTCATTTGCAGAAATTTCCGCGAAAAGATACCATTTTTATCGGTGATGTTCTCTTTTTTATTGAAGGTCGTATTGGACAAATTTAGTTTATTAAGTGCGTAATCAATTTCGGGAAAGTTTTACATTTCAAATTGCTCTTTCCACGAACCAGTTTCTATGACCGTTTTTCCAGGATGCAAGTCCAAGAGATGAATAATAAGACTAATATCCGGTGTGTAGATTATTTGCGTTCTGTGGGGCAGAGTAACGGTCCATAATTCGGGAGTAGGTTGCAATACATAAGCCCATCCTCTGGTCATTTCCACTTTGGAGCCGTATTTCTGTCCGATCAGAGAGGAAACTTTGAGAGCGCCGTAAGTCGTTTGAAAAATGTTTTCCACGGCTTCGCCCTTTTTGTTTATTATTTTGTGGCAAATGTCGAGCGAGTGCATGCTCTGAGGACTCAAATAAAGTATGACGGTATCGCCCTCTTCTATGAGTTCCTTTGTTTTTTTGAAACTCATTATCACTGTTTTAACTTTTGTTCGCCTCGCGAAATAAACTCCTCCGAGAAATCGTGAGCAAGAAAAACACTTGATAAACTATATGCACAGTGACGAGAGTGTACAGAGGAACGATGTACAATTTTCACGCTATGTCAACGTTTATAACCTAAAAATTTGGGTTTACGATAAAACTCTGCGTATCGTACTGGTATTCTACGGAGGACAGTGTTCTAAATGTGTTTTTTCGAGCGACATTTACTATGTCGGTGTTTCAATCGTCAGAGAATCATCGGTGAATGAAAGTTGGAATTTCTGTTTCGGAGCAATGTGAAAACAAGATAAATTGTTTGAATCTCATGACGCGGTCCACGTGGTCCGTTATCGCACAACGGTCTTTGTCCGATGCGCGACCTATCGCACCGATGTACATATTCCGCAAAAGATCCCTACGGAGCCAACATCGTCCCGTCGTCACGTTATATTTTTCCGACGGTCGAATAAACGATTTTTTATACAAACGACGGCCTCCCCCACGCGTTTATTTATAGATATACATATATATCGATGTATCTATATGCACACTGCTGCATATACACTGGACGTTTACAATAAAACTCTTTCATTCCCGTCGTGAACGGGCATCATGGCGGCGGTCGAAGGAGCTCTCGGCTCAACATCGAGCCAAAAAATGTCAGCCAAGCTCCTACGGCACAAGGCCCAAGAGTTTCTCGCATCCCGAAAACACGCGAATAATCTCGTCGACATAATCGCCCAGTGGGACGTAAGTTGTTATCAATTATTTTTTTTCCCAAGCTCGCAACGCTTCGCGACGATATGCAGCCTCAAAGTATTTTTTGAGGTTAACGAAACATTCGAACGGGAGAAAAAGGAAGGGCGATTTTCGGGCGATTTATGAAAATATGTTTGATTTCCATTCGTTGTATTCAGGATTCTAGCACTGCCTGTATTCTCACTCTCGAGACGATATTCGTCGAGCTGCTGAGGCGCAACGACATGTATCTCGAGAGAACAATATCACTCACGATATCGGGTGAGTTTCCGAATTCTTTCAACATTTTCTGTTTTTTTTTGCGTTTCTCGATTGTCTTGTACTGGTGCAATATGAATTTTTGGATCGCCAAAGTACAATCTCGAGAATTTTCGTTGAGCATATCGCGAAACTACAGCCGGAAATGCAGCGAGTGAGCTCCCGAAAAATGACGGGTCTATCAAAAATTCGTTTCCGTCTACGAAATATTGAAAAAAAAAAAAAAAACCACCGAAAATCGGCAAAAATACTTGCGTAACAGTATGGTTGGTTCTTTGTCATCGATATTTTCGTTAAATTTTCGTAGAACCTTCGGAAATTTCGGTAAATCATTAGAGTCGAATTTAAACGTTTTTTTAGAACCAGAACCGGAGGTTCGTTATGTAAATTGGCTGCGTAATTGTTACGAAGAAGTATGGGAAAAGATGTTGGCGTCGATAGAGAGATGCCGTCCGTCGACGCAGCTCCAAGCGCTGACGACGGCGATGAAGTTGATGGCGGAGGAGGGAAAATCGCCTCTCGAACCGGTCGGAGAGTTCGGCTATTATTTTCCACTTCACAGGCTAAAGCCGATACTCATGAGTTTGTTATCGCCGAATCAGAACAACGCGAATCTCATAGCTAGACTTCAGGAAATAACGAGCTACGCCGATGCACTTTATTACACGTGGAAGAGTCTTCCGTCTTTGACGCCCAAGCATCAGCCGCAGGAGATTTTTATAAAAAATTTATTGGAACTAATATACAAACTGCCATTGCCAAAAGACGACGAAGGTAATCGCGGTAATGTTTCTTTCACGACGATAATAAGCTCCTTGACGTTGATAATAAAGCGTATTAATTATTTTAACAGCTCGTGAAGTTCAGGAATTACTGTGCGGACCTCAACTCGGTGAGAATCGTTTGTTTATTCCCAAGTTCTTCCAGCACCGTTCGATGGGATGGAAAGATATATTTTTACGATGATTTTTCAGCCGCTGGGGGATTCACGTGGGATCAATCGTCCGCCAGACGATCATTGAACAAAGTCTGGGCGTGCGTGATGCATTGGGAATTGACGCCGCAATTGCACAAACAATTGCTCATCGTCCTCCTCGAGCGTGTGTTGCATCATTTGGAGAAGCCGGTGTTATTAACGGACTTTCTCATGGATTCGTTGGACGCCGACGGTCCGATCGGGCTTCTAGCCCTTCAGGGAGTCTTCGTTCTCGTCACCAAGCACAATCTCGAATATCCAAATATATTTACCAAGCTGTACTCGATGTTCGAACCGGAAATATTTCACACAAAGTACAAGGCCCGTTTGTTTTATCTCTCCGATCTTTTTCTCAGTTCTACGTAAGTTATCGTTTAATTTTTTAATTTCGTTGAAAGCATTTTTACATGTTCCTTTTTATTCATCAACGTGAAACATTATTTTTTCATTGGGTTTCTCTTCAAAGCGCATTTTCTCAGAATTAACGATGATTTTTTCGCAATTTCATACGACAGACATCTGCCGGAGGCTCTCGTGGCAGCGTTCGCGAAGCGACTGGCCCGTCTGACGATGGTGGCGCCACCGGAGGACATCCTCATAATTTTATTGTTCGTCGGTAATCTCCTGCTGAGGCATCCCGGACTTAAACGTCTGATAGATCATCCTCAGGGCGGTGAGGTCGTAACGCCCGAAGGCTCCGGCATGGGCGACCCTTTTCTCATGGAGGAGCGCGATCCTCTGCAGAGCAACGCTCTTATGAGCAGCCTGTGGGAGATCAAGGCGTTGCAGCATCACGTGCTGCCGAGCGTAGCAACCGCCGCGAGAATCATAAGGGATCCACTGCCGTCCGTCGAATTCGACATGGCGATTGCCCTCGAGAGAACCGGCGGTCACATATTCGACCGTGAAATAAAGAACAAAGTCAAGGACATAATGTTGACCTTCGAAAGGCCGAAATCCATGGCATTACCGAAGGGCGAGAGGCTACTCCAGTACTGGGAGTTGACGACGATCCGCTGAATTGCGCCGTCGACCGACGCTGCCGTAGCAATTGAACGAAGCAAACCGGAAGAAGAGAAATGTCGAAGAAAGAGAAAATCGATTTTTTTTTTGTTTTTTTTAACGTTAAACGCATCTTGCGAGAACTCGTTGGATCGATGATGACGATAAACGTAATGGCCTAGGTTTTTATACGATCTATACGATACACATATTATAAACGTGTTTATGTGTTTGACGAATGTGAGAAATGATCATTCGTCGAAGAGGAACGAGCCGCAATATGTGCAATGTGTTCTCTCGTGGGGAAGGACGAAAAAAAACGAGAAAAATTGATGAATCGATATCAAAATGTGTTGGGTGTACGAGTACAGTGAATTTTTTTTTCTCAGTTGAACGACGACCGCGAGAACTCCTCGTTCGGAGGGACGTGCCACCGGTGACTTGACGCGCGTTGGATCAACGCATGCATTATACTCTGTCGAAGCGAATTCATTTGTACGCACGAAAGTGATATAATAAATCGAAACGTCGAAGAAAAAAGTCATACACGTAATTATCAACTTTTTTTTTATTTTGAACGCGTGATCGAGAGTCGAAGTAATTTTCTATCGAATAACGAGGGCAACGTCGTGAGTTTCTTCATTTTCCAGCCACGTTATACCGCGTCGTCTCGCCCAAAATCCCGACCGAACGTCGGTTCTGACGGACGCTCGTGCGGTTTCAACGAACCTTATTAAATATTTATATATATATATATACATATCGTATTTCGCGTTACACAAACTTCCTGCCGAGCACGTGTTTCTCCATCGTCTCGAACGGCGTTATTGTCTATTTTCTTTCTTCTCCGCTTACGAATTCGTTATATGTACATTTTTATCTCCGTAAAGCCTAGAACTGGCTTCTTTTTACTTCCATCATCTGAAAACAAAAAAAAGATGATTCGAGCCACGAGACGATTTGCACAGAGAAACTTTTGTAGAAAAAAAAACGAATTATCGAACGAAGTTTAATCGTCGATTATTGATTTTCTTTGATTTTCTCCGAAGATTTTGATTTTAGATGTTTACCTCGGTGAACTCCCGCCATTCCGAGTCAGTCAGCGAATATTTGATCTTCATGAGAATGTTGGGTGAAATATCGGGCGCTGGTTTCGGCGCTTGCTTGAACGATATATAAGGTATCTGCAGCAGCTGCTCTACCGTTGGTCTCGCTTTGGGATTGTGCTGAAGACACTTGCGCATCACGTCGATGAGTATCGACGGCGTCGGCTCACTATCGTTTCCCGTCTGCTGGGGGAACGATATTTTCGGATTTGGATTTATGATTGCGCTAATTTTCGCCCATTGCGCTCGGATATTGTGGAAAGGCGTGTAACCGTAAACGAGACTGTAGAGAATGCAACCGAGCGACCAGACATCGGACTTGAAACTTATCTGTGGAATATCGATACGATTTTTTTAGAAATTTCCGGTAGGAGGCGCACGAGTCTCGCGAGTAATCGAGAAAATAGCAGACGACACTGAATCGCGATGGAACACGAGACGTGCTGTTCGATATTGTATTTTACTGAAAAGAACAACGTTTGAAAAATGTATTGTACTTTGTATTTGACTGCTCGATTCGGCGAGTCACCGTTATTTCCGCTGATGTCCATCAGAGCTTCCGGACTTATGTAATTCAGAGTCCCAATGGGATTGTTCTTCACGACGGAAGTCATGTCCGCATTCATCGTCGAGGCTATTCCAAAGTCAATCAGCTTCAATCTGCCTCGCACGAGGAGAAAGTTGGCCGGCTTCAGATCCGAGTGTATCACACCTGTAAGATCGATGATTCGAAGGAGATTCTTCATCGGATGGTCAACGTTTTTCACGGACTCACCATTGTCGTGAATGTGTTTTACCGCTCGCAGCATCTCGGTCCAGTAGTAGAGGATCATCGTGAGTGGGAGACGATTTTTCTCCGTCATCGAGGTTAGCAGACTCTTGAAATCCGTGTCGCCCATTTCCAATACCACGTTTACCATCAGCTGTTTTATCTCGCTGGAGAAGCAACGTTTCGTATGAACAAACATTTACGCAACGTTTTGAGGATTTTTCGTCTCGATGATGGAAAACCAGGGATATACTCACTAATCGAACATCTTGACGATGCACGGCGCTTGAAGCTTATGAAGCATCGTGATCTCCTGGAGGCAACCCTGCGCGCTATCTTTGTCCAATTTACTGAGATCGACGACCTTGATGGCGCGCAATTCGGAACTCGCGAGCTCCTGAACTCTGAGCACGTGACCGCTCATACCCTCGCCGAGTGTCCCGAGAACCAGATACTCTTTGCCCTTGACGTCGATGATTTTGCCTTGATTGTTTTGCCGAATGCGCGAAGGTATCGATATTTGCACGTTGTTCTGCCTCTCGGGAGGATTTTTCTTCTCCGTGACGGGGACAGCGGCCGGTACGGATTCAACGTTATCGCGAAAATTCTGAGGATGCCTCTCGTAAATTTTCGCCTCTGGAATATCCCTCGAATCCCTCGCCACCGCCATTTCAGCCATCTTCGCCCTCGATGATTCCTCCGTGTTCGACAATCGCTCCCCGAAGGCGGGATTTCTGTTCTCCTTGGATTCGCGTATCGTGGATTTCATCGGATTATCGTCGTTCGCTCGTTCCACAACGGATCGACCGTGATTATCGCGCGACTTGGACGAGGGCAGACTTTCCGCCGCGTACTGAGATGAATATTTGTCATTTTGACCGTGACAATTTGACCGAATCGACGGGAAAGTTTCGGCGAGAGGTCTTCGTGCCCTTTTCTCCTCGTTTGACGAGTAGGACGATAGATCCGCGCTGCGCATCGTTTGCGGAGGTACGGAAGGTGTCGAACGACTCCCCAAAGGCGTCTGGACCATGTGGCTCCTGGACCAATTGCCGAATATCGTAGCGGGCGTGTTGACGTGATTCGCGGATTGATCCTGATGGAATTTCGCGCTCTGTGGCGTTTGAAACATGCTCCTGTGCGACGTGCACGGAATCGGCCGCGCCGAACCCACCGTGTGAGTACTCTTCATCGGAGTGTCGGTGGCTAAATGTCGCGAAGAGGCAGAGCATGATTCCAGGGAAGTCGGTGCGCTCAATTTTGTCTCGGATGACGGCGCACCCGGAGGATGTCTGTCCCTCGTATCACGAGGTTTTTCTCGAGACTCACTTTTCGAGTCGGCGGGAAAAATTTCACGGCACATCTTCGAGTGACTCTTTGCTTCGATCTCTACAGGCTCGGATCGTGTCGCTCCCGAATCGATGGGCATGTCACATTTTGCCTTCGAACAACAAATTTCCAGCTTCGGGATGAAACCTTCTGACCGTGATTGCGTCGAGGTGTCATCGATGTCGCTCCTTTTTTTATGAGGCTCCGATATGGAAAAATTATTGCCGAAACTTCTGGAAATTGGGCCATTCACCGTTTGCTCGAATTTTACCACGGATTCGTCCGTCGCGGATTTTCTGCGCGGCTGGCACTCCGTCTTCGACCTTGAAGGGGTCGGCGAAATGTTTTTCTCTTCGGAAATGGTAAGCGGAGCAGTGAACCTTTCTTCCATGACGGTGGTGAGATGGCCGTTTTTCTCTTCCTCCGGATCTTCCGGCAGCGGCTGAACGTCTTCGCAGTCGGAATCGCTCGTGGAATCGTCGCCCTTGTCCTCGCTGTCCTCTTCGTCGCTACCGAACATATCCAAAAAGGCCTTTATTCGTACGGGTTGTAATTTAGGTTTCACACTCGACAGACCCAGCAACCCGGAATTTCCCGTCAGGCTGCTGTTTCTCTCGTTGACCGACCGATTCTCCATTTTCTTGGTAATTCTGTCAGCTTCCCTTCTTCGAGTTTTATCGGGATAACCACGAATCGAGGTTCAACGAAGTATACAATTTTCGATCCACCGAGAAACAACGAAGATTCTCGTGTCAAAGATGTGAAATTACAATATCTCGTGGCGTTTTCGTCGCCGACTCATGCTTCAAACACCACTGTCATTCTATTTCATTCTTCTTTGTATCGAAAAATTGAAAACGACGCTTTTGTACAATGGAGACATTAACGTGGAATAATTGTTATCGCTGACTAAAGTTAAGAACGCTGACTAAGAAAAGTTAACATCTTGAAGAAATCAACAAAAAAAACTCGGTGTTTTTTCTCTTTTGTACGGTGTTTTCGTTTTTTCTTTGAGCACAAAGCCGTGGCGTGTACCCGTCTTTCGGCTCTTATAATTTCGAATTTCAACGCTACACCGCCATTGGTCGAGAGCGCCAGGGAAGCGAGAGTTTGAACGTACTAACCTCCCTTGACGAGTCGTATTATATCCCATTGAAACGTTACATATTAGTTGAAAATTACCACTGCAGAGGCGCCACCGTTCTCGGCGGGAATCTTCAAAATCGCAGACTCCGATAATCCGGCGTCGGGCGTTTGGATAATGCTCGAATCAAAGTACAGAATTTAGTGTTTAAATAATAGTCACATTTCGTTTGTTTCTTTTTATAATTAAAGGTCATATTGATTTTACAATATTTACTCAAACAAGTTGTTCATTTTTTTTAATGCGAAATTGCAAGAGGGGAAAGGACGAACGTTACACGGAAATTCATGGATTTCTGTTTTTGCTCTCAATTTCGCTCCCGCAACGAGAATGAGATCATCGAAGGAATTTTGGTTTCCAGTAGGTTGAAGTGTCTTCGATGAGATAGAAGATCCGTTGAGTGTGAAATAATCAAAGTTGTCAAACGGAAGGATTTAGGAGCAGGGGGGGGGGGGATTTGAATATCATACGCGAGAGCTTTATATAAATTATTCGAGTAAACATAATGGGTATGGGCGAGGGAGGGATTATTCGTCTCTTACAATCTTCACATAAGTTAGGATAATAAAAATCGTGTAACTGACTGTCGAATGGGCACATCCCTATAAATATTTTTCGAATTCGTACTTAATTACGTCATTATCTCTGTCCATCTCTTTCACCCTTCGATTTTTCATTTTGAACGCTACGCAAAGCTGGTTTTGTCACGGACCCAATCACGTTCGTCACAGTCGACGATATCATCGCGGAATACTTTCCGCTCAATTTTTACTCTCTTTTATCTTCAATTTTATTTATTTATTATTATTATCTATTATCAGGTTAATTATAAATTATGCTTATCAAACACTCGATTTTTCGATTTTCTTTTTCACTTTAGCCCATGACCTCACCGCCCTCCCCCTCATCTCTCTCTGTTTTATACATCATATTTACCAACTCGCGTTATAAGAGGAATAAAAGAAACATATACGATTCGGAGTCGAAAATTTCAAGAAACGAATAACACGAAGCCACTTCTTGTACAAGGATTTTGCCTAATAACGTTTAGGAACTACCTTGGGCGGAGCGATCGTGTCGCGACACGACGACCGGGGCCTTCCTTTCGTTCTTTCTCAAAACTATAATTCAATCCTCCGCTTCGCACTTTCGTCGTTCCCCCGCAATCTCCCATATCTCTTAAACGCTACGATGAATTATCCTATGTATTGTTTTTGTTTTTCTATCATTTTCGTTAGTTCTTCGCCCAGTTTGTCCGATTGTAGTATACGAGGAGGAGCGGCGGAGGGGGAGAGGAGGAGGAAGGGACCGGGAGAGTCCATGCATCGATTTTTACCTTTTTTTTTTCGATCGCTCGCGATTTTATCCCTTAATTTCCACGCCCCTCCCCCGTCAATCGTTTCGATGAAATGAATAATTGTCTCTACCATAGAAATTAAGTCACCCCCATGTGTATCTGTGTGTTTGTGTGTGTGTGTACGTGTATTTGTGTATACTATAAAATTTATATATCGCTCTCCATAATCTCGCCCCATAGCAGATACTATTGCAATGAGACCCGAAGTTAAGAGAAAAAAAAAACACTCACAGCGCCAGACGTGATAATATATAACAATAAAAGGTGAATAAATCGCGTCAAATCGTGAAAGATAATTGGCGGCGCGTAATATTTTGCGTCGTGGTAACGCTACGCGCGATAAGATCGATGTACAAAAATAATGATTTCCCTTTGAATCTAACAGCGGCGGGGACGAGAGTGGGATTTTAGCAAACGGTGAGTTATGGAAATCAACGGGCTTGTATCTTCGGGCTTACGCGCTCGTTCAAATTATTGCGCTGTTTTTCTCTCTTTCTCTCTCTCTCTCTCTGTCTTTGTCTAATTTCCTTCTGATTTTTTTTCTTCTCCTTATCCTCCGTTTTGTCGTTTCTCGTTTTCTCTTTTACTTCATTATCCGCTAAATTACGATCCCTTTAGCGCTTTCCGTTATTGTAGAGCGAGGACCGGAGCGGCGCTTTAAACGTCGAGGCCGACTGTTGTTGGATCTGATAAGCTAATGGATGAATCTTGAATCCGTATAATCTGCAAATGAAAACAATCGTCGCGTGTAGGTGATAACGAAGAGGAAAAACAGAAGAAAAAAACGTATCATATTTATCATGCGAGCTTTCGTTGTTGTTGTCGTTTTGTTTTCATAGATGATGCATTCGTCGAGTGAAAGAAATTTAACGAAAATTCCGTACAGAGGCAACGTTTCCGTTTTTCCACCGATTTTCTTCGCGTTTGAAAAATCTTTCGAAGACTCACCTAGGTACAAATTGATTTGCGGCACGTTTCGGCCGATATTCCGGATGTACCATGAAGACCATGTGCGGAAATCCAGTGCCGAAATAAGCTCCGTCATTGTGATGATGCCGCGAGCTCTTGGGTGTATAAACGTCCATGCATTTCGGACAATAGCTCTTGACCATCGCCTCGCCTGGAACATCGCTCAGACCCAGAGGCAGCATCGGCTGTGCCTCGCAATAAACGCGGGGACAGTAACCAAAATCACCGGCTTGATATTTCTCGATCATTTGAGCGATACCCCGATTCGTGAGGATGTAACGCGCGTGAATGAGGCCGTAGAGCATCTCAGCGGCTTGTTCGATCAAATCGGATTGGTTCGGATTGTCGTCCAAATCATCGTCTGTTTTTCAATTCAATTATCATTGTTATTCTACATCTTTTATTTTATCCTATCGCAATTATTATTCTGTCATTTTTTGTACGGATTTGTAATTCCCCCTGTGACACAAGACGTTATTGGCACAGATTCGTTGTTTAGACGAGGGTTTTTTCATAACGGCTAGAGAATGCTGCCGATATTTTACAAAGCGCCTTACCCGGCTCCAAGTCCAGAATCATATCCAGTGCTTGACGATAGTGCGGCACTTGTTCGTTCAGGCCGGTAAGATTGAACTTGTCCTGAATGTAATCTTCATCAACCTGACGAAAAAATGTCCAAAAATACTTGTAGGTCGGTGGATGACAAAAGTAACGTTCGACAAGAATTGTGATCCGTCGAACGACGAGATGGTTTTGTAACAGTGAAAAACAAGTTGTACCTCGCAGAAGAATTCATTGCCCCGCAGACCGCAGAACCAAGAGATCCAGGATACCTCCTCGGAGCTGCTCATCTTTCTGTCGGGCGTGCGTAACAAAATAAGAAACGAGTCTTTGTCGATAAGCTTGTAATAGTATGCACGCAAAATGATGCGCCGCGGCAGACTCGATGTTTGAAAAATTTGTGTTTTCTCTTGTTTACAAAAGTATAAACGGCAAATTTGCGTACGAGCGAAGGAGAGAACGACCCGGTAAGTGCGTTAGAAGTATCGACGAGTGGAAAATGTTAATCACTCGGATGAAAAGGGTGAGAGAACGAAAAAAAAAAAGATTTACAAAACAGACATGAAAATAATACGCGTCGTGGAGAATGAGCTTCGTGCGTTGACAAGTTTCTTTGTTTTTGCGAGTGCCGTCAGGTCCCGCGACGGGGACGAAACTACGGTTACGTTTTTGTCACGATATTGTTTTTTTTTCGTTCACCTATGCTGTCTCACTTTATGTGCGTTCCGTAAGCAAGACGCGATGCGCTTCGAAGACGCTGTTTGTCTCCGGGGCGTCCACGTGGTCGTCGCGATTGACGCGCGATCCCCCAGACTCGGTCGACGTTAAAAACGATTAATTCAACGGCAAAACAAAACAAAGGGAGGGCCGAAAAAATGAAAGAGAGCGTAAACGCTTGTCCGATTGAAATGTAGCGAACGAAGGGGGACGCGCGCTTCGCGTCTACAACGTCGAGGAGGACAATGGATGTTGAACTTGCGGAACGTTCGTTTGGAGAATGGGCAAGATGCCCGACGGCCGCGCGGGGTTCGGCCGCGCGCCGCCCCTAACCGAGCTTCACCTACGTTTCCGTGGTCATCGCTGCCTTCGTCAGACCCGCCTCGGGCACGGCTCGGAACGGTAAGCAACCGGGAAACGCATTACTCGAGCGAAAACCGGTGTGGGAGCGCGCTGCCTAAGCGAAAACCCAAAAATAAACAGCCCGCACGGCTTACCTTCGTCGCCTTGATTAGCCACGCTTGCTCGCTCCCACGACGTAGGTGACGCTCGAATCGCGGAGAGACGAAGAAAAACGACGATACTCGTCCGCCATCTGGTGGACGCACTGCACTCTTTTTCACAATAATAATGTGTAGGCGTTATATATTTTGCGGCATTGGTATGTGTGTACGTATTTATTTTTATTTCTTGTCTACATCGAAACTCGCCGTGGTGATTGCATTGCCGCTATCGGGAAATCTTAATATCCATTATTCTATATCGATATATTTTGATATTGAAACTGTTTTCTCATCACTTACCTTCTCTTTATCTCTCTCTCGCTCCAACTATAATGTTAAAAAAAAGTTCATCAAACGTTTTTCAACGAAAAAAATTAATTGTCTCAGCTGACTTCACACCACTAGATTTTTACCCAATGAGAGAACGATGAAAGTCTTTTCCCGTCTGTCCGTAAGAGCGCGTGTACGACACGTAATTATCGACGGAGTTTAGATACAAGATATATAGTGTTTTCATATGCAAGCATCAGAAAATAATAAAAATAAAACATACATATACACAGTTTTATTAATTATATCTCCCGATTGTTTCATTTGCTCATACTATCATACGAATCGGATGCAGCGTGATTTATTCGTTCGAATAACAAAAATGTCTTGTAACCATTGTAGTAAGTGCGAGACTTTCAATTCGTCTCGCGATGAATTAAAAACCTTTCCGCGAAAACGCTGCGTTTTAAAATTAGGTTAGGAAACGAGGTTTTCGATAATACTATTTGCGGTAAACTATCTTTTTTGTTTTCACAAGAAAAAGCAAAAAAAATTAATTCGTTTACTTCCAGCTGCTTCTGATAACGAAAAGTGCATAAAAAACGGTTGCGTGTGTACATTACTCAGTTACAGTAGCAAATTCTCTTTCGAGAACCATTTTCGAAAAACTTGAACACGAAAATAAATACAGAAACTACACACGGACGGTTGGTCATTTTTTCAATCGAAATAGACCAACAATTTCATTGCATTTTTCACCATCTCGAAATGCTGCGATGTGCCGAATTAATTATCGCTTTTAGAACGGGTAAAGCTAGGTTGACTATATTGCAATGATAATAATTATAGAGCAATGCATTATTGATACTGTCAACGCGTATTGCCTTATCAACAAGTGAGATATACATCACAAGAGTTCGACCAGCTTTTATCAGCTCGAAAAATACGGTGATTAAGCCATAACCTCAAAATGAATTTTTCTACGATAATTATTTAATTTTCGAGGGAAACAACGGTTTTTCTTCTCTCAACGCATTTGATTCGTATTTCTTCGTCCAGATGCACGAGTGGTTTTGGTTCGACACTCATCTCGGAACTTTCCTGTTTCCCGGCTACGATGTCTCTGATATTTGGGCTTTCTTGGCCACATGCTTCGGCTTACTCTCTCTCGCTGTTCTTTACGAGGCGATGAAAGTATTTCAAATGAAATTACACAAGAGAACAGTCTCGACGCTCGCTTCGAGCGTCTCCGGTAACTCTGAAAATTCTTCTCTCCTGACTCAATTAGCCTCTGACGTTTCCGGATCTTTCAACACAAATCGGTACTTTTGCTCCGCCGATGCTGCATTTTGTAATATTTTTCTCAACCCTGTCCAAATTTATTTTCCAAATACTACCCTCGGTGATTTTTTTCCCTCAATGGTTTTCGCCTTCTTCATCTTAAAAAAATTACAACCACTATTTTCTCGCTCCTTTCGCAAAAGCCCATGTTTCATCGGCCATTTTGTTCAGGAACAAGTGGACAAAATGGTTTTTGGAAGTTTTACACTGGAGCGTTCACACTACTCTGGGCTATCTTCTAATGCTAGCTGTAATGACTTACAACGGATACATCGGCATATCATTGATTATCGGAGCGTGTTTGGGCTATTGGATATTCGGTATGACTCTCATAGAGATGAATCTGGAGCAGTTTCACGATGCGCGTCATACAGTCACAAAATGCGATCCCGAATGCGCCGGTAATACATTGCGTTATTTATTCTGTTTACTCGGATTCATACAGGGCGATATTGTCTCTTCTGTGACGTTCGTTAATCATTTTTCTGTAACTCGTACGATTAATACACAGACGCAGTTGAAAACGAGGAGAGCAGAAATACGATCGTATCGAATTTCGTTGAGGAACCAATACCGGAAGTTAGCGCGGAGATACACGCACCGACTGTTTAAACAGAAAAACAAGAAAGAAAAACGAAAAACAGTGCCTCGTTTCATTACCGACGACGAAAAAAGAGAAAAGTGCGTCTTTTCCGATGCATATCGATATCTCGCTGTCTCGATTTTCGTAATATTGACTAACTCGAGTTTCTCTACTCATTTTTATAAATATAATATACGTACATATATATATATACGTACTTCTATACGTATATATCTGTTTAAAACTCGAATGTTTTTATATCTCACACTTTTGTGAGCAAAGTGTAAATATCAGATACGAAAAATATACTTTATTTATTCTCGTATGAAAAAAAAAAAAAAACGAAAGTTTATCCCGCGATGTTCGGTACTCCGTCGTCATGCGCTGGCGCTTCATTGTCCTCGTTCCCGGGCATACCGTCGAAGAGACGTCCGAAGCACGCGTTTCCTTGACCTACCGTAGAGAAATGGTCGTATGCGTTCATACTCGTTATTCGAATACCACAGAGCCAACAGAAGCTCTCGTGGCATCGCGAGCAAACCATTTTATTGCATCCGGTGATTCTCTCCGTCGGAGTTTGGCAGGACGGACATGGCTTTGTGTTTTTCTGTGCAAAATATGAAATGTCAGAAATTATCATCTCAATACCGAGAAAAATGGTTATTTCAATTTTCTTTTTTGTCCTTCTGCGAATAAAAGAAAACGCTGCGCCGTAGCGGCGAGATTTTCCACAGAGAGTACGGGGATAAGTTTGAAAAAAATTTGCTTCATAAGAAAATACGTCACGTCTAGATATTCTTTGGAAAGATGCTCCTCTACAATCGCCTGAATCTGGCGTCTACCGTGCATCTTCACCAATTGCTGCTTCTGATGCTTGTTGCCGAGCTGGTACGCCCTGAGGAGTTCCAGGCTCGCTTCGGAGCTCATCGAGCAGGGCGCGACTCCGTGATAGCCCTAACGAACATCGCATGCAAGTTTATCCACAGTTGGACTTATTTAAAAATACACTCTGCTCGCCCGTGGATCAAAGTTTTGTCGGGACTTTGTCCTAGAAAATCTAGGACTTTTTCTAAAATGCTTTTTTTGTTTCTCAAAGATGTTGAACTGGACCCACCACAACTTTCGCGATCGGATTAGAATCTTTCCGGTAGATTTTTGCTGTTAATTACATTTATTTCAGAAGTATTTCAGATTCGAAGCTCGAAAGCTTTCGAAGCTTCGAAAAGAATAGCAATTACCTTGCGGCAGTAGCAGCAAAAGCTGTATTCGCAGTTGCTGCAAGTGGCGAGAGTCTCGCCGACGTCCCTGACTACTGGGAATTGACAAGCGCGTCTTGGGCAAAAAACGACGTCGTTCATCGCCGCGAGCGATTGCATAAGCACCGATTCGACGTATTTGCCGTAAAGATTGGGACAAATCTGTTTGATCTGTTCGCTACTGGCCAGGCCGTAACAATTGAAACAAGGGCAGTATATTTTGTTGCCCTCGTTTCTGGCGATCTTTTCTCGGAAATATTCGGCGGCGCAATTTGTACAACAAACGTGAGAGCAGTCTCGAAACTCTGTGCACTTTTGTCCGGAGTATTCCTCCAGGCAAATGCAGCAAATGTGAGAACACCGCGAGAATACCACTCTGCTGCGTATTTTGTCGTACTGCATGAGATACCGCATGGGATGAATGAACAAAACACCATTTTTCGCTCTCTCGTCCGCAAGATCCAGAAAGCTTCTAACGACCGCGTCGTCCGGCTCGTTGTAAATCGCAAAAAGAAAAGAGACGTCCAGCGCTTCGGCGCTGCTTAAGAAGCCGAGTATCTCGTTCTGGAGAAAATCCTGCCAGACAAAAAGGATTTCCGAGCCACGATTTTCCCTCCACAAATCATCGAGTTTTTGACAAACGAGAGAACACTCCCACGGCGGAAGCCAATTGATCTCCAGCTGATAGAGCGGAGGATCGGATGCTGGATAATCCGGAGGCAAACTGAGACGCAGACAGGACGGCGGTAAATTTTTCACTGAGAAATGACGGTAAATGGGCTTGGAGCAGGGCTTCAATATGACGTTGGAATACTTGACGTCGAGCTTGCTTTTTTCGAAAATTGGAAAAACGTCCAGCGCCAGTTCGTAATCCTGTTCGGGCAGCTTGAAAAACTCTTCTTTGCTGCAGATGTTGGACAGCGCTTCTATTTCGTCCAATTGGCGCTCTCGGTTCGTCATCTTTTCGCGAGGAATATTTTTTTGGCAAAGTCAAAGATAAACAGATGAATAAACGATTTTTTTCGATCGCGTTGGGAGTTTATATTTTACGTTTCCTTACGTATTTACTTTCTTTTTTTGAATCCTCGAACTTACCGTAATTAGGAAGTTTCATTAACTTCGGTTTATATTTATCGCTGAATCGCGTGTGGCTAATGTTTGTATAAATCCTTCTCCCGTGCTTCGCGCAGCATGCAGCAGAAAGCATTACGGTGATCCCTTTGTTGTCTGATTTGGTTGCGTTTTTTTTTATTCTCATGAAAAAAAAAAGAAAGAACAATAGGCGCGACGACGAACGTATCCTTTCGGCATTTAGAGGAGCATAGAAAGTATGTTTTACCAGTTGTACTCATATCTGCATACTTTTGTTATTTTCAGATGTGCCATTATTTTGTGTTGTTTAGACGGTGTTTTGATTTTTATTTCGTTTTATGCATAGTGTTCGTCGGCATGCTTTGGATATTTTGCGGAAGAGATTACATTTTAACCGTACGACATGATACTGTTTCGTTGTAATCCTAACATTTGTATGTCATGTACATTCATTCATTTTGAATGAAGACCGCGATTTCAGTGCGTCATTTCCGGGCGGGACTTTTCTCATATTCAAAAGAGGTTTGTCGATGTCAGTGTTTGCCTGCGCGCCCGCTTGCGCGAGTTGGCGCACGTGTCGAGGTACAGCTGAGGAGGGCGCCACAATCTAAATGCTATATCAGTACAGCGGATTTAAATCGAATGTCGATAAATTTCCAAGCCGATGTGTGATATTTGCAAGATAATATTATATACAGACAATTGAGATACACCCGAAAAATATATATTACTTTTGAAAAGAATATGTACGATACTCTTCAGCCGCAAATGAAAAATAACGCTAATAAAAGCATCTTTAAAAGTATTGGTATTTTTCACCGTGTCATCATGACTCAATAAAACATAATGCACAAAAATTCATAATTATAATATAGGTCTTACAAAAAAAAGTGATTTATGTTGATTGATCGAATCGCTTCTCTTATGATAGTACAAAGAAAAACACACACAATTATCATTAGCATTGATTCGTAATAAATTAACAAGTTTGATAAAACCTTTTGAACATAATTTGCGTGAAAAGCTCGAGTTATCCGGCGATGATAATTTTCTGGCTATCCAACAAATGCAAGTGCGATACAGACAAAATTGAATTTTCAATTAATAAGTTGGATTTTCGACTGAACAGAGTGGTCCAAGCGTTATTTTTCACGCAGAAAGGTTAGTAGCGAAATTATTCGGTAACCCGGTGTTGTTCATTACCGCGTATTTTATTCGCCGTATTTTCCAGAAAGTTTTCCAGAAAATGTTCGAACCTGAGGCAAGGCATGTTCTTCACAGTGGAATATTTCATCCTCTCCTGCGACAATGGCAATCGAGAAATACCGAGATTACCGTCAACAATTTAATGTATCCAATTTTCATTTTGTAAGTCCGCGCATATCGTCATTGTATGTATAACCTTCAAAATACGCGTGTAACCCGATGAGATCGCGGAAGGCGAAGAATGCGCACGCGCGTACAGCGTTCACGATGCGATTATTACAAGTGCGCGAAAATGTATATAATCGTTCGAATCTTTTGCTTCTTTGTTTTGAAATTGATCAAAAGACAATTAAAGTTGAAAAAATATTTCGAGCTAGTTTATTTTCTTTTCATCAGAGACGCATCAGATGCGAAGGAAGAGATCTCCAGTATGCCAGGTGTTTATCGATATGGAATTAATCAATTGAGATTAACGCTGCAGCCCCTCGTAGCTAAAGGTTTACAGTCTGTTCTTCTCTTCGGAGTCATGCAAGACACGGAGAAAGTAATGCTTTTCTTATTGCTTAATGCTTTTCTTATTTCACTCTTTAACTTTTTCCTCATCGCATATAATACAATATTCCATTCCGATGTCCGTTCTCAACAGGATGAAGTAGCGAGCAATGCGGATTCTGCGAAAAATCCCATTATCAAAGCCCTGCCGCTTTTGCGACAATGGTTTCCGAGTCTCGTTATCGCCTGCGACGTCTGTCTGTGTCCTTATACTACGCACGGTCATTGCGGAGTTTTAAACAGCGACGGCAGTATCAACAATAAATCCAGCATCGAGAGAATCGCCGAAGTAGCTATTTCCTATGCAAAAGCCGGTACAACAATGATCGTTTTATCGAACGAAATTGCAAAAAAAAAAAAGTTTTCCCAACCGTCTTCGTGATTATTCGCAAAATTAACGATCGCGCATTCTTGCGAACAAATTTCCTTCGTTATCGGTCTCGGGGGATAAAAAATCCTGTACGAATTCGTTTTCGGTAGGGGCTCACATTGTCGCACCCTCGGACATGATGGACGGCAGGATAGCTGCGATAAAGCGTCGCCTGGGGGAGATCGGACTGTCCAATCGCGTCGCCGTACTCTCCTACGCGGTGAAATTCGCCTCGGGATTTTACGGACCTTTTCGCGACGCTTCCAAGTCCGCACCGAAATTCGGGGACAGGAAGTGTTATCAGCTTCCGCCGGGTAGCAACGGTCTTGCAGCGAGGGCCGCGGTATTTTGTACTAATTATTAATATTCATCGTCATCTTACGTACGGAATTTGCAAAAACAATAATGGAATTATCGGTGTTGATAATTACAGAATAGCGGTATTTTGTATTAATTCCTAATATAATAATAATAATAATAATAATAATAATAATAATATAATAATATCGATAATGCAATTTGGTGAGCGAATTTGTATTGTTTTTATTGTTTTATAGGCACGTGATGTTGCCGAAGGTGCTGATATGCTGATGGTAAAACCAGGTCTTGCTTATTTGGACATTGTCCGGCGTACGAAAGACTCGTATCCGGAATATCCGATGTTCGTTTATCAAGTATCCGGGGAATACGCGATGCTTTATCACGGCGCCAATAACGGTGCGATAAATTTGAAAGATGTCCTCAACGAGGTGCTACTGTCGATGCGAAGAGCCGGGGCCGATTGCATCATCACGTACTTTGCCCCTTTAATTCTCGATATGCTGCAACCAAAGAGCAAATATTGAACGAGCAACGCGAAATACTCCGAAAAATCTACAACGTTCTCAAATCTTTCTTCGGGGCAAAAAATGTTCCGAAATTCTCGGAAATCTTTCTTGACGATTTAAGCGTTGAAAGAGAACGCGAAGGAAATGGATTTGAGAATATTTTTCGGTCACGGTATGGATGTGGTTGATTAGCAAAAGGATGCAAATAAAAAAGTATTGCAAACACGAAATCTATGTATCGCTTGAATTTTTTTTTTTGGATAATGTACATTAATTTTGATCTTGAAGTCTATTGCAGCGATGGATTTTACGCTTGTGGAAAATTCATGGCTTTTGGGTGTGAAGAATCTTGTGGGAAGAATAAAATTCTCGGCTGAGAGATTATTGTACCGTTATAACGCGTTCGAACGGATCGCGATGAACGCAAGCGTACAGGTGCGCCAGGGGCGTTACTCAATCGCTCTTAAAAGGGGACGCCGCGTGTATCATTCAATATTTTTCCTCATTATTCGGCGACCTTAATTTTCATCGATTGAACTTTTTTGATTGCGAAAAGGAGAAATATATTCAGAAGAGAGAGAGAGTGGTTGTTTTTTCGTGCGTCTGTATTATTAAATGATAGCGAATGATTAAATTATTCGATATAATCCTCAATAATGAAGATATACATATATGGATGATGCGCAAACGTCTTTCGCGGAGGGATTCGTGGCTGCATTGTTCAAGACTGACCGAGAATGTTCCAGCAGCGCCGTGGCACAACGTGGGCCAATGATAAGCGGCCAACTCTTGAACGAGCGACCAATCCTTATCGATATTTCCGTTGCCACGTCGTCTTTTCGACCAATCGCAGCAGGCCACGACGAAAATTGCCCCGTTGATATACCGGTGGCGAATACTCATCGTAGTCAGTCGTTTCTCAAACGTAACAGAGTAAAGATATAGTCGCGAGGTGCGTCACATTTCGACGATTATATTATTATTCTGCTATTAATTATAACTCGAGTCGCATACATTTTTCGGTGGTAAGTAGCTCCGAGTATTTTATTTTTCATTAAAGCAAGCGGTTTCTCCTCGCGTTTCATTCTATAGGCCCGCCGGAGTGCATAATTACATTTTATTTGTCGCGTGAGGGACCGATGCTCACTGAAAAAATCGCCACGTCTCGTTCGCGACGTCGCGTACTCGTTCAAACGGAACTACGTCTTCATGCTCTTTTTATCTCTGTTTTTCGACAATATGTTTTCTCGAAAACATGTCCACGTCAGCTCACGTTTTTCTTCTGCAACATTATTAAATTCTGTTCCATTCGGAAACGACCTCTCGTCATTTGACAAATCTTTTTGGCCAACGGAGCATTTTTGAGAGATTTCCGGTAGAAGATCGCCGGTACGATGCATCCTTATGTTTTCTCGAGCATTCCGCTGAATCTTTATTGAGTCAACGAACAATCGCTATTTATTTCGTTCGGGAATATATTCTGCTCGATCTAATGTAATAATTTCGATACTTTATCCGGTATTTTCGCGTATCCCCCCCCTCACGCCTACCGCAATCTCCTTCCATCAGTCCAGCTGGCGGCTCGCTCGCTCCACTTGCGTTTTTCCCGTTAGAATCTCCCAACGTTTTAGTCATCAAATATTCCGAGACGAACCGATCTTATGAAAAAATAACGAATAATCATTTCCGAACTACTTGCCCACTGCTGGTAACTTAGTTTTTTCAACTTTTTTCATTCGAAAAAACTCCCTCGAAATTTGTTTTTTAATCCAATCAATGACAAATTTTCCTGAATTATTCATCCAAGATTCTTCGGTACTCTCTATAATTTACCTTTGCTTTTTTGTCGCAGAGTCGACTATCGGAGAAACAAGATGAAAGGAGCAATAGCTCTGTTGGTAATAGGGCTGGTCGCGGCTTCGGCCGTTGCCGAGGAAGCGAAAAAGGAGAAGGAGGACATTGGCACCGTCATCGGAATCGATCTTGGAACTACGTACTCTTGGTAAGGAAAAACCACCTTTTCTCACTTAAAATTCGTTCTGAATAAAAATTCACATTGACGGAGAATTTTTGCGAATGAAAAAAATGTTTGAATTATCCGCACGTTGCATCATTGTTTTTCCTTTGAAAATCTGTTTAGCGTCGGCGTGTACAAGAACGGCCGAGTTGAAATCATAGCCAACGATCAGGGTAATCGTATAACGCCTTCGTACGTGGCCTTCACCGCGGACGGCGAGCGTTTGATCGGTGACGCGGCGAAGAATCAATTGACGACGAATCCGGAGAATACGATATTCGACGCCAAGCGCCTGATCGGACGCGAATGGTCGGATCAGACGGTCCAGAACGATGTGAAATTCTTCCCGTTCAAGGTCATCGAGAAAAACAGCAAGCCCCATATTCAAGTGAAAACGGGGGAGGGCAACAAGATATTCGCGCCGGAGGAAATTTCCGCGATGGTTTTGGGCAAAATGAAGGAAACCGCCGAGGCTTATCTCGGGAAAAAAGTGACCCACGCGGTCGTAACTGTACCGGCGTATTTCAACGATGCCCAGAGACAAGCGACCAAGGACGCCGGCACGATATCCGGTCTCAACGTAATGAGAATAATCAACGAGCCCACAGCCGCGGCAATCGCGTACGGTCTTGACAAGAAAGACGGGGAGAAGAACGTTCTCGTGTTCGATCTCGGCGGTGGTACTTTCGACGTGAGTCTCCTGACGATCGACAACGGTGTTTTCGAGGTCGTTGCTACCAACGGCGACACTCATTTGGGCGGTGAAGACTTCGATCAGCGAGTCATGGATCACTTTATCAAGCTCTACAAGAAGAAGAAGGGCAAGGACATCAGGAAGGACAACCGGGCGGTTCAGAAATTGCGCAGAGAGGTCGAAAAGGCGAAGAGAGCGCTCAGCGCCAGTCACCAGGTACGTTCTCCTTCCCCTGCCGGTAGATGACGCAACACCGGACGCGAAATTAGTTCAACTATGAAATAAATCTTTCTCTTCGATAATCTCACAGGTGAGGATCGAGATCGAGTCCTTCTTCGACAACGAGGACTTCTCCGAGCCGCTGACGAGAGCGAAATTCGAGGAATTGAACATGGATCTGTTCCACAGTACGATGAAGCCCGTTCACAAGGTATTGGAGGACGCCGACATGAGCAAAAAGGACGTTGACGAGATCGTCCTCGTCGGCGGATCAACGAGAATACCGAAGGTACAGCAATTGGTGAAGGAATACTTCAACGGAAAAGAGCCATCGAGGGGCATCAATCCCGACGAGGCCGTCGCTTACGGCGCCGCCGTACAGGCCGGTGTGTTGTCCGGTGAGCAAGACACCGACGCGATCGTACTGCTCGACGTAAATCCTCTGACGATGGGCATCGAGACCGTCGGCGGTGTTATGACGAAATTGATACCGAGAAATACCGTTATACCGACGAAGAAGTCGCAGATATTCTCGACCGCCTCGGACAATCAGCACACGGTCACGATTCAAGTTTACGAGGGCGAACGTCCGATGACCAAGGACAACCATTTGCTCGGAAAGTTCGACCTCACCGGAATACCACCGGCGCCACGTGGAATACCGCAGATCGAGGTCACCTTCGAGATCGACGCGAACGGTATTCTCCAAGTGTCTGCGGAGGACAAGGGCACCGGTAACAGGGAAAAGATCGTCATAACGAACGACCAGAATCGTCTTACCCCCGATGACATCGAGAGGATGATCAAGGACGCGGAGAA
The DNA here is from genome assembly GCA_959613375.1 of Heteropelma amictum. Lineage (NCBI taxonomy): Eukaryota > Metazoa > Arthropoda > Insecta > Hymenoptera > Ichneumonidae > Heteropelma > Heteropelma amictum. The sequence goes on from OY390726.1 coordinate 14,238,121, forward strand.
GTTCGCCGACGACGATAAAAAGTTGAAGGAACGCGTCGAGGCTCGCAACGAGCTCGAGTCCTACGCCTACTCGGTGAAGAATCAACTGTCCGACAAGGAGAAACTCGGCGCCAAGGTGAGCGACGCTGAAAAAACGACGATGGAGGAAGCCGCCGACGCCTCGATCAAATGGCTGGAGGAGAACCAGGACGTCGACCCCGAGGAGTACAAGAAACAGCACAAGAAGCTCTCGGACATTGTACAGCCGATTATCGCCAAGCTGTACCAGGGCGCTGGTGGCGCCGGCGTTCCCCCTACCGGCGGCAGCGAAGACGATCTCAAGGACGAGCTGTAAAACAACATTTTCACCGACATAAACGCTAAAAAAATATGAAAAACATATTGAAAAAAGAAAAAAAAACAAAAAACACAAATCTCATGTAATCAGAACGCGGGCGAATTTAATTTTTCGCGAAAACACAGACTGATAAATAAGTACGCGACCCCCTTGCCACGCCGGGGAGGGGGTTTGTACTCTTCGTGAATTTCGATCGCGAGAGCAATCATGTGGCAATCGCGAGGGTCCCTCGTTCGATTCGCTTTCGAGTCATTCTTTTTTTGTTCGTTGAGAAGCAAAGAAAAAACAAAGCGAATGAAGCGAACAACGGGTACATTCGCGAATCGGGAAAAAGCGCGAATGAATTTTAATAGATATCCTACGGGGAAAGCTCTCGTACTCGCGAGAGTCTACACGGGGAGCGAAAGATAAAATAATAATGATAAACAACAAGGCTAAACAGCGGGAAACTCGGAGCCTCTTGAATCGTTAATTTATTTTTATTGTTTTGTATGATTCCATTAACGCGTAAACGTTATTAAGATCGTTGGATTCATCTTGAATCCCGACGCGAAACTCGACGAATCCCACCACGTTTATTCACCGTGTGCGTGAACGAGAGTGCGAACGAGTAATCGTTGAGTCAGAAAAATGAAAAACAACAAAAAAACGTAAGGAATATCGTACTGGGTGTGTGTGTGTGGGTGTGTATGTGCAATACGACACTACTGCGTGCATCTGCGAATGATTGACATTGTATCAGTATCACGATAATAAACATTTTTCCAATAATTACACCTCTCGATTCTTCGTATACACATTTTTTCATTTATCGTACTTTTTCGTCCGCGCGTGGACGTCGAAAGAACAGCGACAAGTAGGCCTCGAACGTTGCAAAAATACTTGGAAACAAAAGTAGAAAAACAATAACGTTTGTAAAGACACTCAAAAAAGTCCACGAACGTACGCCTCGATGATGAAAGGCACATGCGGGTCGAAGCCCTTTATCGTCAGGACATCTCGCCAAATGTCTCCCTTCAGCTCCAAAGTTCCACGATTGATGACCACGTTGATCAATCTTGAAAAATAGTATTGAAAATCAAAAATCGTCGAGATATGGACCCAATATACTTTCTCTTTCATTGAATCGTTCATTAAACGATTTTGTGTGTGTTTTTCTTTTGTTTTCACGAAAAAAATTAATGAAAAAGGGAAGAATAATTGAAAAAACGCGTGCGGATGAGCTGGTAATTTCGAAAATCGATAGAATCGCGCGGAGGTTACCTCGCATCGGGCGACTTTGAAAGTTCTTTCCACCTACGAAAGTGCTTGATTGACTTTTTCGAGGGTGGCTCGCTGATAACATTGACGAAAACGTCAAAGTTCTTTTGCCTTCGGCAGCACCATTCGATCGATCCAGCGGGCATGGCTTCGACCCATGGTCGAGGCATCGGCGATATGAGTTTACTCAGAGCCTCCCGGAAGTTCATATCCTTTGTTATCTCGGGGAAAGCTCCAACAGCCTCTCGCGGACGAAAAACTACGATCTTCGTTTGATCCTTGGTTACATATCCGCGATGTAACAGCGGAAAAGCGATCGACAGACCAGCTTCTCCGTACAAACGTGTTCTACCAGCGTACCCCGGTCTCGTTATCGCTATGACGTAAGATTTTTTACTCGCATCCGTAATGTCCTTGAAACGACCGTTTTAAACGGATTTCATTAAGAAAAGAAAACATTAGTTCCTTATCGCTGTTATTACGTAAATCATTATCGAGAGAAAGGAAATAATTCGTTTTTTTTTTCTATTCGCGAGGTTGTAATATTCGGCATTTGAATTTCGTACTCACGACACTCAGCGATTCGTCCAACGCGTCGCAGAGCGCTTCGTGAATTTTCTCGTTACGTGGCGTTACTTCCGCTCTTTTTTTCAACGGCACTTTTTTTCTCTCGCTTTCCACCTTTGCTTCGTCCTCCTCATCCGTCGGTCCCGCCTCCGATAATCCTTCGTAAAAATTCAACACCGGTACAACGTCCGCGGGCGTTATTCTGTTCCATTGTATGAAACTCGTGTTCACGAGGGTACGCGCGACTAGATCGGTCGCTAATGAGAACGGTCCGAAACATCCGACTTTATTGATCTTTGAAAAGTACCGTAGGATGCTGCGAATGTCCATGTCGTACAACAGACTTTCCCAAACCTGAAATAAAGAGAATCGGCGAATTCAGGCGCGAATGAGAATATCGGGAAAGTTATTCCCGCATTTTTTCTCGTTTCCAGTGAGTTTTCGCAGTTTTGCCGGAAAATCTCTGAATATTCCGGGAGAAAACGCTACCTCTTTGCTTTTCAATACTTCTGAATGCAAATGATCGATCGTGAATTTATTAACGCGCGTCGTCGTGGCGGCTTCGTCAAAGTCTCGGCATCGCCTCAAATCGGCGACGCTCGACAGATAATCCAGCTGATTCCTCGCGCGGGCGTCATTTTCGCATTCCTCCGACGCCGCTTTTGGGCCTTCCAGCACGTACTTGACGATGACTCTTTTTTCCACTGAAATTTTCTTTAATCTCAAGTTTGATAGAAAGGCGAAGCGATTGAATCCCGTTGAATACAATATTTTTCTCGACGAAATTACCCACCGTCCATATTCAGAGTATCGATGTGCGAAAGTTTGAGGATGTCTTTGTGAGTCCAGCCGTGCCTGCCTTTGTGCCTCCCGACTAAAATCGCCAGGTCGGTGGCGTCGTGATTCGTGTACCAAGTATTTACCGCATTTTTCCAACCGCGACCCCAGCCGACGGAGCCCCTGCCTTCCTTCTCGCCTTCAGCAATGTGAGTTTTGCACAAAAGCGACGCGTATTTGATAAATAGTACGAAATACTTCCATTCCTTGCAGTGTTCGGTGAGGAAATAATATGCGGCGGCTCTGAGTCTTTTGCTCTTCTTTTGTCTGGCGCACATAGCCAGAGCGAACATCAGAGTTTCCGGCCTCTGAATCAGCAAGGAATCCATCGCCTGGTTGGTCAATCATGATTGTTAACGCGAGAATTTTAAACGATCCAACTTTAGTACAAAACACCGAAATAACTATTTAACAATAATAATGATTAAATAATTATTATATATAATGAGAAAGCGGATTTGAAGCGATATTACTGGACGACGAAAGGCTGACCAATTTTATTTTGTCGAGCGGCACGAGTTCGGTTTTTTCGTTGGAAGCCAAAATTTCCAAAGATCGCATGTGTTGTTTTTGCAAATGGAAATTATCGTCGTTCCACGGTTTCGCTTTGTAGTAAGGATTTTCATTGCCAACGTAGAGGAAGCAGAGGAAACTCTCGAGGGCTTTTTCTCGCCGAGTCGTTTCGTCGGTATTGTTTTTTTCCATTTCGGAACTGCGATCAACCATCGCGGTAAAAGCCTGTTACGCGTGAATCGCTTTCGGAATAATGTAAATGGAGATCAACAGTTGACGTAAACAAGTTTATCCTTCTGTCAGAATTCAATGATGATCTCCGCGAAGTTTACATTCTATTTAAGAGCGCGGCGCGACGATTTAATTTTTGCCGCGTTTTTTTCAAATTCTGCAACTTCACGGAGGTTACATTTCTGCGACTAGCGGCGCGATTGTGTACCAGCCTTAATGCCGACCGTGGCGACATCTCAGCGACGCCCATTGTAGTCAGCGCCATATTGCGTCAGCCATTGGAATTGGTTGAAATATATATAACAAAGAGGCGAACGCTCGTGTGAATCGATCGTAGAGTTTATTCCACGGTCAGACAACGATCAGATCGCTCTCAACGTTGCAAGCCGCGCGCGTCAGGTGTTTTCTGCATAAGGTAGGATAAGTAACAATTCATTCAAGATTTTCAATACATATATCGTGACGGTAACTAGTACGTCATATTGTATCTCATAAAATGTCGAAAAGACCTTATAGTCTTTTAACGAAACAAGAGAGCAAAAAACGTGTGTCACCCTTCGCGGAAGCGAATTCAAGGGAACGATGGGCCCTCCCTCCTCTTTATATGTTCAGTGGGGGTTCCATAGAATTTGAACACGTGCTTGTTTCGAAAGTCGTACCGGAAATCGCGTAAATTTTCATTGATTTTTCGTTATTCGATGATCGACGGTAACAAAAGTTTGAGTAGTGGAATAAGAGCTTCTTCGGGTGACCTAAAATCATTATGTAACGTTGTTTGGCCATGAGCCAGTGCTCTACTGCCTCATTTTCGGTGTAACGCATCATTCGAACGCGTAAGAGTCGTCGTTTTTCCCTTTTTTTCTGTCATCTTTTCTTTTCTAATTCGCGCATATAACGATCAATCTTTGGCGCGATATTGGAGACGGTCTTGCCACTCGTCAGCTTCCGTCTCTCGCGTACGTCATCTTTTCAAGGTCGTTTTTGGAAATCGGCCAATTTCGGGCGCGCGCGAAAAATACTTTCGAGAATCTCGCAGGGTGTGGAATTTGACGCTGATTGTATAGATGCAATTGGATATATATGTTTATTTCCTTTGAATTCGTTCACGCGAGCGAAAATCGTGATGAATAAAAATGATATTGAGCGCAAGCGCGCCCGCGTCTCTTACACAATCTGACGACATGAGGAGCTCGAAAAATTCTAGAGTGGGATAAGCGACACACGTTGCATAGAGGCGCGAGATCGTATTACGAGAGATAAGATTTTTTGGTGGATCACGAGACGCGCATAAAAATTATTCGATACGATTGTCAAAGTGCGGGTGATTAGCACGAGTTCTCAATGAATAAAGATAACTGTTTGAATTATTGACCTTTGCTCGAAAAAACACTCAAACGTCAGCACATTATATGCGTAACAATAAGTGGCATTCTTATTCAACGCGATAATTACATAGATGAAGATTCGTTGATAAACGACGCGAGATATAGAATGAATAGCGGTTGAAGCTTCGACTTGACGGTCAGAAACGTTATTTCAGAAACTTCAGCAACCATGGGTGTTCCTGCCGGAGATGTTGAAAAGGGAAAAAAGGTAATAAAGTTTTCTACAGCGAATTTCCGCAATTATATTTTATAGTCGCGCGATCGCAGCGCCGCGACGTTGTGAGCAACGCGCGGTCGTGCCGCGCACTAGAAATTCTCCCGAACTTTCTCGAGGTTCTTCGAACCGTCGCTTGAAAATAAATATGACGATTCTTTTGTCAATAATCCATCAGCACGATCGACAATTTTGACTCGTAACATTTTCTGTCAAGATATTCGTTCAGAGATGCGCCCAATGTCACACGATAGAGGCCGGCGGCAAGCACAAGGTCGGTCCGAATCTGCACGGCCTCGTGGGCAGGAAAACCGGTCAAGCCGCCGGCTATTCCTACACCGATGCCAATAAAGCCAAAGGTACGTAGATATTATTAACGCTCTAACAGCCAAAACAGGTATCGAAAAAAAAAATGGTCCAAATTCTCTACAATCCCGTATCATTTCCATCAGGCATCACCTGGACGAAAGACACGCTGTTCGAATACCTCGAAAACCCAAAGAAGTACATACCAGGCACGAAAATGGTGTTCGCCGGTCTGAAAAAGCCTCAAGAGCGCGGCGATCTAATCGCATATCTCGAAGTCGCTAGCAAATAAAGTGAAAATCATGAAAAGGCGAACGACGGAGCGAGGAGGAAGAAGTTCTACGATCGAGACGGCTGGAACGGACGAGGTTCGACGCTCGTAACGTTAAATCACACATTTAGTCAATTTTTTCATCGCGATTACAGCGTACGGCCCTTGATTTTCATGGGAAAAAAAGAACGGCAAAGGTTTCATCGAGCCTCCGTCTTTCGACATACTCAATAATTTCATCGTACCGATTATCCTCATGTCCGTTTAATCTCAATAACGACGAGAACCCGAACGTTACGAGAATACGCGAGAACGAATAGTATCGAATTGTTATTGTTAAACAAAACGTAGGCAGTATCCACATTATTGTAATTTATGCAATAAGACCGTAAGAAAAGAATGCAGGGAAAAAATGCAAACCGAGGAAATGATCGCGAAGAAAGGGGCCATATTGGCTTTCGATCGACGTGATGTTCATTTCCGTTCGAATTCTGAAACCGACGACGCATATATTTATATATATCTGTCTTTCCTTTCGAGTAGCTCGTTTGCTGTCGATTCACCAGGAATGTTTCGGGTCGTTGATGTTCCCTACGGCATATGTTCGTCGTTATTATTTATTACTCGTGTACAATACGAGGACGAGAGAAAAAAGGAAAAAAATGCACTTTTAACAATCTCCGATGTGTACTTTATGCGTGAATGTGCGTGTACATATACCGTGTGTGCTTCGTTGACGTTAGAAAGACGAATAGAATGAGGAAGAAGAGAAAAACTACGAAAAATGGAATAAAAACAAAAGCTGATACAGAATCGGCCAGAAATTCGCATCGTCGTTGTTTTCTTTCTCTCGATGAACCTTCGGCGATTAACATCGTCCGCTCCTCGATTCGTTGATTTTGTTTTTACTCGAGCTTTTTTTTGCTAGTAATTCGTTTTTACTCGAAAATTCATCGACTATTTTTTGGGATCTCATCTTTTTGACGAATATACAAAGTTTATTCCAATTAATCTTCTCGAGAATTTCTTCCATCGTAAGCTCTGAACGAAAATCGTACAAACATGTATGATTTTCATCGGCCAACCACGGCGGCATCGAAGGACCCTCGTCAGCTCGTAAGTCAATCGTTTAGGGTCTTGGGAATGACCGGAAGTTGAGAGATCATTGAGACATGGATAGTAAGACTTAACGCGAAAAGCTTCGGTCGATATTCGTATTACGCTAAAATCGTCGTATATTTTCCACTATGGGAGGCTAAGATTTGAAAATTTCCAAAATCGGTCGTTTTTTGGAATGTTTTTCAATCGTTATCGTCGGTGCTCGTTGCACTTTTAATTTTGTATTTCGATTTTTACCGATTTATCTCTCAGTAAGCGAAAAATTACAGACGAAAATTTTGAAAAAAACAGTTCCCGCGGACGAATATTTATCGATTCTCATTTTGCTCCTTTCGCACAAGATTTTTCGCAAAAATTTGTATTATGAAGAATATTCCGACAACCCAGATAGGTCCAGTACGACCCATTGAAATCGTCGTTTTATCCTCCGCGGAATTATTCGAGTCTTTGTAAATTACGGTGCTGCTTTATTTTTCTTTTCAAAGGGGTTTTCAACAGTCATAAATTCAAAGCGCGGAATCGGCGTTTTGCCCTTTCACCGACGTAATTCGCATTTTCGGGGCTTCAGACGCAAAGACGTTTGCGTTATTTTTCGTTCGCGAAGAAGCAAAGGTCGAATGAATTTCGCGCCGCTCGAGGAATGTTTTTGAAAAAATGTTGGATTTTACTTTCCAAATAAACGTCAATATATGCGCTCGACTGTGGTGTTCGTCGAATAAATGCCGACCAATGGCGTTCGGAGCAGCACCGGGCACATCCTGCCTCACCGGAAATAACATTGAATCCGGGGTCAGTTTCGACAAGATTGAATAAGAGTGAAATAGACTTTTTGACTTTTGTGTTTTTTCGACTTTCGACGACTCTTCTTCGTCCTTCAGGTATGCCTGAGGAATCGCTGCGTCGACGTCGCCAGCACTCGTAAAAGAGACAAATACTTTTTCCTACGCCCGCGAACCGTGCTAGAGTGAGTACCACCTGAACCGTCATTGCTTTTATCGCAGATCGTACGTGATACGAAAATTCAAAAATCGAAATAACATTCGCCACGTTCGAACGAAAAAACACTCGCGACTCTTCGAATCCGTGCAGATTTGGCATTCAAATTTCAAGGAAAATCAAGGAAAAATATCGAATATATATATATATATATTTGTCGTTGTCAAAATTCCCCATACATCGGCAGTTCGAATTTCCTTCTTACCGACGGTCGATAACTTCGACATCCCGTATAATTCGCGCGAAACGCTCGTCATTTCCTCGAGGCGCTTGTCACACGGACGCAACGGCTCTTGAGGCAAACCTGACAGGGAAAACAGAGATGAAAGATGTTTTTCAAAAATCCACGCAACGCAACGAGAAAAAGTCTCACCTTCGCTTCCGAATCCGTTTTCCTCCCGCAGGGAGTTCCGGGCGCCGCCGCCATTCCCGTCCCAAAATTATACCCGGAATCGTCCGTCGAGTAGCAATGAATTTCCACGCACACGTCGACGCTCCCCTTGCGAGAAAAACGCTCACATTTACCTTCACGATTTTCGCCACTTTTTTCGTTCCGCTCGTTGATAAAAAGAAAAGAAAAACGAGGGAAGCTTAGTTTAAGGGAGAAATCGTCTTATTTACATCTTCCGGATGATACGGCGGTCCATAGCCGAGAGTCTTGCACTGCTTCGTCAGGTCGTCCATCTTTCCCGGCATTAACCTCGGCAATTCTCTGCCCACCGCCGGAGGTGCGTCGTACATACACTCGTATTTACCGGATCTGTGAAAAAACGTCAAAAACGAGACGAAAAAAGACAGCGCGAGAATCGCAGTGTCGCTCAACCGCGATATTTCCGGAAATAAAGTCGCAATAATTACTCGTAGCTGGTTTTGAGCGCCTCTAGCGAGCATCGCGACAACCACGACGCGTAAGCGGCTGGCGGCACTGCTCCCATTACATAACCTGTACCACAACCGACGGACGGTGCCTCGAGATCGTGATGCATGCCAAATCTCACCGGAAATGCCGTTTGTCGTTAAGAAAGAAGACGAAAAAGGCTAGAAAATAGTAAAGGCGAAACGTCGTACACTCACAGGTGTCCCAATTCGTGAGCAGCGCCGACGATTCCGGTGAACGCGCCCGGATCGTTGATCAGCAACGCGCCCCACTTTTTCCCTTCGTCCTCGTACTGCCGACACAGAACATCCACGTACGCGAGTCCTGCGTCACGAAACGACATTCTGCACTGTTTTCTCACTCATTTAAGGATGTATGTAAGGTCAAATCCGCAGTACATCTATTTATTTTTTAAGGTTAATTTTTATGTCGTAAAATCAATGCCGAATCATTTCGGTTTACATTTTATAATTTATAATGAAAAAATTATGTCATTTTGTATAATAATTTAAGATTTTAAATAAAATTAACATGTAATTGAAAATGTCGTAACAAGGCTAGTCACCTATGACAGTCAGCTATGAACGGCAGTTCACAGAACGCTACTGAAATGTCAAAAGTTAACCACGAATATCTCCACAAAGATATCGGGAACAGTGGTTTTTTTTTTCGTGAAAAAATTGAAAAACGTATGAAGTTTCTGAAAATTCTTTTTTTGGCCGTGCCTTGACTACGACACATATACGTTTTTATCATTTTAGTTCAATTTTGTCAACTTAAGGTACAAATAACACGCAGTTAAATGAGGCTTTGATTCTCAAATATTTCTTTCAAATCATCGGATTAGTGCCTTTTTCTTTTTTTCAATCGATGCAGCGTGATCAACTCTATCATATATTTCAAATTTAAGGAAAGTTAGACGAGTTAATATATTTTACATACATCCTTAACCTCCAAAATTCACCAAAACTTTGAAAAATTTGTCGAAATTTTTCGAAATTCTCACCTTGAATACTATTCGGCTCCTCCTTCGTTCCCATTTTGTAGCTGGTCGGATTTATGAAAGAAAAGAGAATTTACCGAGGAATATTTTCTCGAGAAAGTTCGGGGATGAGAAAAAAACCGCCGATGAGCGAAAAGCTCACCGTGTCATGATCGCGACGAGGTCGCATTTGTCGAAGGGCGCCGTGTTTCTCAGGTCAAAGTGAAACTTTATCGAATCGTCCAGTGCCTTGTAACTCTCGAAGGCTCCGTCGTTGAGCATGTTTTTCGCGATGTAGGGCGTAGCTTCCAGATGCTGAAAAATTGCAAAATTTCAAAATTGAAACGACGATGGGCTCGAGACTCGGCGGAAGTTGAAATAATTTTGAGAAAATCGACGCGTTCCCCGTGCGCTCACCGTAGCGATGACGATCGCGGCGATGTTGAGTCTGACCTTGGGATAACCCACGTGACGATAAACCATGTCGACGCTGTTCCAGAAGGCCAAAAGATACACCCAGAAAAAAATCTATTATCTTCAAATAAAACCTATTTAATTTGAATAGATTTTTTGCTTGGCTCCTGGCAGAATAGACTTTTATTCAAATTCAACATATAAATTTATTTGATTCAACCAGTGTTATTAGTGTTATTTAAAAAGTATTGGAATGAGCCTGGAGTTAGTATTGGAAGTAGTTGTATAGGATGTGACGACCCGAACGCGGTCTTGCAGTGGTGGAGACGGTCCAGTGACGATGAGTGAACGGAATGGTAGCCGCGCCGCTGGATGGTCTCGAACCCGGGTCCTCCCGATGAGAGCGATGAGCGCTAACCACTGCGCTACGGCTACTTATGATTTTTTTCACTCGAATCGTCTATACCTCAGTAATACTGGACCGTCACAAGGAATTGTAGCCACCATCGTAACTATACCACCGCCATAGCCTTTCGGTTATTAATAACGATGCTTGATATCAGCATTCATGCACTATACGAAAAATATTTCTTACAGTATCATTTATATTCGTGTAATTTAGTGATTAAGTATATCTCAATGTTAAATAAATATATATGTTAGAAGCGAACACATAGGCAAATCAAATCAAATAAAAATTTATTTGATCCAACAAAAAATCTATTTAATTGTAACAAATGAAGATTGAATAGACGAATCTATTCAATCATAATAGATCTTTTCTCTGGGTGCAATAATCATCATTATTATCACTGCAACAACGTTAATATCGGAAAAATCACTTTTTTCACCACGCTCGTTGATTTTGGCAAAAGTTTTTCGTCGATAACATCGTTTTTTATTCTCCTACGATCGCCAGGCGCGTTGAATTATTGTGTATAAAGAAGAAAAAAGTGATGGATAACTCAACGTACGACGGTAGCTTTGCCAAACTCGTTTCTGCCGATTACCACCGACGCCAAATGCTCAGGGTCCTCCAGGAGTCGGCCCACGCGTTTCATCGCCTGGAAAACATCCGATTCGCGCGCCCCCCCCGTGTAACAATTAACGTATTAGATTCATAACGTCCTCTACGTCCTCTGACGCTTTTTCGTTCGAGAGAAACTCACGTCGGGGATTTTTCTGTAAGAAATTTTGTTGCGCTGCTGCCGCGGCGTGTAATGCGCGCCGTACACCGGGGTCTCGTCCGTGGCGAAGCTCGAGTCGCTCGGGCGAAGCAAAAGGTCGAAATCCATGCCCAAAGCTCGAAAACTCAAGGGCGTTGCCGACCGCAGCGCCCTCTTGCGGAGCATGCCCGGTAGGTTCATCCTCACGATCTCGTGCTGCAAAACTGTGCGTACATCGCAAAAAACAATCGAAAGGCAAGCGTTAAAATCAACGTTCGCCAATGGCGACTCGAAAAACACCGCGTTTTTTCGAAAATCACCGCGTTTTTTCGAAAATCACCGCGTTTTTTCGAAAAACGAGCGAAAGCTCACCGTCGCTCGGCTGCAATCCGAGGTACCGCAGAATTCTACCGTCGGTCGGGTCCGTCTGCGAAAAACAGCGGAAAGAACGGAAAAAATCGGTAAAGTTAAGACGAGAAAAGATCGATCGGGATTTTTCACCTCGGTTTTGCAGAGAAAGGGAGGAACGACGAGTAAGCAGAGAATCACGGCGGCCCGCGGGTGCATTTTCGTTGTTTTTTTTTGTACAATAGCGGGGAAACGAGGAGAAAATTGATCCACCGGTCAAAGCGAGACGATCGAATGAAGATTCGTGCGGAATCACGTGCTTAATAAAGGGGGCCCGAAGGCGATCAGAGCCGTCGCGTTTTCGAGATTGTTGACTCTTCGATTTTTGCGATCGAAGAATCAACCCCGCGCGATTGCGTTCGCATTATTGACTTTTTTTCGCGCATCGCGATTGCACGCAATGTGTACACGCGGAGTGTACACAGTGCGGACGAAAAGTTCAAGACCACCCGCGAAATATCAGCGAAAAACATTTTTGCGATTCACCGAATTTCCGAATTTTATTATATCGCCTTGTACGACCTTGTGCGAAAATAAAATCATACGAGAAGCAGGAAAAATTAATGACGAAATCCACGCTGCACGGATTTTCGCGAGTTCCATCGGTCGAGCCTGTACACCCAGAGAAAAGATCTATTATGATTGAATAGATTCGTCTATTCAATCTTCATTTATTACAATTAAATAGATTTTTTGTTGGATCAAATAAATTTTTATTTGATTTGATTTGCCTATGTGTTCGCTTCTAACATATATATTTATTTAACATTGAGATATACTTAATCACTAAATTACACGAATATAAATGATACTGTAAGAAATATTTTTCGTATAGTGCATGAATGCTGATATCAAGCATCGTTATTAATAACCGAAAGGCTATGGCGGTGGTATAGTTACGATGGTGGCTACAATTCCTTGTGACGGTCCAGTATTACTGAGGTATAGACGATTCGAGTGAAAAAAATCATAAGTAGCCGTAGCGCGGTGGTTAGCGCTCATCGCTCTCATCGGGAGGACCCGGGTTCGAGACCATCCAGCGGCGCGGCCACCATTCCGTTCACTCATCGTCACTGGACCGTCCCCACCACTGCAAGACCGTTCGGGTCATCACATCCTATACAACTACTTCCAATACTAACTCCAGGCTCGTTCCAATACTTTTTAAATAACACTAATAACACTGGTTGAATCAAATAAATTTATATGTTGAATTTGAATAAAAGTCTATTCTGCCAGGAGCCAAGCAAAAAATCTATTCAAATTAAATAGGTTTTATTTGAAGATAATAGATTTTTTTCTGGGTGTAGATGTCGCTCGCCGCGAGGGCAGCGCGCGGCTGTCGCGGAAACTTTCCCGGCAGCGATAAATCATCGATTTCGCGTAATTGGCGGCGATGCGATTCATCGGAGCAGACGCTGAGAAAATAACGTCAAAGAGTCGAGCGCTGTGTGTACATAAAATTAAAACGACGCGTATCGCGATTGCCAAGATTATTTATAACGTTTATCGAGAGCGTGAAGCGTCGAGAGAAACGTCTCTCGTCGTCGTACGCGTCAGGACGTTGATGAACGTTTCTTCGAGATTTTTTCACCGACCAGTCGCTTTTGGGACGAAATTTCATCCCCCTTTTGTGAAAACGCGATCCCCGCGACAAAATTCTTCATTATTCCGTAGAAAAAGTACGAGGGTAAATATGAAAAGTGTAACGGGGTCGTGCTCACGCGCGTCCTTGCACCGGACGCGCGTACGCGTGTCGATAGGCACCTCGTGGACGTATGTAGGTCAGGGAGGGTTGGGGTAGGTGGAAAATCGACGAGATTCATCTCCCATCCCGCGAAACGTTCGCGGATGTAACGTAAATACAGGTAGATGCACGGTACATCTCGTATCTTCCGAGTGACGAAACAGGGTCCTCGCTGGTGGGTCGATGCGGCGTCGGCGCGTTCGTGCTCCTTCCCGCTCAGAGCTCGCTTTTATTCCTACGTTTTTACATCCCTGCAGCAGCGAACAAACGCCACATTTTTCATCGATATCGACCAACCAAAGAAAAAATAAAAAACAAACAAACAAGAAACAGTTTTCGAGAGAGAAAATTCTCTACGCTTCCAACGTCTTCCGTTGTTCGTTTTGTGTTTTTTTTTTGTGTTTTTTTACGCCGCTCCGACGTGAAAAGTCAAATATAAACACACGCGTGTGTATTTTCCTTGGTCCCCATGGTTTCGCTGTCTCCGTCTGTATTCACTTTTTTTTTTCGTCTTTTTTCGTCATCTCATTCAGACGCAAACGCGTAAAACCGCGGCTCGCCTCTCTTCCACCGCCGACTCTGTCGCGTCGAGTGCGCGCCTCGTGTACGACTCCTCTTCTCTCTCTCTCTCTCTCTCTCTCTCTCTCTCTCTTGACGAGATCGAAATGTGCACCTAGCGAACGACTATAGCGCAGTCCTCGTCGTCATCGGCGGTTCAGAACGCGCTGAGACTTTGGACGGTGCGTTGCGTCTTTATCCTCCGTACGTGCGCTGTCACGTGTGCTCATACGTTTGCCATCTTTCGCTGTACGATCGAGAGCTCGTTTCGTTAAGTCGCACGTTTCTCAATTCGCCATCAAAGGAATCAGGTGAGTTTTTTCGGTCCATTGACGAGAGAATCTTTGCGACCTACTCGGTGCGGTAATCCATTCGCCCTCCTCCCCCTCTCGTACAAAGAAAAAAGCTCCGAAGAGGCCCAACTTTACTCGCATCTCGATCCATGTCGAGTAACGACAAAAGTACGGCAAAAATTTGTCGAAATTGCGAGGTGACGCGCGACCAGATCGAATTACGTAAAAGCGCACACATTTGCGTACACAGTTGCGATTTAAAAAAAAAAAGGAGTATAACGATCGAGGAACGATAACGAGATCCGTCGAGTGCGCGATTTTGCTGTCGGGGGATAAATAGGTGAGGGTCTCCTCGGATCATTGGTTGAAAAGTAGGTCTAGGGAATCGGCTGTGGTCTAGTCGTCGAGGCGTTTGGAACATGCGCGCCTCTCGCGGGGTACGACGTGACGCGCGCGTTATTAATCATCGATTATTCGCCTCGATGATTTATCATCATCCGGGCAATGTTTTCACTCGATTTTCTAAAAACGCATTTATACGATACTTTTTTTTATTATCGTATCCCGAGGACGATGTAAAAATCGGTAAAAATTCGATAACCAAAACAGCAGTTTTCTCGCGCGGAATTGCCGAGTGACCCGGTGAGAATGTAAATGCGCGGAGAAAAGGGGGTCACGCGAGAAGGTCAGTAACGATTTTGATGCTGCGGGTCACCGGTGGAGCAGCGGGAGCCTTCGACACTCTGCTCGGGCGTGTATGCGCGTTGGGGTGTCGGTTTTCCGCCGAGTCGGAGGGAAAAGTGGGAAAAACGTACGAACTTTCGAATTTTCAAAATTTTTTCAATCGTTCCATCTTTTTTCGTTCTTTTAAGGTAGTTCTATCGTTTTATCGTTTTCTTAAGATTTTGTTGAAAATTTGAATACGTATTCTTTGATGTCATATATACGTGTGTAATCAATTTTGGAAGGTTTTACCACGTGGAAGTTGAGATATTTATTGGTAAAAATCACAATTTTCGGTAGTCTCTCGTAAGAGCGCGTGTTAAAAGTTGCATTTTCATCAATGAATATCTTGGCTTCTACGTGGTGAAGCCTTCTAAAACTTTGCACACATTTTTATGCAACATCAAAGAAGATTTCTTGAGTTTTCCAAAAAAATCTTAAGAAAATTTTTTTCGCAATTTTTGTAATTATAGAGCAAGCACGTATCACCTGGGATGACCGTGAATTTGGAGTATGCTGTTCTTTAGTCGATTTGCAACAACTTTTCTTATTTAACCGAAGCTCGCGAACCATTTTGTATGTGAGAAAAACTGCGAAAGAATTTCTCGATTTGAATCTAACGATAGAACTACCTTAAGGTAGTTCTATCGTTTTATCGTTTTCTTAAGATTTTGTTGAAAATTTGAATACGTATTCTTTGATGTCATACATACGTGTGTAATAAATTTTGGAAGGTTTTACCACGTGGAAGTTGAGATATTTATTGGTAAAAATCACAATTTTCGGTAGTCTCTCGTAAGAGCGCGTGTTAAAAGTTGCATTTTCATCAATGAATATCTTGGCTTCTACGCGGTGAAGCCTTCTAAAACTTTGCACACATTTTTATGCAACATCAAAGAAGATTTCTTGAGTTTTCCAAAAAAATCTTAAGAAAATTTTTTTCGCAATTTTTGTAATTATAGAGCAAGCACATATCACCTGGGATGACCGTGAATTTGGAGTATGCTGTTCTTTAGTCGATTTGCAACAACTTTTCTTATTTAACCGAAGCCCGCGAACCATTTTGTATGTGAGAAAAACTGCAAAACAATTTCTCGATTTGAATCTAACGATAGAACTACCTTAAGAGACCGGAAATAATCACCGTCAGACGTCGCGCCAGAAACGTCCCTTTTACCTTTTTACCATTGTTTTCAAGCCACTAACCGACGATCCCAGTCGTACCCGAGTGAAAAAAAAGTCAACTTGAGAAATAACGCACACCCTAATGGATACCCGCGCGATCGGGAGAAGCCAAGTCCGGTCGGTTTGCGCCGGTTTCCAAATGGGGATTAATTACGCGAAAGTCGTCCCCCGCGCGATGTACATACGTAACCGTAAGAGGAATTACGCGAGAGACCTCGCTGTTTCGAAAAAGCGGGTGGATCGTTCGACCGAGACGGGATATTTATCGTTTTTTCTTTTTTTTTTTTGGTTTTTAAGAAAAATTATGATCAGTTCCAACGGCGAAGTGAATGGCCACTTCCGGGTTATTCGACGAGCGATCGAACAGGCGGGGGTCTTTACGCGCGCGATGTTTTTCAGAATGAAATACTCGCCGCAGCAGCAACAGAAGGAGAGAAAATCCGAGAGCGACTCGGCGACGAACGCGACGCCCTCGCGGGACGCGGCGGACCCAGCGAAGCTCGGCGGTCCCAACGGCGTTGCCGAAGATTCGTCGATATCCTCGAGATTGTCGAGATTCACCGCGTCCCGAGCGTCCCGAGATGGAAATTCAACGGGGATGTTCGCGTGGATGAGAGTCTTCCGGCTGGCATCGATGCTCCATCAAATTGACTGTTAGATTATCGCTGTAAGAGCATTTATCGTTATAGATTATTCGAGAGTCACATATATATATATTCTATCGAAGTTTCCCGGGTATTTTCTCGCATAAAATCAGTACCTCGTCGTCTCGTTGAGCAGCAGTTGGAAAACACACTCTCGAAAGGCATTTAACACACGAAGCTTCGTCGTTTTCAAAGTCCGTTTTCGAGCTTTCCCTCGCGTATCCGGAAAACATCCCCTCGATGCGGGTTTTACCGAAAGTTTTCCATCATTTTTTTCAAAATTATTTTTTCCGAATTATTTCGTTTTATCTCGAAAACCACGTGTGTATGTTCGCCCACGCAGCTTTCCCCGTTCTCCGCCCGTGAATTCTTTCTCAAGGGCGCATCCGCCGCGAGGAAAAACTCGCTCGTTGTCTCTTTTTTTTTTTTTTTTTCCCGTCGTTCGGAGGCAAACACCGCTCGCGACAATGCGATGATTGCCGTTTCAAGGCCATGCTCGCGACGCGTCTTCCGAAAGAGGAACTCGATCCGCCTGACGCCTCTCTCTCTCTCTCTCTCTCTTTTTCCACGTTTTTTTTTTTTTTTCGTTTTTGTTTGATCGACCCCGACCGCTTTGCGTGTTTTTTTCCGCGCGCGATCGCGAATCTATGCTCGTAGTCGAATTAAAAGTTAGAGCGGATGCCGATGAAGATCGAAACGCGGGTGCGTTCAAGGACGAGAGAGCATTCTCGGGCTTCCTCGATGTTCGGTCGACACTTCCGGTCGCGGTGTCGGTAGAATCCTCCATCGAGTCGATTCGATTTTCGACAGCGCGAAACGACGGTTTTTACACGCGTACGAAAAATTTCGTCCGAGTTGTACGCATAAGAATAAAAAGAAACAAACGAGAGGGGAGGAGAAAAAAGTGTCGTCAATAAAGTGTTGGCTCTGCGCGAGAAGAGAGGATGCGTTTTTCATTCCCGCTTGAATCTCGTCGTTACCCGCTGGGTGAGCGATAAAACTTTTCAGTATCGCATTTTCGTTCCCCTCGCGTGCGTTTAGTTTTCGCGGTCGGTAAAACAGGCCTCCTTGCTTGCCGTGCGTCGGTAATGCAGAGATCCGCGTCAGGACGGTTTTTCTTTCGTAACTCGCTCTTTCTTCGCGTGTAAAGCCCGCGTCGATGTTCGAATTTGCGGAAATTGGTCTGTCTCGAACGAGTGTCTCTCGAAAATGGGGAAAACGAGGAAAACAGAGGAGAAAAGACGCAATATTCGCCGGCAAACGTTGCGAATTAACGCGCGAGGTTGCCCGACGGCCCTGTTTTTTTTAGTCGCGATAAGACGCGGAACCGGGAGAGGATGCGGTCGTCGCGGGGCAGGAAGCGCGTGTCGCTCGCCACCGCGATGGTCCGGGCGGTATTGAAGCTTCGCGCAAATTGGCCGCGCGACCTCCGCAGTCGCTCGATCGCACCCGAGCCCTCTCGTTCGCGTTTGTTTTTTTTTCTGTACACTTTGGTGGAAAATCGTTCGTTGAATCGAGGATTTTTCGCGGTTCGGGAACTCTGAGAGAGGGGCAAAAAAAAATGAGCGGCAATACGTACGAATCGCTGAGGAACGACAGGGACGAGTCGAGCGGCGACGATTCGACCTTGACGGTGCTCCGAAAGGAGAAGACCTCCCTCAGGATTCGTTTGAACCGCGTTTTCGGCTCGGGAATCGGCACGCCGAGTCCCGGCAGTCCCGTTTACCCGTCGAGCATCGGCGACTCTCCGCGCTCGAGTCCCGGACGAGGCGGCAGCCCCTCGCCGAGGTCGCGATTCTCGTGGCAGCCCTTGAACCTCTGCTCCAAGGACAATCGGTCGCCTCAGCGATCACCGGGTTGCTCGTCCGGTCAGTCGGTCAAATCTTCGGATTCCTCGGCGAGCGCGAGGAGCAGCGACCGTGCGGCGCCGTTGCACAGGACCAAGTAAGAAATTCCCAAAATTCGCTTTTCACCGTGGTTTTTCTTTTTTTTACGCCTCTCTCGGCGGCTTTCGCCGACAGGGAAAGATCGACTGGCCAGGGTATACAATTATAATTCACCGAAAGGCGTTCTTTATTGTTTTTCTTGCACACACGATTCCCAAATTCGAATTTCAAACCGCCATCACCATCACCCATTTTTATCTCGGTTGAAACATTGACGCGCGAAATCGCGTCGCGAAGTACGAATTAAAAACATGAAACATCGATATTCTCGGAGCCTCCTTGACCGTTTCACGTCCGCCTCTCGTTTCTCCGCTCTCGCGATTTCTAATAGCTCATCCGGTCAGTCGGTCAAATCTTCGGATTCCTCGGCGAGCGCGAGGAGCGGCGACCGTGCGGCGCCGTTGCACAGGACCAAGTAAGAAATTCCCAAAATTCGCTTTTCACCGTGGTTTTTCTTTTTTTTACGCCTCTCTCGGCGGCTTTCGCCGGCAGGGAAAGATCGACTGGCCAGGGTATACAATTATAATTCACCGAAAGGCGTTCTTTATTGTTTTTCTTGTACACACGATTCCCAAATTCGAATTTCAAACTGCCATCACCATCACCCATTTTTATCTCGGTTGAAACATTGACGCGCGAAATCGCGCCGTGAAGTACGAATTAAAAACATGAAACATCGATATTCTCGAAGCCTCCTTGACCGTTTCACGTCCGCCGCTCGTTTCTCCGCTCTCGCGATTTCTAATAGCTCGTCCGGTCAGTCGGTCAAATCTTCGGATTCCTCGGCGAGCGCGAGGAGCAGCGACCGTGCGGCGCCGTTGCACAGGACCAAGTAAGAAATTCGTAAAATTCGCTTTTCACCGTGGTTTTTCTTTTTTTTTACGCCTCTCTCGGCGGCTTTCGCCGACAGGGAAAGATCGACTGGCCAGGGTATACAATTATAATTCACCGAAAGGCGTTCTTTATTGTTTTTCTTGTACACACGATTCCCAAATTCGAATTTCAAACTGCCATCACCATCACCCATTTTTATCTCGGTTGAAACATTGACGCGCGAAATCGCGCCGTGAAGTACGAATTAAAAACATGAAACATCGATATTCTCGGAGCCTCCTTGACCGTTTCACGTCCGCCGCTCGTTTCTCCGCTCTCGCGATTTCTAATAGCTCACGCACATCTGTGGAACGCAGTACTGAAAGAGAATAGAATCGCGAATTCAGCGAGCAACGTCGAAAGTAGGGCGATATTTTTTGGCTTTTTTTTTTTTTTTTGAAAAATTTAATCAACCCGCGATTCCACTTACTCCCAAAATACGCTCCTTTGGGTTCATACACGGGCTGCCCGGATTCGCTGGCTTCTTCGTCGAGACGCACTTGCCACCCTTGTCATTCTCCAGGCAATAAAGCTCGCCGCACACGTTGTGACTCACCTGAGGAAGGAAATCTCGTTTGTGCATTCTCTCTCGGTCACCCAGGCTGAGCGCGAAACAAAGAGCTCGAGACGACGAGTTTTTCGCGAAAAAGTTTGAAAAATCGTCGAGCGATCGCGCGGCTCGATACGCGGTTTTTTCTTTAAACGCTACTCACATCGGACGGCGTGCACCACGGTCCTTTGCCGAGTTGCTTGCACTGACCGGTGAAATCGGCGATTTCAGCCGCTGCGAATCTCGGCAGCTTGGCGCCTTTAGTCGGCGGTGGATTTTTCATGCAATCCAAGTTTCCCTCCCTGTTTCGACGGAAAAGGAAGAGGGGCGGGGGGGTTGTTCAGAAAATAGCGATAGAAAGACGATGGAAAGAAACAGTAGAATTCGAAGGGTGATGCTCACCCGTAAGCCTCTTTGAGCGCTCGTTCCGAGCAGGGCGAGAGCGTCGATGTTTTCGTCGTTACTATTTTGAGTTCGGTCATGAGAAAGCCATGCTTTGGCGAACACTCGGCGGGTAACTTCTCGGTATCGTGTTTCAAGCCGAGTCTGTCCTCGATAAGAGATATCTCATGAGAAAACGCAACGTTGAATTGCCACTCGTTATCGAGTCTCACTGATGGACGAATTATTTTCATTCACTGTGTAGGAACGCCCTCTACATGGGGATACTCACACGTGCATGACCTCGTGAGCGGCGGTGAACACGCCGGAAAATTCACCGTTGTCGTTCACGAGCGCGATACCGCAGTGGTATTTCCTCAGTTCGAAGCTCTGACAGGCGCCACCATCGTGGGCGATTCCTGAAACATAAATGCAAAAACAGAGGCCATTTTGTTGCCGCCGACCGTTCGACAGAGCGAACGACTCCGTCTCGTCGGAAGCTCGACGGGCTCTCACCGAGGGTCGTTTGACTTTTTCCGTGTCCAAGTTTGAACCTACATTTTTTGAAAAATACGATTTTGAGGTTAGGTCGTCGTCTGTAAATTCTCGCGCTTCGGTTTCCGGCTTACTTCGTCATTGTGACAACGACGGTGCTGTCGCCGTAGGTCGGGAGGGAAAGCGAAGCGCCGAGCTCGAAGGCAAACTTGCCCAGTTCGTGAAGCGCATCTTCAAACTCGAAAGTGTCCTTGTCGGTCATCTCCCTCATGATGAACGGTGTCGCTGCTGGGTGCTGAGGAAAAACACGATTCGACCTTGAGAAACCCCAACCATCCCGACGATCGACGCTTTTTCGCCCGCTTTCGATTTACGAAAAAGCCATTTGGCGAACGAGCTTTTCTCCCTCCGGAGATTGCTCAACAAACTCTCGCGATACCCACCGTTCCGATGACGATTCCGATGACGTGCACTTTGACTCGCGGATGAGCGATTTTATGATAAATTCGATTGACGTCGTTCCAAAAGGCCGTTACGTACTCCATAAAGGATGATATTTTATTGTTCGACCTTGAAACAAAGGGTCCGGATGAAAAAATAACGGAAAATCATTGGCGTTTCTTCATTTTTGTATTACACGCGTGCACTCACCATTCGTCGCGGTAAGAGGAATCGACCAGTACGAGTATAGGCACGTGAACGACGTGCTCCTTGCTGGCCGCAGCTGCGCGTGTTCCCCTGTGAAAATCTGCAAAAAGGCGATACACATTCTCGAGAAGATGAAACAAAGTTGCAATCATTTTACGGTTTTTCCTCCGATTTCGCGTAAACATCGACTCACCCTTGATGAACTCGCTTTTCACGGCGTCGTCTTTGCCATTTCCGGTACCACCCGAGCCAGCTGCCTCTGAAGCCCGCCGTTTGCGATTCGTATGAGATTTTTGCATTTCTTTCAACGCCTACGGGTTTGACAAATTCATATCCATCTTTATTCGCGTCGCCTTATAAATTCCGCGGGACTGATTATTTCGTACTTCATTTTCAAACAACGTACATCGTTGATTTCCTCGTAGATGATCTTCCGCCCGTCGGGTCGTGCGAAGAAGACGGGAGTATCGTCCGTGATTGCGGCGTCAGTTTCGTCGAACGAAAAATCGAGACTTTTTTGTTTCGCGATCATTTTTTTGTTGGTGTCTCTCTTGTTCAGCATCGATGGTCCATTTGTCTCGACGTTGTCGTATTCCGAGGCTGTTGTTGAAAAAAGAGAAGCCAAAAAAAAATGGTCATCGCGTCGCATGGCGAAAGTAGTGTACGAAATTTTTCGAGTTTTCCATTTCAACGCTATTCGCAACTCACCGGAAGTCTCCTCGTATCGCCGAATCGGATCGTCCATCTCGTTCGTCTGCAAATTTTTCCGTTTTTTTTTATACTGTACGATCTTACGCGATTTGAAAAATTCCACGGACACGAACGGTGTCTGGGAAAATTCGGTTCTTTTTTCAAATTCAATATATACGAAAAAAGTGCGTTACCTCTTCAGCGTGGA
This sequence comes from Heteropelma amictum, assembly GCA_959613375.1. Taxonomy (NCBI): domain Eukaryota; kingdom Metazoa; phylum Arthropoda; class Insecta; order Hymenoptera; family Ichneumonidae; genus Heteropelma; species Heteropelma amictum. Next base: position 14,260,945 of record OY390726.1, read on the forward strand.
GAAACGGACAGACGACGAGAAGGCAGCAAAGCCCGATCGCGATTCGCAGCTGCATGATCGTTGTACGAGGATGAACGGAAGAGCGTAGAAGGGAAAATCTTTCTCGCGTCTTTTGCGTGACTGTGCTCCGAAAGTTCGCGTTCTTATAAGGCTTCTTGGCCAGGCGCGGGACACTATCTCCACATTTTTGAGTGATGCCGTGCGGGCCATGAATATTTCACATAATTTTAAGACTAAAATTGACTCCACCGCGATGATACATGAGTTTGCTTTGACTGTCAAAAGTCATCGTTCGGCTCGTAAAAAAAATACTTTGTCGTAAATTTTCCATGTCCGAAAGTTCGCGTTCTTATAAGGCTTCTCGTCCAGGCGCGGGACACTATCTCCACATTTTTGAGTGATGCCGTGCGGGCCATGAATATTTCACATAATTTTAAGACTAAAATTGACTGCACCGCGATGATACATGGGTTTGCTTTGACTGTCAAAAGTCATCGTTTGGGTAGTAAAAAAATACTTTGCCGCAAATTTTCCATTTCCGGCGTTTTTATGCGATCGACCTTCGGTTATGCAACAACGATGTAAACGTATCGTTGTGCAACACCCGACGCAATCGTCATATTCATTTTTCCAACGTGTACACGTACGAATTTATGGCACGCCATTTTGTTATTTGTGACATTCGTCATAAATACCAATCGTCATATTCATTTTTCTTACGAGTAAACATACGAATCTATGGCACGCCGTTTTGTTATTTATTACCGATATTTGACACTTTGAAAATAAATGGCTGATTGAAAATGGTACAAGCGATGGTGCAATAGAATTTATTGCGAGCTACCCTTCGAAAGAATTCATGAAAATTACGTGGTACGATAGATTTTTGATCGAAAATGTACGGAGAGAGATCCACGCAAAGTGGATTTTCATTTTTCACTTTCATGTTGTCGGACAATTCGATTGTGTTATAAGATCATTCGATAATTATGTTATAAGATAAAATGAAGCGGATAATTGATTTCGTGTCCACAGATAATTTAAATTCCATTCGTCACAATTGCTTCTACCGGGTTTCTAACAAAAATGTGTGTTTCACGTGGTTTTTTCACCCTCAATTTTTATGACTACATGAAGTAGCAAAATCGGGAAAGAAAACAAGGAAAGAAAGGAAGGTCCAATTTTTTTTTAGTCTCATCTTGTTTTTATTATATAGGGACAAGAGACGCGCGCTCCCGCGCGCGACCTGCTGCGTTTTCGCGCTACGGCGCTCCTTCTTGAATTAAGTATAGACCCCTTGAGAACACATTATAATTCGGCATAAGTAGCAAATTGTGGAAAGCACAGAATTTAAAAAAAAACTGAACAAAAATTTCCGAAAACCGGACATGGAGCAACTTGCTTAGAGTCGCTTACTCTGCGCGTGGTTAAATTTTGATGGAGTTGTCGATCGTTCTTTTCATTTGCCACTACTTTCGAGTACTGCAGCGTCAAGCGGTAGTACTGCGCCTGCGAGACTGTTTGCCCGCCCGACATTGCTGTAGAGCGGAAAGATCGCCTCTCCGGGCCAGCGTCGAGCGGTAGTACTGCGCTTGCGAGAGTGCTTACCCGCCCGTCATTGCTGTAGAAGAAAATTTCCGAAAACCGGAGATGGAGCAACTTGTTTAGAGTTATTTCCTCTATGCGTGGTTAAATTTTCATGGAGATGTCGATCGTACTTTTCGTTTCTTGTAAATTTTAGAAAGAAACTGAAAACAAATTTCCGGAAACCGGACATGAAGCAACTTCTTTGGAGTTGCATCCTCTATGCGTGGTTAAATTTTTATGGAGTTGTCGATCGTACTTTTCGATTCCTGTAAATTTTAGAAAGAAACTGAAAACAATTTTCCGGAAACCGGACATGAAGCAACTTCTTCGGAGTTGCATCCTCTATGCGTGGTTAAATTTTCATGGAGTTGTCGATCGTACTTTTCGTGTCTTGTAAATTTTAGAAAGAAACTGAAAACAACTTTCCGGAAACCGGACATGAAGCAACTTCTTCGGAGTTGCATCGTCTATGCGTGGTTAAATTTTCATGGAGTTGTCGATCGTACTTTTCGTTTCTTGTAAATTTTAGAAAGAAACTGAAAACAAATTTCCGGAAACCGGACATGAAGCAACGTCTTTGGAGTTGCATCCTCTATGCGTGGTTAAATTTTCATGGAGTTGTCCATCGTACTTTTAGTTTCTTGTAAATTTTAGAAAGAAACTGAAAACAATTTTCCGGAAACCGGACATGAAGCAACTTCTTCGGAGTTGCATTCTCTGTGCGTGGTTAAATTTTCATGGAGTTGTCGATCGTACTTTTCGTTTCTTGTAAATTTTAGAAAGAAACTGAAAACAAATTTCCGGAAACCGGACATGAAGCAACGTCTTTGGAGTTGCATCCTCTATGCGTGGTTAAATTTTCATGGAGTTGTCGATCGTACTTTTCGATTCCTGTAAATTTTAGAAAGAAACTGAAAACAATTTTCCGGAAACCGGACATGAAGCAACTTCTTTGGAGTTGCATTCTCTGTGCGTGGTTAAATTTTCATGGAGTTGTCGATCGTACTTTTCGTTTCTTGTAAATTTTAGAAAGAAACTGAAAACAATTTTCCGGAAACCGGACATGAAGCAACTTCTTCGGAGTTGCATCCTCTCTGCGTGGTTAAATTTTCATGGAGTTGTCGATCGTACTTTTCGATTCCTGTAAATTTTAGAAAGAAACTGAAAACAATTTTCCGGAAACCGGACATGAAGCAACTTCTTCGGAGTTGCATCCTCTATGCGTGGTTAAATTTTCATGGAGTTGTCGATCGTACTTTTCGATTCGTGTAAATTTTAGAAAGAAACTGAAAACAATTTTCCGGAAACCGGACATGAAGCAACTTCTTTGGAGTTGCATTCTCTGTGCGTGGTTAAATTTTCATGGAGTTGTCGATCGTACTTTTCGATTCCTGTAAATTTTAGAAAGAAACTGAAAACAATTTTCCGGAAACCGGACATGAAGCAACTTCTTTGGAGTTGCATTCTCTGTGCGTGGTTCAATTTTCATGGAGTTGTCGATCGTATTTTTCGTTTCTTGTAAATTTTAGAAAGAAACTGAAAACAATTTTCCGGAAACCGGACATGAAGCAACTTCTTCGGAGTTGCATCCTCTATGCGTGGTTAAATTTTCATGGAGTTGTCGATCGTACTTTTCGATTCCTGTAAATTTTAGAAAGAAACTGAAAACAATTTTCCGGAAACCGGACATGAAGCAACTTCTTCGGAGTTGCATCCTCTATGCGTGGTTAAATTTTCATGGAGTTGTCGATCGTACTTTTCGATTCGTGTAAATTTTAGAAAGAAACTGAAAACAATTTTCCGGAAACCGGACATGAAGCAACTTCTTTGGAGTTGCATTCTCTGTGCGTGGTTAAATTTTCATGGAGTTGTCGATCGTACTTTTCGATTCCTGTAAATTTTAGAAAGAAACTGAAAACAATTTTCCGGAAACCGGACATGAAGCAACTTCTTTGGAGTTGCATTCTCTGTGCGTGGTTCAATTTTCATGGAGTTGTCGATCGTATTTTTCGTTTCTTGTAAATTTTAGAAAGAAACTGAAAACAATTTTCCGGAAACCGGACATGAAGCAACTTCTTCGGAGTTGCATCCTCTATGCGTGGTTAAATTTTCATGGAGTTGTCGATCGTACTTTTCGATTCCTGTAAATTTTAGAAAGAAACTGAAAACAATTTTCCGGAAACCGGACATGAAGCAACTTCTTTGGAGTTGCATTCTCTGTGCGTGGTTAAATTTTCATGGAGTTGTCGATCGTATTTTTCGTTTCTTGTAAATTTTAGAAAGAAACTAAAAACAAATATCCGGAAACCGCACATGAAGCAACTTGTTTAGAATTGTTTCCTCTATGCGTGGTTAAATTTTGATGGAGTTGTTGATCGTTCTTTTCATCTGCCACTTTTGAAGGAAAACGCTTCTCGGGAGATCGTCTGATCGCACAGTAATTTCTTGTAAATTCTATAAAACATTAATGTGCAAGGGAGAAAGGAAGAAAGAAGGGAGAACAATTTTTGCGTGAATAAAGTGCAAGAAAAGCTAGTTCAGTTTATTCATTCTTATTTTCCCGGATTATCTCTCATTTTATCTCAATACAATATAAATGCAACTGTGAAATATAGCACTCTTACTTACTCGATATGGACGATTTCTTTTTCACAGAATGAATTATCATACAACTATATAACCTTTGCTAACCGCGATTGATGTCACAAGCCGTAAACTGTCAAAATCAGCATGAAAAACCGCGCGAATACAGTCTCGCATGAATTTCGCGGCTACGCTCATCACCGACCAATCACGAAACGAATAAAACGACAACAAAGCATGCGATATTTCGATATTTCGATAATTTCGATCTATATCTCCTCATCAACTTTTTATTAGAAGGATATTAGAAGGACATAATTCGATCTATATCTCCTCATCAACTTTTTATTAGAAGGACATAATCGTTGGTTGTTACATCGACGTAGTCAAAGTACAACGAAGGTGCATAATCGCAGCTGACGGTCGAGACACACCGGAAGGTAAATTCTTGTTTTTTTCCCTGCTGGCTTCTTTTTTTTTTCTCCCACTGTCACTAATTTTCCGAGTTTCGCGACGTCCCTCTGCAAACCTTGTTACACCTCGACGCAACGACTCTTGAGGCAGACCTGAAAATGCAAAAAAAAAAACAACACGTTCGAGAGAAAATTATGGCAAAACGCGGCATCTCATCTCCTCATAGAGTCATTTTTCAACATCTCAACGTCGAATGCTCGCGAATTCGTCGTGTTGGCTCGCCTTTTTGACAACGTCGTTTTCATCTCCGCACGGGGTTCCCGGGGCTGCTCCTGCACCACTGCTGAAGCATGATCCTGGGTCTTCCAGAGTCTCGCACCAGAGTCGGTGGCAAATGTCCTCCTGCGACGAAATAATAAAATCTCACTTGTATCGATACTCCCGAAACGTACGTTTGTCAATGAGGAACTTTTCGCGAAGAATTTCATGCTTCGAACACAAAAAATGTTTTTCTCGCGCCATCGGTTTTTCGATATGGAAAACTTTTCGATATGAATCTCGTTCTTTTGACATAACCTTCGACGTGATTGGGACAAAAGTGCAAGAGCGCGAAAGTTGGTTTTTCATCGATTGCGTGTACGTACCACTATAAAAGTGCATGGTTTGTGAGAACCGAAAGCCTCGCATTGTTTTTCCAACGGGATCAGTTTTCCTGGCATCAAGTGCGGCAGCTCTTCGCCCGATGACGGTGGCTCGTTGTACATACACTGGTAGTTTCCAGCCCTGCGATGGAATAATCAAGAATAAACGCGATGGAACAATCAAGAATAAACGCGATGGAATAAATAAGAATCGCGGTATCGCGACGAATTTTACTGACTCGTAGTTGGTCCTCAGCGTCTCTAGCGAGCATTCTGAAAACCACGAGGCGTCGGAGGTCGCCGGCATGAACGCTGCCATGTTGAAACCTGTCTTGGGCACGCACCTGTGGCCTTCCTGGACCATATCGTCGTGTAAAAAGCCGAGTCTGAAAAAGACGACGGACATCGCGAGACTCGAGATATTTTTTGAAGAATCTTTGTAACGAAAAAAAAAAACACGAACAAAGCAAAGCAAAGATCGAGAAAGCGCTCGTAGGTAGGCTCTGGTGGGGCAAAATTTTGCCAAAAAAAACAACACGTCGCACTCACAGATGGCCAATTTCGTGACTGGCAGTTAGAATGCCGGAGAACACGCCGTTGTCGCGAACCAGCGAGACACCCTCGTTTCGTTTATCAGCAGGACGAACGTCGCACGCCCCCAACACATACGCGATCCCTGCAGGACGAATAATCGCGGCGTTTAAAAGATTATTGCGGAAAAAAAAGGCAAATTCATGTACGAATGTCCGACAGGCGGCTTACCGACGGTGTTGTAAACTCCAGCTTGCAGGCCCATTTGGAATCTGTCCGACGAGGATAAATTGAATTTCCGGTCAAACTTTTCTTCGATTTTATTTATCGACATGCGTATATAGCAGAAATGACTGTCATAATTCGACTTTTTGGCAGGACTCACTTGGTCATTGTCACGGCAAAATCGTACATTTCGAAGGGAAATACTTCTCTCGTGTCAAAATGAAACGACGCCGATTCCTCGATCGCTTTGTTGTAGTGAAAGGCATCCTCCTCCAGCATGTTGTTGAATATGTATGGTGTCGCTCGCGCATGCTGAAAAACAATAAATTCATGCACATATGCACATGCTGGACCATGAATATCGATAGACATCTTTCTGCTCGATTCGTCGCTGATGCGAGAATCTCTTCTTTTTTTTTCGCAAACCGACCCTCGAGATGACGACTGCAGCGATGTTTATTCTGATCTTGGGATACTCGATGTTGCGGAAAACCATATCGACGCCGTTCCAAAAGGCCAAAAGATACTCGAGAAAAGCCGTCAGTCCTTTCTTCGATCTTCAATGAAAAATCAACAATTCGTTCATGCGTCCGGAACAGGCTGTGATTTTTCGTACGCCCGCCTCGGCTGTATTCGTTACTCACATGTCCTCGTGAAAGCAGAAATCCACCTCCACGAGAATCTGCGGGCGCAGGGTTTCCGGTTTCGGAAGCCTTTTTGCTGGACGACCGGAAATATCGTTGTTCCCCGGATTCTTGCGCCTTTGAGGCAATGCCTTGTAGAGTTCTGTGAAAAAAAACATATGCCCCGCGATAAGCAGCGATGGCGAAGGAAGGGAAAGTTTCGAAGAGACGCTCACCCTTGAAGGATTCGCCTCTCGCGTCCTTTTCGACGACCTTGGCGACGAGGTGATACTTGGCGATCTCATCGACGTCCTTTTCCTCGATGGCACGTCGTTTTCTCAAGTATCCACTGACAACGTGCGCGGGCAATGACCGAATGACCACACTCGCGTTGTGTCCTTCCGGTTTCAAATAACCGTTCTGCAAAACGAGCGAAGAAGAAAAAATGTCTCGTGAAACTGTCGCTGGCTCTTCGTGCTCCCGCGAAATTCGTCTCGCGGAAGGGCCGACTTTACGTCGATTCGAATTATTCTGTCCTATTTCGAACGTCGCAAAATTCATGGCACAGTCTCGAGGACGTCGTGCTCGCGGCTATTTCGAGTGGAATTCGATTTCGAGTTGGCTTTTCCATTCAAAATTTACGTACGATCGATCTTATCCTTCTGAAGTTGTCCAATTGAAGCACGACGGAAGCCGAGTGCCTCGGATCCTCCAGGAGGCGTCCCACGTTCTCCATCGCCTGTACAAAGGGTCGCAAAGTTCGTTTATCTTATTTTCTTCTCTCTTTGACGATGATTTCGATTTTTCCCGACGGTTCGCGAGAAAACTCACGTTGGGGATTCTCCTGTAAGTGACGGAGCGGCGACCCCGAGGCCTGTAATCCGCGTAATAAACCTCCAGGTGATCGGTGGCGAGCCGCTCGTCGGTCGGACGCAGCAGGAGATTCAGGTCCATTCCCAGAGCTTGAACAGTCACCTCTGTTTCACCAGCGATCTCTCGCTTGTGCAGTCTTTCCGGTAAATCGATCTTCACGATCTCGTGCTGCAAAACTATGAATACCGGAAGGAAGAGAAAAAAAAAAAACGTGACGAGTTCAACTCGGATTAATCAACAAGATGGCCGATTGTTTTTTTTTTGGAGGGTGCGTAATTGTCGAGGGAATAATTTTCAAAATTTATCTCAACGTCTCGTATTATTCACCGTCGTTAGGGTCCATTTTCAGGTATTTCAGGATCGAATCGTCCCTCTCGTTCGTCTGCGAAAAACGTTGCTTTTGTATACTCGCGAATTTATCGCAATATGCTCGAAAATGTTTTCCGAAACGGTATTCCAATTGCGGAGAAAAAAAATAAGAAAACAAATGCGCGTCTCACCTCTTCATAGCAGAAAAACGGATGAACGATGGATAGGCAAAGAAGCGCGATAGCCCGGAGATGCATGATGCGCTCGTACCGTCGACTTTAGCGAGTTTAACGAAAATTGCGAAGGAAAACCGAAAGCTTCCCGACCGTCCAGCGAGCGAGAGTGATCATTTCCGAAAGCCGAGGTCTTTATAAGTGGTTTTTTCGTTCCCACCAAAAACATTTTGGCACAAAAAAAGCGCGCTCTCCCCTGTATCGAGTGAACGAAAATTGTGTCACAGCGTATAATTTTGGAAAAACATCACGCATTGTGAAATCATTTTGTTAAACTTTTGCTCGTGGACGTGCTTATCGTTGATCGATATCAATCATCGTCCACTTGTCGATGACGTTGCATCGAGCATGTTTCGTCGTAAACACATGATTCACGCGTGACTGCCGACGATTTCCGGTGTCATCGCGATAAAACTCGCCCGGCAGGTGTGACAATTTTTCAAGCGAGCCGTGAATTTTTGGAATTTGTAACAAGGGATCGGAGCGTCACTCTTTGAGCGGATGTTATGTGTATTGGGAAGAATTTATCGAGCAGCAAATGAAAGTCGTTGAGTAACGGCTGAAGAAAGATCGATGGGGCGCGAGTTACCGATGAATGATGGTGTAAATAAATAAATAAATGTCGTTAAATTTCGGAGCTTTTGACGTCAAAACAAGGTCACGTGTGTTCAGATTTTTTCAAGATATTTCAGCGAGGCCCATATTTCTCTCCTTCTCTCTCCGTTTGGTGGACTTTTTTTTTCTTTTTTTTTTTCAAGAATTCGATCGGAGACTATCGGTTGGTTTCCGCAGGTTTCCCGTTCGTTCCTGAGCAACCGTGTGTCCACTTTGAACACGGACATTGATCGAACACGGCCTGTTATGTCGCTTCTCGTGCTTGCGGCGCGGCAACGCCAACGACGGTGAAAATTCAACTTGCGGTTAATTACGAGATGAGGTGGATAGAAATATTAGAAAATATTGCTGAAACTTTTGAAAGTGGAATTTTCGAGAGGTTGAGACCCTGTTTTTTACGTTTTCTCGTTGAAGTTTTGAGTTTTCGGAAAAAACCCGGAGCGTTTCGTAATCTGCGGAAAATTTGCGATCCGATAGGTGAGCGGGATGTTGAAAATGGAAAGAAAAAAATTTCGACCCATTTTTGGCCACTTCCAGAATCCTGAAAAAGTCGAAATTTGAAATGGTCGTAACTTCCGTTTTCCCACTGGAGTTTCGAGTTTTTCGCGAAAACTCGGTGGGTTTCGTAATCAGCGGGAAATTTACGATCGGATAAGCTTCTGAAAGATTGAAAATTTGAAAAAAAAAATTTCGGCTCATTTTTCGCCACTTTTTCAGAATCCTGAAAAAGTCGGAATTTCAAATGGTCATAACTTCCGTTCTAATCGAGCTATATAGACTTTTTGGGGGTGTTTTGGATAGCCCTCGAGTAGACTTAGACAATGGTGAAAGCTGCATCCCGATAGCTAGCTTCCTTCAACCTCAAAATCGACGTTGAAAATCGGCGAAAAAACCGCAAAGGGGTATGTATGGAAAAATTGGCAAAAATCGATGGTCGGACTTAAAAAATCTGCCAAAAATCGAAAAATGAAGATATCCCGATGAACCAAACGGCATTTTGAAGCCTCAACAATTGCCCAGAGAACGAGGACAAGCTGGAAGTTCTACAGCAATTGGAAGAAGAGTGGCGAGCATTTTAGTGTATCAACTCATTTTGGCAAAAAATGACGAAAAATGTTCCATGTCAAAAATTGAATGTTATAGTCCATATCGATCAATCATCGATCTTGCCAACTTTCGCTTCATCCACGAGAGATCTTTCGTCCGCGTCTACTTTCTTTCTCTTATACTCACAAATCATTCTAATACGTGTAATCGACCTGCACGAAAACCCGTGGATATATGGTATCGGGCGTTTAAGGGTTGACCGGTTTTGCTTGATGGGGCAAACTGGAAGATTGCCATGGTTTCCGGTTCGGCGGAGGCACCGCTCTGTCAATAGCTGAGAGGAAATAAAAGCAGACGATTCATCGATGGAAATATATGTTAAAAATATATATTTTTTTTCAATTATCATATCGATTCTTTTTCCAACAAAATATCACCATATCATTGCTCACCGTTGACGGCTTCCTCGTGCGAGTCATCCTCGCCGAGCTCGACGACGAGATGGTACGTCGAATCGGCGGTATCGTTGCTCATCGCAGCACGTCCATCAACCACGTGATCGGGCAAAGATGCGATTATGAGACTCGCGTGATCCCTCCGCCTTGATCGCAAATAACCGTTCTGCGCGAACAGCATTTTATTACGAATAAGTTTGTATGTTTATTACGAAAAATAATTGGCTCGAAACAAAGCGAGAAGCAATCCGACGCCGGTTGAACGGGGCTTTATATCAACGTCCGTGGGGATGAAAAGATCGATGAGACATTTATACGTACGACCGTCGTCCTGCCAAACTCGTCCGAGCCGAGTACCACCGAAGCCAGATGACGAGGATCCTCCAGAGCTCTCCCACGTGTTTCATCGCCTGTCGATCGCCTTGTCAAATTAATCGAAAACACCGCGTTTTTCACTCCCACACGCGTCGCTCTCGTATCGCACAGCATTTTTTTTCGCTCTTCAACTCACGTCGACGATTCTTTCGTAAAACACGCCGTTTCGTTCTTTCGGCTCGTAATGCGCGTAGAAAACCGGCGTCTCGTCCGAGGCGAATATCGAGTCGGTCGGACGAAGCAAGAGATCGATTTCCATCCCCAAAGCTCGAATATTCAGGGGTATCCCGGAATTGAGCTCCCTCTTGCGCAGCCTCCCGGACAAATCGATCTTGACGATCTCGCGATCCAAAACTATCGAAAAAACAAAGCCACGCTTCGTTTATCATCTCGATACAGCGTTACGAGTCACTAAACGTCACTCAAAAAGGAATTTAACGGAAAGAAGCTCGAGACGTTTTGAGAAAGCGAGTAAGGTCGAAGGAAAAATTCCAAAATTTCGGGATGTCGGGATGAATTTTCAAGTATCGCAGAATCCGATCGTCCCTCGTGGCGTTTGTCTGCGGAGGAGGAAAAAAAATGATTTCTCCTTCGGATCGAGGGCTTTTCTCACCTCGTCGTGGCAAAGAAACGTCCGGAGGATGCTGGACAAGCAAAAAATCACGGAAGCCTGCAGATGCATGATCGTCCTGTCTCGATATTGGGATTTTGATCGGAAAAGCGGATATGACGTTCTCGCTCGAGATCGTGACGGACCGAATGCGAGAATTCCGAGGGGCCGCGATCTAATAAAGGCAAGCTCTTGATTTGCATTTCGCTAATGCTGTCGACATGCTCGATTCACGGCTCATTAACCGACGAGCGTGAAACAAATATTGAATGCGAAAAATCATCGTTTTTGCCGCCTCGATGATGATGATGATGATGATGATGATGATTTATCGGGTTTCAGAGTCGCGCGCTTCCAACGCACCTGGCAAGGCATACAAATTTGGGGGGAAAAACGGATTTGCTCAGGTGTCGCGCGACGATGACACCTGTGTGTGTCGAAAAAACATTGAAAGCAAAGTTGACCGTCATTAAACGGTTGTTTGTTCGAAAACGTGAAACAAACCAGCGTTATACAGGCAGGCTGCGTGTCTTCACGCGTGAAAAGTTACACGAGCTTTCTTCTCTAGTTGAAAAAAAAAGATCGCTCTGTCCGCGATGAAAACGGGAGGAGCAGGTTGTTGCAATCGAGGCCATGGAACGAATCAACGATCGAGGCTTTGCCTCTGTTTTTTTTTAATTTGCTTTTATTAACTGCATATATGCGAGATTAACATAGGGATATACATATATTCGTATCCAGATACGTTGTCGCATCGATCGTCGGTGAAAGTCGAAATTGAATGGCGCGTACCTTTCGTCCCTTTCTTCCATCCAACAGCGACACACATGCACGTCGAGTTTTTCCTCAAAAGCCCTTTTCCGCCTCGACGCAACGACTCTTGAAGCAGAACTGAAAGATCGAAGGTACAGCGGGTTGAAAAATGCTCGGTAGAGCCGATAAAAGATTGACGATACGTTTCATTGATTTTTCATCGATTTCCTCTCACATACCTTCGGTTTTGGATCGTTTGGCTGCCCACACGGAGTTCCCGGAGCCGCGCCAGACATTTCCGTATGACATCTTCTCGGGTTATCTAAATTCTGGCACCACAACTCCACGCATACGTCTTTCTGAAAGAGGAAAAAACATGCTCTCGTTATTCGGGTTATTTTCTTCCGGTATTGACTCGCCCGCGGGATTCCCGATGAATTTGGCGATAGGCACGATGACGAGCAAGCTCACCTCGTCCAGGAAACACGGTGGTCCACGGCCGAGAGCCTTGCACTGTTCCTCCAGCGATACCATTTTTGCCGGTATGACGTTCGGCAGTAGCTTGGCTTTTTTCGACGGTTCGTTGTACAGGCACTCGTATGCTCCGTCCCTTGGGCAAAAAAAAAAGCACAATTGCAGCAGACTCGAAAAACATCGCGATCGCTATCCGAGCGCGGCAACAGGGTGACCCAGAGCTCGGTGTCCAAGTGCGGCACTCGATTCTGGGACAACCTGTATGCCCACTTTCGAAAAAAAAACGTCATATTTACGCCAATCTCCTCTTCAGCGTGTCCCGCGAACATTTCGAGGCCCACGACGCGTGTGGCGAAATTACCGACGTGTGCGTCATGATGTAACCGGTCTCTACGGTGCAGCCTTCCTTTTCGTCAGTGTCGTCGTGATGAAAACCGAGCCTGATGGGCGGGAATCAAACGCGCAAATGCGATATCGCGAAAAGCGATGATTAATGCAGGTCGGAATCGTTACCAACGCGGTGGCCGTTTGTACGAGACTCTAAAGATTATGACGAGGAAAAACGTGGGTTGCACTCACAAGTGGCCGATTTCATGAGCCGCACTCAGTATACCGGCGAATCCAAAATTATCCTGAACTATCGAGACACTGTCGACTCGCGATTGCCTGGGTAGAACGGTGCAAATACCCTCCCTGTAAGCGATACCTGGCGACAAAAGTAACCTCATGAGCCGAAAAAATGGTAAAAACAAATTTTCCCTCGATAAATGACTTTTTTTAGTCTGAAAATTGCGATAATAGAATGTGTTCAAGTGTAGAAACCGTGCTTACCGGCAGTACCGTAATTGCCGTTTTTCCCCATCTTCAATCTGTTTGGTAAAGGTAAACGCATTTTTATCGAGGAATGTACAAATATTGAAATGACGGGAAATATCTCTTGATAAACGTTGCACTGTACAACACATGCTTATTGCGCGGAATATGTAGATATATATTCGTGTTTTACTTGGTGAAGGTCGTGATGAGATCCCAACTGTTGAACGGAAACGATTTTTCTATGCCAAAGTGGAAATGTGCCGAATGATTGATCGCCGCGACGTAGTCAAAAGCGTCGGGTTCGCCTCTGTTGTTTTCGATGAACGGCGTCGCCAGAGCATCCTGAGAAATTAAAAAAAAAGCTGCGGTGCACCGATTTCAGCAAAAATCGCCGATTTTTTCGCCAAGATGGCGGAGAAAAAGGTGAATTATCTCCTAGACGGTTCAAGTAGGTGAAAGTGTCATCTCGAAAGTCACCTTCGCGATGACAATTGCGGCAATGTTGAACCTGATCTTGGGGTTATTGAGGTCGCGATAAACCATATCGACGCCGTACATAACGGCCATGAAGTACCCCAGGAAGGCCGGCATTCCGTGAGCTTTCCTTTAATCAAACGCACATGTCCGACAATGAAACTCTGGAATTGCCGTCGGTCTGTTATTGTCGCGGTTGTTCTTATTGCACTCACAAATCAGGCAGGAAAGTATGATCAATCTCGACGAGAATTTGCGGATACAGAATGTTTGCTATTTTCTTGCTGGCAGGTTTAACGCTACCGGCTGGCTTTTGAACCGTCTTCCCCACCGTATTCGGCCCCGTTTTCATCACCGTTTTCGAAACCGTTTTCGGAACACCTGAAAAACAACAATCCCCGTTGCAGTTTCGTTTCTCACGGTTTTAGCATGAAATTCTCTCGGTTATCATCGACTCACCCCTGCTGATCCGTTTTTGTGGTAGCGGATCCTTGAGTTTGGCGACAAGGTGCGGCGATTTATTGCCGATTGTGCCGCCAAGGGGTTTCGGCACGTTTCTGATGACGAGGGTCTCCTTCGTTTTTTCGTTTCGCAATTTGCCGTTCTGCGAAAAAAATATGTCACGGAACGGATCGTCATTCGTGCTTGTTTTACGAAAACAAAATAACCACGAAAAAAGGCCATACTTTGATTTACGAGCAGCTTTTGGCGGATAAATCGTAAAAATATACTCAAGATGACGTTACCTCCCGGACCACTTCGCCGATCGGTTACGAATTATTGTGAATAATCGATGGATAAAATATTTACGTACAACCGCCACTTTGCCGGAAGGGTCGATCAAGACGGTGACGTCGTGTTTTGGATCGGTCAGGATGCGGCGAACCGGTTTCATCGCCTGTCGAAATCATCCCAAATTCATCATTATTGCGTTCCTCAACGCGTCATTAAGGTGCGCAATTAATCTCCGTCGTTCGTTTGTATTATTCGCTCTGTAAACGCAAACTCACATCGGGCACTTTCTCATAAGAGACACCGCCGTTTTTTCCGGGCGTGGAGATCGCGTAGTAAACCGGTATATCTTCCGGGGCCAATACGGCATCGGGGGCACGTAGCAAGAGCTTGAAATCCATGCCCAAACTGTGAATCTTCAGTGGCGTTTCGGCTGTAACGTCTCTCTTGTGCAACTTCTCCTCCGGCAAGCTTATCTCCACGATCTCGTGTTCCAAAACTGTCAAACGAGATTTCACACACATTTGTTTTTTCCATCAATCGTTCATCGATCGTCGATCAATCGCGTTAGTCAAAAATATTATTTACCAGAGTTCGGATCGATTCCCATGCTCTCCAGCATCGCTGGGTCCATTGTCCTGGGCTGCAATTTTATTTTTTTAACGTTTTCGTTATCGACACTGCTGCGTTTTTTCCGGGTGGAAAAACGAGATGAGAAAGACTAGACTCTCACCTTTCCATCGGCGATCCCAGAGCCGACAACGAGGAGGCAAAAAACCGTGATGGCCTGCTGCGAGTACATGATGCTTACGACCGGTATCACGAATTCGAATGATGAAAATTCACCAAAAGCGCGTCCTAATAAAGGGCTCCCGAGGTCCCGCGTTCCAACAGCGGTTGATCCACAGGTGGGACGATAAATTTTCCCCCTGACAAATGCTTTTTCGATGCCTTGTTACCAGTAACGGGAAACACCGCAGCGATGATGAATGCGACGTCGCTCTCGATTATTGCCCAAAGAAAAGCCTCGGTGAACCTTGGCTCGATTTTCGTCATCGCGTTACGAAAATGTCGTAATAAATTATTCAGCGATATCGATCATCGCGCAGGCGTCGATTTTCAAAGCTTTCCGCAGCCCCGGATATAGAAAAGAGGCGACTGGTGAACATACTTCGATCCGGAAATCGGTCAAATGACGCAGGCGACAAAAAAAAATTGCGCATTCGCACGGAAAGATCGATGGTTTTATTCGTATCTCGATAGACGAATAATGGTGTTTGTCAAGTATTTCACACATGTTTTCCCGTACGGGAAACGAACGACCCGGAGTTTACCGGTGTTTTTCGATAAACGCGCAGGAAATTGAAAAATGAGTACGCGAGTACGTGCTAGTCGGAGTTTTCCTCTTTCGTAAAAAATTCGTTTTCCCTCATGCAGCGAAATACAAACGAGCAAGTTTGTCGCCTTCGTTCGCAGGACTGCCAGAGGAGCCAGAATATTCTTCGATCATATCGCAGCGAGGAGAGATTCTTGTTCTTTCACGCTGAAATAAAAGTCTCGCGCGAAGGAAAGAATCAAGGTACCATTTTTTTGCCGACAATCATCGTGTCATCGACGTTAGGATACATAGGCATCGACGATTTTTATTTTTCAACCCGGTTTGAGCATCAGGGATGCTGTGGAATAATCTCGTACACGCAAAGATCGCGCCGGGTCCATGGGACAAACTACGCGCGCGCACGCCGCGATTTTCCTCGCGGTCTGCGAGGCGGTATTACGTCAGTCGTGGGTGAACTCGTGGTCGAGCTGGTTGCATCCCCGGCGCGATCTTTTCATCCGTCAGTGACAATCGTATAGTTTTACGCGCGGATAGATACGACGATCGACGAAGAGGCACGGAGAGCCGAGTGTAGTCGGAGAGAATCGATCGATCCTCGATCAAATTCGCCAGATTTTCGCGGATGTGGTTTTTTTTTTCTTTTTTTTTTTCGTTTTTCGAAAGATCGAGGCTCGTAACGACAGTGGTGAATTAAGAAAGACAGAGAGAGAGAGAGAGAGTGACGATCAGCGCGGAGACGAATGTGATGCGACGTCCGTTGATTCGCCACTTGTCGGAGGGAGGCTGCGGTGGCGGAGGAGCAACCGATGCCAACGGACGTAGGCAATCGACGATGAAACACGGTGAGGACGTTGCGTTAGCGAGGAGCGACGAGGAAGGTGGATTGGCGGCTTGGGAATGCCGCGGATACAAACATCACCTGTCGAATTGCGATCTTCTCAAAGTGCCGTCAGCCAATCATCGGGGCCAGCAATTGTCACCGGAGCTGCGCTACGAGCAAGCTGGACAGACACCCCCCTTCGCTGGCGCTTTTCATCAAAGGTTAGTTTGTCGCGATTTAGCGCAGAATCGCCCCCGATCGTCTCTACCGAATTCTCACTGATTTTTCATCAACGCCGAATGCTCGGCTTCTCGATAAATCACGTTACTCATCTCTCGCGCTCTAAGAATCATCCCGCGGGTCCACGGGAATAAGTTCCTTGGACGTTCCATTCTCCTCGCGATGAGCTCCACGGGATGATCGTTCCGCCGATGTTCTCTCTCAACGATGAATTTCCGAAACACGGTACAGAATCCCTCTTCGTGGAATGCTTCCGACATTAAACATTGAACTGTAATATTGAACTTTTAATGGTATTTGGAATAAAACTTTTTCTCACAAAATTTTATTATAATTGCATCGCGTGACACTATTTATTTGTTGTTTTGTCAAATTCGTGAATGTTACGAACGAAACGGTCGTGAAATCGAGGATTCCAAGGCCGAATTCGTCCTCGATCGGAGGATAAAATACGTTGGACAATTTTTCTTTCTGTACGCCATTGCCAATGACGGTAATACCTGTGTATGTATGATGTATGATGTAAATGCACTCGTCGAGTGTCGAAGTGAGTCAAAATATGCATTTCACCCGCGAGAGTGGGCCAAAGTATGTGTGCATGAATGTGGATAAGCGCAGCGTGTAAAGAGAGAGAAGGAAAAGCATCAGGAGCTCCCTGGATTTCCAGGTGTCCCGGGAATCTCATCCAGGGTGCCGCGCTCGCGCACTTTTAACCCCTTCATCCTCCTCTCTCTCTCTCTCTCTCTTTTTCTCCCTCTTACACATGCACTCGACGTACGCCATCATACAACGATACTCGTTTGCCCCCTGATGCTCGGTCGTGATCCTCACCCATTTCGTACTCCTTCTCCTGCTCCTCATCAACGTCATTATCACGTCGCACACGACCCTCGTTCCTGCAAAAGCTCCCAACACACGCGAAACGCATATGACGGGGCATTCCGTAGAATGCGAGATGCGACGTGGTATTTCGATGGAAAGTCGAAGACGAATGAATTGAGTGAGTTGGAGAGGCTTGATTGCACGTTTCTTGTACGGTCCAGAAGCTGATCGTTGATCGAAAGAATATATCGCGCTTTTTCCGTTTTCCCACTGGAGTTTCGAGTTTTTCGCGAAAACTCGGTGGGTTTCGTAATCAGCGGGAAATTTACGATCGGATAAGCTTCTGAAGGTTGAAAATTTGAAAAAAAAAATTTCGGCTCATTTTTCGCCACTTTTTCAGAATCCTGAAAAAGTCGGAATTTCAAATGGTCATAACTTCCGTTCTAATTGAGCTGTATAGACTTTTTGGGGGTGTTTTGGATAGCCCTCGAGTAGACTTAGACAATGGTGAAAGGTGCATCCCGATAGCTAGCTTCCTTCACCCTCAAAATCGACGTTGAAAACCGGCGAAAAAAACGCAAAGGGGTATGTATGGGAAAATTGGCGAAAATCGATGGTCGAACTTTAAAAATCTGCCAAAAATCGAAAAATCAAGATATCTCGATGAACCAAACGGCATTTTGAAGCCTCAACAATTGCAAAGAGAACAAGCACAAGCTGAGGTGTCTATCTCAAACGTAAACAAAATGGCGAACATTTGAGTGAACCAACTGAATCCGGCAAAAAATGGCGAAAAATGTTGGATTTCAAAAATGATTTTTAATGGTCCATATCGCTCGAAATCCCAATATTTCGGTCCGAAGATGCGAAATAATACGAATTTTATCAACTAATTACCTACTAAATCGTGCAATCTTGCAATCCCGCGTGTAAGCCTGAATATACCCATCCCTAGTATATATATATATATACATACGAGATGAAATCTGTAACACTGGGTCATGCTGGGTCGATCACGCGAGAGAGAGAGAGATAGAGAGAGAGAGAGAGAGAGAGATGAGGAATCCGGGAGAGGACATCCTCATTGCTCGACTATGTACTTTTATTAAGTATACAAATGATACATATATAGCAAACGGGTGTGGAGCAACGTGTTGCAGCCGAGACCTCGAGTGCCCGCCGGAGATGATCGGTTGAGTATAATAAATTAGTTCTGCCAGGTGGTGACACCATGGAATTTCATACGAGGGTACGTGAGAGTCAGAGAGAGAGAGAGGGAGAAGAGCGACCCGATTATGCAAGCTCAAAGCCGCTTTTTCAAGGCTTTCGCCAAGATACCCGAATAGCACAAATTTTCAACACCAATATTACACAAAATTCGTCAACAACCCATGTGAAATTCGTCGACGAATAAAACTTGGCAAATGATCTTGTTTTTAACGCGATAAAGTTCCCTTTTTTTTTACGAATCCGTTCGCGCCTCTCTGGACCATTTTCTGCGACAACGATATACGAAGGTACGTCGATAAATTGAAATTGTCGCGAAAAGATGGGAGGAACGACGGGACGAGAGGGTGGGAGAACACAAGTCGTAGGAATAAAGTGTACGGCTATTACGAGTGTCGAGTAAAAGAGAGAGAGAGAGAGAGAGAGAGAGAGAGAGAGAGAGAGACATCCAGGTGGGCAATGCGCGCCCCGTTGGCCTTTTTCTTCGTCTCTTTAAAAATCTTGTGCACGTGTGCATCGCTCGATGGCGCGCATATACGCGACACCTTTGATCCCTGGTTTGCCGATCCGCAACGATTGCGGATGCCCACGGAGTCTTACCCCGCACACGCGCAGACACACACAAACACACAGACGCGCGCAAGACACATGGAGATGCAAACTTTTTTTTTGGTCCATTACTTCTCTTACGTTCTTCTCCTCTCGTTTATCCGCAACCCACACGAGAATACACACATCGGGCAGCGCAAAACGCGGTACACGTATACGGTAGGATATCGTCGTTGCCATTTTCTCTCGTGACGTGCCGATAAGTAAATCAATCGCTGCAATCTCTCCCTCCCTCCTCTTCTCCTCTCTGTTTCTCCACTTTTTTTTTACAATATATATTTTTTTCTCCAAGCCTCTTAAACTTTTTCGCTCTCTCTCTCGCTCTCTCTCTGTTATTTTCTCAATTTTCTATTCATTTCTATCCGCCGCGTATTGCGAAGAAACCATTTATCCAAGAGAGGAGAATAATGGGGCGAAAGGTCCAGGAGATGAGTTCACGTTCGTGGCGAGAGTCGCGCGAGGGTCAATAAAAACAGGAGGCTGGAAAGGAAGGAGGAAAGGTATACGGTATACGTGTGCTTATACAGGCACGAAGAAACGTAAGAATAAAACAAAGCGGAAATGAAAAAATCGAAGGAAAAATGTGTGTGTATGTACACGCTCGTGGCAATAATTTATGTAGCACGTTTCTCTCGGGTGTACGCTGTTGAGCTCGCGCGACTTGCACGGAATATCGTCTTTCAGGAATTACAAGTCGTTAAATCGTTACTCGCGATATATATTTGCGTATTAGGGTGTTTGCAACTTCCCCATTTGACTTTTTTTTTTTCACCTGGATGCTGTACGAGACCATTCCGGAGTTTTCATAGAAATGTGAAATAATATTCAGTCTATAATCGAGTGAAAACATTTCCGACGCGGCGTTATGAAAACTCGCTCGTCCGAGCGAGAGAAGAGAAATCGAGTGGGAAAATCGTCATGAAAATTGTCTTTCAAAATGATTTTTGAGCCGCGAATATCATTTCGGAGCATACCCCGGTGAAAAAAGTCGTCCTGAGATACGGTGGACACCCTAATGCACGCGCGGCGTAAAATATGTCAGGGGATAGTCGAGCTCGTGGAATCTCTCGCGAGAGATCTCGTCTCGCGTTTTACCCATTTTCTCATCCCCGTTGCGTCTGCGGATGGATAAGAGCGCGCGTGAAACTGGAGCAGCTCGCTCGCGCGCGTGAAAATCACTTTTTTTTCTTCGCGAAATCTCAAACTTTTTTCAATCGAAGATATCACGCCGGTCGTGAAAAATCCCGGAATGAAAATGTAGGAAAAGAATTGAAATTGATTGTAACCGCGATGATTCATTATTATTATTGTTTATGGATGCTGCGTGTGTGCACTTTGTCGAGGGAATCGGCGCTGCTCGCCCGTTGCCCGCAGGTACATATCGCGTGTAATTGAGTGTCGTCGTAAAGGCCTCGGTGTATGTACATTAAATATCCGAGTGGGTAAAAAAAAACATCGAGTCGACGCGAGGGACAGATCGATCCCCTTCTCTGTAATGGATTTCGTTCCCACAATGCGATTCGTGCTTCTTAAACTCGTATCAATATGCAACGATTTTTTCCCTCTCAGCATCCGCGCTTCATTCGCATCAGGAACGAACATTCACCCTCGTTGATAAATACGACGATGGAAAAAGGGTCTGCGGACGATTTTTCAAACCCAACCTCAACGATAACAACGACTATTTTCATTGTAAATCATTATCAACGCGATGCTTTTTTTTATGGACCGTTTTTCCTCTCAGACTCTGTTCCATCTCGTGGCAAATGAAAAACGAACTTTAAATATGCGTTAATAAGGTATAAAAATAAAAGTTGGTATCCTTACGGTCCTTTGCCCTCCGAATCAAAGGCCCGATGGGGAGAAGGGAGCGGAAAAAATGATGGGAATCGTTTCATCCGCGGTATCGTTCCCTCGGAGATTTAAGAAAAGAGACGTGTACCAATTGGGATGCAGGTTTTTTCTTCGAAATCCTCGGTCCTCCTTGCTTCTCGTCTCAATTCGCCCCTATAACATCGCCGAATCTCGCTTGAAGATCGGGAAGAAGGCGACGCGTTTAATTCGAGGGAAAACGAGTCCCACATCGGAATATCTCGCGATCCCGCATCGATATCTCGATCGGGTAATCGCAGCCGGACCCACACGGATATATCGGGGGTATTATTTACGTTCGTAAGATGGACCGCGTGTGTGTCTGCTGATGGAGAATGCACGCGCGTCGCACTCCGGGAGGGAAAATATCTGGCAGAACCTGTACGGTGTATACGCAACGAGAGTGTGCGTACGCGGGCGGGGAATTTTTACGTACGTACATCGCACATATACCGCGAGGATCCCCTCTGGCGAATCATCGAATGTTTTCATCACTAAAATTCAAAGTCGGCGAGTCTCTGAACACTTTTTGTTCGTCGAGTTTGTCGAGGGACGACCTCGCGTTATCCGTACGCATCCGGTATTGAAAAATAAATCGTATCGCCGGTGCGCGCGTCAGGAAAATTCGAAAAAAAAAACGAAAGGCGACTGAAACTCGGGAAGAAATATGCGACTCGTTTGTTTTTCGTTCGGTTGAAAATTCGAGTTGGGAGAAAACATCGAAAGTCCGCGGCAAGCTTGCTCCTGTGGCTCGGCGGATTGACGCTGTTTTGAGAAAATCTGAGGAAGGAAAAATGAGAGAAATTTATTTATTTATGTTTACGAAAAACATAACACACACGGCTCTACCGACTCTTTTGGGAATACAATATATAGTCGCATGTACTCGAACGTATGCGAGTCGCGTCCCGAAGGGAGAAAACGGAGACGACAGCATCTTTTCTCCCTCTCTCTCTCGAGGGATGAGCGATTTCGAGCCGCATTGAAATTTTCAATGCACATCGGCGTACACGTGCTACATGCACCGAAGAATCCTCGGATTCGCACGAAATCTTCGCGCGGGGTCGTTCACCGTTTTATTCCGCAGGGACAATGATTTTTTTCCTCCATTTTGTCTCCGTCGAAAAGTCAATTTTTCGAAAATCGTCCATTTCTATATTTCTTGACCTCAATTTCGTCAAAAGTGCGGCTGAAAGTCAATCCCCGGACGGCGAAAAATCGCGGATTTAAAATCACACGCCGAGACAACGGTCTCGGAGCTTCCGCCATCGACGATTCTCTCTTCGTGAATAAAAAGAGATTTCTCGCTCGTGGAAAATAAAGATGCGAATATTACGATCACGTTCATGCTAATTCACGGAGGCTGATGTCTTTTCTTTTTGTCTTTTTCTTTCTTTCCACTTGCGATATCACTGCCGGAAAAAAAGAAAGACAAAAGACGGAGAGTCCCAGCTGCGGCAGCGAGCGCAAAAACTTGGTACACGCGCTTTTGCATGCAAATTTTGTCGAAGACATCGCGTGGAACCGTCTTATTATACCGCCGAGTGAAATCTTATTATCAACGAGTATAAAAAATATATAGGATCGTTCGAGAGGGTTCCCTCCTCTCGCGTCTTTTCTTCCTCATCTCCAAATCCCTCCGCCCCCTTCCGATCTTTCGTGTTCATTCTCCTCCTCCGGTTCTCTCCTCCTCTGGCTTTTTATCGCATCCTACACAGAGCGGGAAAAGCGGGGGAGATGCGCGGTACGAAAAATCCTTTCGCATCGAGAGTAATCTTGCAAAATCTCTATCTTTCCATCCCGATGGACCATATTCATATTTTACTTTGATACGGACGTAGAATCGGGATCCGGAGGGGAATAAGGGATCGAGCAATCTCGGTCGTGAATATCAAATTCGTAGACGCGAGAGCAAGGACGAAAATTGAAAGAGCGTACGCGGAGAGAGATGAGAGGAGCAGGCGGGATGCTGCGACGCGTTTGTGCCGCAACTTTGCGTCTTTTGTGCGTATAATCTCGAGTATTTTACGCTCCTTACCATATACGCGCGCACGTAGATGTATATATTCCCTGTAATGAACGAACGAGTACAATAACGAAGCAATATTTAGTCATTCGTTGACTGCGAAAACTTTTGCGTGCTTTCGCATCGCGATCAAGATACGCTCGATAAAAATAACGATTTGCGCGAGGCTTTGACAAAAGGCGTTTGTTTAACGAGAAAAGCCACACTCGCGCGCGCATAAAATTTCAACTTTATTTCGCGTAAACAATATTTTTACGCAATTTTGCTCGTATCGAAAAAGACATCAGCATATCGCATTTAAAAATGCATTTCGAAATTGCGGGAACGTTAATTTCCAGCGCAAATTCCATTCGATCCGCTGTTCTATATTTTCTCCCTGGAAAACGAAAAAAAAAACGGAGGAAACAACACGTTGATCTCGAAAGTGGCGAATTCATCCGAAAGGTGGCGCTGCGTTCGCGATCTCGCGTGGTTCTCCTCGGATTCGTTCGAATCGAGGAAAAAACCGGCGACTTTGATGTAACGACGATACAGACTCGAAGATTACGTCGTATGAGAGATGCGACAGTGGTAGGGGAGGGAAGATAACGCACGGAAGCCCGCGTAGAAATTTGGTAGGGTTAGCCCTATTTCAGGTCAGTCCCTGACCAGGGAGTGCTATGGCTAGCCTTATGATGGCAAGCCCTAAGTAGCCCTGATACGGTTCTAGAAAGGTTTACTGTAATACTGCCCTTTTCTGGAGCGCCTTACAGGGCCCAGCTACGGTGTTCCATAATATGGCCGTCGCAAGGCTAACTCCATAGTAGCCCTGTAAGGCTGGCCGTACTGCGACCACATGCATGCTAGCCCTACAGTGCCCCCATTCTGGCGGCGCTCACGCCTCAACGGTCACCCATCCAAGGATTGTCCTTGTCTGTGTACGAGAACATACAGCACTTTTATGGAATATTTGTTATCCCCGATGTTATTTAATAAACACACACACATATATACGTATACATATTATATGAATACGTGTGCATACAGTTAACGAGGAAAAAAATGAGTTCCGGAATTTTTGTTCAACGTATGTCTTGGATATATTCATTTTATTACCTTTCTTTTTTTATACGCAATCTCTCATTTGTCTACAAATCTCTTTTATAATAAATGTTCATGAATAAGTATACAAGAGAAAATTAAATAAATTATTGTGTAAACTAATTAAACCAACAAACAAAGAATGTAAAAGAATAGGATGAATCTATCAAAAAGAAATAACATGTATGACTCTAACATGTATGACTCTTGAAGGTTGAAAAGTTTTTATACTGTTAACAGTTGGACTAGCCCAGCGGTAACGTTCAATGCTCCGGTCCACGGGGTTCTGGGTTCGAATCCCAGTAATCGCCAATGAGTTCTTCATCATAAATACGATTTGCAACTTAAGATGAAGATAAATACGTTAGTGACAAGAAACATCCCGAAGAAAAAGAGGGGAGAAAAAACTCTTTTAGCGTTTGTGAGCTATTTAAAAAAAAACGTTGATCAGGCAACGTTCAGGCAAACCTGATCACGCCCTTAGATTTTACGTCGTAACATTGCTCAGCAGGGCACTATCAGGTTGCCTTATCAGCGCCCTAACAGGATAATGCGGCAACCTGACAGTGCCCTGAAGCGATCCCTAACCAAATTTCCAGACGGGAGGAGAAAAGTGGGGAAAGATAGTTTCTCGAAGCTCGGTCGCCCTCATCGCGCTGTTTTCATCTTATTTCCCACTCCTCCCTCGTTCTCCCTCTCGTATACCATCACTCCTCTCCCCACCCTCTCGCTCTTTTACTCACGTGTCAAACACAGCGCGTTGTGAGATACGAGCGAGCGAGAGAAGTCTCAGAGGGAGATAAAGAGAGAGATTTCTCTCGGAGCCTCGGCTACTCCCACAAAACAGTTCTCCTCCGGCACTCTCGCGGTCGTCGTCTCTCGCGTTTTCCGACTCGGCCCGCGATCTTTCCGCAGCCTCCTTCGCCGCGCTCCGCCGAGTGCATCGGATCTCGTCCGAACGTCCGCGGAGGATGCGTCGGATTTCAGTGAAAAAAGGGATAAAATGTTGATCCGCGCGCGTACGAAAAATCATCGATGATCTCGGCGTTTTTTTCGGGACGCTCGGCGTGTCGTTTTGACGTCGCTGGGAGATAAAATGTGCCTCGGAGGGAGCAGGGGAGAGTGAGAGTGGGGCAACGAGAGACACAAATGTTTACGCGATCGAGGACGTCGAATCGTACTGAGAATCGAAAAATGAGATGAATCCGAATGGTCCATCTCCACAGATACATCACATCCACGAGCGCTTCGATATACGCACGGCGTATCCACCGTTTCGATCTTTCTAGCCGCAAAATTTATTCTCCAAAGATCCACGCGGTGAACTCGTGGATAAACTCCATCGAGATTCGTCGTCGCAGCATCCCTCGGATTTTCGGGCAATTCGGCGCTCCTCTCTCGAGCTTTCTCATCTCCCGCGTGTGCAAAAAGACCATCGAGCCAGCAATAATAATATCATCAATAACAATAATAATACTAATAAAAGAGGAGGAAGAAGAAGAAGAACAAGCGAAAAAGAGGTGGATGAAGCAAAGGGGAAGATCGATTCTCGGTACTGCGGACCCGATTTTTTTCCTCCTCTCTCTCTCTCTCTCGCAGCCTCCCTCTTTCTTCACCAGTTTGTATCAATTATAATTCGCGTTCGCACGCGCAAACACACACAGACATTGTCGGGATCCAAGTGCACAGCGCGCCTCGAGGACGAAAAAAGTGCACGAGCACCGCGCGCCCGACCAATTGGGATTTATATAAACACGCGTGCGTACATGTACTCCGAGATCGCGGTCAATGTGCCGCTTATAATGGACCACGGGACGAGAGACTCGCTCGTCCTCGTCGTCGTGCGTTTCCTCCTGCCCGTAACGCGGCGTCGTTGTCGTCTTATTCCACTTGGTCCTCGTCTGCCTCGACGATGCGATAACGGGATCGAGATATCTTCCGTCGGACGTCTCGTCGCCTTGTAATTGCAACGAGACCTCGCGACCGCCAACACGCACGCGTGTATCTCTCCTCGCCGACGTGCATTCGAACCCGAGAGAGAAACCGAAGTTCGGAGCCCTTCGTCCTCTCCGTGACGGGTCCATTTTCGCATCCGCCGTTCGTCGTTGCGATTCTGAAAAAAAAAAAAAAAAAAAAAAGTGTCCACGGTACAATGACATCGACGAATATCGCTGCGATTCCGCGCGACTGCGCGTTTCGGTGATTATCCTCATCGTCATTAACATTGTTCGCGAATGAAAAAAACTTGGAGGAGAAAAAAGATCGAGATGCTGAAGATCACGATGCTCGATTACATCGCGGATACCGGGTGAGTAGCCTCGTCTCGTTTATTTACATGTCGCATATGTATATATACACATTTACGTATGTATATATGTAATTTGAGGTTTTTTTTCAAAAAGTAACGCAAGGATTTGCGCTTGCCGAGTGACGCGAGATCGTAAATATCGCCGCGGTTTATAGGAGCGTTAAAAAACACGCGGTCTTGCCCGGACGAGATGGGGAGGCGAGTAATATGCTTGTTTGTATGTATATATATGTGTAAATTGCTCGATATCGCATTCCCGCGGGCGCACGCACCACTTGGCGCAATTGTCCGTATATTTGCATCCATCAAGCGTGTATATCAAGCTCCATCCGAGAGAAAACATAGCTGCACCGGAGCGGGAAAGAGACGGGCGGCGCGAGAGCGCGAAAACGGAGAGAGAGAGAGAGAGAAGAAGCTTCGAAAAAGAGGTAGTGACGAGGAGGGAGGGAGGGGGAGATTCGATACGGTCCCGAGAATATATCCATTGGTTTTACAGCCACTCGCGAGACTCCCCGTGCATCCGAGAGTGCATCTTTACGCGCGGCGGTATTATTTTTATGCACGTGTAAAAGAAAAAAAAAGTCCGCGAAAGTTATGGAAGCTGCGCACGGGGAGATTGAAGGAAGAACTGAGCTTTGCGATGTATATCGAAGATTTTATTGATTTATTTATTAATGAATATTATTTTCCTCGAGTAAATTTTTTTTAATTTTTTTTTTTACTCACGTGTGTATTTACTCGCGACGAGGATGTCGCTTTGACGAAAATTTCACACGAGCGTTCGCGTTTTTGAGTTTTCTCGATATAGTCGTCGGGGCCCTCTTGACTCGAGAGTTTATCTCACACGTTGATGGTCCAGGGAGACGACGAGAGTCGAGAGAGTGATGAATGAATGGGAGGAATAAGAAGGAGAATGAACGAGGAGTTGAAGAGTGTCGCAGAGAGCGAATAATGCGCGCGAGTCGATGCTTTCGAAGCGCGACAAGACGTCGTTTTATCCTCGAGAGTTACGTCCGTCGAGAGGATGCTGCGTTCGTGAGAAACTTTTTTAGGAAATTATCGATCATCTCCGGATCATGTATTGAAAGGATGCTGGATACATGGTCGTTTTCACGCTCGAGTCGAGTCGCGGAGACGAAAAAAACACCCGGGCCACTGAAATTTCGATCGAATTAATAAACTCGCACATCTCGCGATAAGATATCTCGGAAAGAGCAGCGTAGCTCGTGGCTTTTATCATTCGCGTCCCATTTCCTCCGTGACGGTTGCAAGAGGACACCTTTATCCCGCGATACGCGTGTCTCGTTCCGGGGCGGCTTGTAGAAAAAAAAAAAAAAAAAATTGTCCCATGTAACAGAGCCCTCTGTTCCGCTTTGAAACGCACTATTATTGTGGATTTTTTTCGTACGAGCTGACACACGTACAAGCACGTACGGCTGGAGGTTTAACATCGAAGAGGAAAAAAGATGAATGCACTCTCTGTTTTTTTTTTTTCCTTCTTTACCGCCCGTAGATACTCAAATTGTGCTACTCGCGCGCACTCGAGGAAGTTCGATTGGAGAACGGATATACGATAAGAGATAAGATATCGAAGAGATGACGAAGGCTTCTTCCTTTTTCTCCGCGTTTTTTTCCCTTTTTCATTCTTTATATTTCTCGTCACCTCTGCGTGCGGATTTTTCTTGAAAGACGGCCACATGGGGAGAGACGAATCGCTCCGTTCGAATAAAGACTCGAGGTTCCCTCCCGAGGGACGAATCCCTCGTCCGTTCGATGATGAAAAATGCACGAAGAGAGATTAATTTTGTGAAAAAAAAAAAAACAAATTCATTCCGTCGAACAAATCTTCGCGTTTCTCGAGAAATTCTCGTTTCCAAGCTGCTCCGACGAGGAAGAAAAGTCTCTCGCGAGTTTGAGCATCGAGAAGAAAAACGTTCGAAAATCCTCTCGTCTCGACGGAAATTCTTTTTCTTCTTTCTCTTTGCCCTTCCGATGCCTCGTCTCTGGCCAAATTCGGAGCTCGAAGTAGCGCGCGTACGCTGTTGCATCAGCCAAATTCGGACAACGAGGTCTCGCTGAGAGTGTCTGTGTCGCTCCTCTCGATTCGAGGATCGTTGCCGAGCTTGTCCGACCAAAAAGAAAAAAAGAATTGCGATTATATGGGAAAACCGGTGTTTCCATCGCGAAACGCATTTGCGCGAGGACGATTATGTCGAAATTGAAATCGTCGGGAGCAGAGGGCACACGGAACGTGTCAAAAATTTTGAGTTTACGTGAAATTTTTTTCCGAAAAAACTGCCATTACCGAAAATCGATAATTTGACGATTATTCGAGTTAAATATTACCGTTAAAGTTTTCATCGAATATTCTTCGTCGTTTTTTCAGCGACGTGCGAACCGTTAAACCAGTTTTTCACGGTAATTACATATGCGTAACGTTTTTCTGCATTGTCAAATGCATTCAAAATTTTTTTAGTCTTTTATTCTCGTCCGAATGAGAATCTCGGATAAAAGTGTGTATCACGCATGTATATATGTGTGTCTACGTGTGTGTGCATATATATATATAATCGATGGAGAAAAAGTAGTTTTGGGAGGAAGAAGGCGTGTGTCGTCCGCACTTCCGGCCGGAAAGTGGCACCTCGTCGCTCATACGCCTCCCTTGTATTCACCTTTCCAGTTCTCCGCTTCTCTTACCCCCTACTTTGTCTCGTTTTTCTTCTCTCATGCGATATCTTGCTCGCTGCACACTCTTATCTAGTGGAGCATCTTTGAAGAAAAAGAAAAAGGGCCGCAGAGCCGAGAGAGAAATACTCCGAGGGTGAGAGCAGCAACCCTTTTAATCTCGCGGAGGGATGCCGTTATTGCAGATTTTTTGGACCCTTTTTCGTTGTACACACCCCGTCATCCTCGAGATGCAGGCTCGTTTTTTTCAAAAGTCCCGGATGCGGCCCGAAGGGACAGAGGCGAATGTGCAAGGCGTTGAAAGTTTGACATTTTTTTAACGTATTCCTCTCGAAGCACGATGATGTACGACATGTAAATTGAAGAATTCTTTCTTCGCGACGAATACGAGCGAGAAAAGTTTCGAGGGGGTCGCGCGAGCGTCAAAAAGGGTGACCGGAGCGTGACCGTGCTATGGTCAGAACCGTGAAGAGCCAAGAGACAATCTTTTCGGGCGTGTATGTCGTTCAAGGACGTCGTCGAGTTTCGTTGCTTTTTCTTTCCCTTTTCCTCGGTTTTTTCATTTTTTTTTTTTCATTAATCTTCACTCACCTTTCTCGACTATTGCCGGATATCTCGTCGCGGACGCTCGCTTCCGCTTCCTGTGCGCGCGACTGTAACAACTTCCTCTGCACAAGGGGCACACCCTCGTGTGCTACACGAGAGGATTTTTCAGTCCCTGCGTATGAAAATTTGTCTTTGCGTCTATTATTTTCGAATCAGCCGATATCGCGAAGAAAGGCTCCTTTTTCGTGAAAGAAAATTGGCCAGCGGGTGCGTCGACCTCGATCGACACACGCGATGTTTTCCGCGTCTTTCCCTCGACAAGGATCGCGCAGAGGCGACTCGTTGATTGCACAAAAAAAGAGAAATTTGACAAATTTGCGGTACAAAATCCTCGTGAAATTCGAGTATCATCGATAAATCAATCGCAGAGCGAGAGAGTCAATCTCTTGGAGCAAAGCTACACGAAACGCCAATTGCAAATATACAACCCTCGAGAGAAACAATGGATCGAGTGATGTCGAAAAAAAAAAAATGGCACGCGATTTTCCGCAGTTGGGGAAGCCCCGAAAGAGAAGCAGCCTCTATGGGGTGGATATCATCAGAGGGGATGAAAAAAAGTGTACACACCGGGGCGTAGTACCAAACTTTTCGTTGTTCTTTTCTTTTTTTTTTGGACTTCGAGAGACTCGAATAACGTAGCGTTGCGAAAAAAAACGTGCTCTCGTTGCGAAAAAAAGGACACGCATCGCGAGCCCACCGCCAGTTTCTCTCACCCCTTTTATCTCGCTCCCTGGTTTATTTCGCCCTTTTATAACGTTCCTCGTCCCTGCTCTCTACCCCAGTGCGTCTCATTCATCATCGAAATGTATACACTCTCTTGTATTTCCAGGGCGAGACCAGCGCACCTCGAGTATTTTATTTATCCTGCAATACACAACACCAATGTTGCACCGGCTGTATGCCTATCCCATACGCTATTTTAGCCCGCTTATCCAGATGAGCTTACGCACTTTGCTGCCGCGGAGATAAATATATAAACCGATCCGAGCAGCCCTCGGAGCTTCCTCCGCCTCTCGAAGCTCGCGAATCTCATCGTTCGGCAATTTCGAAAAAATCGCGCACGAAACTCGATCCGAAATTCACGTACAATTTTGAAAAACAAAACTATACAAAAAATTCGGAAAATCCTGTATGCTTTTCCGCCCTCCCCCTCCCTGAGACTGACGTGAATAATCGGTGAACGATTCGCGTCGTTTCGATTCGCCAGCTGATTGAATTTGTAAAAAGCCTCGGGATTATAGAATTCCCCGGAGAGTATGTTTCTCGTTCCCCAACGACATCCAAGTTTGTATGTAAGCGAGCGAAGAATTGCGAACGCGAGATTGAATGAGAAATTCGTCAGGCCCTGCTGTCACGTGCGTCTGTGCGGATCGACCGTTTCGTGGCACATCCTTTTTTCGGCTGTGCACGGGGGTATGTGATGGACATCCCCTTCTCGACGTTTTTTTGTCATTTTTTTTCGTCTCGACCGGAAATTCATGAATCGACGGAGGAAATAAAATGAAATTGACATGCGCGTGATAATTGTGATATGATGATGTGTTTTTTTTTTTTCGATGTAACATACATGGAAGCTGCAAACGCGTCCCTTTGGTGCGACGAGCGGCGACGACTACGTGGGGATATAATGAACGGAAAGTGTACGAGGGCTGCTGAATAGAGTTGAGTAGGCAGGACATCGCACGCGGAATACAAAAGTAAAACGCATGCACCGAGAGTGTAAAACGAGAGCTCGCGATCGTTTCTATGCAAAACAAGAGTGTAAACGTACTACACACGAGAGATCGAGTGTTCTCGAGTGGGTTAAACACACGAGGAAACTCCTCCTTGCCTTTCCCGTCCCCGACACGTTTGTATCCGCGAATAATCGCGTACAGTTCCGCGCAGCCTTTAAACGAGTCAATCCTCGATCGGATGCGGAATAATTCTCATCTCCGGCGTTTAACGAAATCGCGAAAGCCTCTCGCGTTTTATTGCGAAAGAGAAAACGCGTGTATACAATAGAAAAGTATACACGCGTCGTTAAATTCGCAAATTAATCGTACAGGCCCCTTAAGGATGAAGAAAATTGATACGCTAATGAGGAGGGTACTTTCCGAATGTTATTTATGCAATGGCGGGTGGAAAGAGAACAAAGCATTTTCTGACGACAATTTTGTACCCTTTCCGTGCTGAATTCGATTCGTAGAGTCGTGTTTTTGAGATCGACGAATGGGACGTCGAAGAGATGATGGCTGTGCGTCATCGATTTTTTTTTTTTGGTCCAGGGAGCTCGGGATGATCGTAAATTGAGAAATAACGATAAATATGTAAATGCTCGGGTTATCGATGTATGAATGTGTGTGTATGCGCTCGTTCGATTTTCGAAATTGCACGATTCTCGTGATACAACGAACCGAGATGAGAGGGCAGAGCGTGTGCGCGCAGTGAAAAGGATATTATGCAATGGTTTATTACCGGGAGGAAACGAGGGTACGCGAGGTAATAAAACACGATGTGGTATACAGGGAATCGAGGTATATACATGTATGTACAAACTATAAGGTAACATACAAATGACAATCAGAGCGAGGCAGGGATATGTGGAACAAGAAGAAGAGCATCCAGCGTTCGGCTCTCGTCGCTGTTCTCTAATTTATAACCTGGAGCATATGCTCTTGTACGGCTCATCTCTGCGCTATTCGCTTCCCCCATATGTCGCAGCCCATATATTATGTACAACATACAATTGCAATATTAATTCAATTTAAAAAACGTTAATTGCATAAATGCACACGACATTGTCATTGCCATTCGAAAATACAATCGCTGTATTATTTTAATGAAAAAAATATTTATAAGAGAGATTAATGTATTTATAAGAAAAGTGAATATGAAATTTTTTTTCAAAAATTCGATATTTTGATGAGAAAGTAGTGATTAATTGATAAAATTCGTATTATCGCATTTTTTGGACCGAAATATTGGGTTTTTGAAGAAATACCGGTGTGTTTCGTAATCAGGGGGAGAAAATACGTCGATATGGATCATTATTAATCATTTTTGGAATTTAACATTTTTCGTCATTTTTCGCCGGATTGAGTCGGTTCACTAAAATGTTTGCCATTTTTTTTCCCTTTGAGATAGATACTCCAACTTGAGCTTATTCTCTTTGCAATTGTTGAGGCTTCAAAATGCCGTTTGGTTCATCGAGATATCTTGATTTTTCGATTTTTGGCAGATTTTTAAAGTAGGACCATCGATTTTCGCCAATTTTCCCATACATACCCCTTTGCGTTTTTTTTGCCGATTTTCAACATCGATTTTGAGGGTGAAGCAATTTAGCTATCGACATTTAACTTGCGCCATTTTTTAAGTCTACTCGAGGGCTTTTCAAAACACCCCCAAAAAGTCTATGTACCTCAATTAAGACGCAAGTTATGACCATTTGAAATTTCGACTTTTCGACGATTCTGGAGAAATGGCCAAAAACGACGAAATTTTTTTTTTTCAAATTTTCAACCTTGCAGGGTGTTATCCGATCGGAAATTTCCCGCTGATTACGAAACTCACCGACTTTTTCCCGAAAACTCGATATTTCAATAAGAAAACACAAAAAAACCGTCAAATTCGAGCAAAATTCGATTTTTTCGATCAACAGTCAACTTCCCGATCCCATCAACTTTTTATTAAAAGGCCTATAATGTGCAGTACATGCATACGCCGCAATCTCCGAGTGCAGTGTCGCAGGGAGTCCTCATCGACGGAAATAAATGAATATACATATATATATACTATATACAAGTACATATTGTTCCATTGCAGATCGAGGACGTGCATGCGCAACCAGGTATATCCCAAAGGCATTATAACACTGCCTACTGTAACACGTAGGACAACCACCTACCTCCGAATCGAGCGACCTCTCCGTAACAGTTTTACCGAGACCTGCGCATGCATACGATGCAACACATACATATATACATGTATACACGACCAGCCTAAACCTCGTAACGCCACCTCGATAATTATATACTACATTTGAAGCGAAAACAAAAATCTTTTTTCAAGTGACACTGAAAAGTACGAGATAACGACCGTGAAATGAATAAAAAATTGAAATAAAACGTATTCAATTGATAAAAACAATGCTATTCATCGATTTTTGTCGATGAAAATATTTCGATCGTGAAAATATTGTGCGTGTAATGAATCGCAGATATACATTAATCAAAAGTTTTTCTCACCTCTGAGTAATTGTTATTTAATTACGTACTTTTTTTTTCATCCACGAGGGAACATTTTTTTACCCCTCGGATTTTTCGGTCCTGATCATGGTGGGAAAATCGTTTGGGAAAATACTTTCGATGCAGAGTGCATATAACGACCGCGGAGGCATAATGGCTTTCGAAGAAATCCTGATTTCATGCTCCTCGCAAGGGCTTTTCTTCGGCGTTTTTTTTTTCTCATTTCGGTACTCTCGATTTTCCCATAAATTTATTAACCCTCGATTCTGTCTTCTGTGTACCATAAACGCATCGGGGAATATCCTGTGCATCGAGAGAGATCGTTCCTCCCTTGCGACCTGCACCACCCTAAATTTTCCTTTTGTTATTTCCCTCAGGCCTGAGCACATATATATATATATATATACATGCTCAAGGGGTGCGAGAACGTCGGTGAGGGTAAGTTGAAGATTCCGGTAAATTGCGACGAGCAACCTCCGAGCATCGATGTACATGTCGCCCCGCCTTTCTTTTTTTCAAAATTCTTATTTATTCGAAAATTTTGCAATCGTAAATTTTCATTTCCGTCGGATTTCCCCGCATTTTCACCGTTGGAGCATGCTTTTTCTTCATCCCTGCGCTCGATTTATCGCGTGGGGGAGAAAAACGATGATTTTCGTTTATTCTCTCGCGAAATAAATCCGCTTCGAGTTTTCACAAACTCGCGATGAAATTTACTTTTTATCACTTTGCCTCGATGATTTTACGGTCCGTCGATGAGGGATGGCGATTTTTCCAGCGTACATCGCGATACGAGGACAAAATCCTTGTCGCTTGATTTTTTTTTCCCCGTTTGATTTTATCCCCCGACGTCTTTTATACTTTTATTCCCGGCGGCAAATTTTCATCACGAGCAACAATGGGACGAAAAGTTTTCAGTGGTTAAACCCGGGCGCATCGTCAGGTTCGTGCTCGTTCGAGCGAAAGACTTTTCGATTCTCCCGCGTGTGTTTGACGCTCGGTTAGCCGACAAATTTGCGTCATTGTCCGGAAAGCTCCAAGGGGCTTTTTCACACACCGCGTATTATATTGTCCCTGCTTTTGGAGTCCCTGGCGTTCGCAATCGTCGCAGGCACCGCGAGAGCTTCATTTTCCGTCGATCGCACCGCGAGACGAGAAGCGTCAAAAAGCTGCTTCGTACGACATTTTCGGCACCGAAAATTTCCAAAAATCCACGTTTTCCCAATTTCCTCAACAATCGCGATTGATTCACGTTTTTTTTTTAACCTCCCTGTACACGGACGCGCCTCCTAAATTTGCTGGATCGCAGCGAGAGAGGGAGAGATCGTGGAGCGAGAAAAATGGAGAAAAAACAACCCCCCCGGTGGTTTTTCCAAAACCAAGCTTCCGTCGATCCACATCGAGTGCGCGAGCCATATGTGCGACTCTGTTATTTCGTCGTCAAATTTTTTTCAGTCCCGCACCACCCCTGCTGTAATCCTGTCGGTTTATTTATCCGCGGGGAAAGCCGCGTAATAAAAGCGGAAAAAAAAAAGTTTTGGGGTGAAAGGAGCTCGCGCGTCGGGACTCGCTTTTTACCCTATTTTTTTCGGGAATTTTTATATACACATATCTGCTCCGCACTCGAGGGCTTCTCGCCGCGTGTGGTTGCAAAAAAAGTGAGATTCTTCCTCGTGTTTTGTGCTCCCCGAATTTGCAGGAGCCGGGAAAATCGAGTTTATCAAACGTCGATTGGCAGTGTGATACAATTTTTTTTTTTTTTTTTCATTTTTTATGCTCACGAGTGTATGACTCACGTGCGCGAATGTGCAAATTGTGTCAAAGTTGCGTGTACGGCATGAATGGTACACATCGATCGATACATAACTGTCCGTAGCAATTAAATTAACCTCGAATGTGTCCATATACACACCGAACCACAATTATCGATCTCTCTCCCTCTCGCTCTTTTTTTCTCTCGATAAACGTCCTACGCACGCGGCCCCCATATAGCGCAATGATACACCTTCTGTCTTCTAAATTGTGACTCCAAAAAATATTTTTTCGTCTCGGCACCGCGAGTCGGATGATACTTTTTGTTATTTTGAGTACGTTTTCCTGTCGCATTTTTTTTTTCGTATTAATCAGTCAAAAAGGACTGATTTCGCACGCGGATAAAGTATGGGTTGTTGTGAAAAGTAATATAGAAATATGAGGAGAAAAACAAAATTGTTGCGTGACGTGCGAGCCGAGGCGAATTCATTGCACTTTCACTGTGTATCACGAGAGACGGAGAGAAAAAAAAGGACGGGCATTACGGGAGTACGTAATGTATCGAAATCCAATTACGGATAGAGGCCGTTGCGACGAGGCAAGCTGCGGGCTAGAGAGGAAAGGAAAGATGGAGATCGAGAGACTGAGAAAAAAAAAAAAAGAGTGCTCGTTGCCGATTGGAGCAGTTCTCGTTTCTCGCGAGCGGAACGCGACCAAAGTCGCGAGACTCCCCGAGACCACCTGTTCTATCGAGAGCTCTCTAATCTGGAAAACACGAGAGTATACACGAACCGCCGATCGTTTATACAGGAGCGATTTATCCTCTCGAAGCCTCGCACTCAAAGCGCGGCATAAATGAGTATATAAATGTATGGCAACTCTACATACATAAATTATGTACACGAATCGCGTGCGTGTGCACTTGTACCGTATAATTTCAATGTTACACTTTCACCGATGAAAATCGGTAGCGAAAATTCCGAGCAAAGAGTGGCGAGATTACAATTAGAAGGAACATGCAAAAGTCATCATTGAGACTATTTTCCACCGCTGGGGATACCCGTTGGCAGCGGCTAATTACTCGTTACGAAAGGAAAAAAAAAGACGTCTGAAAAAGTGGGGTAATTGTCCTAGATCGTTGGAGAATCTGGGCCTCGAATCGCGTATTTTTTCACTGACTCTGATCGATCGCTTGATCCACGCGAGGTTCGAGATTTTCCAATCGTCTCAATTATCCTCGACGAAAAGCGAAACTGGATCTTACCTCGGTTTTATTTTTTCGAAGCTACTTGGAGATGGAAATTTGGACGGACGAGTTTCAGTAAAATAATCTGAACTGCGGTGACAATCGCGTTACGCTTCAGTTTCATTGTACTGATAATTTTGGTTATTGAACCCAAGTAAACCGATAAATAATAATCGTAAATGTTTTTTTTTATGGTTATTACACGAGAGGATGCGTGCGTATGCACTGCAAGTGCGAGAGAGTCGACGAAAGGGATGTGTGCGCCCCCTGTCGTATGGCCCTTCAAACTCCCTTTTCTTACTTCTTTTTCTTTTTCTTTTAACGCATACCCTTTGCTGCCGACGTATTTTCTCACTCTAACGTGTCTTCGGTGGGGTCTCTCGCGATGAGCGTAGCTCAACACGCACACTGACCGCACGTTAGACTGTAAAGCCGCTGCGCAGTGCCGCGTGTGGCGCGACGCACGGCCCGCGTGCGTCTGTGTGTGCGCGCGCACCCGCTTACTCGCTCGCGCCACGCGTAGTCTCGCCATACCAGTCCCGTACGTCAGACCGTGCGGATCGCGGCGAAAGAGACATGCGCGCGCGAATCCGTCTCCCTCGCTCCCACCGATAATCCCCGCTGCGCGTACGTTCGCTCGGAAAGCACGATTCAACGCGCGAAAAGAAAAATAAACAAATGGGAAAAGTCACGCGCTGGTGTCTCTACCGTGTTTCTTCGATCGTTTCTTTTTGCCTCGTGTATGAATTATCGTAAACGCGGTGGTATGTTGTTTTCACGAGAAACTCGTGTTTCAAGGTCGGTTATCGAGTTTATCGGTTTATCGTTGTCGAAAGGGGGCGTTCTTTCGTGTATTCGAACAAAATGTGTCACGTGACTGACAGACTCGTGTTTCTATAACTCGTGCGCAATAATAACGAGGGAATCGAGCGATCGAGACAGTTCCAACGTGGAATTTCAACGTATGTTCGTTTGCCTCCTCGATAATTCACAGTTTGGTGCAAAGTAATACGAACGCGGTGAATATTGATCTTGCGTCATAGTGATTTTTCGTCTCTATCGACGTGATTCGTGGATTTCTGCACGACGCGATTTGTTTGCGCGTTTTCTTCGTTCGTTCCGCGATAAAGTGCACCCCGGTGGTACAACAGGGTACAAGAGAATTTATTGGAATCTGGATGCCAGTGTTGGAAGGTGGAGTGGCCAAGAAGAGGGGAGAAAGGGCACGCAAAATGCGAATGCGCCTATGCACCGCCTCCAAGGAGTCGTACACGCTCCTTACGAAGAAACGGTAATTAATCGATTTGTACAGCTCTAGTGATTTATATTTCACGCATCTTTTCCATCATTTTTCCTCGACGTTTCAAACGATTTTTCCCATCCGCAAAATCACCGATCCAAAACCGATCAATCTCGATTCTTATCGACCTATATCGTTCATTCCAAAAAAAACAATGTTGCCCCACAAAATTTCGAAAAATACGCGGCAGTTTTTTCGCTGTCAACGGACGCGAATCGGGCTATTCATCGCGGCGGTGGAAACCCGAGATGGCGTGGGCGGTATTTACTTCCGGGTGGCCGAGTTGCGAACATTCGAAAGACACACACGATGCCCGCGCCAACAATCGTGTAATGTCCAGCGCGAATATGATAAATATGATCGCGCTCGGAGATAAATTACACACGGAGCACACCTTAATTACCATCGGATGAGAGCGACGCGCGCGTCAATCGTCAGAAACGAAATATCGATTGGTTAAAAATCGATTTGTTATTCCGAATCGATATACATCGATATTCTCAATTTTTTTTCGAATTCTGCCTTCGCAAAAAGTGAATTGCAAAAAAGCTCGAAAAACTCCAAAATCACCGACTTCCGGTTGGACCAAATTCGTCGAAATTGTCCGAAAGTCTTCGAATAATGATTTTTCATTCCACGAGATTCGCGACGAATTATCAAAGTCCGAATCAGAGAGAGAGAGAGAAATGAAAAAGCGACGAAATCGCGCGACTCCCGCACGCTCGCGTCGCTCCTCAATTTAAATCGCAATAAACGCGAGCTCTGTTTCAATAATTTCCTCTTTATATCATCGTATATCGGCCTTCTTCTTGTATCGCTTTCCTCATTTCCGCACGTCTTGTAACACGCGCCCGTGTGTGTGTACATGACGTCAATGAGTGAGAGAGTTTTATCGCGCGAGTGCGGAACGCGTGTCGCCGCACCGTTGCAAACGCCTATGCGCACACGAGCGCGTATAAATATGTGTGAATGAAAAATCAAAAGAGTGTGTAATATCTCCGCTGCATGTTCTCGAGACTCGTTCGACCGTTTGAAAACTCAAAGACGAGGATGATGGCGCCAGTTACAGCGCTACTTTACGGGTCTGCTTCCACGCGGCGAGAGCGAGATTCAACGCGCGCGATGACGATATCTCGATCGTCTTTTGTCGCGAGAAGAGACGCCTCGCGCGCGATTTTCCTTTTTTCAAAATCAGCATCCGCTTTTTACCACCGTAGGAGGAAACTCTGGACCCTCTCGTATCGCTTGGCCCGGCTCAATAATTGTTTTTCATCATCGTTATTTCATTTTTTCAAAAATTCGTCGCTTCATTATTTTCTCGCGTCAAAGTTTCAGCGCGATTTATTTATTTTTTTCGATCGTTGATTCACGTCCCGATGTTTTTTCGGGCTGAAGGAATCAGGAGACTGATGTTTTTTTCATTCTTTTTTTTTTTTTTGAAACTAGCTAACGAAAAAGGCCAGAAATTGCGCAAATCGATGAACGCGTTTAGTCCGCGAAAGGTGTGGGGCGCGGACGGAAATGCCTCGTCTCGGAATGAATCGAGCCACTGTTGCCCTCTCGCTGATTTTACGTCCTCGATAATGCGCGGGCGTAAAACGGTTCGCGATGTCCGGTGGAAAACGGATTTTCGATCGACCGAGCGGATGCACGGTCGTGCGCCTTTTTTTGCTCTCGATGTGATAAATAACACGTGTCGCGAATTTCAGCTACGCGAGCAGGAGACGGGCTCAAGTTACACGGGCTCATCTTGCTCTCAATTTTTCATCTCTTTTTTCGTCCCTCTCTCTCTCTCTCTCTCTCTCTCTCTTGTCTTTTTCGCGGCGAGTTTCGATCGATCGATTCGAAAAATACTTTGAATGCTGCTCTCAAAGACGCGAGATTTATTCCACGATGAATACGATTTTGCTTTCGCGATTCGCGTATATGTACGCGCATGTAACACACAAGTACACGCACGTGTCACCACGCGTCTCTACTCGCGTTTTGCGTATTCCCGTTGCGTCTTTTCCGTCTCGAAGCCTCTCAACTCCGCTTAAGATTCACGATCGCCGCGCACACTGGAATTCGTACATTTCAATCGTTTTTTTCCCCACGTTTCTCCAGAACGAAGCGCGGGCGAGCTTTTTTTCCGCATTGAAAAAAATCAAAATAAAATAAAACGAAATTTGTACTAGATCCCCAAAATCGTCTCAAAACTTTCATACGACGAATTTTCCGGTCCTGAAAGCGATTTGGAAATTCCATTGAGCATAGAAGAAAAAACTTGCTCTCGCTCGAGGCTCCGTTCGGCGCGTGTCGTTTAAAAACTCATTGGAAAATGCTTGTTTAACGATGACGTCGCGGGAACTTTGTCACGCTCCGGGCTCGCCCGTGACCCGTCTTCGGGGTCGCAATAAGAATAAGATGGGTCAGGCCGAGATGGATTTTCATGCTTTTGTCGAGAACGTTAAAGTCACAAAGGGTTTCTTCTCGCGGGTTACACGTGTGGATGCTGTGGATGCTGGCGTGTGCGCCATGACGGATTCGAGAAACCGAGCGAACAAAAGAGACGAGAGAAGAAAGGTGCATCCGAGAAAGAAAAAAATGAAAATAAAATAAGAAATAATAAAGAAGAGCACACACACAAACGCGCGCACACGAGGGGCAGAGCGATGTAGCCAACGGGGCTAGCTGTGGAACCGGAAAAAGCGTGCGAGTTCCTGGCCGGTGGCGTACACGACCTGAACAGCGCCGCGGGATGTCGCTACAAAATATTATACGCATATACGTAACATGCATTCATATACACGTATGGAAAATGCATAATACACATATATACATACATTCTAATAGATAGGCAGGGGTAATGAAGTATATGAACGAAAGGACGCACCAGAGGGTCTGTCCGCCGAACCCCGGGGAGTAATAAACGCCCGAGTGTCGCTGGAGTCGAAGCGCCGAGCGCCCTCTAGCGCCGCAAACGGCGAACGATCGAGGGAAAACCGCATTTCGGTATACGCACTTTGGACGCATCGATTTCCATCCCAGCCTCCGGCTCTTCCACCCCCACTCTGATCGATTGGAAAATAACAGGCAATTTGGCCATCTGGCTTACGATGAAAACTTTGCTTTTCTTCGTCTTTCGCCCTTTTTTTTCCTTTTCTTCCTCGCCCATCCTAAAGTCATCGATATCCATGCACAGCCTCGATTCTTACGAGAGTCACGCACGCAACCTCGACCGGTTACGTCGTATACCTGCGAGAGCGTGTGTTATTCCGCTTCCGCTCACCAATTTGTTATACCCTCGATCGCTCTGCGCCAATAGACACACCGCAGGCATCGGAAGGATCCGCCGTACAATGGTGAAAATGCGCTGAGAAATTTCGTCGTTCAGGTTGCGGTGATGGCGGCTCGACTTTTGTTTACTCGGTAAATCTCTGATCCTCCTCTCGCCCCCTTTCGTCCACCATCGGAACTAAAACGCGGAATTAACGATAAAAAGGCGATTTCCACCGAAGTTGGATCCGATTCGCCACAGGCTTTTGTCTTTTTCGTGCAAAAAAACGTGCGGCCTGCGCGATATCGGAGAGCGAACGAACCGGATGT
Source organism: Heteropelma amictum (assembly GCA_959613375.1). NCBI lineage: Eukaryota > Metazoa > Arthropoda > Insecta > Hymenoptera > Ichneumonidae > Heteropelma > Heteropelma amictum. The sequence continues at coordinate 14,303,061 of OY390726.1, forward strand.
TGAGAATGTCGCCTCGCATTCGGACGTTGGACGATTAAACAGAGCTTGACTCTTTCGATCCGCAGCCGCCCTTAAACGGACGAAAGTGTGAATACACGGGGGGGAGGCACAAAAATAGTACAAGAATTCTCGGACCGTTCGTCATCGTCGGAGGAACATGACGCGGGGGAATTTCGGAGATTAAAATCATCGTGAATAATTCGATAACGTCGATTCCGCGATTTAAATCCCACGAGCCCTCAAAGTGCGAGGAATTAAATTTTGCCGACCCTCGTTTCGAGTCCGCGCCCCTCCCCCTTTGTTATCTTATTTTACCCTCCGTTGACGCGTTATAATCCGCTTCCGGTCGCTGAATCGCCGCCTTTTCTGGCGGATTACAGAGCCTGCGATGTAACAACTTAATACTGTGTATGTGTATAAGGTATGCATCGTGTATTTGCGTTCGGACAGCCATATCCCATAAAACTCGTCGAGATGCCCCGGAGAGCGAGGGTGAAAGTAAAAGAAAGCAAAGGGAGAGAGAGAGGAGGCTCTATACACGCGGGGTGTACATATAATAAACACGTTTCGTTAGCGCGTACAGGCAAACCCGTATACGCTTGCATAGACACTGAACTATAAGAGGCGTCCCTCGTCCAAGATTCGCGCAACGAATTTTCATCGAGCACGCGTTTTTTTTTTCGATCTTTTCTCGCGAAATGACATTATTTTTTCCAAATTTTGACGAAAAAGACAAAAAAAGACGTTTCGAATTCGCGCGAATAAGAAAAAAAAAGGAAAATCATTATCTCTCGTGTAGGGAATATCCCATTTGCGTATAATCCGTTACAACGCAGTGCATATATATCGATGAGTCGAAAATCAGGGATTACGGTCCGCCCTGTTCATCTCCGCGGAGCGTACAAAGACGGGATAAATCGCCAGTGACCACACACTGTACATAATACTCGGGACACCGGAATAGCCCGGGATTACGTTCGGCTTACAGAGAGGAGTGTGGGGGGGGGGGATTATATCAACTGACGTATACGCTTTTTGGTCCATGATCCAGGTCCATTATGTATTTCATGTACATAACTATGTGTACACGCTGCACATAAACGTGTATATACATCGTCTGAACATACGCATGAATCCTGGTTAGATCGATTTGTCGACGAACGACTTTATTACACGCGTCATACATCCGGACAATTATTCGATGCGCGCGATTGGTCGATGCTTTTACAGCTGTTGGCGATTATTATTTTCACGAGTTTCCTTCGGTTTAACGAGCAATTTCAAATCCTCGGTGTATTTCCTTGTTGTTGAAAAAAAAAAGAAAAAAAAGAAAGTGGGAAAAATCGCGTACGATCGTTCTTTCTCCCGACTTGTTTCTCTTCTTTCTTTTCTTCTATTTTTAACAATTTTCCTTCTCCCCTCGAGCATATAATGCATATGGTTCGCAAAATGGGAAAAGGCGCCCGTACGCACGCTTGTTGTTAAAAAAAAAAAAAAAAAAAGTGGGAAAAATCGCGTACGATCGTTCTTTCTCCCGACTTGTTTCTCTTCTTTCTTTTCTTCTATTTTTAACAATTTTCCTTCTCCCCTCGAGCATATAATGCATATGGTTCGCAAAATGGGAAAAGGCGCCCGTACGCACGCTTGTTGTTAAAAAAAAAAAAAAAAAAAAAAAAGTGGGAAAAATCGCGTACGATCGTTCTTTCTCCCGACTTGTTTCTCTTCTTTCTTTTCTTCTATTTTTAACAATTTTCCTTCTCCCCTCGAGCATATAATGCATATGGTTCGCAAAATGGGAAATGGCGCCCGTACGCACGCTGATTTGGCTGCGGTTTTGTTCGGCACGCGCCCCAAAACTCGATCGGCCTTTTGTCCGCGTTTATGTATGCTTTATTATTATATACGCGCATGTACATCGCGCGTATCGTCGTATTACTCTTTCCCTTCGTGCGTGCGACGCTCGGATTCACGCTCGCGATCACGCGAATCACACGCCGATTGATCATCGCGGTGCTTACGCTGGTTTTTTTCGGCGAAATGCGCGCACCGGGTGAAAAAGCAGCAGGGGGTGAAAAAAGACGAGAAAGCAGCGCGGAAAAAAAGATCGATCGCGCGGGGATCGAATAATCGTTATTTCCGCGGTTGGAATCGTGCAGCGCGACGATGGAATGATCAAAATTTATTCACCACGCGAGTTGAGAGACTGGAAAAATCGACTTTGTTTCTCGCGATTTTTCCGTCTCCGTTCATCCTCGCGGTCGCGGTTTTTTTCCCTCGCGAAATTGCCGGCGCGCACGTAGGAGGAGGAATGAATCGAATTCTTTCGGAATGAATGAGCCAGCAGCGAGCGCGAGTGTGTAGTAAAAGATGAGAGTCTCGTGAATGGAGGATTCTCAGTAGCGTTGAACTCGCCGAATTAATGAGGAATATCGTGTGCCATTTTTTCCCTTCTCTCTCTCTCTCTCTCTCTCAAGAGGAGAGAGAGAGCTCTCTCCTCTTCTCCGAGCAATGAGAGAAAAAGATGAGACGAGATTCGAACGACAGTCACGTATTCTCGCTCTCTCATCGTTTATGTCAGAACCAGGAGAGCAGACGCACACACGCGATGAATAAGCTCGAGCAATGAAGACGGGTCAAAGATTCATCTCGTTCTCGATCGTCTCTCCTCGTCGTCGCCTCCTCGCGCGACTGCGAGAGAATGCCACATGCGAAAAGCCATGTCGCACGCACACTATGCAGTCCGCCACACCGAGCTCTTTTCTTCAACGTCGTCTTTGCGCGCGTTCGCTCTTTCTTTTTTCCATTCCGTCAACAGGAAACCAGCAATTAAAAGGCCAACGCGACCTGCCTCTCGCGCATTGCATCTCCGTCCCTCTCTCTCTCGCGAGGTCTCTCAATCGCGAAAGGCGAGAGATGCTGCGACGAGGGACGACGAAAAAACCCAAAGGGGAAAGTAATATCACCGGCGAGAATCAGATTTTCCACGCGTCTGTGTTAATCGACGAAAGATGCTGCGTATCTTCTCGATTTTACGTCACTCCGGTCCATTATTCCTCCGCCTCGGAAAAATCAGTGGTATGCAACTTCCGTAAACCGAGAATCAAGGGGGAAAAAAGGGGCAAGGATTTTCGTTGAATTCCGCAAATGCGAATTTCTTCGCCTTCGCTGTGCGCGCACATCTGGTCGTTCCGCCGCGAGTACAGCTACCCGCCGTCGACGGAATTTCCATGGGGTCGAGGTTTCCGATGGGATTACCGGCACCGCGACTATATACACTTTTACGCACATACATGCTTGTACCAATTACCGTACCGCGCGTCTGTAATCCTCTCTTTATCTCCAGAATCACGATTTTACTCGTCAAACATCGGGGGCGTGCGAATAATTGGAAAATTTTTACTCCAAAAGCGTCAAATCAATTCTGCAACATGCGGAATCTCCCGATTTCCATGTAAATCGAATAATCGATTTTTCGAATAATTTTTGGAGTACAAATTTCACGGTCAAAGTTATTCGCGAGTTTGTAAATTCGAATTGATTTCACCCCTTGTGAATAAATCGCATTTTCCAACGTCCCCCGCTGACGTGGGGGAATTTGGAGAGAAGGGCGCGGAAATAAGATACGCACGCGGGAATTATGCTATAAAGTTTGAGGATACATCATTTATGGTGGTTTCCATTAACGCCCGGAGTGAAAAAATCAGTCGTTGCCCGCCGGCTCAATTTCACTGTTCGACGAGATTTTCCTCCTCGCCGTTATTCTGTTTACACATCGGGACAAATATCATCGTCATGAGGATTATACCCGCCTCTCGTCTTCGCACCGTACGTCCTTATGTGTGTGTGTGTCTCTTTTTAAACTCGGATACAAGCTCCCCCCGAGAGTATAAACGCTCGGATCTGACGCGGCTGGCACCCTCGCATACCGTGTGAAACCCGAGATCACGTCAATTTGACACTTCTCTTATTTCTCCGGAGTGTATCTTTGCCCTCGAGGATACAACGGATGTCCCTGCGTCGACGCTCCTGCTCGGAGTAATCAGCTGTCATTTCGGCGTGTTCGCCGCATAGGTAAATAAATAAAACGAGGATTTTTCACGACTGGCGAAGGAGGGAGAGTTTGCTGAACTTTCAGCGTCGAACGAAGCTCGGAAAGCAGTCTCTATCGAGGCTAGCTTTTTTTTTATCGAGGTTAGCTTATTCGTTCGACGAAACCGACGAGCGAAAAGCGACGGAAGATTTTTGCAAAATGACGTTAAAACATTTTTTGTATTTTTCAAAATCGATTTCTGCAAAGCCTGCGTTCGCGCAGCGCTCCAAAGGACCTTTTATCGCTCTTCCCGCTCGATCGTCGATGCTTTTGTCGTTACCCGCTCGGGAATAACAGGCCTCCGAGTTTACTCTCCAAAATTGGCAGCAGGCTCGCTCGTTCTCCCGTTAAAACGCGATATCCCGAGCACGCAAAGACACGCCGCCTCCTGGATACGCGAATGCTCGATTTCCCCTTTCGTTCCGATCGAGGGAGCACAAAGACACGATAATAACGACGCATATTCGCGCGGCTTTCGGACGTACAACGATAATAAATGTGAAACGCGTGCGGCCATAAACGAGAATTTGAATAACACGAATTAGAGGCACTGGACCGTGTGAGCCAGCCAGTCATTTGTATCCGAGTAATGCGTCGGCCGAGCAGGGGAGAATTTCACCCTTGTATATTTTCAGAGATTACACCTTTTTGTTTTTCGAAAAATCTTCGGCAATCGATCGGGTGAAAAATTCTCCAAAATGGAGCAAACCCGATGAAACGAAAAAACAAATTGACGATTCGATGATTTCATCATTGAAATTATACTCGTATATTCGTTTGTGGGAACAAAAAATGACCTTCCGGTTGATTTCTTCGTGGGAGGTTTTTTCACCGTTCGATTTTCACCGGTTTATTTCAATTCTTTTTTTTTCCCGAAAATTTGAAGAATATCAAACGCCTCGCGATGAAAAAAACATCGCTCCCACGGTCTTCGTCTTGTACCCCAGCTGCGGGGATGAAACTCCGCTGCGGCCTTTAACGATCATCCGATCGATCCCCCAATTGCGTCTAATTATAACATATAGCCAGGCCGAACTTTTACGACCCTTACGATTTACGAACATACCCCTATATATAATGGAGTAGTCCAATAAAATCTTCCATCTACCGTAAAACCATTATTGCCAATTATACCATTATTTTTAATGCACACCGCAGAGTTCGTTAAAACGTCGCGTACGAAACGTTGCAGGAGTCGCCATATGGTCTCTCGTATCGATGATGCAACCGGTATGGAAAGTGTGAAACGACGGAAAAGAAAAAAAAAAAAAAGATCGCACGGGGTCTCGCATGACGCGCTCGGAATGTTGCTGACGCGTGCCCCGCGTTCCGAAGCGAGATTTCAATCTCCATAAAATATACGTGTACGGTGGTCACCCTCGTGTTGTCCCTCTTACGCCCCCTCTATCGGGAACTCCCGAACATACCGGCGACGAAACTCGATGCTTTCGTGCTTATCATATCGTCCCTGTCATCTCTCCGCCGCATCTCGTCCGTGTTCTCCGCGAGCGTCTCTTTTATATTTGCATTTATACGAATGGCACGAACGCGAGCGAGCGAGGCCCCCGCGTGCTCCGATCAAACCTCGAGAGAGAGATCGAGAGGATACGATAGGCGGCGTGTGGGCAAAACATTGCGGGATTAAAGCGAAGGGCGACCCTCGAAAAGGATCATCTCATTGTCATCTCGATCTCCATTGAGATGCTGGGAGAGCGGGGGAGTGGTTGGAGGGGCGAGAGAGAATTCTTCTTTTTGGTTTTTCGTGGCTTTTTGGCGGCGAAAAAAGGAGCAATAAACAAAGCGATTTACAGGGTAAAAAGGGAAAGGGGAGAGGAGAGACGGACGCGAAGATTCTGGGGTGGATCGGAGGGGTACGAATTTCTTTTTTTTTTTCCAAGTCACGTACGAGGTGAGTAATAAATTATGCTGTTACGCAGGATTGTATCATTGGCATTATGTTTATACACGAAAGAGCACTAAATATGGATGGCAAAAAAATATCGGAGAACCGTACAAGGGTTTTTTCATCCCCCTGCGCGGCGTACGTGCCTCGGAGACCACGAAGAAATTATTCTCTCGTTTACTATATGTTACTCGCTTTCCCGCAACGAATGAAGAGAGAGAAAAAGAGAGAGAGAGAGAGAGAGAGTTCATATATGGACCAAATTAAGGGAGAAATATTATTCCTTCCGTCCCATCCATATTCCTTTCTCCATTCCTACTATTCATCAGCAGAGAGCCAAGGAATATTCGAGCGTGTGCTTCTGAATCGCCGCTCTTTCCTCTCGCGTGTAATTTCAACAATCGACGATTACGCTCACCAACCAGGACGTCCCGGGACTTTATCGAGTCCCTGTGGCCGTCCTTCCTCTCTCCCTCTTTCTCCCTTATTACGCATACCCAGGAATAATCGAAAATGGGCCATTCACTGCAATCGACGACCATGACTAAACGTCCAGTTTTGTTTGCCCAGTCGCGTTTCACCCTCGTCAGCGTACATACGCGCGTACACTCGTCGAGTGGTCCATCTCTCGTAAATAAATGTGTATAATACTCAAACTCAAATATATTTCGGCCTTTTCTCGTTCACTTTTTTCTCTCTCACCCCCTCGTTCGAAGCCTCCACCCTCGTGCCCGGTTAAAATGTCTCTCGATTGTTCTCTCGCGGTGCAACATCTCCCGCGATCCATTATAGAGTTACTAGACACACTCGAGAGATCGAGAGGCTGCGCACAATGCAGAGGCGTGAATGCTCGCTTTTGTCGTGATGCAAATGTCAACGCCATACCGGTCTTCCTCTGTGTGTGTGTCTGTCTATGTCTGTGTGTGTGTGTGTGTGTGTGTGTGTGTGTATCAATTCGGAGGATATATATACCAACTATATGTACTCGTCGTACATATAGACACTCGAGATATGGCCGATGCTCGGCCATTATTCGGAATATATCCCAGGCACAATGCCAATGGCTGCATGCCTTCGTAATAATGGTAAATGACGAGTGAAATATGGCTATATGCAAATTATATGCACCCTGCTCGCTTACATCTAAAGCGCACGCGCGGCATCCTCCTCGGGAATCCAAAATAACCCAACCCGAGGGAGATAACCCAATGAAACGGTCCATCTGTGTACAAAACTGAAAAACATTCTTCAGAGGCAAATTTTTCAACCATCCACGTTCTTTTTTCGAAATGCTCGAAAAGGACAAAAACAGCTGAAGATAAAATGGAATTTTCCAAATATGCTAATCAATCGCACCCTTCGACCCGCCGGACTTTCTCCAAATGCGAGCAGGTTCGCTTCGTCCTCTTTCGAGGTTTCTGAAGAATTCATAATTAACGTTGGAAAAAAAGATGAAAAATTGTTTTTCCCTCGGCAGAAACGAAACAAACGGTCAATCACGCAACGACCATGTATGCAACATGGCGGATGTGCGGAGGATCGTTCCATCAACCCCTTTGGAGCCTGCTGCTCCTCGGCCGCATGCATTATCGCGGCACATGTGTCACTCCGTTGGGGTGCACACGGCAGATTTGTGTATTACCGTATTCACGCGTGTATATTATATATACACGCCATTCCCCAGCACCGCAGAGTTCCGACACGCACAGGCGCGTCTGAATCTCGATCCTCATCATCTTTCGCCGCTCTCTCTCGACTTGTAACGCCGTTCTCAACCCCTGGAATATATTCCATACCCCCGAAATTACGAGGGCCTCTCTCTCTCTCTCTCTGTTTATTATTGTTATTATCTCACCCTCCCTTGTTCATCCCTTTCGTTCATTAAACGTCGCCGCTTTTATTCCTCGTGTTTTTTTCCCACCCCTCATTGGCCCGCCTCGCGCTCTTCGCACCTCGCAGATCTCACCCCTTTTTCGCGCCACCGTTTCTCTCCCGCCGCGTGCAATCAACTTGTTCGATCGAAACAACCCTCAACTCCATCCATGTTTTTCCTCCGGCTACGAGATTTTGCGTTCTTTATGCTGTTTCGCGATTGTTTGCGCTACTACCGTCGTCGCGCCCCGTGTAGAAATTTTGATCGGGAACAAGTCTGGCCCGGTACTGGCTTTCCCGATTTGATATCGGGGCATAGCCAGGCTAGCCAGGCCGGGATCCGGCTAGCAATGTAACGGGTAATAAGTCAGGGCCTGGTTTGATTTCCATACACCGGGAAATAATCGGGAAATGACCAGGGCCTGATCAGCACCCGCTCAGAACAGTAAGCCGGGAAATAGCCATGCCCAGCCATGGCCCTTACTTGGTTTTCAAATGTCATTCCATGCCACAGCCCGGTTGGAATCCGACCTGAGACTCAATATGAAATCATACACATTTGTGTAGGGAAATAAGGAAGTAGAGCACACGGAATAAATTGAAACATAAAATTTGAATGTAAGCAAGATAATATTTCACATTCTATTTTTCCCTTGTCGCACTGCCTTACCAACGAATGTTGCGCGTTAGGCGCAACGAAGGCGAGCATATCGGGAGTATATGTATATAACTCGGAACTCGGAATTGTATTCATGGAAATCCCGACCAGGCCATGAGCATTTCCTGGCATGGAAATATTGACGAGAATAGCCCGATTTTTCCTATTTGCTCCTTACCAGGCCCTACCTAAAAACTTGAACCCGGCCAAACCAAGGAAATCCAGACCAGGGCCCGGTCTAAAGTCGGGACATCCAGATCAAATTTCTACACGGGGCGTATCGATTTTATGACGTGGCGCCACGCGCGGCGATTGATCGATCGGCGAGTAGAGCGAACGAGGAGAACGAACATGTGTTTCGCTTATCCAGGAACCGAGGAGGGAAAAAACACCCGGAGGATAGAGCGCGTGCTCGCGATAACGACGTGATGAACTTGTTGGAAAGAAAAACAGCGTGTGTTTGCCTTCTCTCTGTATTTGCGTTTGCGTGTGTCGATACGTGCGCGTGTTTGCGTATCGATATACGGAATTCAATCGCGCGATACTCTCGCGCGTTTCTGTGTGTACCGAAATGAGATAAGGCACAACAATGAACTCGTTAATGCCGCTTCTCGGAGAAGGAATCTTTGGTGCTCTCCGGGGCAGCTCGCGTCATAAAATTGCGCGAGAGACGAAACGAGAAAAACTAATCATCCATCGAGTGTTCCGAGCGCGCGGATACGCATGACGTATACATAAGACGATGTGGGTCTCGGGGAAGCCTCGTTTTTCTTCTCTTTTTTGAGACTCGAGAGTGAAAAAAGTGTCTCATCTCTCGTCGTCGGATTTTCCGGGTATCCTCGATTCTGAATGAATATCGTGGCTTAAAAAGTGCATGTACAGCCCCCGTGTTATTTTGGACGAGTTTTTATAGCCATCGTATCCACGCGAAATGCGTGAGACCATGCGTGGATGTACATATCGAGGGTCGCAGCCCCTCGCGATAGCGAGATGATTTATCGCTTCGGGAGTATCGTCAATGGGCTTCAATGAAGTTGTTCCGATTATTGTTGCGTATTATGCATAGCGGAAGAGAGATGGAGAGGAAGGGGAAGAGAGAAAGGGAGAATTTACCTATCGGAGGGTGCGTTGCATATGCGATTCGATCATTATCGGTTCAAGGCCAAAAAAATAAACGAGAGTTCTGCGGCGATTCTCCTAAATGGATCGAACGATCGGGTAATCGCCTTTTTTTTCAGGTCCAGAGGGGGATGAGAATAAAATCGTTGGCAGAGCAGATTCGATCGAACGATCGTTACCCTCCCTTAAACAGGGAGCGTTCGGGTATCGCGTGTGTATTTATTATCGAAGATGATGCACAACCGGGCGTGGCGTTACCGCACATATGCAGGCGTGATTGAAAAAAAAAAAAAAAAAAAAAAAATCTGTACGAAAAAAAGGTACCCTCGCAAGACCCTGTTCTTTTTCCGCGGTTAAACTTTTCGTATAATGTATATATTAAATATGCGTTCACGGGCGCCAGGAACGTCAGGAGAAACGAGGATGGAAAAGACAAAATAATCACACATGGGGTGTGTGCGTCTCATCCGCGACATCTGTCCGTCAAAACAGCCCAAATACGTCCGCACACACACACATTTTCGAACCGGAAGCGCGGGCGGAAAGACAAAATACACCCAGCGTTCGACGTTAATTGCTTCGATAAAGTGTAAATAAACAACGTATCATCGAACTTGATGCTCCTTGTCGCGATAAGAGACGCGCGTCTGTCAATCTTCAGAGGCTATACAAAAGCAGGCTTCTTTTACGACGAAGATTCAATTTTTTCTCCCGCGGATGGAATATATATACGCACACGTACATCGGCGCTTACTCCTCATCGTGACAAATCGCGGCCGGAGGTTCCGAGTGCGGACTGGAGAAAAAGAAAAAAAAAAAAAATCGAAAGACACCTTCCGCCCGATCTGTCACTCGTTTTCCTTGAAAAATACATTTCTCTCTGGAAATTCCTGTTTCCCGAGGGTTTTTTTCCTTCGATGTCCTCGTCACCATTTCTCCAGGGAATACCGCAGTCTTTTGACGTTTTATAGATGTGTATTTTTTTTTTTTTTGACAAATTAGGACCACGCGATCTTTTCGCCACCGTTCCGCAGAGGGACCGATAATTCGGGCCTCGTGCGTGTGCCACGTAACAGCTCCCTGTCGAGGAATTAGACACATTCTTTTGTGGGTACACGCCCGTTTGATGAAAAACAGCAAAATGCGGGGGCTATTAATTATACGATTAGTCAGAGGAATGGACATATATGCGTGTGCGCTTCTGTTTGTACAAATGAGTTTGCCGTTAACGTTGCGCGCGTGCGTCACGTGAATTGATTAAATTAACCCGTTAATTTGGACATGCCCATCGTCAATACGACGCGTATACATGTGTGTACATATGTACATGTGTACACTCGGGTATTTGCCTATACTTGAGCTTCTGGCGCGTGTGGTACGCCGCATAATAGCGTTGTTGCATTATATACCCCCATATATGTGGTTTATACAAAGTTGGGATATTGAAAACGCACACACACACACAAACACACACACATTTGTGTTGTGTTTGTATGGAAAACGCCGTAACACGATCCACAAAACGCCGGTGAGAGCCGAAACGTCATGTGGCGAGAGGCCCTCCGTCTGTCCGCCGAAATATTCCGACGTTCGGAGCAGGGTGGGTTGAGGCTAAATGCTGTGCGATACATGCATGACTTCGGGGTTGTTACACGCCGGCGATACGATGACATGTATTACGGCAGGATATTTATAGAGCCTGAGCGGATCGTATGAAAACGGCGCTGTTACAGCAGGCGGGTTTCACTCGGCGAAAAAGGGACATTGTATCGTCGTCAATTATAGCATATATATCGTGATGTATGATGAATATACATTTGCGAGGAAATTAAGTGGCGCGAATGAATAACGAGAGCATGAAAAACGCACGCTGCGCGCTTTCGCCGAGCGAGCGAAAGGTTCGCTCGCAGTGTTTTTCTTGTTTTTGCAGCGCCCGGCATGAGCTCCGGTTCTCGTTGAAATTGAAACGTTATGTATCCTTCGTCGTCTCTGTTTCGTAATTGTCGATTATTAAATTTCCCGTTGCACGTATATGAAGACGGGTATATGCGGGAGAGGGCGGGGAAAAGAGCGCAAAGACGATGATTATGCTGTGGACGAAGTGACGATGATGATGATGATTATAATTATTGTCTTTTCGGAGAGGAAACCGGTTCAAAGTCGCGTTCTTTTTGACTCGACGTGGATTTTCTTCGGAATCTCGAAGAATCTCGTAGCAGATGGTTTTTTTTCAATTTTCGTGCTGAATTATTGACTTTTCGATAAAATATCGGCGTGTTTCGTTATCAGCGGGAAAAAATACATCGATATAGGCTAGGAAATTCAGTTTTTATGATTGAACGTTTTTCGTCATTTTTTGCCAAAATGAGTCGATCCACTAAAATACTTGTCACTTTTTTTCTACTTGCGATAGACAACCAAACTTGTGCTTATTCTCTTCGCAATAGAAGAGGCTTCAAAATGCCGTTTGGTTCATGTAGATATCTAGTTTTCTCGATTTTTGGCAGATTTTTTAAGTCTGACCATCGATTTTCGCCAATTTTCCCATACATACGTTGCGTATTTGCGTTTTTTTCGCCGATTTTCAACATCGATTTTGAGGGTGAAGCAATGTAGCTATCGACATTTAACTTTCACCATTGTCTAAGTCTACTCCAGGGCTATCCAAAACACCCCCAAAAAGTCTATACAGCTCAATTAGGCCGCAAGTTATGACCATTTGAAATTTCGACTTTTTCAGGATTCTGGCAAAGTGGCCAAAAATGACGAAAATTTTCTTTTTCAAATTTCCAATCTTTCAGAAGCTTATCCGATCGGAAATTTCCCGCTGATTACGAAACCCACCGACTTTTTCCCGAAAACTCGAAATTTCAATGGGAAAACGCAAAGAAAGATGTCGCATTGGCTCAAAAATACCAATTCCGAAAGTTTCACGCGTATTTATTTGTTTCATCTCTTCAAACGTGTGAGAAATGTATTAGACGACACGCGTCCAGCTTGTACGCCCGGAAGGGACAGATTTCAGGCGGGCGTTGTATTTATATATAGAATTCATATATTGATCTGATTCAGAGACGGATGATGCTCTCACACCTGTTTATATTTATATTCCTACAGCAGTGTGTGTTCGAAGATCAATGGACCATATCGATCGTTCTGTCCATCATTCGCTTTTACCCAAATGTTTCTCTCCGGCAATAAAGATGAGCAGAGTCGCGGAGAGAGTCTAAGAAAACGAAAGAAGAAATGTCGTCATTCGTCATTCTCGTTTCGCCTCGTTATTCCTCCGGAATTTTTTCGGGGATGAAAAATAACCCGAAACTCCGTTTTGCACGGTGTCTCGTTATGATTCGGCAGTTTTCATCCATCCGTAAAACGTCCCTATCGAAATAAAACAGTCAGCGAGCTTTCTCGTCAGAGCGAACGAAACCTACATCGAGATGAGCGAGAGAATGCTCTCACGGACCGGCACTGGAACACCCAAAAGTCCCATATATTTTATCGTGATCCTTTTTGGCTCACGAGTTGTTTACGCGATGCGTGCTTTTAACAAGGGTTGAGGAATCTTGGTGTCGTATTTTTTTCGAGCGCGTGCATCGTGGAAAAAAATGCAGCTGCGTCTCCAGATGCGCCTGTGCGGGCATCGCCAGGAGTCGGAATTTCGTGGGGGAGCAAAGAGGAAGGCGCACATCGATGATGCGTTCGAGGCTTCCGCTCTGTTCTTACTCTCATCCCTGCAGCAGCATCAGCTTGAGAGCTCACGAGAGATACAATTTTATCGATGAAAAAAAAAAGCATCAAGGCTCAACGTCGTCTCCATCTCCGCTGCTATCGAGCCAAAAATACAGGCGCCATGCCCACGGGCAACATCTGCGCCCTCACGTAGAGTTCACAGCCTCCGCGTCCACTTTCATCTTCCAAGGAGCGTATCGTCTCCTCTCCCCCCGTCTGATTCGCTTCTCACGCAGCATCCCCATGCACCAACCGTACGAAATTGCGCGTAGAGATTATATCCCGAATGCCGCAGCATCTCTTTGAACTTTGGTCCAATTGTGTGTTACAGGCGGCAGCAACTCGATCAATCGGTCTACTGCGAGCAATCCGACACCCGCCGGAGCGAGATTCATCAGCAGGATGATCGTCGCAACGAGACGCGGAGCACTCCGGACAAGGTGAGCGATCGGTTGAAACAAAATTCTCCATTTTCATCTCGAATCTTCGTCTTTCAACGTTTTTTGTATACCGCAATTTACAGAACACGACGCAGGATCTCTTCGAGCTTCTCGAGAGGGTACAGAGTTCGCGCCTCGACGATCAACGCTGCGTACTGCCTCCTTACTTCTCGCAGGTGAGTCACCCTCGTTTTCTTTTTCGTACGAGCTTTATTTCGCTGTCGAATGTCGAACAGCTGATGCGTTCGCTCGTCCGAATGATCGTCGATGTGAACTCGCGGCGGGACACCCTCGTACGGTTATGTTTCACCCTGCTCGTGCGGCTCGCAGTTTGATTAAACTTTAAATTACACGTTTATTGTATTCAAGAAAAAGGCTGCTCGAGCGTCTGACTTTTTATCGCAAAGACGATAAAAATTCAATCTCCCGCGAGGTTTGACGCGAGTTTAACGAACGTCTTACGCGGTGCGTGAACGTGCGCATGCAGACGCGAGCTCGAGATGAAATTTGTTTGTTACTTTGTGGGAGTGAGAAAATTTTTCATAAAAATTTCATGAAAATTGAGCCTCCCTCGCGTCAGAGTGTACACGGACCTTAATGTCGTCTAATTTCCCTGGAGTTTAGCGAGAGCGACGATTCGTCCGGGCGCCGGGTAACATAAAAATTTACGAGAATTAACGCGCGCGTCCGCGGATGCTGCGGGTCCGAGAGGATCAACGGTCCAGCGATCTTTCTCTCTCTCTGGCTTTTTCTTCGTTGATTAACTCGTGGATTAACGTGGGTCGAAATGTATTACAGAGTCTGCAATCGCGATCCGCTTTTCTCCGCGTGATATTCGTCCCGAAACGAGCCATAAAATCTCAACATTCGGAGATGAAATCTCGAATTTTTCAGCGGGAAAGTAGAAGGGAAAAGCAGATACACCCCGGGGGTTCCCACGCTGGACCAGTCGCAGCGTTAATTTGACAAATTTTTCCTCGTGACCGCGCGCACCCCTGCGCGCTTGTCCAGCATCCTCCCTCCTTTCCCGATCGATCTTTTCTTTGCTTTTCATCTCATCCACTCGCATCATTATGTCGCGCGACGTACACGACACACTGAGAATCATCGAAAATCAGGATCGAGTCACGGATTAATGACGCGACGCGATTCGCACGCGTTGAGCGATGCGGAAGACTCTTTAGCAGCTTCACGCGCGTATTTATATACACATACGTACGTGCGCGTATCCGGTGGCTCGGAAAACTCGAAGATGGATGAAGCAGCAGGATTTTTCACGCTGCAACGGGCATCGGTACGTGTCTCTTTTTCCGCAGTAGCTGCGCACGAACCGTCACGAATCATTCAGTCACGGTCAGTTAAAACGCGTTCCAAACGTCATTCGCGCGATTGCCCTTCGCCTCGCGCACGATCATTCATTTTTCTCCGTTGCGCCACTGCGCGCGGGGCTCTGGCCAGCATCTCTCGTATACATTAACACGCAGTTTAGTTTGACGCGAGCTCGTCAATCTGAAAATGACCGCGACTGTCCCTTCCTGCTCGGGAACGTGCCGGTCACGCTTTTTTCTTCCCTCCAACATATACCTATGTACATATATATCGCATTTATATACTTTGCATGATCCTCCGATGTCCCATTACGCGTGAAAAAATTCCATCAATTGCAGACAACGTTTCAAGTGGAACAACGCGCGAGGAGGATACTCAAAAACCGCCGCGACGCGAAGGTAGAAAAAAACAGTCCGAGCCCCGCGATCAGCTGATGATTTTTTCTTCCCGCGCGCGATCAATCTTCCTCCTAACATCTGCAGGTCTTTTTTGCTCGACGAAATTCGCCACACATGGATTTACCATTTGCCAAATTCGTGCCGGGAGTCGTCGCTCGCGGTGATTCGTCATTTTTCATGACTTTCGGAATCATTTTCACACATTCGTCATTGTTGTATCATCCGGAATTGCTAATCGATCGTTTTGCTGCCTAATTGCCGGTGGAACAGGACGATGGCGGTGCTTGTTGCCGATCGAGACTCGATTTACTCGCTGGTTTTTTTTTTCTTCTCGTTTGCAACGAGCGTGGGGCAATTACTCGATTCATTCAATCGTCCTCCATCTTTGTGACCATCGGCTCCTACTCGGAGCAGCGATAGCGAGAGAGAGAGAGAGAGAGAGAGAGAGGGAGGAGAAAAAGATAATCGATCGTTGTTATACTCCCATGCTGTGTGTGTGTGTTTCGTATCTATTTCTGATGAAGAATCAAGTCGGGGTAATGGATTTTCTGGGGTCCCATTACGAGCGAGAGAGGGAGAAAGAACGAGAGCGATTGCGATGATCGAAAGAGGGATAATCGACAGCTTCGCTGAATCGTTATCACGAAGATGAAATACATTCGATGCGTGTATATTAGGGTGGTAAAGAGTCGATTCTCCATGACCTTGAAGGTGCCACACCAAAAAAATGGTAATTTTTGACTCAAGAGACAAAAAAAAAACATCCTCCATCCGGAGGCTTTGGTGCAAAATTCGTCAATCGGATTCGTCGCTGTTCGAGGCATTTTTAAATATTCCATTGCCGTAAAAGTATGAAAATGTCGATTTGAGATTAAATACTCTGTCGGACAAGAAGGTAGAACGAAATCGCACGTTTGGGGGTGGAGAAAAAATTTTTTTTTTTTTTTTTTTTTTTTTTCGAACCATCCTAATGTTCTATATATATCGTGGGTAATAATAGATTGCGTATTCTCCTCTCGCTCTCGCTCTCTATCTGGCCTCTTTCGCTCTGCAGTGACCTCTGGCAATGTGAATTCTGAAAATGATGAGCGAGCCATATCCGATCTTTCGACCGTCCCGTTCCCCTTTTCTCGCAAATTACATCCCCATTGGATTAGCCGGAAATTTGCATGAACGCTGGCCGATCCTAGGAGGGAAAACGAACGCGAGTCACATTGTCATTATTGTTATTTTTTCAATCTCTCTTCATCCATCCTCTTGGTCCACAATCGCCAGATTCGACCTTGAGAATTTGAAGAACGCGATAAGAAAAAATATGACGCCGATACGATTTTAACGCTCGAGGGCCCGCCATTGGCTCGCCGCGGCCGGAAACGTTCTTTTTTTTTTTTTATCGCGAGTTCGCATATGGAATATTCGTCATCGCTCGCGATTCAAAAATATTCACGGTCGCATCGACGAGAAGCCTGTCAATGAATTTTACAAGCCGTCTTGTGTTCCGAGACATCGTCCGGAATGTCCGCAGAGCCACAGGCCCGCTCGTCCGGCTTCTGCATCCGCGAAAATTGCCGGTATCTCGCGTTTTTTCCCTTTTTTTTTATACAAAGAAACGCGCGCGTACCGCGAAGCGAAACGAGCGAGAAAATTGGTCCGAGTGCGATTGCGGAACACGTGGCTCTTTATGTACGAGCGCAGTCGCGAAAAGAGGAAAAAAAAACGCATTTTTTTCAAAGTTCCCATGATGGTTTTGTATTTTTATTTCGTCCCGCGGTGGACTCATCCGGTTTCGTAAGACGCGAGAGCTTCATGTGTTCGCCACGTGATGCTGGACCAATTTTTTCTTTGTCGCGGACCATTTTTTTTCGCGAAGAATCTCCGAGAATGTTTTTTTTTCCTTTCGGCTCGAGAACAAACGCTGATACGAATCTGTGTTTTTTTTTCTTGGTGCCTCGGGCGATAAGTCAGAGAGTGACCTTGTCGACGATCGATCGACTTTTAAAACACACTGCCGTCGGTATGTAGGAACTCTATTGCATCTCTGGCTGATAACGTAGAGCGCTGCACTTCCTTTTTTTCTCTCTCACCGCTCTTTTAGCCGCAGTCGTTCGATCGTGCAAAGCCACTTCCGGTGGGGTGACCACAAGGTCAGTCTCTGACTTATGTGAATTTTTTTTTCACAATTGATCCGCGGACCATTTTTTTTCGCGAAGAATCTCCGAGACTGTTTTTTTTTTCCTTTCGACTCGAGAACAAACGCTGATACGAATCTGTGTTTTTTTTTCTTGGTGCCTCGGGCGATAAGTCAGAGACTGACCTTGTCGACGATCGATCGACTTTTAAAACACACGGTCGTCGGTATGTAGGAACTCTATTGCATCTCTGGCTGGTAACGTAGAGCGCTGCACAGCCTTTTTCTCTCTCTCACCGCTCTTTTAGCCGCAGTCGTTCGATCGTGCAAAGCCACTTCCGGTGGGGTGACCACAAGGTCAGTCTCTGACTTATGTGAATTTTTTTTTCACAATTGATCCGCGGACCATTTTTTTTCGCGAAGAATCTCCGAGACTGTTTTTTTTTTCCTTTCGACTCGAGAACAAACGCTGATACGAATCTGTGTTTTTTTTTCTTGGTGCCTCGGGCGATAAGTCAGAGACCGACCTTGTCGACGATCGATCGACTTTTAAAACACACGGTCGTCGGTATGTAGGAACTCTATTGCATCTCTGGCTGGTAACGTAGAGCGCTGCGCAGCCTTTTTCTCTCTCGCCGCTCTTTTAGCCGCAGTCGATAAAGAAGAAAACTACTTAACCGGATTACGATACAGAGCGCGCATCCTGTTTCAACGATTCTTTCACAAAGCTTTCGTAAAAAAAGACCTAAAATCATCGATCGTCAAATCCGGAAATCCAGAGCCAAACAAACAGCCCGCGGGTTTAAAAATCGACCGAGATTTCACAAACGCGTTGAACACGATGAGAAGAGAAAAAGCATCGCCCATGATGGAGAAGGTCGCCTCGAAAGGGATGTACAAAGCCACTTCCGGTCGGCCGTCACGGCCGCACCGGAAGTCCCGCTCCGAACGCTCTTTGCTCAATTTCTTCGTTATAAAGCAACTTTTAATCCTCCCATCTCGTCTCTCTTATTCTCGCTCGCGTGATTCTTTTTCTCCTCAATCTGTCGGTGTCGATTTTACACGGAATGTCCGATATGCACGTGGCACTCGTAAAGCAACGAGTGTATATTTAGTTGCCGCGAGAATACGAGTCCCGGTGCATCACCGTGAAGATCGTAGATCTCTCATGCGTGTCTTTCATGGATTGTTCGAATGCTCCCCGTGCGGGATTTTTATGCGCGCTCGCGTCCTGCCCGAACGATCCCGAGCGAGCATACATTCACGTACAGAGAAAGATCATACGATGCTTCTTGTTTTCCACCACGGTCACCAAGCATATGTAATAATATACGATACATACACACACGCTACGAACGAAACAAACGCGACGCCGAGCGGAGATTTCCGCTTCGACGACTCTCGAAGACGTTCCACGAAGATCGAAAAAAGAAAAAAAAAAACATCAATCATTCGGAAAGCAGATTATTTTATCCTCCAACGATTTTTCTCGTACCCGAATTTGCTTTTCAATCTTTTTTCTCGTCATTTCCGGTGCGGAAAGGTTGAAATAACGCGTGCGATACAACGTTACCTCCAGCTGGTATTTTCGCACCAGATCACTTTTATATACACGCAGAATGTAAACACGCACTCATTATCCTTGCAATTTACGTACCTAATGTATGGACGAGTCATACGTTAGGTATATACACGTTATATAAAATACGAGTACGTCAAGTCGTCGCCGCATGGCCGAGTGTGAACGCGACAGCGAGTTTACATTGCGTAAAAGTGTAGCTGGAAGCGAAAAAAATCAAACGTGATTTTCAAGCAGCTCGCCTTGCCAATCGTGTTTTCTCGAGGATATTTTGGGAGCAGGATTCGGGACGTTGTTGCAAAAATCACGGGAAAAACTTTGACAAGATTCAGAGACGTCGTTTATTGAGCATCGTGCAATTTTACAAAGACTTTCAATTTTGCGATGCAAAAGTGCATGTTTGCGCGTAACGGTGCTATACGTTTTCGCATTATCCGTGTAATTATATACGAGACTAGGCACGTCATTCCATCGCGGTATGAGGAACAAGGACGTATGCATATTTCATAGCAAAAGGCGATGGTGCAGAAGTCTCATCAACTTGGAATATCCAATAGCCAAAAGGATGTCACTGGAGACGCTGCTGGAGCGTATATCGAAACCCACGAGACACTCCTGGTGGCTCAAGTTTGTCGGAAGATCGCGAAAGGAAAGCTGAAAAAAAAGCTATCGCAGCGGGACGAATACGATCGATCAAATATGAAATCGAAATTCCGAAGAACCCACGACATCATGGGGTTTTATCGGATCTCTCGAATTCGACGCGGATTTACCGGCGTTCCTTGAGGTCGAAATAGTTCTCGGTCCTGGAAGCATATCCGAATAATTTTTCCATCATTTTCAAATTTGTACTTTTAGCGATTAGCTTTTAAACACTCCCTACACGTTTTTCGTGACCCATTTTTATCTGATTTTCCCAGCGTCGCTAGGTACATGCTCAATTACCGAAATTGCGTGAAGATGAATAGGAGCGAGTTCTAAGAGCGAGGAAGGAGACGAAGAGCTTTGATTTTATCAAAATTCCCTGAAAAAGAATGGAAACGAGAGCGCATGACGAGACGCAGGGAATAATTTGCCCGCCCAATCCCGGCGTATCCGGTCCTGGGCGCATGTCCCGCGACACCCGACACTCTCGGAGGCTCCGGTGTCGGGAAATCGGCGGGTGTACAGCAGGAGGCCACGAGGAACGTCCGGCCCTAGTAGAAAAGAAGTCACGTCGTGATGGATTTTTACCGCAAACACAAAAAGGCACCCTCGAAAAATGAGCCGGTAGTTTCTCATCGTCCCGCTGCGGCGCCATTGTCCCCGCCGCCATTACCGCGTGTATCCTACGCGATACTGTCTATGCACGCAACGTAGCGGCACTTGAACATACAACGCACACGCGTAATAAAAAGGAACGCCAGAGCCATACCGACGATGAAGCAAGTCGACCACGAAAGTACATCCGGTCGCTTGTCGTTCGTGGCCCAAAAGTTTCACCGCCGTCTGTGTCGCGTTTTATTCCTCGACTCCTCGCCCTCTCGCTTCTCTGCTGTTGCTTCATTCAACGCCATTTTTCTCCAACCACCTGTCCTTGGACATTTATCAACGAAAAAAAAGATGGCTGAAAGCACGAATGGCGATCGCGACGCGAGAATTATCGTTCGATTCTATTATCGATCTCGATTCGAGCTTTTCTCCAACCACCTGTCCTTGGACATTTATCAACGAAAAAAAAGATGGCTGAAAGCACGAATGGCGATCGTGACGCGAGAATTATCGTTCGATTCTATTATCGATCTCGATTCGAGCTTTTCTCGAACCACTTGTCCTTGGACATTTATCAACGAAAAAAAAGATGGCTGAAAGCACGAATGGCGATCGCGACGCGAGAATTATCGTTCGATTCTATTATCGATCTCGATTCGAGCTTTTCTCGAACCACCTGTCCTTGGACATTTACCAACGAAAAAAAAGATGGCTGAAAGCACGAATGGCGATCGCGACGCGAGAATTATCGTTCGATTCTATTATCGATCTCGATTCGAGCTTTTCTCCAACCACCTGTCCTTGGACATTTGTCAACGAAAAAAAAGATGGCTGAAAGCACGAATGGCGATCGCGACGCGAGAATTATCGTTCGATTCTATTATCGATCTCGATTCGAGCTTTTCTCCAACCACTTGTCCTTGGACATTTATCAACGAAAAAAAAGATGGCTGAAAGCACGAATGGCGATCGCGACGCGAGAATTATCGTTCGATTCTATTATCGATCTCGATTCGAGCTTTTCTCCAACCACCTGTCCTTGGACATTTATCAACGAAAAAAAAGATGGCTGAAAGCACGAATGGCGATCGCGAAAGCTCAATTCGAGCTTTTCGGCTGGCTCATCGATACATAATCGACTTTCGTGATATTTTTATCGATTCCCCGAGGAAACGAGCGAGCCCCGAGGCGATTTTTCGATCTCTCGAAATGTACGAGAACGAGCGCGATGTATTTTCCAGCTCGTGAGTTATTAAAGTCTCGTTTTCTCGCGGGCCACCCGTGCACTCTGTGCTGCAGCCCGAAAGAGTTGAAACACTTTACGGAGAAAGGAATATAAATCAGAGATAATCTCGCGTCTCATCTTTCTCGTGTGTATACAATGTATGTACTCTTCCCGCGAGTACATACGGTAGTACATACTTGCACATAAACAATAAATAGCAAACGTGTGCAACGTCCGACCTGGTGCGTGAAATTAACGCGGTGTATCGGCCATTGTTATTAACGCGGCTTTACCAACACGTATATGGGCCTTGCAGTACGAAACCGGAAGTTCCCACGTTTCCCTACAATAGGAATATATCCGTGACCCCGTATCAGCAGCGATGCCGATAAGCGAGCGACTACGAGGTGGAGGCGCTCTGACGCATCTGTGCCATGTTCCACGAGGAATACACGACGAGCGGAGCAATAACGAAAGCCGAGGACAGGTGTTTTATTGTTGCCGTACACTCGGCAACCACGAAGCTAATTTCACCGATGTTCCATGCAATTCCATGAGAAACGTACATACGCACGCGTTAGGGTGGTTAATCGAAAAACTTGACGTCCCTTTTGGTCGCTTTTTTCAGCCAAAAAAACGCTTTAACCAGATGCTGGCGCATTGGGCCTCAATTTCATCCCATTTCATCAAAGATGGAGAATTCTGACCACCCTAATATATCGTATATATCGTACATCGTACACCGGAAAATCAAACGTGGACTCTCATCACGCTTCCTCCGCGCATCGGCCATCTTTCACCGTGCGAATTGTGACGCGCGAAACGTTCGCGAGAGCAGCAGCCTCTCGTTAAAATACTCAATTAGCCGCCGGGATCGCAATCGAGGTCGCACTCGATGCCGCTGCACCGAATTTCGAGGTTAACCGTGGGCAAGACTTTACGCGCAGCGTCCGCCGCGTTCAACAAGATGGCGGCCGGGACTCTACCGCCGCGTCAACAAAATGGCCGCTCGCGCTCACTCCCTCGCATCGCATCGCTCGCGTTACAAAAACGTTCGTTCTAGTCCCTCGGAATTTTTACGATCGCGGGTACAACATCGATAAGGCAGAATTCTGCGTTTCTCGTGTGCGATCCGTTCGATAAACGGCCTTCCGCACGCTCTTTGCCAAATATACAAAGTTTCGCGTTGTCCCTCGAGTTTTCGTGCCGCTGCTGCCGTCGAGTGTATAATCTCCGCTGGTGTGCCGAGAAGGAATGGACACGGAGAGCTCGCGCCTACAGTAGAACCTCTCGTTGTTTCACGAATAACCGATCGGACCCTCAAACTTTGCTCTTTCCGCAGGCTTTTCGAAGGAAAAACCTCGATAAAATCAGAATATTCTCGATAAAAGATATTTCTCAATCTAAAAGATGGTCCCAACTGTACCTCGAGACGAAAATTCTGCGGATCCTCGTGGATGCCACGACTGGGAGATTTTTCCAAAAAAATATCCGTTATGAAAGCTTCTACTGTATATATATATATATGCTGTATCGGAACGACATGGAACGAAGACGATGACTACGACGTTGGGGGACGCGACGGAGGAGGGAACGAAAAAGGCACACAACCGTGTTTCCGTCTCTTTCCCTCTTCGTCCGTCTCTCACTGTCACTCGCATCGCGGAGCGTAGCTCGCCGCGGTATATCCTCTCTTCTGCGGGCATACAATTCGACCCCGCTTCAGTATCGTTTCTGCACTCGCGCGTGCGAGTCGTGCGTTCCGTGACGTGAAACCCGAGAGCGGCGCGAACATACGTACGTACGTGCGTACATCTGCGGACACAGCTGCGTTTCATTTTTTTTTCGTCCCCCCCCCCCCCCCTCGCGCTCTTTTTTACATCTCGTCGATTCGCGCGAGTGAACGGTGATAAAAAAGAGCGAAACGGAAAAAGGAATAATCGCGAGTGCGCGCGATCTTTCGATCGCAAAAAGCCGCGGGGGAAGAAAAGAGTCGTTGGAAACGACAAAAAAAAACGGAGCAAAAGTTGGTGCACGTGTTTTCCGCGATTGGAGCGAGATATTTGGATCGTACGCGTTTATATCGCGAGGAGAGGCTCGCGAGCCGGGTAAACACTTTCTATTTTGACCTCGCGTCTGCTGCAACGAGAGGATACGAGTGCGAGAGCCAAGAGGAATAAATATTCGCGCGAGAAGAAATTGAACGGGAGAGAGAGATGAAACGCGGAGAGCGCGAGAGGCGTAGGTGTTGCTCCGAGTGAATGTATGTATTTTGCATATTATTTTCTCTCGATGATCCGCGAGCCTCGTTCTTCTCCTCTCTTCTCCGTCGATGATCGCGAGGAAAGCAGCGTTTTTCGTCAAAATCGCGAGAGCAACGTCCGGAAAGATTCCTCGGGAGAAATCGCGAGTACGAGAGGACTGCCGATGCGTTTGACATTTTCGAGCGACTAAACTGCGTTTTTGAGGCATCGAGAGCCAGCTGATTCACTCTCTCTCTCTCTCTCTGGCTGACCCCGCGGTCCAGCATCGGGAGGCTGCGAGGATCTCAAGAGCGAGAAAGAGAACGTTCCGCATTTCGATTCGTGCTCCTCCTCGAGTACGCTCTCGAACGTCGAACGGCGGGGTGCGCGACGAAGCCCGCGGAGGGAGTGGATAAACAGCGCGAGAGGAGAGCAAAGACGAAAAAACGAAGGGGTTCGAGATAAAACGAACCGAGTGTATTTAAAGAATCGAGAAAAATAGTTTCTCCGGAGGAAAATCGCTCCTCGGTCTTCCGCGACTCGAAATAAGAGGTTTTGTTGTGTATTTTTTACGTCCGAGCGATTACGAGCCTGCTCGTCGTACCCGCCGCGAGTTCCTTAACCCTGCTGGCTTTGCACGAGCACGCCGCGAAAGGATCGTAAAAGAGCGTGAGAAAAAAGCTCGAGCTCGAAATCCCCCGAGGGAAAAGAACGAGAAAAACAAAAATTGCCGACAACCCGAGGCTGAAAATCGTCAGAATGCAAAAACCGGGACGTCCGGTTGCGTCGTTCGACATTTATTCATCGATGGACCGGAAGGAGCCGTCGAAATAGCCGGTGGACGGAATTAACAAAGACGCGAAGATTGAGAAATCTCCCTTTTTCTCTCCGCGCCTTCGTTTCGCGCCTGTTTTTCTCCCCTCCTTTTCATTACTTTTCGCGAATTTGCAAAGTGAGTTTACCTAAAAGTTGCTGTCATGATGGGTGTTTTGAGATGGAGGCACGATCTCAGATCGGACGCCGGACAACAGCAGCAGCAGCAGCAGCAGCAGCAGCAGAGGAACGCGGGACAGTCGCACACGAACACGCTGACGAAATTAGTCACGCAGGTGAGAGAGGAGGAGTTCGTCGTAAAGTCATTTTGAAATTTCGTTCGCGCAATGCTGCCTTGAAAAAAAAATACCCCGCATTCCTCGCGCATGCACACGCTTTTTTTTTAAAACACACGGCGATTTTTACTCCAATTTGATTTTCCGGAAATATCGCGAGCGAAAGTAGACAGGCTCTTTTGAATTCAGATTTTGATTTTTAATTGCCAATTTTTCTTCGACTCCGATAGAATTTTCTCAAAAGATTCCGGACGAGAATACACTTCTTTGATAATATCGGGAAACTATGAATGAAAATTTCAAATTATGGCACGTGAATAATTTTTTTTTTTTTTCGTATGCGATTACAAGTGACTTATTTTCTTTCACGAATTTTCTCAACGATATTCAACACCGCGAGTCCTCCCGGTCGTCGCGTTCCTGTTTACGAACCTCGACGTAGGTAGCACGGTTCTCTCTCTCTCTCTCTTTCCCTCCTCGTGCGCTCTCCTCGCTGCATAAAGCGACCTGCGATTTTTCCCTGAGCGTTGACCGTTACGAGCCTCTTTTCATTCCATTCAGGATCCCCGACATGATACATTTTCCCACGACGTTGGTTGTCAGGAGGTCAATATCGGAGGCAAACGCACGGGAGCGCGACATTGTCAAATTCATACAAATTTTTGCAATTCTTTCCCAAAGAATTTCACGATCGCGATAAAGCGAAAATTTCAGAAAAAAACCCGACAAAAGTCCCCGAACGATCTTGACAAAACATATTTTTCTCGACAAGCACGAGGACTGGAGAGGGCGGTGGAAAAACAAAAAAAAACGATGAATTTGCTCTCAAATTCTTCGCTCTGTTTGACGATCTCAGCTGCGAATGAATCTTGAGAGGAGGGAAAAAAAAATCGATATAAATTTTTTATTTTTCTTTTCTCTGCGATTTTTTCTTTTTTTTCCCCTCCGCGACACGAGTCCATCGAGTTCCGTCGTCTCTCGGCAAAAAGGGTGAAGCAAATGCGTATTACGATTTAGGGGTCTGTTTCCGTCCCTCTCGTCGCGATTCACAGTACGGCCGCGTCTCTCTCTCGTTTCGATTCTGCACTCGAAAGCGATGCTCTTTAAAACGCGCACAAACCTACACAAACACGAGCGTGCACGTGGAGTTTAACGCTTCAGAGTCCTACTTTCTCGTGTCCCACTGATACACTGGATTTTACATTATGGCTTTAACGCAAACTTGATTATTTTCATTATTATAAAACGTCAGCTGCGATGGGAGGCTCGAAAGACGAGGCTCGTTAGCGGAACGCGCCGGCATAATGAATAATTGCTCGATATTCCGATTAGCCATTTGGAGAGAGAGGCTCGAATATCGATTTTCCGCACCTCGCGCTTCGAGCTCGTACATTAGGGTGGTCGAAAGAAAAAAAGATCGAAACTACCATCAGCGAAATCGCTCGATTTTCGTCGAGAGACGTTTTAAAATTGGCACCGCGATGCTTTTACCAAAAAAAAACCCATTCGAGTGTCTCAAATCGAGAACGAACATCAACGCGGGATACACCCCGAGGATTTCGTCGTCGGTCGAAAACTACCCCTTTTTTCGGGGGTGGAAGCTTGAATAACCGAAGATTCGACTTTTTTCAACCACCCCAATGCGCACTTGGCTATAAACACGTTTTTTCATGCCTATAGTGGCTGCTGTGTGATTTGTACAAAAGGAAAACGAGAGTTCATTAAAAATTGATCGATCGCCGCGTGGTATAGTGCGTATAATTGAGAGAAAGAAAGGGAGCCGGTGGGTGACTCGTCGTCGCGTTGATGGCGTTGACTCTCGACGATGTACGAACGTGTACATTAACGATCAAAGATGGCGGCGAGTGTACGCCATGAGTTTTCAACGCGAGACAATTGGCCTCAATTTCGTTTGAACAAATTCTATATTCATCTTGGCGATAAACGCGCGTTTGCGTTTCTTTTCTCGCTGCAGCGTTTTCTCCACACGTTCGCGTCTGTATAGCGCGGCATTTTTTCCAGAGACTCAAACGACCGCGTTGTAGTTGGAAACGCGTGCTCGGATAATCGTACGCGACAATGCGTGCGTGTAAAAAGCCATTTTTAGCCTGGCGATCGTTAATTCGAGAGGGCGATGAAAAAAAAAAGAAAAAACGCACGGGAAATTTGTATTCGGCGCGAAATCATCGGTCACGCGACGCGCCGATCCTTCGAAC
Organism: Heteropelma amictum; assembly: GCA_959613375.1. NCBI lineage: Eukaryota > Metazoa > Arthropoda > Insecta > Hymenoptera > Ichneumonidae > Heteropelma > Heteropelma amictum. The sequence goes on from OY390726.1 coordinate 14,330,353, forward strand.
GTTTTCTCGCGCGAGTCGAAGAATAAAAATGAACGAAAAAAAAAAAAAAAGGCGAGCATCGACGCGCGCACCAACGATCGATCCTTCCGATGAATCATCGCGCCTTCCGCGTGAATTAAAACGTGTCGATAGAAATTCATCGCTTTCCCGTGCACTTTTTTTTCGAATTGACGCCTTCTTTTTTCCGCACGGACTCGCGAGATGATTATTGAAAATTAACGAACAACGAGAAATTACCGAAGCTCCCGAGGCAAACGCTGGCTTAATGTCGAGTGAAAAAAAATACAATCGTGTCGGAAAACGCTGGTGTATCGTGAAAAAAAAAAGCGCTCGTTAAAAATTGCTCCGCGACTGTCGGCGAAAATGAGAAAAAGAAAAAACGTTTCCAACGTCCGTCGATTAATTAACATATTATCGTCACGACTTTGCGCGACATTCTTCTGGCTCGCGGGAGGGGGGGAAAGTGTACGAGAGATAAGAAGATAAGACTTTCGACTGACCTGTATACAGCGTATCTAAATAAATGTACATTTCATTTATCGTCTTGTTGCTCAAGCCTCGAGCTTACGGGCGGCGGTGTGGTTTTTAACGAAAGAGGGATTATTTTTTTCGAAAACACACTCTTTTACTCCGAAATTGTGTTTTGTGCGACGAATTTTTCTTTATCTTCACTTTTTTTTCGATTTATTCATACGGGTTGGAATATTGCCGGAAACAGAGAATTTTTTTTTTGTTTCCTGTCTTGGTCCGATGAACAACCGCCAATGGAATTACGAGGGCTGTTTAAGCGGCGACAAGGGAGCCAGGAAACGTACTCGAGTATATACGTTGGCGCTCTTGCTTCTCTCTCTCTCTCTCGCTCTATCTCTCTCGGGCTCTCGGGCTCTCGGCCAAAACCCTAAAACCACCAGGTGCAGAGGCAAGGTAAAAGTCCTCCAGCCGAGAGTCCCAAAGATCCACCCTCTATGCGCTTATACACGCGTCCCGCACCTGGCCCTGTATTCCCCATTTACGGTCGACCGAATAACCGGCAAACCAAACATGAAAAAAAAAAAAAAAACACCAAGCGGAGCGAAATCGTGCTTTGTACAACTCGGACGTACAGGGTGTCCAGAAAATACGCGTCCAGCGTACAAAATGAAAAGTCAAATTGACGGAAAAGTTTGACACGAAATACATCTTTGGTTGTTGTTTGATCGAATAATTCAGACACCCTTAATGGATGACACTAGTTATTCTTCAAAATATACTTCGAGGCGATACTTTTTTCATGAATTCTACAATGTCACGAGTCGCCGGGAAGGCTGTACTATACGGGGAGGCGATGTTGAAAGGCGAGGGAAAACCCGTCCCGGCGGAGAGTCCCGCGAGGGGCAGCCTCGAGTGCCGCTAATAAAGAGATCTGGGACTCATTACCGATTTGAGAAAATGAGAATTTCGAAACGAGGCCGTGACCTTGAAACCGTACACACATGTATAAGCGTTCCAACGAGCGATCGATCAAAAAGAGAAAAAGTGAACGTCGGCGTTGGGGTCCTGCACGTATCGAGAGAAAAATCCTATGATTTTTCCGACGTGACCTCATTTGTTACTAAAACGTTGCGTATACATATGCGCACACGCGCGATGTCCGCAAGAGAGAATGACGCGTGAAAACGCGACCGCGTTTCTATTATAACGAACGCGATCGGTATTACACTCACGTCATCGATGAATTTCGAAGATGTCGCTCGATTGACCTTTTTTTTTCGATCGCCGAAAATCGGTGCGCTTTTTTCTTTCATCCACGATCCGCATTGCATTTTGGTACTACATTCCCGCGGGGTCTGGGATGAAATGACGATCGCGAAGCTGCGTAACAACGTCCGGAAACTCTTTACCCTCTCTCTCTCTCTCTCTCTCTTTGTTTGTTGTATCTGCACAAAACGCAAGAGAGAATGACGCGTGAAAACGCGACCGCGTTTCTGTAACGAACGCGATCGGTATTACACTCGCGTCATCGATGAATTTCAAAGATGTCGCTCGATTGACCTTTTTTTTTCGATCGCCGAAAATCGGTCCGCTTTTTTCTTTCATCCACGATCCGCATTGCATTTTGGTACTACATTCCCGCGGGGTCTGGGATGAAATGACGATCGCGAAGCTGCGTAACAACTTCCGGAAACTCTTTACCCTCTCTCTCTCTCTCTCTCTTTCTCTCTCTCTCTCTCTCTCTCTCTCTGTTTGTTGTATCTGCACAAACCGCAAGGGAGAATGGCGCGTGAAAACGCGACCGCATTTCTATAATAACGAACGCGATCGGTATTACACTCACGTCATCGATGAATTCCGAAGATGTCGCTCGATTGACCTTTTTTTTTTCGATCGCCGAAAATCGGTGCGCCTTTTTCTTTCATCCACGATCCGCATTGCATTTTGGTACTACATTCCCGCGGGGCGTGGGATGAAATGACGATCGCGAAGCTGCGTAACAACGTCCGGAAACTCTTTACCCTCTCTCTCTCTCTCTCTCTCTCTCTCTCTCTCTCTCTGTTTGTTGTATCTGCACAAACCGCAAGGGAGAATGGCGCGTGAAAACGCGACCGCATTTCTATAATAACGAACGCGATCGGTATTACACTCACGTCATCGATGAATTTCGAAGATGTCGCTCGATTGACCTTTTTTTTTCGATCGCCGAAAATCGGTGCGCTTTTTTCTTTCATCCACGATCCGCATTGCATTTTGGTACTACATTCCCGCGGGGTGTGGGATGAAATGACGATCGCGAAGCTGCGTAACAACGTCCGGAAACTCTTTACCCTCTCTCTCTCTCTCTCTCTCTCTGTTTGTTGTATCTGCACAAAACGCAAGGGAGAATGGCGCGTGAAAACGCGACCGCATTTCTATTATAACGAACGCGATCGGTATTACATTCACGTCATCGATGAATTTCGAAGATGTCGCTCGATTGACCTTTTTTTTTTCGATCGCCGAAAATCGGTGCGCTTTTTTCTTTCATCCACGATCCGCATTGCATTTTGGTACTACATTCCCGCGGGGTCTGGGATGAAATGACGATCGCGAAGCTGCGTAACAACGTCCGGAAACTCTTTACTCTCTCTCTCTCTCTCTCTCTCTCTCTCTCTCTGTTTGTTGTATCTGCACAAAACGTAAATTTCATTCTCGGCACACCTTGTATACGTATTGGGATTGTGTGTGCATGGGCGCGTCCAACAATGCCAGTACGTTGAATAATTCATTACGACGTCGACGACGACGAGGAGAGAGTCAGCGACACCCCGTAAGGATCCTCTGATGCCGCTGCGTGTCTCCTCTGCTTCGCCACCGCCATTGCCGCAATCGCGTCTCTCTTTTTTCTTCATCGCGATCCTCGACTCGTCAAAATCCCCGCCTTGTTGTCGAACTCGATCTTTTTTCCAGTTACATCCCCTGCGGATCTTCGCACAGTTTTTTTTGCATTCCCCACGCGCGATTTCCCCCAGACCCTGAAAAATTCCGAGGGGATTTCGCTGGAATCCCGCCGTTATGCTTTTACGGTGATACTCGATGTTGATTCGCTATTTTTTTTTTTCGAAATCACGCGTGTATCACGTACGCTCTTCCTACGTGACTTTATCGAGACTCGCCCTGTTCCGTGACTCTCGCGGTCGATCCTGAACGGGATTAAAATCCAATCGACCTTGGCAACTTTGTTCAACCCGCGCTCAAGATTTTCCCTCGTAGTTTTTCCTTTTCGTATACGTGTTTCTGCATTAATCGCATTGCAACAATCAGGGAAAAGCCTCCGCAGCCTCCCGCACGAAGCTCTGTGGACGGAGAGAAGAAGAGACGGAGCAGAGTCTCCGGTTTTCGAACGGAACGAGACTGGTCCCGGGGTTTATGTACCGTCACGTAATTGCAGTCTTTCATAAATGCCCAGTGTTGGTTTTTATCGATGTCTCTCTCTCTCTTTCTCTCTCGACCATCCTAGATTTCATGGACCTGCTAAGGGTATTAACGGAACGACAGGTTCTCCTCGTATAAGGTTGCTTCTCCGCGTTTCAAAGTGTCTCACGGTGGCCATCTCCCCGGATTTAGTTTCCCATCTATTTTTCTTCGTAGACCCATCGCTTTGCCGGAGTGTCCATTAGGGTGGTTGAAATAATCGTCGAGTCAACGTAGCTCATTTTATCGACGCTAGAAAAACACACCTCCTGCGATGATTTCGAGTTTTCCAATGCTTTTACGCGAAACAAGATGTCTTTTGAACGTCTCGAATCGAGACGAAAAATCATCACCCAATCCTCACCAATTCCTCGTATTTTCGATAGTCAGATGCGAGAATAACATCGAGTTCCGATGGCGAGGAAATTCTACGTTTTTTTCAACCACCCTAGCGTGTACTGCGTTCCCCCGGAGGATCGTACGGATTTCCGATGTTGTATCAACGCACACGAACGGTTTACGCAATGCCGAGGGATGCTGCGCCGTAACGAGGACGCTCAGAGATGCCAGTGGAGATGAATTACGCGCGTACGTACGTACCCCGCGTGTACGAGAGTTACTCGATGTTTGTACACCATACATGTACTATTAGTTTGCCCGGGGGTCGAGTGAGCATAATACTCAGCGTTGCACAAACTCTCTCCTCGTATGCACATCAGCATCCCCTCCGCTCGGGCTCGTCAAGGGTTAAAAAGAATTTTTCTCGGTCTTTCTCATTCATCCCGCACGATTCCTCGATTTTCCTCGTTTCGTCTCGTCTGTATGCAGCACCCTCTCGCTGTCTTTTCCTCCCTCCCTCTTCCTCTTTTGTAGGCAGTTTTCATACAAACGTCCGCAGCATCGGCGTGTCTCTCTCGTTGATGGTTTCAGGCTGAAAAACTCTTCATCTCCCTTGCCAGTTGCGTTATTAATACACCGGAGCTCGGCTGCTGCGACTCTTCTCTCATACCTCTTTAATTCTCTCGTACTCTCGTCCTCTCTCTCTCTCTCGACTTATTTATCTCCCTCATACCCCGTCGCAATCTTCTTTCTTCAGCGACCCTCCGGTCTAGTCGTTTCCGTCTTGAGTACATTTCCTGCTACACCCGACCCCGCGCTTTTTTTCCTTTTTTCACTAACGCGAGACGAAGGTAACGGGGTCCATTTGCTGCAAGAAACCTCCGTGTGTTTTGCCTCGGTGTGTTTCTTTTTCAACTTTCTCATTCCCGCATTTTTTCTTCGCCAGCGGGAGAGTCACGAAGGCGTCTGTTTTTTCTTTTTTAAGAATCTTCATTAATCTCCTTCGCGCGACGATGACTCTCGTCCGTCTCTCGGAGAATCCCATACTGATTCGCCACCGACGAGGAGCCGTTAATAATCGTCAAGGAGACGCGTATGAGAACATGGGAAATAAGTTATTCGCCATCCGTCCCGAATCGAAAATCCGATTTTTTTGGCTTTTGAAGATCGCTTCTCCCAGCATCCGCACATTAACGCTGTATTTGCCCATTTTCATCATCCCTCCGACCTGTACGTCATCTCCAAACCGTCTCTCTCGTTCGCCCCGGAAGATTTGTTTTTCCCCTCGTTCTCACGATGTTTCCTCATCGTCCGCCGCACGCACCAGGGCTATGTATACATATCACACAGATTCCGACCCTCGACACTCGACGTTCCCGTTTCCGCAGGCCTTCCCGCAGGGTCCCTTTGGGTAGGCTCGTCTGGTACGCTCGTCGCACCCCTTTTGCGCGGTCGTGGAATCCCCCAAGAGTATGCGGAAGATCGCAGAGTGCCCGGAGCTGCGGAATTCATTCGTCGCAAAATATCTCCATCGTCGCGAGACGACGTTGAGTTTTGTGGCGAATCGGGGGTAGAAAAATGATACATTTCCGGCCGCTCATCGCGTGTTCCTTATTCCCGTTTTCCGCCGAGTTTTCCCCGGCGATGCTCCGCGTATAACCACGCAGTCTGCCGGTGGGGATTATCGAATTGAGGTGCTGCTCGCGAGAACAAAGTTATGGACGAGAGACGGCCGTCCCTCGGTTTTTATTTTTCACTCGTTTTTTTCCACCCTTTCGTTTAATTCTGTTTCCGCTTTCGTGCTCGTATATATATATATATTCTTGCCAATTTCCTCTCGGGCTCTCGCGAAGCACGATGGGGGGGGGGTTTATCAAATTCAATTGTGCCGGACGTATATTTCTTTCAGTCCGCTCGCCGATATATACCTCGTATACATCGCAGTCCGCGGGGCACCATGGGAGATAAAACGTCGGGGTGTGTTTGGGTTGTGTTTGGGTTGCTTTTCAATGAAATTGACAAAAGAAGGAAAAAGGAGACAAAAAGCGGCTCCTCCACGTCCACCGTGCACTTTTATTAGTTTCCCTTTCTCCCCACCTGGGGCTTATATACCATATCACATGTACACACGTGCAGCTTGTACACGTGTGTTGGTGATACCTGTCCTCTCTCGTTTCAAAGTTCCTGCCGGTCGTTTGTCCACCGCGACTCCCCGCATCCTGAAATTTGAGAAGGACGACAGCGGGGGGAAGAGAGATAAGCCCGGCTGACGTTACACGAGGGAGAAAGTAAAAAAAAACCACCCTTCAACGCGCGTCCCACCCTGTTTGCTCGCGCTGGGTTACCCGAGTCGAGGCTCGGACGACTTTGCACTTCTGGCAATTCGACCGGACATGGGGTGTTGCCCTGCTTCGTGTCTCGCGGAGTATTTGGTTCCGACGGAGGAATCAAAAAAATGGAGTAATCTGTGAGAAAATGAGGGTAATAATGATTATTTTCCAATCGAACAGCCAACTTTTTGTACGTTCCGTATGGTCGCGATTTTTCGTCATCTTCGTGTATCCTGTGCGTGTGGTTTATAGTCCCACGATTCTCGGCGTGTTCCCGCGCGTCGATTGTGGGAATTTTTGCCGCTACACACGTGCACATGTGTGCCAATAAGTGCAAGGGACACCGCAGAGAGGTTTCACGAAAGAGGCACATCGAAACGCATTGTCGATTCGTGGCACGTCAATGCGGCAGCAGGAAACCGATCCCATCCCCCTTATAACCGCGAAACACATATATAGCTTATAAAACAAGCGCAGACACGTACGCGGCGCGAGTTATTTCCACCCCGAGCCCGCCCTTTCATCGAGATTCCCGTGAGATTCGGATGAGATTCTTTCCGGAGAAGGGAGATAAAGTTGGAGGATGCTGCGAGATCGATGACTCGCCGACTGTTTTTCCTCTCGCGAAAGATGGATACAATTGTCCACGGACACATAAATCATCCCTGCGCGCGATCGTTGCCGCCATCTTGGCGAAAATCTAAAAACGGGCCCTTGTCTTAGATCGGACAGCGGAGGAGGAATTTTGCTTTGCTCCAAAGGGAAGGAGGAAGGTCGCCGAAGCTTCGACCAAACGGCACGTCCGATCGTCGTCATTTTCTACGCCCACGCAACAGCCTTACACACTCGATGAGTCACTTCGCGCACAAGAGACTCGTCCGCTTCGGGGCACTCTCTTGTACGCTCGGTTTCTCTCCGCAGTCGTGTCCCCTTCATTTTTTTCGTCTCTCACACTCGCTGCTGTGCGGTCGCGTACCATCACCGGGGATGTATACACAAGCATGTGCTGAAAGACCAAAGAAAGAGGCTATGAGGGGCGGGGGTGGGGGGAGGGGGGAGAGAGAAGAAGATGATCGGAAGTGAAAAAGATGGTCCGGATAAGCCAGCTGGAATCTCGCAATCTTGGCGACCCTCCGGGCGGCTTATTCTCCTCGCAGCCCGCGTTCAAAGGAAGAAAGACCATGGCTATCTCTACCGCAGCGCCCTCTCGATATTTAGTTCAGCGGGAAAAGTTTTAGGCGCTCGGCCTCTCGTGACGCAACCTATCTCGCGCTCGATGTTGCGCGAGCGGGATGATAAAATCGGTGATAAAACGAAGATGCGTTCGATGTTATTGTCGATGCTTGGCGTCGAAGGAAAAGCGCAACTTTGCCGTTTAACGTCGAGCCCGATATTATCGCGTTTGTTTTCTTTTTTCGTTTGAAAATAAAGAGCTTAAGGAAAAATATGGGTATGGCAGTTTGAGTTTGCCGGATCGAAGAGGAGATGCGAGGCGTCTCGATGTTTGCTCACCGATCTCGGTGTGTATGTACTTTGTTGAACCAATATATACATGTGTATACCTGTATTCGTATTCGAGCAAGAAAACGTGTATTGCTCCACTCTCATCGGGGCTATCGAGCGAGAGCCAGCTCGGCGCCTTCGTCGTATAACCGCCCGGCGGCTCTTTGCTCCGCATATACATTTATATGTGTATATACACATATAACATATACATATATGTATATAAACAGTCACGAAGAAAATTGAATCACCCGCCCAGTGTTTGCGAAGGTGCCAGAAAATATTAGATCGTAACGAATGTATCTCGACGTTTACGTGGCGTGGGAACGCCGCTTTTGTTCAACCTTAAGGTACGCAATTTCGTGGGAATAATGTTCCCGAAGAAACAAAGAAACAAATTTGAATTTTTCTCCCAATTATATCGTCTGTTTGTCGTACAAATTTTGAGAATGTTTGTACTCCAAAAGCTGTACGATTTAATAATCGAAATCAAAAAACGAGAAAAACTTTTGTCCGAGAGTCTCGCGACGTTCTCCGCTCGTTGCTTGATTACCTCATCAGCGATGAGCAACGATGGATTATATCGGTCGCTGACAAAGCGAGAACGAAGAAACGCCGCATTAAAGCGGGATTTTTCATCGCGAAAAACATCGCGCGATGTTTGTTTTTGCGCAATATCCTATTTGCTGAATTTTACGCTTAAATCAACAAAATCGTACCGCCGTCGTCGCGTCTTTCGCGTATTTCATCGAGTCGCGAATTAAATTACCACTCGCGTCTGAATAATTTCCGCCTCGGCGTTCAAACGCAGATTTCTTTTTCCTCCGACTTGTATATATATGTATATATATATATATACACACATCTGTATGTACAATAATCATGTGTATGTATATATAATTTACGATCCACGAGAGTTTTGTCTCGGACGCGAGTGGCACAAAGAAAATGTCGAAAGCAGCCTCGAGTTTCCCTCTCGCTTTTCACGATAATTCTGCAATGGGGCACAAAACGCTCGTGCCACCGCAAATGTCCTCATTTTTTCCGGCGTAAAGGAGACACGAAGGAGAGAGAAAAAAATTCGTGCCTCGCGGTGCCCGACTCTTTAAATATTTGTTTTGCGATTAAAGTGTCTTCTCCTCTTACCCGCGAGTGTATAAAAAAAAAAAATGAAAAAAACGAAGGAATACGCGGATAAAAAGCTCGCGGATCGTACAGGAACGTTCAAACTTGAATAATTCGCGAGAGACATTTTTGCGAGCGGATGGGGCGGAAAAAAAAAATCTTTCGAATTTTTTCCATCGGCGAATCGAGCGCGAGAAAAGTGAAATTGACTCGTCAGCTCGCCACACTCTTCTTATCAGTCAGATACGGCGTACGCGAAGAAAAAAAAACATTCATTCGTCTCGCGTCATTTTTCGCCAAGGAGGAGAAAAAAAATCTGTTCTTTCGTTCGACATTATTTTACACGGAAATGAAACGTCGCCGGAGTTTCGTTGATTCTGAGGGACGCTGTGCGAAGAGCACAGACACACACACGCACACTCTGGTACATCGCGAAAGTCTCCCTTAAGGATAGCTCGAGCGAATTGCAGAGACGTTGGATAATCCTCCGAAGATAAAGATCCCGAGATAACTTTGGAGTCCGAAAGCCCCTCTCAAGGTCGCGATGTTTTTCAAAAACCCGTCGCTTTTTCATAATTTTCCCGCGGAAAGGTCAAAAACAATGAAAAACAAAATTGAACGCGCCGAGGGAGCGTGCAGCCGCGCGTGGACCGCGAGAAGGAGGCGAGAAAAGAAAGAAGCACAGGCTCAAAGTTCCACGAGGAATTCCGCAGGTGGTGCGTCGCTGAAAAGGCGCAGACTCTTGAATTACCGAGTGCACATGGCGTATTTCGCTCGAGAAATTCGGGATTTTCATGACCCCGAGAAATGCGAACAGCGGAGATGAGAGGAGCAAACGTGCGTGCGACGAGGGGACAAAAAATGGAATTTCTGATGACTCTGGTGGAAACGCGCTGTGGCATCCGACCATTCACCGATTCGAGCGCTTCTATAAATTCGAGGAGACTCTGCTGACGACCTCCAATCTCTCTCTCTCTCTCTCGCGAGAGAAAAAGCGAAGAAAAAAGGCTGATAAAAGAGAAGGAGAATGAAGGAAGAAAAGTGGAGAAAAAAAAGAGGGAAAAAACCCCGCGATGGCGAAAGGAGCGAATATATTTCCGTTTGCCCTCTCACTTCGTGGTTTCTCTCGATGCCAAATATAACTCGACTGCGGACGCGGGAGCTGCGCTGGCTTGCAACACACGCGGGCTTCAGGAAGCGTTTGCCTCTTGGACGCGAGATGAACGCGGATTCGCAGCACCGACCGAAGGCGTATAACATTCGTGTGGTCCGAAAAAAAAAAAAAAAAATAGCCGGTAGCTTTTTCGGCCAAAATGGCCACAATTTTTTTGCCTCTGACCACGGCACAGCTGCCCCGATGCTGCAGGGTTATTTTCGAGTTTTTTCGCCGTTGAAAAATTTGACTTTTCCCTTTTGGAGCCCGCGTGTACGTTCCACACGCGTTCCGTGGGAGAATCGACTGGAGAAGCATAAGAGACTCTCGTTGACTCTCGCTGGTCTCATCGGTTCGATCGTTCGGGAGAGCTCTCCGATGGATTTTATTTTTAGCGCCGCGAGAGAGAGAGAGAGAGAGAGGGCGTGCGTGAGATATCGAGGCTATGGGCAACCGTTGAGAAAGAAAAAAAAGAGAGCAAATAAATTGGTGCTTCTCTCGTCTAATTGTAGAAATGAAGTCACACACGCAAGCGGAGCCTCCCGCGAGCAAAAAGAGCCCCCGGATCCGCGTTATCCGGCACTCGTGAAACCGTCGGGTATCACAACATTCGCGCCCACTTTTGCGTCTTCCGTATCGTCCGCGATCGCTTTTTCGACGAGCCTTTTGGAGAATCGTGCTTTGCTCGACTCCGCGCAAACACCACGCGCGAGAATCGATGCAACCGACGATTCCCGACCCGTACACCACCTGCCGATAAAACGACACATGTCCCTTTCCCACCCTAACGTTTATTGTTACAAGGGCGCGTGGGACCTTCGTGATTCCGCGCACCTACCCCTATCGTTTCCGCGACCTTCGATAAACACGAAGGAACGTTGGATACGCAACGGCCATGCTCTCCGCTCTCGAAATTGAGCCTGTTTTCCTGGACCGTTTCGACATTGACTAGAATCATTACATACCGCGTTTGATATATTCCATTACGATATATCGTTTATATTATAGTGTAAGAAATATATTTCGTTGCGATTTTTTTGCTATTTTTGTTTGAAAAGAGTTTAAATTTTTCTCGAATTTTTCCTCCAATTTCGCGGGCACTTCCGTCGAGGTTGTTTTTTTTATATGTTCGTCAATGTACGTTGCAGACTTCGAGAGACGAGAGACAACAGCAGCAGCTTCAGCAGCAGCAGCAGTCGTCGACGCCGGGCTCGCAGACGCTCACGCCGAGTCCGTCGCCGTCGCCGGTGGGCGATGCTCCCCTCGGACGCGCTCTCATGGAGGCGGCTCTGCAGCAAGCCGCCTCCGGCACGGGAGTCAACGGCGTCGGCGGCGGAGGAGGGGGAGGCGGTGGATCACCGTCGTGTCAGCAGCAGCCACCGATGGTCGTGACACCACCGGGATACTGGGTCAACGGTACCGATCATCGGCACACCCTGGACTCGGCCGGCAGAGCGTTACTTCCGGCGCAGCCTGCCTGGCAGCCGAGGATCGATCAGGACGACACGGCCAAGTGTTATCGGCGTTTTTTCGTCGGAAGGGTAAGAGTCCATACTTTTGCCGTAATAAAACACAAACATCGACGATTGCATCGAAATTCCTCGCGTTTGCCTCGGGGAAAAAGCCCGGCGTCGGACGAGCTCGCGAGGATCGCGTGGGTTTCGTCGAATCTCCGACACCGACGCTCCGCGGTGGTTTTACAGTTATCCGAGCCGAGAAATCAAGGTCTCCCGTCGCGTTTCTCGAATCGATTCCGTTCGAATCCGCGCGAGATCGTGAAAATTCTCTGACGGACATGGAACCGCGGGGATATGTCGCATTGACGAAGCGCGGGGCGGTTCGTTCACCCCGCGACCCGTTTCTTCCAGGAGATGCGATCTCGTCCTTGCATTTCTCTCTCTCTCTCTCGCTCTCTCTCTCTCTCGCAGAGAGAAACTCAAATTCGACAAGAACAAAAGAATGAAAGGGCGCGTAAAAGCGGTAAGAAATGGCCGTTCCGCGTGTGTGCGCACGCAGCAGCGTAGGTATACTCCGCGGATTGATACAACGCGCGAGTGAAAAAAAAACGTCGGACGTGGGTATGTAATTCTCATCCGCGCTGTCTCGCTCCTCATCCCCGGGAGTGACGGAAGCCGCGGGAGCGAGAAAGAGCGCAAAAGGTGGCTTTACGCGTTTATGTACGACGCACAGCGGGAAAAGAGCACTCGCGCGATGGCGTGGGAGTGGGAAAGTTCTCATAGCACGGCGCTGCCTCGCGTTTCTCTCCTCGAGCGCGGCCAACCTCGCCAGGTTGGCTCTCCTACGCGGCGGAACGTCCGCGATCGCGCGACTCTCCCTCTCCCTCCACCTCCTCTTCGCCGAGGAAGCGTCTCTCCACGAACGTACACCGCGTTGGGTACTTCGCGTACAAAAGTTAACAATCTCGTCTCGTCCCCTCCCCGAGCTTTGTCTTCGGCCAGCTCGGAAGCCTCGTTCCTGCGCTCTTGAAAACTTCTGCACGGGACGTTCCTCGCGGAACGGACCTCGAGGCCGCTTTTTTTCGCGAGAAAATTTGCAAATTCTCGCGTTTCTTCCGCGAAGAAACATCGAACGAAATCGATGTATCGAAAACGGCGAAACGTCGATATGGAATTCCGGATCGACTCGGAAACTCGCGGTACTTTTTCGCGGAACGCCCCGTGGAACGTGCGCGCGCCCTCTTTCGCTCTTTCCGCGTCTCGCGACCGCGAAAAGCGAGTCCGCGGCGCGGAGGCAGGTTTTCCGCCTCCGACGGGACGACGGTTTTCGTTTCTCGATTCTCCTTCCGCTTCCTTCGTCCTTGCATCGACGCCGGGCTCTCGCGATATTGCTACCCACGTGGAGTGTGCGTTTTTCCCGTTTATCGACCGCGTGTGTGCACCCTCGCGCGGGGGTTTCTCGTTTCGTTCCGCGAGCTTGTCTCGCGATGAAATTTACGCGAGCGGAAGATGCACGTGTCTGCTGCAGGGTCGCTGAGATACCGACGATGTTTTCCAGGCGCGCATCGAACGCGGCTGTTTCCGGCGCAAGCATATTTCCGTCGAGCGGAAAAGCCTCATCTTTGGCGGAAGATTCGGCTAACAAAACACACACACGCACACGAGCGCCCTCTCGCGGTCCAGCTGGCAGTGGCACACGGGCAAAGCGCCATCTTTTCCCCTCAAACCGAACCGCGAGCGTCTCGCTCACTTTGACAAACACGTTTCGCATCGAACGACGGTCAAAACCGAGAAAATCGATGATTTTCAAAATTCCGCGGTTATTCGATCGTTTCATTCGCTTTGGAGTCGCTCGTTTATTTTCGATCGAGTGACGTATACTTTCGATGAAAAATAACGCCAATTAGAGAGCGCCGTAATTGGCGCGAATTCGATATTCTCTCGCGTTTTTTTTTGTTTTTTTCCTCAATTTTCTCTCCCTTCGTTGTTTTTGTCGCATAATTGCGATTCTCGCGTTGAACATCGAGGAATCGTAAGCGAGTGTGACCGCGCCGAGGCGGGTGCTATTGGAACGAGGCCAGAGAGTCGAATACGAGCGTGTGGCGTATAATTCAGACCGTTCGGAGCTCGTGTAACGAACGATGGGTCGTTTGTGCACGCGCGTGTCCGTCCGTGTGCACTCGAGAGCATCGCGCTCTGCACGAGGGAGCCTGGAATTCGCTTGGACAAAAATCGATTCGAGGAGAACGCGCTTCTCGATTCTCTTCCTCGGCGGGAAGCTCGAAAACGGGAGAAAACGAGAGGAATAACGCGTGCTGGGGACGAGAGTGTCCGAGAAGCTCGTCAATTACAGCGACGACGAATCGAGATGATAATAATAATGATAGCAACGATAATACAGCGATAACGAAGCAGGCGACGAGAAGAAGAGGTCGGAGAGGATGCTGGGTCTCGTCGATGAAGAGTATCGTAATGAGAAATTTGTCGCCGTTTGTCCTTAATTTGTTTAATTCGTTTTATCACGTGCGGATCTTTTACGATCGATCCTCGGCATAAATCGGCAACGTACAATTTGCCAACGTGCCAATTATTCGGTCTCGAGTCTTTGATTCGCGGTATATTATATGCACCGGTTATACGCGCCGGAAATAGAGCGCGGAACAATCGCTCGATCGTAGCGAACGTGTGCTGTATTTTGAGAGAAAAAAAAGCGAATCAAACGACACGGAATTCCGAGCGGAAAATTCGATTCCTCGCTTCCGCGGGAATTTCTTAGCCCTTTTCTCGCGCGATTGAGCGAAACGCGATTCTCGATGCGACGGAATTGAATCGAATTATCGTAGCATCTTTTATTTTCGACGCGAACGCGGCAACGGACCGCAATGGACGAAAACAACGAGAGGAAGGTTTCGAGCGACGTTTTTCGGATTCTACAAAAATATCGACGCCGGAAAAGAATGATTTTCGTCCCAGTGGAGACGAAATATCGTTCCATCTTTTTTCTCGTCCGATTGAAACAGCCTTCATCGCCGATAAGCGTGTATAAAAAAAATGAAATGAAAGCGAACAACGCGACCCCGGCGAAATACCGAAAGTAGGAAAATGCAGGAACGAATATCGCGGATGAATTACGCGCTTTATTGCCGTTTGATTATCAGTTATACGCGGTGGGTTATTAAACGCGATTCTCGATGCGGCAAAATTGAATCGAATTATCGTAGCATCTTTTATTTTCGACGCGAACGCGGCAACGGACCGCAATGGACGAAAACAACGAGAGGAAGGTTTCGAGCGACGTTTTTCGGATTCTACAAAAATATCGACGCCGGAAAAGAATGATTTTCGTCCCAGTGGAGACGAAATATCGTTCCATCTTTTTTCTCGTCCGATTGAAACAGCCTTCATCGCCGATAAGCGTGTATAAAAAAAATGAAATGAAAGCGAACAACGCGACCCCGGCGAAATACCGAAAGTAGGAAAATGCAGGAACGAATATCGCGGATGAATTACGCGCTTTATTGCCGTTTGATTATCAGTTATACGCGGTGGGTTATTAAACGCGATTCTCGATGCGGCAAAATTGAATCGAATTATCGTAGCATCTTTTATTTTCGACGCGAACGCGGCAACGGACCGCAATGGACGAAAACAACGAGAGGAAGGTTTCGAGCGACGTTTTTCGGACTCTACAAAAATATCGACGCCGGAAAAGAATGATTTTCGTCTCAGTGGAGACGAAATATCGTTCCATCTTTTTTTCTCGTCCGATTGAAACAGCCTTCATCGCCGATAAGCGTGTATGAAAAAAATGAAATAAAAGCGAACAACGCGACCCCGGCGAAATACCGAAAGTAGGAAAATGCAGGAACGAATATCGCGGATGAATTACGCGCTTTATTGCCGTTTGATTATCAGTTATACGCGGTGGGTTATTAAACGCGATTCTCGATGCGGCAAAATTGAATCGAATTATCGCAGCATCTTTTATTTTCGACGCGAACGCGGCAACGGACCGCAATGGACGAAAACAACGAGAGGAAGGTTTCGAGCGACGTTTTTCGGATTCTACAAAAATATCGACGCCGGAAAAGAATGATTTTCGTCCCAGTGGAGACGAAATATCGTTCCATCTTTTTTCTCGTCCGATTGAAACAGCCTTCATCGCCGATAAGCGTGTATAAAAAAAATGAAATGAAAGCGAACAACGCGACCCCGGCGAAATACCGAAAGTAGGAAAATGCAGGAACGAATATCGCGGATGAATTACGCGCTTTATTACCGTTTGATTATCAGTTATACGCGGTGGGTTATTAATCGCGCGTCGCGCTCGCAGCGATATCAAAATTATTGCGCACACACGAGCCCCTGCGGAAGTCGACGCGCGAGTGTACGGTTGCGTCATTATTACACTCGACTTTTTCCTTTTCCGTCGGCCGTGTGCTGGATATGAAAATCAGAGAAAAAAAAAGCAAGTTTCAGCGCGCCATTGTCGAACCCGATGAATTTCCACTCTCTCTCTCTCTTCCTGTCTCTCCGCGCGCATCTCGATCCATGAATACACATCGAGGAAACCCCCCGCGAGATCGAGAGTCCTCTGGAGAGTCTCGACGGATACGACGGGTGTCCGAAGAGCGAAAAAGATCGAAAAAAGCGCGTCTGAATCCTCGGGACGTCGCGAAAAATGACGAATTCCATTTTTTTTCTCATTCCCGTTGATTTTTTATGCAAAATACGGCGAAAAAAGACTGCGCGATGGACGCAGGTCGTGAAAATTCTCGTCGGAGCTCTCGATCATATTCACGACTCTGAAAATGTTGCACCTTTTGCCCGCGAGGTGTAGGTGCCAGCCAAACCCCGTGAACTTTGCCATAACGATGAATAAGGCGAATAACGACGGTTATGGTTGCTGTCCCCCTCCTTCCCTCTCCCTTTCCCTTCCTCATCGCTCTTCAATTAAATCGATCGTAATCGCGCGGGAATGGTAACCTTTTCCATGCCCCCGCGGCGTACTGAACTTTACTAAAGCGTTCTCCGCCTCACCGCGGTCTTATTCTCTCTTTTATTAATTTTTTTTCTTCCACTTTATTCTCGCTTTTTCCGTCGATGCCTCGTACGGTGTTTAAGGGTGCGGCCTTGTACCTCTCCGCTTCGTATACACGATGATAACAAAAATTGACGAAACGATGTATAAAATATTCTTTTTTTTTTATTTTACGCAACTTGAAATTATTTTCCCGAGCAGGGATTAATGTTTATCTCTCTCCGAACAGGAGCACGTGAATCTAGTCGGACGTGACAGTGAAAACGGTCCCGTTTTGGTGTCGATCAAAGCCGAAACGGTGGCCGGACAGGAGCATTGGCGCGTTTTGCTGCGATTGAGAGCCGGTTCGAATCACGAGCTCGTGCCCGCAGCATCCCTCGGACCGAATCCATCTCCGGCGAAAATGGTCAAGGTATATCGAGACACCCCACGAAATCTTAATCTCTCGTTTCCGGTTTGACGCGACGTCTCTCTTGTACTCTAAGCTCGACCTTGTACCGTACTAATCTTTTTTTTTTTGTGTTTTTTTTTTTTTCTTGACTCGCTCTATCTCGAAAAGGCGATAAACGAATCTCTGAACGTGAGCACCCTCACCCCGGTCGTTTGCTCCGGAGCTGGCACACTCATCGCCAAATACGACGAGCACGCCCTCGTATCGAGATTCAAGTTTGGCGTACTGCATCAGAGGGCCGGACAAATAACCGAGGAACAGCTGTTTGGCAACCGACAGATAACGCCCGCATTTCAGGAGTTTCTCGATCTCCTCGGCCAGCGAATCGATCTCAAGGACCACAAGGGGTATGCGCTTTTTATGCTCAATATCGTGGAGCAATTATCGCGAGTGCGCCTTCGAAATTCAGGGTTTTTTTTCATTTTTGTGTTGAAATATAGGGTTTTTGATTAAACGTCGGTGTGTTTCGTAATCAGCGGGAAAAAATACATCGATTTAGGCTATAAAATTCGATTTTTATGATTTAACGATTTTTCGTCATTTTTTGCCGAAATGAGTCGATCCACTAAAATACTTGCAACTTTTTTTCTACTCGCGGGAGAAATCCCAACGTGTGCTTATTCTCTTCGCAATTGTCGAGGCTTCAAAATGCCGTTTGGTTCGTGTAGATATCTTGATTTTTCGATTTTTGGCAGATTTTTCAAGTTGGACCATCGATTTTCGCCAATTTTCCCATACATACCCCTTTGCGTTTTTTTCGCCGATTTTCAACGTCGATTTTGAGGGTGAAGCAATTGAGCTATCGGCATTTAACTTTCACCATTGTCTAAGTCTACTCGAGGGCTATCCAAAACACCCCCAAAAAGTCTATACAGCTCAATTAGGACGGAAGTTATGACCATTTGAAATTTCGACTTTTTCAGGATTCTGGAAAAGTGGCCAAAAATGGGTCAAATTTTTTTTTTCTAATTTTCAATATTTCAATAGCTCATCCGATCGGAAATTTTCCGCCGACGACGAAACACACCGCGGTTTAATGCAAATCTCGATATTTCACTGGATATTTCAAAAATTCCAATTCCGGAAGTTTCCCGATGATCGTTTTTCTCGACAACTCGCGTGAATTTGCTTGCTCGTAGCGTTACAACGATTCATCGTGCATAAACGCTTTGACGCGTCTCTACGTTCTTTTTGTTCGTTTCGTTGCAGTTATCGCGGTGGTCTGGACACGAGACACGGACAGACCGGTGATTCCGCGGTTTACGAGGTTTTTCGCGGTCGGGAGGTACTGTTTCACGTCGCCTCGTTGCTGCCCTACAGTCCCGGCGATTCGCAACAACTGCAGCGCAAACGTCACATCGGCAACGACATCGTCGCGATTATATTTCAGGAGGAACCGACGCCCTTCAGCCCGGACATGATCGCCAGTCATTTCTTGCACGCCTTCATCGTCGTCCAGGTCATCGACCCTTGCACACCCAACACAAGGTAAACGCGAAACCCACACGGAAAAAACTGCCCCGTGGAATTTACAGAAAAGTCTGTGAAATTTGCAGAATCTTATCTGTAAATCATTTTATGTAAAATTTACTAATCCGTACATGTTATACTTTTACATGTTGAAATCTGTAAACCTAAATCTGTAAATTTGACATATTGAGTCTGCGATTATTACAGATACACTTCTGTAATAATTACAGAATACATTCTGTTATAATTACAGAATTTACTCTGTTAAAATTACAGAATTTACTCTGTTAAAATTACAGAAGTTCTCTGTCATTATTACAGATGAACTCCTATCATTATTACTGAAAATTTAATGTGAAAATCAAATTCGTAAGTAATGAAGAAAAGTGAAATAGGTTCTCATAATAATCGACGGTGACGCCACTTTTTCGTACGTATGAGCAACGCTGTGTAGCATATGTAAATTCCCCTGATTACCCCTCTTCATTATTGTAGTTATTGGGGAATGGAGGGGAATGGAGGTGTCAAATTACGTTTGATTAGACGGCCGTCCCGATGAACAAAAACAAAGAAAGTCAAGAGTATAAAATAATTATCGATAAAATTTCCGAGAACTGACGCATTATGATTATAAAATTAAAAAATGCACAACCAACAGATAATTATCCGTAATTTTTATTAATAATTTGTTCTTATTTGAAAAGTTATCCAACAATAATGATAGAAAATTTTTACACATTTTACACAATTTATCATTAAATATTCATAAAATTATGTGAAATGTACAGAAATAATATGTACTTTCTACATAATCCCATCTGTAAAAAATACATATTTTCTCTGTAAATTTTACATAGAATATTAATCTAAATTTACAGAAAAAATATGTAGTTTCTACATAATTCCATCTGTAAAAAATACATATTTTATCTGTAAATTTTGCAGAAAGTGGACTCTGTAAATTTTACAGACTTTTTTCTGTAAAATCCACAGGCCATTTTTTTCCGTGCAGCAGCGTCGACAAGCGCGACAAAAAAAGGTTTTTTCCACCCCCTGGTGCTCAAACACCCCTTAAAAAAAACGCGGAAAATTTCTCCACTAAAAATGTTCAATTATCGCAATTTCGGACTTTTGGACTCCTAACAACGCTTCTCCTCGACGCTCTCGATTGCAGGTACAAGGTGAGCGTGACGGCGAGGGACGACGTGCCCTGGTTCGGTCCGCACTTGCCCACCCCGGCGGTATTCCTCCGGGGCGTCGAGTTCAAGGAGTTTCTCCTGACGAAGCTGGTGAACGCCGAGAACGCGGCGTACAAGGCGGAAAAGTTCGCCAAACTCGAGGTGAGAAACACGCCGAACGCGACTCGTCGAATTTTCCCTAATTTTGCTCTTAGCGATTTGAAAATTATTTCCAAAATGCTAATCCGCGACTTTGCGACCCTCGAAACAGCTGAGAACTCGTTGCGCGTTGCTCGAGTCCCTGACGGAGGAGCTGCAGTCGAAAACGAGCGACTTCCTGGGGGGTGGACTTCCCGGACCCGGTGGCGCGACCGTCGGCTCGGGGTCGACGTGTCCGGTGAGTCCGACGGCGAGCGACGCCTCCGCGTCGGGCGGCGGCGGCGGAGGCGGCAGTGGTTCGAGATTCATAGACACGGTGCGCAAAGCGCTGATCTCGAGGGTGAGGAACGCGTCGACGGAGAGCGTGCCGCAGCAATTGGCGAAGAAAAGCGGTTCGGAGCCGAGTCCGCCGAGCAATCGGCAGTCGGCGACGAAGACGAGCGGCAAACGCTCGGTGGAGCCGTCGAGTCCTCTCGGTTCGCCCGATTTGACCTTGAGGAGAGACTCGGACAGGGCGAGTCCGAGCCTGGGCAGTCAGGACAGCAGCAGCATGTCCAACACGGACAATCAGGACAGCAGTTTGGCGACGATACAGCAGGACGACGTCGATCGTCGGGAATCCTCGTTGACCTTCGCTTCCGGTGGTGCGTCAACGGCCAACGGTACCGCGGCCAACGAGCTCGTCATCGAGAGCAAGATAAACGTTGTTTCAACGTCACCTTTTCAACGTTTGACCCACGAAAACTTGCGTAAACGCGAGACGGACAAGATCGAGACGAGCAGCCAGCAGCAGCAGCAGCAGCAGCAGCGCGTCGTCTCCGAGAGCGACGACAGCTCGTTGAACAGCGAGCTCGAGCTCGATCAGGCTGTTTATCCGGACAGCGACACGGGCCTCGAGTCCATGAGCTCCGCCGAGACTCACGAGGCGGCCGCGCGGCTCAAAGATGGCGTCACCGAGACCGACAATCTCCGGCTCGAGGTCACCAGGCTCAAGTGCGACAAGCTCGACTTGTTGAGGCAGAACGTCGTGAGTTTTTCTCCCCCCCCCTTTTGACCACGTTTCGAACGAATCTCGAAAAATTTCGAAATAGTATATTACACCACAAGGGCAGAAAGTTTGACATTCCTGCAGTTCAGGGCTGTCAGACTTCTGCCCGTGTGGTGTATACTATTTTTCTTTATATCCGGTCGAAAGTACGATAGGTACGAGTTTCGATTTCGGACACGACGATCACGGCACGAGCGAAGCGAGTGCTGCTGGTCGGGGAGGCAGGCATCGAATACATAAAACAAAGCAAATCTAATTCCATTTGAAGAAAGAAATGAATTAAAACTTAGAAAAGTATATTTATTTTTATTTTACCCAGAATTATTAAAGAGCATTTGTATTGTTTACTATTAACTGATGAAGGAATGAAATTATAATTATTATGCTAAATCTTATCTCATATTATTTGTTTGATCATGAATAATAAAAATTTGCTTCTTCTGAACTTGATAGTGTAAATTATACCGATTCGTAGACTTCTTTGGAAATATATATGTAACATCGCTTCTTCATCGATTGATTCGTCTCTTGATGTCGTTTCACTCATTTTTCTTCGCTTATTACAATTACACTCGCTTTTTACTCTTTCATTCACAGCAATTTTTAATATATATATATATATTTTTATTTCCAAGTATGCCCCTTGGGGCTTTTACATTTGTACATATATCTTTTACAAACTCCTCCTCACTTCTTCACATTGTAACCTTCCTTTTTCCGTTTTCTTTATAATTTGTTCCATTTCCCTAACATAGTCACATAGTTGTATTACCGGCTGCTCTCCTCTCAGCGCCTTGTTTATCTTTCTTTCTAACCCGTCATCTGTGCTCTCACCTATCCATTTCTTCACTTCCTCTTTCACCCTTTCCCTAGCTTTGCTCCTTCCTACTTCACACGTGACAATGTGCTCCACCGTTTCGTCTTGACGCTCGCAAAGTCTGCACCTTATGTCTTTGAAGCCTCTATTCCTGTCTTTTCCCACACTCCCACATCGTAACCTTGCCCATACTTCCTTCCTCTCCCCACTTATCTGCCTGTTTTCCCAGTATTTTTCCATGTCTATATCCGTCTTCCTAATTTTTTTTAATATATATATTTGAGACAATTGAAACATCGATAAAGTTTGAACGATACACTTTGTTTATGTATAGAATAACCAAGGTTAATTATAATTGACTGACAGCAGTCGCGACAGTCTTATGGATGCAAAAAAATTTCTCTCCCGCTGTAACACGGGCGAAGTTGGCGCGAAACCAATGCACAAATTTGACGCTTTCGGCTGTGACATTAGGCCCGAAAGAACGTACTTTCGACCGAGATATAAAGAAAAACAATTTTGAAAAACTCTCCTTCCCTCATCCGCGCTTTTGTCCATTTTTTTTCATACATCGTCTTTCGCTTCTTTCTTCATTTCACGAAAATGTATTTTCCACAGACGTGCCAACGGGACATAAAGCGTCTGCGCGAAAAGGAGCTTCAACTCCAGTCGGATTTGGCAGCAGCTTCCAAAGAGATTCTTCGGTTAAGGGCGATGCTCAAGGAGTGCACCTCGAGTATAACGATGGAAAACAACAATCAGCAAACGTCGACCGTATGAGACGCGCCGAGAGCGAAAGGCGAGAGGAAATGAGCGACCGGAAAGGCCGCGGAGGCGCCAAGAAACAACATGTTACCCGCTCGAAGCACATTTAGGCGCGTTTAGATTCTCGTTGCAATTACATTAGCATTTATTCGTTGCCTGTCTCTCTTAGTCCGTCGCGTAATTCAATTTAACGAAGAAATATATATATTATATATACGTGCATACACTAGGGTGGTTAAAAACCAGCTCGAATTTCGCCAATCGCGATCTTTCCTCGGTTTCTCATCATCGTGAGAAAAATCTCTCGCGAGAGATTTCTCTCGAACCTACAAAGCTCCTCACGAACACAATTCAAATGGCAATTTCCGTTGAGACCTTCCACGGAAAAACGAGACATTCAAAAAGAATTTATTTCGATAAAAGTATACCGAAACGACGATATAAACGCGAATATTCTTCCCACCTTCGGGATGAAGATGCTACTTTTTTTACCACCCTAACGTACACGTACACATGTCGAGTAGCGCATCAGGGAGAAAGGAGCGAGAGAAAGAGTGAAAAAAAAATCGGATCAAAGTCCGATCGCGAGGATATC
Source organism: Heteropelma amictum (assembly GCA_959613375.1). Lineage (NCBI taxonomy): Eukaryota > Metazoa > Arthropoda > Insecta > Hymenoptera > Ichneumonidae > Heteropelma > Heteropelma amictum. Next base: position 14,353,711 of record OY390726.1, read on the forward strand.
CGCGACGTATATATTTATCGATTAATTTATTGATATTAGCGTTTAAGATGCTGCTGTCTCGGAGCGCCCGCTCTGTCTCTCCAAGAGTTAGTCAGTGTACAGATGAGAGAGAGAGAGAGAGAGGGAGAGAGAAAGTGTGCTAGAGAACGAGACAGGAAAAGAAGGAGGCGAAAAAAGGCGATGAAAAAATCGTGAAAAAAGAAAATTGCCCGACGAAAAATTAATCGTCATTAGCGAATTATTTCAAAATCATCGCGCAGTGCGAGCGTAGAAACTTCGTACCGAGTCAGCCAAGAATCGTCGAGAAAGCTGAAGCGAATAATTTCTTTCCTCATTTTTCTTTTTCATCGTTATTTTCATCGTTCGTAACTCGAACCGGCTCTGAAAAGTTTGGCTCGCGATTCTTCCAGAAAATCAGCGTTTTCCCTCCGCGCTTTGCTCTCTCAAAATTCGCTTTTTCGCGATGCGATCCGCACAGCAGCGGGAGAAACGAGCTCCGTTCTCACAAGAGCCTTTCTCCGTTCGTAACGTGAACTCGTTCGCCACGACCTCTCCGGATATTCGTACGCGTTTGCCCGCATATTATTATTATTTTATTAATTACATGAAATTAACTTTGTTGTATTTTTATACCGTTTTATGTAAATAGCGTTATATCGAGGGTTCGACCTTACGAGGACGGCCGAAACAACGACCCACGAATATCACTCGTCATCGTCTTCGATCGCATAACAATACCAAAGTTTAACGTAGAGAAAAGCCATCGTTTTTATTTCATTTCTTTATCATTTCTTGCCCCCCCCCCCCCCCCCCTGCCCGTATATTGTTTATCGGCAAACGTAGAAATGACAAAGTTAAAATTAATATTCCGCATAAAGTATTAATTCTCGAGGATATTTGTCGCGAGGAGTAATTCGGAAAATTTCACGGTGGATCGGAGACAAAAATTGATGCAAAATTGTTATTATTCCCTCTCGATGGATAGCAATTTTCCGTGGTTTTTTTTTATTACTCAATCCACCGCTCTTCACGCGCTTTAATATCTTAGGCAGAAAAAGTACGGGGGACGTCAGCCAAAAATTGTATATAATCGTTTATTTGCCCCGATTGATACGTTGGGTGTTTGATTAATGTTTTTCGTTGGAAGAACCACCGATCACCACTGCCTGTCCGAGAGTGATTCTTGCAAAAGCGTCAAGCTCTCGCCACTTCTCCACACCGAATTTTCACCCCTCCCCCCGCAGCCCCGTCTGCATATATAAGAGAAAAGAAAAAAAAAATAAAACACCAAACTTGGGCGATTCGCGCGGCGAGATGATTTACGTATGTACATATCACTGCGACATCGCGTGGCGATTGATTGAATTAACGAAAGGTGTATTCGCGTGGCGAGCTTCTTTTTCTTTTCTTCCTTTCGATATTCCCTTTTTGAACCACGTGTTAATGGGTACGAAATGACTATTGGCGTCTTGCCAAAAAACGACGAATTATCGACGAGCCACAATTCTGTTTTTTCTGTTTTTTGTAACGAAAAGAGTCTTCGAACGCCAAGTTTAACCAAGAATTCTCGTGTGTGATTATTACATTACGCTGGCCTTGCAAAATCAAAGAAAAAGAATAGTCCATCTAATTAATGGATGATGAATATATGTGTGTGTATATATATATATATATATATATATATAAACACACACACATTCATATATATATGTATAAATACACCTGTATGTGGAGAAAAAGATATCGCGAGAGAAAAGAGAACTACAAATTATATAGATACAACTATTATACGTATATAAATATATTATATAAATAAACAATACTATATATTTTATATTAAATATTATATAGAGTCCCTACAGGATGGTTGACTCTGTACGAGCGACGTAAATACGCGTGTCCCTGTTCGATTACACCCGCGTTGGCACGGGGAGGCGCGATGATTATCGAAAGAAAGAGAGAAAACGACAAACCTTTGTATAGAATTTTCTTATCGACTTCTCCCGGTGGGCTGATGAAGCGCGCACTGATTTCGTCGCCTCTTGTGTGTATCATCGTCATCGTTTGTGCACCGCGCGCCGTTTTGTCTCATCCCTTTTTCATCGTGTGATTATAGATACACGGTAACAAATTAAAACTCCTCTCACCATGAAATATTGAAGAAATATATATATACATGTATATATAAACACTGAAGGATAAAAAAACCGAGTTAACACTGTGAAAGTTCACTTAAACCTTCCGTGACAATTCCATCATCTCCCAAATGTCCGCGCCGGAGAAGAAATGCAGCGCGTGTATCAAAATGACTTCCGAGTCAAATCAGCATCCGCCGTCGCAGAGGACCGCAGCGCACTCTCTGTCGCGCGCACGCATACATGCATCAACAGGTCGGCGATGAGTTATAAAGGGCAAAACGTTCGATCGCGGATTGTACAAACTGTCTCGAGGATAATAAACAACCGCGGAATAATATACACTCCTCGGTATTGTCGTTTAATAACGAACAATGATGGTACGACAATTTCAGACAACGCGAGTTTATACTCTGGCGGCGTAGAAACGGTCAATCGACTCGGTAGGTGGAGCTGTTGCGCACGGCGCATGCCCGCGTCACCGCAACACAGCCCCTCTCGGCATGTTTATTACCGAGAGTTTTGTGAATCGAGCCGTAGTATCGAATGAAAATGGCTAATTGTCAGGTCCGCTGTTACAACAGGTGAGGGACGAACGAGTTTCTCCATTGTTGTTTCTCCTCGTATTGGCCCGAGTCTAAAAAACGTGAAGTAAACAGGGATAATCAATGAGGATCGTACATTGTCGCGAAAACGTCGTGCACGACACGACGCGATCCCAAAGTTTAAAATCAACGTGTTGAACTCGCGCGAGTGTGATGACCTCGGGTTTCTCCGCTGTTTGCAATCACAGAACAGAGCGAAAAAGGTTTTTCCTCGTAATTTCAACGATGCGATAATTTCAACAAACAAGCATCGTTCCGATAGTTTTCCGTAAAAAGTATTCATCATTGTCGTAAACAAAGTCGGTAGACACACACACACACACACACACACATGTATTATTTTCACTCGGGACTGTACGGGGTTTGTCGTACGTACGACTTTGCGAATTATTATTCATAGCCTAAAAAAAATGAAACGTATATAACTCCGCTCGGACGGAGCATCTTCGACAGGCGCAAACGATTCGCGTGTACGCGTAATCATCGAACGTGCGACTTTCCGAACGTAAAAAGCCCGATGAGGTATCATCGAATGGAGGACAAAAAAAATGATGAAAAAGAAATGCATACACATGTATATATATATATGTAGATGCACATATACATCGCGTAGATTGAACGTCCAACGACCGTTCGGAAAACATGAGTCTCAAAGGAAAAGAACTGTGTGTGTATATTGAAACTCTCGTTCGTTTGATATATATGCGTTTTTTCGCATGGAAAAACATGTCTCTCGGAGCGAATAATAATCGCAGCGGACCTACATATCGCGTGTAGATGATGGACGATTATTCGTTCGCGTACGAGGAATATCCGATAATCGTCGATGAGCGTTTCCATCGAGCGTGTCAAATGATTGTCGATTGAGATATTTTTGTTTTTCCGTTGTTTTATTCTTTCCCTTTCTTTCGAAATCTTTGGAGAAATGTCATCGTCCTTAGAATTCCCAACGGAAAGAACCACTCGCTCTCGTACGCTTTTTTTACGTCAATGGTGTACATGTGCGATACGCGCGAATAAATTTGCAGGAAAAACTCGGAGAGACACAACACAGAGAAGAGTCACCTTTCGTGAGGAAGCGAGGCGACTGTGAGTGCCCAGGGACGCAGAGAGGTCGTAGAATACAAAGGGAAAAGAGGCGCGACGAAGAAGTAAAATGGCATCGGGAGCCTCTTCGCTGGATAGCGCAGGAAGCAGCGGTAAATATTTCGTCGTATTTTACTTTCTTTTGTTTTTCCACGCTCCCAGAATCGCTCTCTCTCTCTTTCCTCCGAGCTCATTATTTCATTGAAAAAAAATTTGCAAAAAAGCAAGGAAAAACACATCCTGCGTGCGGGTTTTCCACACGACCGCTCTGTTTTCTCCTCGAGAGTCGTTTTAATTTATGAGAGACTGGACGAGCAGCCCGCGATCGGCGATGCTCGCATGCGTAAAAGAGAGTTTCTTTTCGCGGGTGAAAGCGGAAAGAGGTAGAAAAAAAAGAGAAAGAGCCAACCGGAGGTAAACAGATCCCTCTCCTTCGAGGTTTTTCAGCTCGATAACGAAGAGCATTAAAACGACTCGTTCGTCGTCGACCGACGTTTCAAAGATTAGGAAAAATGCGTTTGAATTTTGACGTTTGCCGAGAATTCCGGTCGACCCTTTTCACTGTCGATAAATTTTTCATCCGTCGGCTCGAGAGCGAGAAAGTTGAGAGAATTTTCGTTGTTATTTCGAGGAAAATTTGTGATCCCCCGCGGCTCTCGATCGTCGAACGTTTGACTGTGATTTTCGAATTTTTCCAGACGGAGCGTTCGACACGGGTAAGAAATTTTACGTCTCTGCCATGAGAAAGAACGTCCTCGCGCAAAGTTCATCAGAATTTGGTTTAATTTTACTTTTTGTTGTTTTTTTTTAATTTTGCGATTTCTTTTTCTTGTTTTTCGCATTTATTTGGTATCTGTCATATTGAAGAGGCGTCATCCCTTTTTTGTTTTGGTCCGTCGCTGGGAACACAGAGAGAGACAGCGGAGGATACGGGAGTGTCGGTAGTCCCGTCGGAGGTCCGGAGTGTCGTAGCGACTACGACGGATTGCAGGCTCAATGCGACCAGGCGATGCACCAACTCCAGCTTCTTAGACATAAGCACTCCGATACGATTAGACGGTTTGTTTTTCGTTTGCTTTTTTTTATTTCTTTTGCATTTTTCTCATTCTTTCCGGCTATTCATCGTCCGTGCACATCGTCGGCCGACGGTGTCCTTGCGCCTCTTTCGTCGGCGGCCTCGCAACGCGCGTATATCGACGACAAAGACTGCAGCGTTGATGATGTGTTTTTTTTTAATTTCATCATTGTTATCATTATTCGATCATCATCGCGCCCGAATGACTTTACCTCGCACACGGCAGAGGCGTTTGTCCCTCCCGGGCGGCTTAATCGGTGATCGGGCGAGGCGATCGCACGCTCCAGCTGCTTATGGGGTTCCCATGGAGAACTCGTCGGATTATTGATTTTTTATTCCTCCTCCTCCCCCTCCCCCGCGCTCTCTCTCTCTCTCTCTTGGCGAGGTACACGGGAATAACGTAATTTTCTCGGCTTTCTTTTTTCTCCATCAAACAAAAATAGACGAATCAATCGGAGGAGGAAGCGTCGCAGCGTGCAAATGTAATATTATAATTAAACCGGCAAGGTCGTTATCGCAGGTGCGAGCATACTATGAAGGAATTGGAGTACTACAGGGGACAGCACATTGCAGCGATGAATCAGCTGGAGGCAACGTCGCAGGAGAGCTCGGCTCTTCGCAACAAAAACGGCGATCTTTTGAGCGAGAAGCAGCGTCTCGATCGCGAGGTCCAGGCACTGCAGAAGGAAGTGCTGGAGCTTCGATGTCAGAATCAGGAGGTCTTCGTCGCTGATCCCGGCAACAGCGACACCATGAATCAGCATTATCTATCGGTATTGAGAAAATACGAGGCTCTGAAGGACGAGTACGACTCCCTGAGGAAGAGATACGACGATCTGATATCGTCGCACTCGGCAACCGTCGACAAGGCAAGTTCGACCTTCGTTCTCGTTCTGCCCCCCCCCCCCCCCCCCCTCTACTCGCGAATTCCCTCAATAATTTTTGGCTTTTCGTTGAAATTCCCGCGAAACAGCTGGAGCTCGCGGAGGAGGAGGCAGCCAGACTGAAGAAACAGTACGAGGAGGTTGTCCAGGAGCGTAACGGCGCCGTGCGCGAGAGGAACGGCTTCAAGCAGCAGTGCACCGCCGCTATAAAACAATGGGACATTGCGCTGAACGAGCGAAACGAGTATCGCGAGGCGCTGGCCAAGGTTCAGCAGCAGCACGAGGAGGCTGTGAAGGAGATCAATCAGGCGATGGTGCTGCGAATGAAAGCGAGCAAGGACATGAAGAGACTGGCGGAGGAGAGAAACGGAGCGCTGAAGGAGTACAGTCTGATAATGGGGGAGCGCGATACCGTTCACAAGGAAATGGAGAAACTCGGTGACGACCTCGCGCAGGCATTCGCCAAGATCACGCATCTCGAGAATCAGAATAAGCAGCATACCGACGAGGTGAACGTTTTTTCCACAGTCTTTTTTGCGATCGTTTGTTTTGACGAATTCTGACGATCCTTTCGTCGCGCGGGCGTGAATTTCAGAAGAAGACGCTGACGTATCAGATCGAGACGCTGCGCCGTGAGATATCGTCGGCGCTTCACGATCGCGACCAGGCGCTCAAAGAGTCGAACGAGCTGCGTCGTAAATTCGGCGATTACAGCGAGGACTCTAGCCGCGATTACAAAAATCGCGCGGAATCGCACTCTTACGGCAGAGAGCGTTACAGCTCGAGCAAGGAGGTGGAGAGGGAGGCGAATACTCGCGATTATTCCAAGCGGGAGAGGGAGCAGATGGACAATCTCGATCAGGCGAATCTCGAGCTGGACAAGCTGCGAAAGACCGTGGACACGCTGCAGGCGGAGCTGGAGGAGGCTGTCCAGGAGGCGGAGGTTTCCAAGAGAAGGCGCGATTGGGCGTTCAGCGAGCGCGATCAGATCGTCCTTGAGCGCGAGAGTCTGCGAGCTCTCTGCGACAGATTGAGGAAGGAGAGGGACCGCGCGGTTTCCGAGCTCGCCGGCGCGCTCCGCGATTCCGACGACATTAAGAAACAGCGGAACGAGGCTTCGAAGGAACTCAAGGACCTCAGGGAGAAACTCGAGAGCGGCGATCATTCGTTGAGGGGCAACACCGGGGGACAGTACGGACACGTGCACAACGAGAACGACATCGCCGAGTGGGACGTGCTGGCGATTCAGCTGGACACCAGTAGACTCTTCGGACAGGACGCCGATCGCGATCTCGGCCTCGTTCTCACCGGTGGACGAGACGATCCTTATTATCCCAATGACACGGGAATTTACGTGGCGCGGGTCTCCCAGGGTAGCGCGATCGAGGGTAAACTCCGGGTGAACGATTGCATAATGCGGGTGAACAACGTCGACTGCACCTCGGTCTCGACGAGGATGATCCTCGAGACGCTGAGATCGTGCATCTCGGGATCGGCGACCCTCACGGTGAGGAGAAGACGCTCGACCGGAAGAGCCCTGAGAACGACGCAGCTTCCGCTCGGCTCGGTGCCTCATGGAATTTCCCTCGATCACTGCATCTACATCGCCAAAATATCACCGGGTAGCCTCGCCTCCAAGGACGGAAATTTGACGGTCGGCGATCGCGTACTGAACGTGAGTTTCTTCAGGCTCGCATTTAACGACCTCCGTCGTAGTGGTAATTACTCATTATTTATAGTACATTTGATATCGCGTATACGAGCTCGAATTGCGTCCTCGACAGATAAACGGGAAGCCAATGGACACCGTGAATTCCGCCCACGAGGCGATGTCGATACTCAACGACAACACCGCCGACGTTCTAACGATAACGACCTTGAAGGGCATCGCCCTGCCACCGGGCTCCTCGAGCTCCGAGGCGATGCACCTCGGCGATCCGAGTTTCTCCGCTGACAAGCAAAAAATGGTCAACAGCTGTTCGCAAACGGAGCAAGAGAGGCTCATGCTGAAGGCGACTTCCGACGATTACGATCGCCGCTGCGTGGCTTCGAACTTTGGCGACCGCAGCGTTTACAAGGTGTCGAAATCGGTGAGCAGCGAGAAACCGAGCGGCATAATAAAGGCCTGGGACGACATACGCGGCAAGATGGACATGATGCGAGGTCGTCGTCACAGCAAGGACAGGGACGAGAAGAAGAAGCAGGAGCAAGACGCCCTCGCCGAGCTGGACTCCGTCATCGACAGTTACAAGAAACCGAACAACGGCGTTTTGAAGAGAAGCAAGAGAAGAGGCGTCGGAGGTGGTGGAGGCGGAGGTGGTGTCACGGAGAAGATGGAGAAAAACGGAGGTACTTGGCCAAAAGCGCGCGGCGTGCCCCTCGTGCAGAACGGCACGGGAACGATACTGCATCCTCGTAAAACCAAGGAGAGATTACCGCTGAGCGTGCTTCTGAATCACCCGCCGAAATACGAGAGTTACAATTACAACAGGATATCGAATCCGATGCCGCTCGCGACATTCTCAAACGTGAGCAATCGTCACACGGTTTACAAAGCGGTGGAGAGCCCGCCGCCGATTAATTTTACAAAATCGTCGCAGCTCTTCGTGCAAAAGTCATTCACTCCCGGTGTACAATTTAAGGAGATGCCGATGGAGAAGAAGAGCCTGAGCGAGTTCGAGGCGAGCGAGGGGAGGCTGGGTTCGACGCTAGCGCCCTCGGAGACGAGCATCGATTTTTCCGTCAAGGGTGGAGGAAACGCGACGCGCGAGTCGAGCAACGATCAGCAGCAGCAGCAGCAGCATCATCACCAGGTGAAAAGGCGTATGCAAAAGTACGCGTCCGCTGGTAACGAGACCCAGCTGGAGACGGCCCTCCAGCACAATCGGGCGCACTCGCAATTGTACGGCATGGGTGTGTCCTCGTCGACGCCGTCGACCGCGGCGTCGTCGACGCTCGGCGTTGGCGGCGGCGGCAGCGTTCAAGCTACCCGTCAGCAACAGCTGCCCGGTAATTTTTCCTTCCCACCGTACGGTCACTCGCATCCACATCAGCAGAATTCCCTCCCCTCGCGTTATCCCTCACCGCCCTCGCTACCCTCCGCACAATCCGGCGAATCCATCGGCCTGCCGGATTCACGCTCCTACTGTTTCGAACCGCCCTACAGTCCCGGTCCGCAGCCTGGATTCGCTCATTTGCACACGCCATCCGTAGATCTGCACTATCACAACAAGCCCCGTGGCGGACACCCGGTCGGCGTGGCGTACGACACGCCGGCCTACACCCACGGTTACGAGGGCGGCACGTTTCCCCGTAAAAAAGAGAATCAGAGATTTCGCATACCGTCGAATCCGTCGGTAACGTCCAAGAGTAGCGTGGGTAAATTGTCAACGGGTAGCATCGAGAGAACGTCGGAGCGGGGAAGCCCGATGCCGACTTTTCACGTGGAGGTTCTGAGTCCGGGCACGGGCAACGGTGGCAGCAGCAGCGGCGGCGGTACCGTAAGAGGCAGTGGCGCCAACAAGCGCGCCAGCATGCCGGACTACTGTTACACACAGCCGAGACCGGCGCCGGGCGAATTGAGACGCGTACACATCGACAAATCGGTCGAGCCGCTCGGCATACAGATATCCTGCCTGGAGAGCGGCGGTGTTTTCGTTTCGACCGTCAGCGAGCACAGTCTCGCCTCGCAGGTTGGCCTGCAGATCGGCGATCAGCTTCTCGAGGTCTGCGGCATCAACATGAGGAGCGCCACCTATCAATTGGCGGCCAATGTATTGCGTCAGTGTGGTAATTCCATAACGATGCTCGTCCAGTACAGTCCGGACAGTAAGTATTCTAAAGGTGGCGGCGGCGGGGGGGACGCTGTTTCCCGACACGGAATGAGCAAACGCATGCACGCCTCTCGATGTTTTTCCGCAAAGAGTAGTCTCGTTTTTTCACTCCCTTCCGCGTTTCCCGCTAATCCTCGTCGTCCGTATCACGTGACATCGTAGTACTAACAAAAATTCTTTCGAGTCACAGGACGAATCGGCCAACGATCGAACGATCCTAACGCTTAACGCTTTCGCCGCGCGGTGGCGCGTCGCTCGACCGACGAGCGTAGTACCGCTGAGAAAAAAAAGAAAAAAAGAGAAACCAATAAAAACAATACGCTTTTTCTCAACGTCGCAGAATACAACGAGCTCGAGGGTTCGGGCTCGTCGAGTTCGTCCGAGGCGGGTGGTGAGGAGGCCGCGAGTCGGAGCGGATCACCGACGCCGTGCAACAGTCCCGAGGCACCGCGGAAAACGGCATTGGAGGTGCACGAGCCGAGCGAGCAACCGGAGCGCGATAAATCGTCGACGACGACGACGGCAACCGCGGCGGCGACGACGACGACGACCACCACGACCACGACGTTGACGGTGATGAGAGGCGACCGAGAGGTTAGATCATCGGCGTCGATGGAAGTCCGAGGTACGCAGGAGCGCGAGCGGGAAATTCGCAATTCCGCCAGTCTCGACATAAACATACGAAAACCGGAGCTGAGGAATTCAGCCACCCTGGAGAACATGAGGAACTCGGTGACGTTGGACGGTCTTCAACGAGGCGGCGCGAGCACCCTGACCAGAGGGCAGATAAATCAAGCGATGACGACGCTTCAGAGGCAAAACGCGACAATGAGAAGTCCGACGCAGGAGGAACAGAGTCAGAAGAGTCCGCCGACGATGGATCCTCGTTACTTGTTCATCGAAACGAGGAAATGCTCGAATCTCGGTATATCCCTGGTCGGCGGCAACGGCGTTGGAATCTTTGTGCATTCTGTGCAGCCGGGATGCCTCGCGGAGGACGCGGGTCTTCGCACCGGCGATCGCATCCTCGAGTACAACGGCGTCGACCTGAGACAAGCTACCGCGGAGCAGGCCGCCCTCGAGTTGGCGCGACCTGCCGACAAGGTCACTCTCGTCGCTCAATTCATGCCCGAGAGGTACAACGAGGTCAAGGACAAGCCGGGCGACAGTTTCTACGTCAAAGCCATGTTCGACAGGGTTGGCGAGATCGGCGACAGTCTGCAGTTGAGATTCAACAAGGACGACGTTCTCTACGTCGACAACACCATGTTCAACGGTACTCCCGGACACTGGAGAGCCTGGCTGGTGGATCAGTCCGGTAGGAGACAACAGTGCGGCATCATACCCAGCAAATTCAAGTGAGTCGACGAATCCAGAGAGAAAAATATTTTTTAGCCTGAAAAAAAAACAATGACTGTATCCAATCGAATCGCGTCGTGCGTAGAATCGAGGAGGAGCTTCTGCTGCGAAGATCACTGGGCGATCTCGAGGCTGACACCGGCAGAAGGGCAACGACGAGCGCTCGGCGAAGCTTCTTCCGGCGGAAGAAGCATCAACGCTCGTCGAGCAGAGACAGCAAGGAACTCTCGCACTTGACGGGCGTGAATCTCGGCTGGTACAGCGACAGCGGAACGCTCAACGAGGAAAATTTGCCAGCGAGTTATCAGCGAGTGGAGAAACTCGATTGTGAGTCCACTTCCCGCCCCTCTTTCGCCTTTCCTCGTCGTTCGAATGTCGTTCCGCCATGTTTTTTTTGCTCTTTTTCTCTCTCTCTCTCGCCCAGATCCGGCGTTGAGGCCGATTCTGATATTCGGCCCGTTGAACGAGTGCGTCGCGACGAAGCTCCTGCAGGAGTTCCCGGGGAAATTCACGCGCTGCTTGCCCGAGGCGATGCACTGCTCGCAAGCGACGCTCGAGCAGGGCCTGCGCGACTCGTTGTACGTCGATTATCGGAAAAAAGGCAGCTACTTTGAGTGCACGACCGTGCAAGCCGTCAAGGACATTTGCGCGAAAAATTCACACTGCATTTTGGATATTTCGATCGCTTCGCTGGAGCGCCTCCATCGGCATCAGATATATCCGATAGTCCTGTTGATCAAGTTCAAGAGCACCAAGCAGATAAAGGAGGTGAAGGACTCGCGGTATCCCAGCGACAAGGTCAGCGCCAAAGCGGCCAAGGAGATGCACGAACAGGCGCTCAAACTCGAGGCCGAATACAGACACTTTATTTCCGGTTTGAAAAGTTTTCTCTCTTCTTTTCGTTTCAATGAGAAATTGTCTTGAAATTTTGTCGAATTTTCCGATGAAACTCATCGCGAATCGATGATTTCCAGCTGTGATACCCGCCGGAGTCAACGTAGCTTACATCTGCACGCAAGTTAAATCCGCCGTCGACGACGAGCAGAGCAAAGCGTTATGGGTGCCGAGAGGGCCTCCCTGACATCATCGGGGGGGTCCCCACAAGCCGCAGTGGAAATCGATCTAATTCCACCAGGGGGCCCTCACGTCGAAAACAAGTGAAAGTAACGATGACCTTCACGGATCATCGCACTTTTTCATATTCCATGTTGGACTCGTTCGTTTAGCGTCTCTTCGGGAACTTCGGGATGAAATCCGAATCCGTGAGTCGAAATCATCACCGTATTTTCTTTTTTTTTTCCTCCATTTCCACCTGACGGTTCTCCGACGTTCCGTTCGATTCGTCCCGCCTGCCTTTTTCATTTCGCAACGTGAATTTTGCGACCGCGCGCTTCGCGAACCTCGGCAAGGTTGCGATCCCCTTCGCCCCGAGGAAGAGGCCGCGAGTGCGTCGAACCGATCGAGAAACCGGAAGCGCGGTACAATCCGCGATGGAAAAATCGTCTTGGAGCGATGAGGAATTTTCGACGAATGAGCTTTTTGCGTGCCTTGTTTTCGAGCGTTGAACGCTCGGGGCCCCGTCGGGCCAAGGAATTGATATTAGGTGTATTTCCGACGCCATTGTTATTCGATAAAAAAAAAGCAAAACAAAAGTAAACGTGGAATTGACGGAGCGGTTCCTCGGCATTAGATTGGCCGAAGCAAAGAAAAATGCAATTGTAAATAATCGTGATAACCGAAGGGATTTTCTTTTTTTTTTCTTTTTTTTTTTTTACATTATCGTTACAAATTATATTTAGTCGATAAATTCGCGGCGAAAATAGTATTCGCGGTTCTTCCAAAATACGAGCTTACGTCGTCGTCGAATCGAGATGCGTCGACGAGCCTCCCCCCCCCGGGGGTTCAAGGGGATCAAACGATGAACGAATCGCACGCGCGATAGGTTCCGGTTTCCGCCGTTTAAGTTATTATTATTATTTTCTTCCATCCGGTCGATTTCAGACGCGTTGTCGAGCACGCGCTGGGCGACACATGACTCTCTTGTACACTCTTCACCCCCGCTTTTTCTTTTCCCTTTTCTTCCAATCGAGTTTTTCCTCTCATTCGACAAGAGACAATATTTAGACGTAAGTTCAGAGGAGAGAATGAGGAAACGAGAGAGCGAGACCAAAAATTAAGGGAATATTACGGATTCGAAGCGATCTGGAGGTAGATTTAGTTGAATTTCAAGCGATGAAGGACGAGGAGGTGGCGAGAAGACTCTGAGATACATCGGGTTCGCGTGTTCGCCGCGCGTACAGCGCCATCGCGCGGACGAAAGTGAAGGAAAGAATGAATAAACGTGATATAAATGTATTAATCGGAATCGTCGGTGGTCGAATCGCCTCGTAGGCTCAAACGAGGGAGGAGAGCGACAAAACGACCGCGGCGATCCGCGAGGGAGAGAAACAAGGAGCGGAGGAGGCAGGGAGGGCAATGAGAATTGCGAAAAAAATGAGAAAAAAAAGAAAAGAAAAGAAAACGTGATTACGATAATATTCTCAATCACATAACTGTGATACGTTATATCCAGCTTTTTATGCGACATATCATGTTGAATATCTCACTTTACATGCGTTAATAACGAGATAATTATAATATAATATACACGCGAATAAACTTGCTGCAATAAACTTGAATAATCACGCAAATATCGTACAACGTGATTGCTCGAAGACTTGACAAGCACGTGGTACGAAGAAGGAGGAAGGAAAAATGAAAAAAAAAAAAAAAAATCCGTAAGAAAGCGTAATTTTTTATATTGACATTCGGGCGGCGTCTCTGACGCCCACTTTTTTCCGACCAGCGTCCCCCGACGTTTTCGCGGGACAGTTTTATCGTTGTTACTGTTGCTGTTGGTTGTTATCGTGCAACTCGAATTTACAATTATTTCCTCGTAATTTGCTCGCAAAGTATTCGTATTTAAGAACAAAAAAAAGAGAGCGAGAGAGAGAGAGAGAGAAGAAAAGCAAAGACGAGAGCGAAGAAACGCGAACGATTATGAAATTTCGATCCGACCTCTGCTGATCGATCAGGAACCGAAATATCGAAGAAAAAACAAAACTTGAGAAATTCCGATCGAACGATCGACGAGAAAAAAAGCAGAAAGAAAAGGCGGGGGGGGGGAGAAAAAGTAATTAATCGATCTCGCGGATTCTGCCTGTTTGGGAAACTTTGCAACGGCAATCACGACTAGTCCACGATAGTATTCATCTATTTTGTAGGGAAGGGGCGCGCGGTTTTTCTCGTGAAAAACCGCGCGAAACGTCGAGCGAGGATTTTGTCCATTCGAATACGTATTTTTATCTTTTCACTGTTGAATATGCGATCTATGTCTCTTTCTCACAAAAAAAAAAAAACACGCGCGTTCTCTGTCCGTTTTTATGATGCAACGTCTCTTTGATTTATCGTACACACACACACACACACACACACACACACATATATATATATATATAGCTCGAAAAATCGATAACCGATAAATAACTAATTAATTTAACGTTACAACGCGCACTCGATCCGTCTTTGTATCCCCCCCCACACCGCAGCTCTTTGATCTTTTAAAACGCAGCAATTACCGTGCAATCTCGTGCCAACGTCTAACCGTAAATGCGTTAGGTTTTTTGAAAATCAAGACTTTCTCGGGTGAAAAAATTGACAGATTTTCGTTTCTCACATCCCAACGTGAAAATGACCGAATATTGAATCGAATCATCGACCGTTTGGATACGAAACGCCCTCGTTTCGTTGATTTACACGAAAAATTCACGACGAATTGAAAAATCTCCAAAAACGAATGACGACGCTGAATCCCGTGGAAATATTTCGCAACCACTCACTTACGACACGGACGAATACAGCCCGACCTGCTTTTCGCCGATTTTATGCGTAACGCGATCACGGATAACCGCGTGATCGACCGTCCGTCCTTAGAAGCAAGTGTGAAAGAAACGAAAAAGAAAAGAAAAGGAAGGCTGAGGAGCGAGACGCGATAAACGGTCGTGTTCTCGGCGTCGAGGTGTTCCTTTTTTTTCTCTTCTTTTTCCTTCTCGTATCCGCCGATATAATACGACTGTAAGGACTTTTTCGAGTTCTCTTCGATGCTAAAAGCGAGATCGAACGTATGTATTTGCGTGTTCGTATCTATATACCATATATTTATATATGTATATGTATATGTATACGTATATATATATATATATATGCGTAAAATATATAGACCGATCGAGAAATCGGTATTCAGGCGTCGCTCGGCTGCTTTCACTCGATGAGCCGCCGCGCCGCGTCGCGTCCGCTGCTCGTGTCTGCGCCAGGTGAAAATGGATCAATCGTTCCTTGTAGAGACACGATGACATTCATCGGACATTACCACCTATCGCGTGTACCTGTGATTTATTGTATTCCGCGTATGTTCGCGTTTTTTCGATACACGCGCCCGCTCCCGATACGCGAAAAGTTATACAAAGGAAAACAAGCAAACAAGAAGAAAAGTCGAATTTTCGATTGATCTCGGGCTACGTACGGACATATAGCAAGTATTTTTTATACGAATCGGTATTTATGGTGTAAACTGCAAATGAAAATTGCGCAACCGTTACTTATTTCACACGGAAATGGACAAGAGTATTGGCAATTTTCGTTCGACGGATATTTCGTATTATTATCATTATTATTATTATTATTGTCATCATCATCATCATCATCATTATTATTATTAGTGTTTTACTTCAACTACGAAAACGACACTGCACTCGGATTTTTCCACACTCGTCTCGTGCTTTCTTTCCGGTTTTTTTTTTCTTCACTCTTCCTCCTGAAAAAAACGACCGATTTTTCATCGACGAAACCCGACCCCGACGTGTGTACGAATTGAGCAAAGAAAATAATGATACCCCGACGATGGTGGTGAAAAAACAGAAACAAAAAACAAAAATACGCGGATCAATCGAGAATCGTATCCTTGTTACCCCTTGTGTTATCATTACCGCTATTGATATTTGCTCGAAAGAGAAAGGGAGATACAAAATGTTCCTCGAGACTCTGTGTTGTTCTCTCCGTTTTTTCCGAAATTTTACGAACGAGAAGGGAAAAAGTCGCGGTGGGACTTGCCTTTTTTTTCCGAATTTTGAGAATCATTTTTACGACTGAGATTGAATCACGCGACCTGCCGTTGGCCCTCCGTTTCGCGGTTGCACCTTCGTTTTTTTTCGTACTCGATCGGTTAATTGACAACAGCTCAAAAACAGCCCGATGCGAAGGTAATTGGCAATAATACCACGCGAACGTTTATATCCGTTGATTTTTCCTGCAAATGGTTTTGATACCAAATATTTTAGACGGTAATTTATATATAAATGTACATCCATTTATAAGCAGCTTCTTTATACTATATATATATACACACATATATATATATTTAAACGACAATGTATGTAAACTTTATCAGTTATTATATACCACTCAAGTATATATAAAATAATACACGATCGCGTCGCGTGTATCATCTTTATTACCGCTGTCATTTAATATCGCTATATTATTCGTCATATTTTATGTACATAAATGTTTCGTAATGTAATTTAACAATTGCGTCGTTCTGAATATTTTATTAATATTATTATTATTATCGTTGTTACGATGGATTACGAAAAAAAAAAAACGAGAATCGAAAAGCGTACACCGCAGCGAGTATCGAATCCTCGAGTGCGAAATTTCGGGCGGGCTTTCCGCTTCGAAAAACAGGAATGAGGAGAAGCGAGCGTCGATGGTCCATCTCGCTTCGAGAATCAAGTGGTCGAGGCGGCACAGCGCTGCGAATGAGGAAAAATGAGACTCTCGTGGCGAAAAAAATTCTCAAGAAAACAAACGCTCGTTTATTGCAATTTACAGCGGTGTTGCGACTCGATTAACGTGTTGGCCTTTGTGGGCAAGATGCGGGGAGTCTCGCGAGTATTTCGTTGATGTAAAAAAATGAAGAAAAAATAATCATGGCCGTGAAAAAACACGTAGGCAGCTTTGGTACGTTGATCGGGGTGACTGATCGATGCGTTTTGGTCCATGCGGATGAGACCCACGACGATCAAGCGGGAGGAGGAGAGAAACGCGTTTGAATCCCGTTTCTCCGACTATTATAAATATTTCGACTTTCTGTATATAAAGTTGTTTCGTTTCGTTTTTCTCTCCTCTTTTTTTTCCAATGATGAAATAAAATAAACGATAAATGGCGTATATCCTAACTATACATTCGCCTCCGACGATGAGTATTTTCCGTTTTTTTTTTCCCCCTCGACTTTTCTCACCTGCACTCGGATTTTTGTCTCGGAATCGGCAAAGACGAGACTCTGTCGAGATTCGTCATTTCACGCGGGGTCGACGTTTCGCTTCGTATCTCGCGAGATCGTAATTGGATTTTCAATAAAATCACCTTTTTCGATGGTGTTCAAAGTGCGTTCGAGTTCGAGGCTGATTTTGACGAGAATTTTGGCCCCCGAGTGATGGAAGGATTCCTGCTGAAAACGCGCGTTTGTCAAGCTCGAGGCGGTCGCAGTCTGAGCTTTTGCTTGTGGATCCTCGGGGAACGCGACGTCACGCGAAACTCGACCGGAAGATCGTAGCATCGGCATACGCAGCTGCTGGGAAATTTGAACCAATCGCTGAATATACCGCGACACTCGTTGTTCGGATCGTACGCCAAAAGCCTGTGAAGCCTGTATTGCTGCTCGCATCGGCATCCGTCCCGGCAGTACATTTGTTTGTTTTCGTGCCTGCAAAAACAACATTTTACTTCCAGTATCGTCGAAGTCTCTCAGTCTCAGAAAAAAACGATTCTTCGAAACGATTTTTTTTCCATTTTTCTACTTTCAACGTTTCTGCCGTCGTCGTTGACGGATTTTCATCGTCGCTGAAATATGTACTCACAGGCACTTCTCCCAATGAACGTACTGCTCGAAGGGGTACAAGTTGAGAAGAGCGAGCACCTCGCCCCGCGTGTTGTTCGCCCAGAAAGGTGCGACGACTTCCTCCTTCACCGGGCACGCGTTGCTTCGATTATAACGGTGAAAAAAGAAAAATCGTACAAACACGCGCATCACCGACGATGTACACCAATTCGGAGATGAAAGAAAAAAAAAGAGAAAGAGCCCACATCGGGGACGCGCGAACTCACATGCCTCGAAGCTTGAGAACCGGCTGCTCCGGTTGGTCCTTGGCGGCGACGTCTTGAAAGAGTTGACCCTCGATATTGGGAGTCTCAGAGGTCACCGAGGCCGCCACCGCCGCCGTTTTCGTTTCGCTCGGTCTGTACTCGGGTCGCGGGCGGAACTGTTGCTCACCGTTGCCGGCCGATATCCGGTCGGTCGGTGACGAATTCTTCGGATCCTCCCTCGTACGGTCGATCCCGGAGGACGACGCGGCTGAGGTCAAGGTCGTCTCGGTCGTTTCGACCTCGAGGGTGCTGTCTTCCTCGACGGCGCCGGTCGTCGTCTCGGTCGAGATCGGCGATTCCATCCTCTCGGGGTCCTTCGTTCTCTCCGATTGTACGGGGATCTCGTTGACGCTGGAATTTTTTATTCTCGCGATCTCGGCGAGGCTCGTGACCGCCGCAACGGTCGAGGCAAATTTTTCCACCGCGGCGTCGCTCTCCTCTGAATTATCATTATTATTATTGTTGTTGTTGTTGTTGTTGTTGATATTATTACTGATGATCTCCTCGATGACGATTTCCGACAAAATCGGCGTCGTCGTGGCTTCCCCCGTGTGATGATCCTTCGGCCGCGTGTACTCTCGCGCAAGGTTGTTTATTCTCTCGGTAGATGGCTCGTCCAACGTCTCCGCCTCGGCGAAAGTTTCAGCATGCTCGCTCGTCATCGACGAGTCTCGGGCGACGAACATTTTCGACCTCTGCCGCTTCTCCGGATACGCGAATTCGTACGCGTCCTCGTACTGAAATCGTCTTGTAGCGAGAGGAGAGCGGGGGAGAGAGACGGAGAGAGAGAGAGAGAGAAAAGAACGAGTGGAAAAGGACGAGAGATAAATTGGATTTTTTTGGCGATATTTGTATTCTTTCCGAAAAACAATCGCGCATGCGCCGATCTCCGAACGATCTTACCTCGATTCGTCGGCATAGCTCCGTTGACGGTCCTCGTACTCCAGTTCAACGTCGTTCTTCTCCAATTCGTCTCTGAGAACGTTTATGTGCCTCTCGTCGCCGTACATTCGTCTCATCAGGCCCTGATTTTCCTGAACGAAACGACGTACCGCGTGCCTCGTGTGTGGCAACACGAAAAAAAGAAAGAAACACGTTACACACGCGAGGTCTCGCAATTTTTTCGCTTGTCATAACCTCAAAAAAAACCGCAACCTCAAAAAATACATCGGAGCTTCAGCTGCGCGTTTTGTTTTATTTACCAAGGATACGCGCTTCCGGCCACGGTGCACCAATTCTGACGCCGAAAGTCACAGGGCAGCTTCTCGTATCGCGCACGACCGTTTCTCGAATAAGGTTTCGCGCAAGCCGACGATCCGTCGTAGCCGAAAGTACTCGGCCCACCGCCGCCGAATTGTCCACTCGACGAGCGCAACGTCAATATCTATTTTCAATAATTTATTTCCAGCGACGATTATAACGAAGAATCGGAATCATTTTCTTTTCGGGAAACGGGAGAAAAAGCTCGCAAACGCTTAGTCAGTTATTGGGTCAGTTATTTTTCGAAAATTTTCTCGCGAATGAACGCCCCTCGGAGCATCGAATTACCGATAATTCTGTATATGTATACACGAAAAAGGATGATACCACGCGGTTTTACATCTACCGTTACGCACGACGTACTCTCTCTCTCTCTCTCTCTCTCTCTTTTCAGCTTGACTTTCAGAACGGGTTCACCGTTCGATACGAGCGCGACTTACGTAGATTCGAACTTTGCGATATCGCGATTGCCCGAGAGATACTCGTTGGCAGAAACATCGAAAAAAGAAATAAACAGTGCAGAGGCGCGAATTATGTATCTCGAATGAAGAGCCGATTGTCGAATTTTCGCCAAAAGCTCGTCAACATCCTCCTGTACAAGTCAACATTGGTCCATTCGCGAGAAGAGTCGGTGCGCGTAACATCGCTTACCTGGATAATCAACAAACCGATGACACTCATGATTGGCGACGTTGATGAAAAAACAAAATGCCAATAGCCCGAGATTTCGATAGAGCTAAAAAAATCACGATGCACAGCCGCCGAGAAACACGTGGGAGACTTTGTCAAACAGTAAACACTCGAGTAAACACTTCGGGGACTGTCCCGGCGCGCAATATCGCTTATCTGATCGTCGCGCGTGCCCTCTCGTCCTTCAGCACGAACGTCGCGAAAGTGATATTGAAACGTGCGATATTTCGCCTTTTTTCTTTTTCCTCATTCACCCGAACGACCGATGAGAAGATACCAGAAACGCGTTATCGAAAATCGGACCGCGAGGCAGTCTGACCTTGCTGAGCTACGAGGAAGCACAGAGACGCGCGAATGAGCGACGAAACCGCGCGAGGAGGCGGAAAAAGTTTGTATATACCGTACGTACCGCGAGCAGAGGCGGTGGCGGTACTGCGCGCTCGTACGTACGAATTTCACGCCGTTTGTGCGTGTGCGAATATCCTCGTGTGTATAAATATATATATATATATATATATATATATACAGGTGTAAAAGATCGAATGGGATCGGATAGAGATGATGCACGCGCGATATCGAGAGCGCAGCGAGATATATATGTATATTTACGCTCGAGAGAGATGCGATTCGCGAAAGAGGAAGATACGAGCGTGCGCCGCACGGTACGGAATGATGGAGCGCCGCTGGTCAAGCTGATGGCGAGGAAAATAATACGAGGAAGGGAAAATAACGGAGGGGAGACGAGAGAGTTTTTCATCTCGTTTCGTCTTGTCGTTGTTGCTGTTTTTTTTTTCTTTCAGCGAACATCGAAGAGTAGGTCACTCGCGCGCGGTGGATACCGTTAGGGCACTTCCATTGATGTGTGTCACGAGGGCCCCGTCGGAGCATTCACCAAAAAAAGAGGGAAAAAAAGAGAAACTAGCGGGGGAACGCGCCGGGGAAAAGAATTAAGGATATGGATCGCAATCGCGTGCGGGAAAGACGCGTTTGTATCTGGGGAATCGCGAATTTTGTTCGAACGAGAAGAAAATTCGAGAAGAAAAATTATGATCCATTGTTGAAAAAAAAATGGAGATCTTTCTGTTTTTTTTTTCGCGAGCAAAAGATGTCTAGGACACATGGCCGTAGGCAATACTTTTGCGCGTAGATCGAAGAAAAATAAAAGCGCAACTCCATACATAGACGCACTTCGATGCGTCTGCTCCACTAACCTCAATCTCGACAAAAAGGGGGGGGGGCGATTTTATCGGTGCGAGAAGATGCTCGAGTTTTTTAAAATCAGCCATCGTTTGAAAAACCGAACGACCTTTTTGTATATTACTGCCGTTAATTTTATCCAATGTTCGGACGCAGCATCCGCCGCTCCGTAGCGTGGTGCCCGGGCATTACAGTCTCACAGAAACCTTGGAAATTGGAAAGGAATTGGCTACAAATTGAATTTACAAAATAATCAAAAGGTTGGAAAAAAATGTCCCGATTTTTGGAGCATCGCTGCGCGCGCAAAGTTTTCTTATCATTTTGGACCAGGAAAAGGGCTGCGTTTACGTTCATCGTCGGTTTACCGTACGAGCCCCAAATTCTTCCACTTTCACCGCTGTGTTGAATGAAATTTGTCGCGAGATAAACTACACGCCTCATTGCCGCAAAAAGGCTCGTTGGAGACGCACGAATATCCGAAATACGATTTTTGTATTATTTTTGTTTTTTTTTCTCAAAATCTCCGTGTTATTTGCCCCTCTGCCCACCAGCGCCGCGGTGGAGTACGGACGCAACAAGAGCTGGTAATACAGAAATCTGCCGTACCGACGCACGTGGAAAGTTTCCATCTTTTTCATCACGCGTACCGACGCGCAGAGGGAACTGCTGGACCCCTCTCTCGCCATATCTCTCCATCTCGCAAGATGTGAGACATGCCGAGACAAAAAAAATGATCGATCGTCGGTCCGGACGGAAATTTGACTTTGGTTTCACGTCGTTCAGAAAAAGAAGCGATATCCGCAAGTACGCGAACGCGCGGGAATTTCAAATACACAGTCCGCACTTTCGGTAATTTCCGGTCTTTTGATGGGATAAATGCCGCACTGTGAGAATAAAGTGGAATTGGCGCAATTTCCCGTGAGAGAAAGTATATTCGGGTTTCACGCGATAAATTAAACAAAAAGGGGGAAAAAAGGCGCGCGGAATCGAGCACAAGCTGCGCGCTCTTTTGGCGCGCGTACGTAACGAGAACGCGACTAATTAACCGCAATGAGAGATCCCACACCCGCCAATCAGGAGACTCTGTGGTTTTCGCAGAGGATGCGTATGCAATCTCTCCATCGTTATTTTCATACCGTGTGAGAAACGATCTTTATACCGAAGATCATCCTGTGGAACGGTCACGGCGGGCTTCCTTGTAAATTTTTCCCACAAAAAAAACAGCGTGAAAGTTACGTACTTTGAAAAAAAATGACGAAACGTTTTCCCGCAAATGTACTCTGAAGAAACGGTGTAACATGTTTTTCGTAAATTCAACAAGCCCCTCCAATGCTCTGAAGTTGGCCGCTCGTGCGCGAGATGTTATTTTCGTAAACATAACCTTTAAACGATTTACAAATGCCTTCAGAAAAGACTGAAAATTTCGCTATAAGGGAAATATGCAGGAAAGAAAAATGTCGTCCGGGAGGGGATACACAACGTGGCATTCCTCGAGTTCGTTCCTCATCGACCGGACTGCCTTGGTGTCACCTCAAGTTATTCAGCGCGTGACGATTATTATTCAACGTCGTGGCAAAACAGCTGAGAGGAAGAAATATCTCCAGCGATTCTCACGCGAGAGAGTGTCCGTTATATGCTTTGGAACCACGATCTCCAAGATCGACGAAATTCCGCAAAGTCTCCCAGAGGAAAACACGTCACAATCGCATAAAACAACGCGAATCAAATATATACCTCAAACCACAATGTCTTTCCTATTTCTATTCCCAATTGCAATTTTTTTGTCCAATTTTCGAACGAATAATTAACCTCGCAAATCGATCATCGCATCTCGTCGGCATAAACGGCAGCCACGACAGACTCGATAACGCAATTTACGATCGATCTTTCTGTCGTATACGTCGCTGTTGAACGAGTCTACATGCTTTGTGTGTAAAACAATCTGTATATATCCTACATACGCGTACATACGTATATATATATATATATATATATATATAAGCACGCGTTGTGTCTCTGAAACGGATTGCTAATTTTCCCGGATCCTTGTACCAAGGTCCTTTGACTCTGGTGCGTTATACCCGCTGCGATATCGTGCCTCGTGTCTCCTTGCTCCTCTCGCTACGGATATGCAAAATGTAGAAAAAAAACATAGTGTCGTTCCACACGTCGGAGGCGTTGCGTACCCGCCGGACCCAGGAGACGACGTCCTTTGCGTCCTTTTATCAATCAGCTTGTCTATACATACATGTGTGCCCTATACATATATATAAACGTACATACGTATATACATGCAGATATCTACAATCGACAAAAGTTCGAGTTGCATTTTACAATAACGTCGATGGTGCAACATATCTCTCTCTCTCTCTCTGTATCTCTCTGTCGTTACGCTCGTGCACAGAAGGAAATAGAAAGAGAGAGAAAAGTAATTGTGGTTAAAAATCTGTCCAACGAAAACCGGTTGTCAATGCGGTCTATATATATACATACATATATGTACATATATGTATGTAATATATATATAGATATTGTATTACACGTACACGTATATACCGGCACATTGTCTTAACGTGTGAGAGAACACGTATGCGAATGATGGAAACGTGAGTACAAACTCGGTGCGAAGCGAAAATACGCACGCGTTGATCATACAGTGCGACCCCGATTTTTGGAGATTCGGACTATGCCCTTTTTTGGCATTTCGTTAGTGGCTGTTGCTTTTTTTTTAATGGTCCTTTTTTCTTTTTGGAAAATTGAGGTGGCGAAACACAGAGGTCGCGCTGTGTATACGCGGTGTTTGGTATACACGGGTAGTTGTACTACTGCCAGGGAATGGCTTGTTCACGGCAGAAGAGTCGACTGCAGCGCGTAAAGGGATACATACGCATGTACGCGAGTGAACGCAGAGGGGAAAAATATAAGAAACATAAGAGAGACCTACAGAGCAGACTCTCCTCGGATCCAGGGACGTCGGAGGGTATTCCATATTTTCACAACTATGTATATTTAGGCTGTTTGATTTTCCAGGCAGCTTTGTTCTTTCATTTTGTCCAAGCATCTTGCATCTTTCGTCCAAGCAACTTGGATCGTAGGAAAATCTGATTTACTTGACGTGGAAAACTTTTTTTTTTTTCGATATATTCCGTGAGTTTAGAGCGCTCGAAATCTTTTGCGAAAAGCTCGTTGTGCTGAGCTCACGAGAGATGTCGTTGAATGAAAATACGAGCGAAAACGCTTGAGGGTTTAGGGTATTGCGTAAGATTTTGGGATTGCTGATTGAACGGAATTTTGTGGACAAAAGAAAATGAAGTCGACTGAAGAAGGCTTTTTCCCATGGTATTTAGATGGGAAATTGAATTTTCCAATCAGTCTGGGAGCTCAAACAGGCTGTTACGGGTATGGGAGAGCAACCGCGAGGAAAAGCATCGCGCTCCACAACCGCGGAGCGTGGAGAGAGAAGGAGAGTCGAGGTAGGTGTATAGTAGCCCGCGCGTTACACATGTAGGAACGCAGAGGGCGCGCGCTGCCGTGTGCGCCGACTGCGACGAGCGACCAGCGACCAGCGACCCAGCGAGCCGCAGTCGTGCCGCGTACGCCGTACCGTGAGCATCGGTGTTTTTCTTTGCTCTCGTAAGCATCGCATTCTCAACGAATTGACAAACTAAAAGGCAAATAATGAAAATCAATCGACGAACAATGTTGAAATTCTTGAAATTGCCGAAAACATGTACACGCCAGTGCGTTCTCGTGCACTCGAGAAAATAGGAAAGCAACGTTTTGCGCACGTAAACACAAACGAATGTCATTATTACAGCGACAAACGTGCGAACGGAGTGATAATATACTCGTAACGGGTTCTACATGTCGTAAAACGTTTTTTCACGAAGATTTATTAATTACGGGCCGTCCAGTTCGTCGATCGCGTATACATATCTTTGTAGAAAAATCAGCTGGACGTAAATTAATGGAAAGCCAGTAGGTAGCGTGGACTTTTGACAGTCTGTGAACTCGGAGCGGAGCATGCATCGTCTGCAAACGCATATGTCACGTCCCTACATATACACATACATATATACTAAACATATACTATGCACGTAGTTGAATCTTTCACCGCGACGTTTCGCAGTCGTTCTCTGCGAGTGCTGGCGCGGCTTTGAGATTAACACAGCCGCGTATCGCGTATCGTGATTTCTACGATAACGACAATAACTACAAATGAAGAAAAGAATAGAATCGACACGGCGGAATAAAAAGTGGGTAAAATAATCGAGGAAGAAACGGCGATGAAGCATTAACGATGAATGCTTCCTGAAAAAAAAGACAAAATCAAAAAAAAAACAGAAAAGGTCGTTCAACGAACGAGCGACGAGAATTCAACGGATAAAAATATCGATTGACACCGGGATAAAATCGAATAACAACAATGCGAGGATATCTGAGTAATTCGACACGCTCGAGACTCGCTCGCGAAAGTCGAACAAAGAAACAATAATAGTAATAATATTAATAAAACCGTGAGAGAGAGAAAGAGAGAGAGAGAGAGAGAGAGAGAGAGAGAGAGAGAGACGTCGGTGGGAGGAAGAAGAAGGAAGATATATAAAAAGGAGAGACTAACATCATCCGCACTGCGTTTGCGGAAAATTAATTAGCGCGAACGCGCGTTCGCTCTCGCGCAAAAACGGTGTGGGATCACTCCAGTGTGTTTTGCATATCGTTTTTCCCGCGGGGATGCGCTGTTCTCTTTTGCCCTCTCGCTCTCTTTCTCTCTCTTGAACCCCTCTGCGCTCTCGTCCCGCGCACCTTTTGCGCCTACACGTTCCATTCTCGTTTCTGAGGCCTCGGGAGCTAAGCTCGCGAGAGCGCGCGGAGCCTTCGCCGTCTCTCGAGTAACAGTACTCGCCGCTCCGCGGGCGATATCCTCCACGCTCGCGGTCTTGCTGAAATAATCCGCACTGTTCTTGGACTTTTCCGTGGTACTTAATATATACACATATATATATATATATATATATATAGTATATATAAACCCCGTAAAACCAGTATCGTCGGCATCGAGAGAACGGTACACCCATCACAATTCTTCCATCACCGCGATTGCACTCGTATTTACTCCGTTCCGTCCTTATGTACTTCCGTCTCTCTTTATATATCCCTCCGGAGAGCGTCTACTCCCCGTGGTTAAACTAGTCTGGCCAGTCTCGCTTACTTACCTGTGTACTTATACATATATATACTTTTTTAAACATACATGTGTGTGTATATATATATACTATCGAAACTCGTACAATAAACGGGCTCGAAAAGCAGAGGAATCGATATCCAAGAGTCGCGAGTCTCGTATCGTCCCGCGCGCGCACACACACTCAAGTGCATCACATACACGAGAGATAGCGCGCGTGCGTGTGCGTGGGGAAAGAGACCCCTTTTTGCATCTGTCGCGATTTGGCGTTCTAACCTCACACACGAATGTTATAGTATGCACTCAAACATCCGGAGAAAGCGAGAAAGAGTTTGACAATCCAGCATACTCCAGGGAAAACAATAAAACTGATTTTTCAGAGCGACCGGAAAAGGATATCACGAAAACAAAGCAACATGTGATCGATCGTCGCGCGGAGGCTTCGGGAAAAAAAGGAAAACGAAAGGACGACAAAAATAATGAATACGATTGAACGTGGATTCGAGGCAGAAGAGGATCGTTCGTCGCCCGCGATTCCACGCGATCGTCGTCGTCGTCGTCCTCGCTGTTATCGTTGATAAAATCATCAAAACAACAAACCGTGTCCGTCGTTGCAGCGAACATTAGAAACTTCTCATTTCGCTTCGATTAAGCGTAACGAGAAACGATAATTGATATTTTATCGGCAACCTACATATCCAAGTTCGATCTCTGCTTTGCTGTAAACACGATTGGACGAAAAGGAGGCACGGATTTTTAAGTGCGAGCGCACTACATCTCTCTCTCTCTCTCTATGTGTGACTAATTCTCAGCTACGTCATCGCGATACAATTTTACGACTCCCCACCGTCGAATTTAAGGTTATACACGCGCCTATATACATCATCTTATCTTCGCGCTTATCGCTGCCTGTATACGCGAACGCAGCGTTTCCAGCCAAATCGACAATACGCCAGTGTGTTTCCGCGTGGAGCCAAGTACGGAATTTCGCCGCTGAAACGATCGTGGCGCGACGTCTGCCCGTCTCGTGTGTTGCGCGTCTATACACACATGCGTACAAGGTGACTGTTTACGTACATAATTAATCAAACAGTCACGTTGATCGGACGGTGAAAAACCAAAAGCGATCCTTCGACCCGGCGACGATCGTAACGCGATTATATTTCGTCGACGCGTGTGAAAGTTCCCGAGGATAGAAAGAGTGATGAGTCGTGTCGTGTTGTAATCAATGATCGAGATATACATCGTTCGCATCGAGGTGAAAAGTGCTTTCGGGATAATCGGTATGTCGACGAAGCATCGTCGCACTCGGCCGGGAGCTTGACGCCAAAAGCGAAAAGAAAAAAACCATTTTCCGAATTCAACGTAATTTCGTCAAGCCAAGATTCGTACGGAGTGTACAACGCGCAGTAATGAAGACTACGCAGAGAACATTGAGGTGAGACTCGCATTTTTTTCGTACCTATCGCCGAGCTCTTTTTGTAGAACAAAGCATGTTTGAAAAAATTCACTTTAAAAATTCTCGCGACACGCTGCCGCGACGAATTATCGCTATAAATCGCTCGAATTCCGTTATCTCCCCGTCGTTTGATTGTTATTATTACAGACAGCTTTTTTTTACATTCTTCGAGATATTTTCGTTGATCGTACAGTGTTCCAGTTTATGTACATACTTTGTTTGTGTATTATTCGCGGCTTGCGCGCCCGCAGAGGTGACATTGATGTCCGCGACTCGACGATGTTTCGCGGACGACCGACGAGAATAGAAAATCCGAAAAGAGAATTCGAGAATATTCCAAAGGCTTCCCTGCCTTCCATGTCGAATATCGATTGTTCAAAAATATCTTACATTCTTATTACTCAACATCGACCACTGCGAGTCTGTAAGCATTACGTGCTGATTGTGAGACAGCCTGTAGACGAAGCAGAGACGCGGTGTATACGTATAGAGGGCGCGTTTATTGTTGTACAGACGATGATACAGTTAACGATAATGGTATTCACAGTTCGAGCGTAATGGAGGGTGACCCACTGCCGGTTCTCCACTCTGTTATCATATATACTCGCGCATATACATAGCTCGGATGAAAACGGTATACATAACCTCATACATATACAGGGTGAAAAAACGCAAGGATGCGTTTGCGAACGCAGGAACACGCGGGAGTAGCGAAGCGCTCGCACGCACTTTACTGCGCATGGGAAATTTACACAAGACCCATAACTCGTACGGGAAAACATAAACAGCATATATACATACACGTATATACGATAGCAGGTGTTTAGACACAGGAAGGAGCATACATCCCCCGTGATAATCACCGAAACGGCACGTTTTTACCGTCGAGAAATGATAATGCGAAAGGCGCGCCGTGCGGCGTATCGCGGAACTACACGAGAGACGCTATTCGCGCGATCGTCACGTTCGTCTCTTTTATCGCTCGCATCTGCCCCGATTTTTTGTACCTTCGAGAGAATTGACCGCGTCGAAAAATCACCGTCTCGTAAAAACCATCGCTGTTACAAGGCTCGTGAATTCCGCGTGTGCTCGCAACGATTATACTCTGATGATAATAATAATAATTCGTATTCTCTTCCGCGAGCGACACGCGCGGCAGTCACGTGGCTCTTAATCTCTGAAAACTTTTCATCGCGGATTAAAAAACACACGAATCCGGGTTAATAATGGATTTTCCGTACCGCGGCTGCTAATGGGATTTTCTCCTGTTCTTTTTTTTTCGCATACACATATGTATGCTGCAATCCGATTGCGGGGATTTTCTTGACAGTCTCGCCGCTCTTTCGACGTAATCCCGCCGACATTTTTTCCCCCCCTCCGACGAATATCTCGGGACTTTATCAGAAATCGATTCCAATCGTCTGGAAATCCTCCGGATACACTCGGGCGAGTGTAAAAAGCTTGCCCTTGACGGGAATCATAATATTCCGTTTCAGAGGTCACGTGGGCGACTTTCGATGATACGATTTTCGTCAAACCGGGAGCAGACGGTGCTTTGCGCTAAAAATTCCCAAAAATCGCGGATGCATGATGAGACAAAAAGGACACGAGACGGAATTACACACCTCGAACCGGAAGTGTCGCGTGTGCGGTTCTCGCGGCGAAAAAACACTCTTGCGACTTCCTCCGGGCGGAAGTACACACCGAAAGCGCACGATTTCAAAATCTACCCGAGCAGCTTTTTACAACAACTTTTCGATTTTATTATCGTCTGAAACGAATTTTTGCGATATTTTGAACAGTTTTTGCGATATTTTGAACAGTTTTTGCGATATTTTGTCATTAAAAGTCGAGTAATTCGAGCACTTCCGTGTGAATCCCACATCCGCCATGGGAGCGTCATTCATGGAGAATCCTGCAACGCCGGAAGTTACGTGTACACCGACAGCAGGCGCAAATTCGATAGCAAATAAATTCATTGAGAGAAAGTATTTTAGCAGCCATTTTAGTCCTCCGCGCTGTTGATTAATCTCACAAAAAGCTGTATATTATCGTTGAATGTTTGACGATGTGATAAAAATCAAACTCGATCTGCCGCCTCGGCGTTTCGACACCGCCTGCGGTCCGGGGTGGAGCACGAAACATCAGCGAGCGAGATTCAGTTTTTCGAGAGCCGCATCGAGCGTGCTAGCGAGTACCTCGCCGACCTTTTATATTTACAGCGAGGCTCGCCTTCCTTCTCGTCTCTCTCGCTCTGTTTTTCTCTCGCCCTCGTCTCCTCTCTTCCAATTTCATTATTCTCTTTTCCATTCGCGCCTCGCGTCTCGAACAAAAGAGAACGCACGCACGCCCGCGCGATCGCTCTGCCCTCTCGCATAAACGATGCGCGGCACAATACACGCGTCATCTCTACAGACCGACGGTGTTTTATCTCGCCGCCCGACATCCCAATGGAATTTCACGATTACTCGTCGAGTAAATACTAAAAAAATCTGAAAGAGGAAAAATACGTGAAAAACGCGCTGTGTTCTCCTCATAATCTCCTACGAATTATACACTCGAATGTAATTGCACAATTGTGATAAAATGAAATACAGAATTCATATATTTTCTGTATATCTCAAACGTGTATATTTATTCGTCCGCGTTTTACGGTTGTAATGTACCGTAAAACACGGACGAATAAATATATCCTCGTCAATAAACGCGATACGTAGCGGGAGCAGTGGGAGATGGATATTTATTTTCGGTTACGTGAGAGGTTCTTTCGGCTCGCTCGCTTTACACGCTGGATTTCCGATTTATTGCGATTCACTCGGGATTGCGAGAGGCGTCATCGATTCGGCCGTGTCTCTTTGTGTATGTGTGTGTGTGAGTGTGTGTGTGAGTCGATGGACCAGCGGTAGGTCAGGTCACTCTAAAAAAAAAAGGAATAACGAATAAAGAAAAAAAAAACCGGTTGACCGCGCTGCGAAGAATGGATATGCCGTGTGTTCCGCGACATCCTGCTGCTGTCCCAGTTTTTTCCTTTATATTCCACGCGCGATCGTAACCCTGCCCCGCACATGGGCGGCCTTGGCACTTGGGAATACTTTTACATTTTTATACATCACATCGAAATACACACACATACGCTCGTCGATGTGATTGCGAATTTATCGAAAAATGCGCTTTACCCACGATATCCTCGATATGTATACGACATTCGACGTTTTACGATCAAAAATCGAGAAATCGATTGAACCATCGATTCAGCCCATGCAAAAAAAGACGCCAGAGTGCCGCATACACTGTATACACGTGTACCGCAAGTTTGGCGACGCATTTCCGAGCTCCCATTTCGGCACATGCGCGTGTCCCGCTACGCCATACGATCGCTGTTTATACTTTTTTCCGCGAAGCGCCAGCATCGAGGGAAAAGAAACGCGACGGAGGAGAGACGAATAAAAACAAAGAGCGGAGGAGAGCGACGCTAAAGGGGAAGAAGCGAGATGATAAAACGCTGTCCCATGTGCTGTACGTACGTTGGTACAATTATACATATATATGTATGTATTAATGCATGTATATATGTATGTATTAATGCATGTATATATGTATATATGTACCCCGTGTACGCGTGCAATCTCCAAAGCTCCGAGGATGTCCCGCGGCGAGCGTCCAGTGTGAGAAAGCCTGGAGGAAAGCTCTGTACATACGAGAAGATGAGAGAAAGATTCTCGAAGCTTCTTTTTCTCCCCGCGGTATCGGGATAATGAAGGTAACGACGCGGTGACCTCGGGGGTCGCTGGACACACCCGCGCTGTATATACATATACCCACACATACATATACATGTTTTGAAACACTCGAGCTCTTCCATACACGTGCATTTCGACGATGTTTACCTCCCCGCTGACTTCCCCTTCGACCCCCGTCCTCGCCGCCATTCGTACTCGACTTTTCTCTCTCATCCGGTATTGCGCACCTGTGTACGCCGTTCCCGTATATATATATCGTATTTCGCATCGTATATATATACACATAGATGCAAAGGTGCCTCTCTCCCCGCTGACATTCTCCCGGAGGATGGAACAAAGAATATATGCACCGCTATGGGGCCTTCCGTCTCAAAAGGACGTCTCCCATCGCGCTTTCCGAGTTTGACCTCTCTTTGTTCGTTAATTTCGTCCGGAACTCGGCCAGCCTCGGGTGGATATATACCGCTCTTTGGGGATCTTGCCGCACGATCTCTGTTTTTTTTTCTGTCCCAAAAATCGAGCCCTCTGTGTTTGTGTTTTTTTTCTGCCGCTTGTTTCGCAGTAGATTCAATTTGCGCGTTTCGGTATCGACGTTTTCCCGTGTCTTTTCTTTTTTCTCTCGTCTCCGAAACATCGCTGGACTCTCCGGATGGAACGCCTGTACAACGAGCAGCAGCCCCGTGTGTGTTTTTGCTGCTTCGTATCCGATTCCCTCGGTATTTTTGTTATGTACGAGAAGCCTGAACACCGTACACCCTCGATTTACCTACCTCGCCGTGTGCGTGATCTATGCGCTTCGCCCGCTGCGACTTTTCTTTCCTTTTTTTCTCTCAAAGTCCGCACACACACAAACACACACAGCTGCACGCAGCTATCGGGTTTCTCCGGCGATCGAAGAAGCTCGAGAGCCCCTCGCAGGCGGGAGTTGTGCACATTCGCGTTCTTTTGTCAATTTGTCAATAACTCTTCGATGCTCGGAACCTTTGCATTTGGAGGTTATGTTATTTGTTTATCTTTTTTTTCGAGGGCCGGGAGGTTTCGCACAAAGAAAACTCTGCGAGGCTTCGCTGGGGAGGAAATAACACGTCGGTCGAGTGGGAAAAACAGAATTAAGAGAGAGAGAGATGAGAATGCGACCGCGGACGAGCGAGGGTTCGATAAAATCACGGCAGAGGGCAGAGCGGCGAAACGTCGCGTCGACGCGCGCGCCACGATAATGACGATGAATTACGAATGAAAATATGTAATCGAAAGGGAAATAATCCGAGACTTTCGCGCGGGGAAAAACGTATGATTCTCGATCGTATTATATATTATAAATACCACGCATTATTCATGCATGACGCACACTATATTTATACATGTATGTAACGTAACGTCATGATAATTATTTGTTCATTCTCTTCCTCGAGAGCCGCTCTTCTTCCTTCTCACGTGTATCCCTTCGCCCCGCGTTCAGCTCGCCTATTAAATATTATACTATATATTTCCTCGGAGGATTATCATCATTTTCCGTCGATGCATCGCGTGTATACCCGCGTATTCCATCGACTAAATCGCGTGGCTATGAATATCGCATATATTTACATGATATAAGGCCACTGTCCGCACTTTCAATTATGCCAATCGATAATAACAACGAGCGGGCCCAAACGATTTATTTTCCAACCGCGTAGGCGCGGACAAAACTTTCGAAAGCTTTTGCGGGCGCTGGTAAACAAGCGCGTTTGCGTTTATTTCGTCCGCGACTCGTTCGTCCGTGAAATTACGACTTGTCGCGTATTTCACTTCCGGACTGGCAACATACGCGTGTTATTTATTTCTTTTTTTCATATTACCAATAGATTCAATTATACTTTGAATTTTATCTCACTCTACCATCGATTTAAATGATTTATTTTCATCTCGATTTATACAAAAAGTTTAGTACATCTCTCCGCCGCCTTCGGAGGACATTCGCGGCGTGATTCGACTGAATTTCGTTGTGCTCCTCGTGGAGCGAAATATTCGCGCTGATAAAGGCATGGAGCGCCTCGAGGCGCTGATAAACAAGCGCGTTTGCGTTTATTTCGTCCGCGACTCGTTCGTCCGTGAAATTACGACTTGTCGCGTATTTCACTTCCGGACTGGCAACATACGCGTGTTATTTATTTCTATTTTTTCATATTACCAATAGATTCAATTATACTTTGAATTTTATCTCACTCTACCATCGATTTAAATGATTTATTTTCATCTCGATTTATACAAAAAGTTTAGTACATCTCTCCGCCGCCTTCGGAGGACATTCGCGGCGTGATTCGACTGAATTTCGTTGTGCTCCTCGTGGAGCGAAATATTCGCGCTGATAAAGGCGTGGAGCGCCTCGAGGCGCTGATAAACAAGCGCGTTTGCGTTTATTTCGTCCGCGACTCGTTCGTCCGTGAAATTACGACTTGTCGCGTATTTCACTTCCGGACTGGCAACATACGCGTGTTATTTATTTCTTTTTTTCATATTACCAATAGATTCAATTATACTTTGAATTTTATCTCACTCTACCATCGATTTAAATGATTTATTTTCATCTCGATTTATACAAAAAGTTTAGTACATCTCTCCGCCGCCTTCGGAGGACATTCGCGGCGTGATTCGACTGAATTTCGTTGTGCTCCTCGTGGAGCGAAATATTCGCGCTGATAAAGGCGTGGAGCGCCTCGAGGCGCTGATAAACAAGCGCGTTTGCGTTTATTTCGTCCGCGACTCGTTCGTCCGTGAAATTACGACTTGTCGCGTATTTCACTTCCGGACTGGCAACATACGCGTGTTATTTATTTCTTTTTTTCATATTACCAATAGATTCAATTATACTTTGAATTTTATCTCACTCTACCATCGATTTAAATGATTTATTTTCATCTCGATTTATACAAAAAGTTTAGTACATCTCTCCGCCGCCTTCGGAGGACATTCGCGGCGTGATTCGACTGAATTTCGTTGTGCTCCTCGTGGAGCGAAATATTCGCGCTGATAAAGGCGTGGAGCGCCTCGAGGCGCTGATAAACAAGCGCGTTTGCGTTTATTTCGTCCGCGACTCGTTCGTCCGTGAAATTACGACTTGTCGCGTATTTCACTTCCGGACTGGCAACATACGCGTGTTATTTATTTCTTTTTTTCATATTACCAATAGATTCAATTATACTTTGAATTTTATCTCACTCTACCATCGATTTAAATGATTTATTTTCATCTCGATTTATACAAAAAGTTTAGTACATCTCTCCGCCGCCTTCGGAGGACATTCGCGGCGTGATTCGACTGAATTTCGTTGTGCTCCTCGTGGAGCGAAATATCCAGTCTTGTCTCTTCGATTTGACTCTGGTATTCCAGAGTATATATGTACGTATGTAGTACATACATTTATGTACATATGTAGAGAGGTGGAACACAGAATTTTGTAACGGGATGAGAATCAAAATATCCTTTCGAAAGTAGATCCAGATCGGGAGAAAGAGCGCGCCGCGAAAGATGATGTACGAGTCGGATCTAATCTTCGTACGAGCGTGCGGCGAGACAAAACGTACGCCGCGGTACATATCCCGCACCTCATCTCTTTTCGCGCTCCATCTCCGCATCCGACGACGTCGCGGCTCGTGATCGTTACATATATACATACATATACATATATACGTGTCTGTAAAGGCTTTCACTTTTCCGCCTCTCGTTTTTACCTCGACGCTATTCCACTCCGGGCTGCGAGCGAGATCTCGAGAGGGCGGCGTTCGCCTTTTTCTCTCTGAATCGTTATCATATATATATATATATAGATTTCATGCTCCTTTTGCGTATACAACCGCGTATCCCGTGCGAAAAAAAAACCAGCGTGTGTATACACCGTGTCCGTTTTACAGCCCATCTAAATCCGTCGCTTTTTTTTTATAATACCGTTGCTGTTATATCGTTCTTTTGATCCCCCCCCCGCGAATGCAATTGCATTTTTCGTGCGTCTGCACCACGAACGTATCTCGTACGAAAGAGGGCGCCACTTCCACCGCGATGAGTCGTCAGTCGTATTCCCGTACGAGATTCGGGATCGAGAGTGTTTAAGGGGGTTAACCCGAGCAAATTTGAATTTTCCCAATTATTCGTCGATTTTTTCGAATGAATCGAAAATAACTTTGACGATTTATGATTAAAAAAAAACAAAAAAAGTCCGGCCGACGAGACGCGCGTTTCTTCTCCAAGGCCGCGGCGCGTTACAGTTTTTTTTCGTCTTCCCTCCGTTCTCGCGACTTTCTCCCTTTCATTTTTCTCCCTTTTCGTTCTGCGTGTGTTTTGACGTACTTTTGTCTCGCGAGCGCCTCGGAGATGTACGTGCGATTGCGAAACAAGTATATATACATATATATATGTATTAAAAAAACCGTGTAAAATTAAACAAATATTGTATGCATGAGAAGGAGCGTGGACCGAGTTTCGGAGGGAGAAGAGACGCGAAGAGTTGCTTGCTCGAAGCGGTTGCTCCAACAAGGAAAATTCCGCTCCCGGGGAGAGCGAAAGACAGACAGAGGAAGCTCTCGCGCGATCGACGTCTCGAACCGCGCGTGCGGGACAACGGAAACCAGTCCCGGAACAAATCCTGCCTGCTGGGAACTGGTTTGCTCGTGTAATCGAAAGACGCGCGATATATAAATATCCCTCCTCAATTTTTCTCTCCATCTTTTTTCCTAAACACCTCCGCAGCTTCCGGTCCATGATATATGGACCAAAAGTTTGTTTTGGTCCGTACTCGGAAGCTGTGAACAAACTAAATGGTTTCGTTTGTATCCTACTTTCATTTTTCTCACATATATATGCTCTTCTGTGCAAAACATTCGGTTTTTTTTTTGGTTTATATACGCGCTTATGTATAATCAAAGATCTCTCTCTCTCTCTCTCGGAAGCTCCGTTCCCGCGTCGTGACCGTTTCCGGTCCAACATATGGACCAAAAGTTTGTTTTGGTCCATACTCGGAAGCTGTGAACAAACTAAATGGTTTCGTTTGTATCCTACTTTCATTTTTCTCACATATATATGCTCTTCTGTGCAAAACATTCGGTTTTTTTTTGGTTTATATACGCGCTTATGTATAATCAAAGATCTCTCTCTCTCTCTCGGAAGCTCCGTTCCCGCGTCGTGACCGTTTCCGGTCCAACATATGGACCAAAAGTTTGTTTTGGTCCATACTCGGAAGCTGTGAACAAACTAAATGGTTTCGTTTGTATCCTACTTTCATTTTTCTCACATATATATGCTCTTCTGTGCAAAATATTCAGTTTTTTTTTGGTTTATATACGCGCTTATGTATAATCAAAGATCTCTCTCTCTCTCTCTCTCGGAAGCTCCGTTCCTGCGTCGTGACCGTTTCCGGTCCAACATATGGACCAAAAGTTTGTTTTGGTCCATACTCGGAAGCTGTGAACAAACTAAATGGTTTCGTTTGTATCCTACTTTCATTTTTCTCACATATATATGCTCTTCTGTGCAAAATATTCAGTTTTTTTTTGGTTTATATACGCGCTTATGTATAATCAAAGATCTCTCTCTCTCTCTCGGAAGCTCCGTTCCCGCGTCGTGACCGTTTCCGGTCCAACATATGGACCAAAAGTTTGTTTTGGTCCATACTCGGAAGCTGTGAACAAACTAAATGGTTTCGTTTGTATCCTACTTTCATTTTTCTCACATATATATGCTCTTCTGTGCAAAACATTCGGTTTTTTTTTGGTTTATATACGCGCTTATGTATAATCAAAGATCTCTCTGTCTCTCTCTCGGAAGCTCCGTTCCTGCGTCGTGACCGTTTCCGGTCCAACATATGTACCAAAAGTTTGTTTTGGTCCATACTCGGAAGCTGCGAACGAACTAAATAGTTTCGTTTGTATCCTACTTTCATTTTTCTCACATATATATGCTCTTCTGTGCAAAACATTCGGTTTTTTTTTGGTTTATATACGCGCTTATGTATAATCAAAGATCTCTCTGTCTCTCTCTCGGAAGCTCCGTTCCTGCGTCGTGACCGTTTCCGGTCCAACATATGTACCAAAAGTTTGTTTTGGTCCATACTCGGAAGCTGTGAACAAACTAAATGGTTTCGTTTGTATCCTACTTTCATTTTTCTCACATATATATGCTCTTCTGTGCAAAACATTCGGTTTTTTTTTGGTTTATATACGCGCCTATGTATAATCAAAGATCTCTCTCTCTCTCTCTCTCTCGGAAGCTCCGTTCCCGCGTCGTGACCGTTTCGTTTGTATCCTACTTTCATTTTTCTCACATATATATGCTTTTCTGTGCAAAACATTCAGTTTTTTTTGGTTTATATACGCGCTTATGTATAATCAAAGATCTCTCTCTCTCTCTCTCTTTCTCTCTCTCGAAAGCTCCGTTCCCGCGTCGCGACCTCGAACCAAATCCGCGATTGTCATACACGTCATTACACGTCATTACACGTGGGTGTCTATGTACCCGGGTTGCATGTGCGGCGAGAAAATGAGCGAGAGATATCACGGTGTGCTCTGAATTCCTTTTTTTTTTACCTTTTTTTTCTGCCGGTCAAGATTTTTGCCCGGCAAGGTTCGGACAAGCGCGGTGTTGCATTTCGGCGAGAGAGGCGGAGATTCATGAGGCTCGTGCGTGCGTTGAAGCGCGCGAGGAAGAGTGCACTTCCGGCGGGTGTCTCTCACCGCGAGTCGCTGTTCATCCGCACGAGGGCGCCTCGCTCCGAGCTCGAGCTTGCTAAAACCGAGAGGGGGCGCGCGGGAGAAAGAGGGGCACAAAAAGTGTCTCGGCGAACGCGCGTTGTACGTACCCGAGTGTCAGTGGGTTAAGGTCATCGCGGACCTCTTACATCCCTCTCCCGCCCCTCGGATCTTTCATCGCGCGCACTCTGCTGCCGCTGGTGCGGCGTTTTTTACTTTCAACGCCTCGCGTACGTGCACCAGAGAGAGCTGTTGATGCAACGGCGGATTTTGTCATTTCGAACCGTTTCGATTCGGAAAAGTCATTTTCGGAGGCTGCGTTTGGGGATTTGGGTTGTAATCGGAGATAAAACGGGATATTACACGGATTGATGTATAAAAATTGTTGTTCGCGAAGAATCACGGGAGAGCAGAGTCGGCATGGCGAGGAAGGTTGATCGAACGGCCGCGAGAGGTCGTTAAAGGTCGTTTGTGTATATAAATGTACAGCGGGCGTGTTTACACCGCGAAGGACGTGCGCTGCGAGGAGGATGATGTGTAATGCGAGGTCCGACGTCTGTATATAATACGTAAGTGTTTATATACTGTGGATGAAATAGCGGGGCGCGTCAGACGCGATTTCTCGCCGACTGGCAGCTGTTACCGACTGCGCGGTCTCGCCGGCGCTTTTTCTACCTTCGTACGTAATAAATACGGACGTTGATATCCGCATGGGTCAAGGATGGAAACACATCGAAATACTCGAGTTTAAAATGCCCGGAAGATGATAAAAACGCTGTTTTCAAAGCAGAGAGAGAGGGAGAGCGTTGAAGCCGCGAAAGATGCATTAATGGATCTTTCGTATTTATCCACACTCGCGGATGCTGCGGGGAAGACTCAAGCGGGGTCTCTCCGGCGCTTTTTCCACCTTCGTACGTAATAAATACGGACGTTGATATCCTCATGGGTCAAGGATGGAAACACATCGAAATACTCGAGTTTAAAATGCCCGGAAGATGATAAAAACGCTGTTTTCAAAGCAGAGAGAGAGGGAGGGCGTGGAAGCGACGAAAGATCCGTTCGTATTTATCCACACTCGTGGATGCTGCGGGAAGACTCAAGCGGGGTCTCTCCGGCGCTTTTTTCACCTTCGTACGTAATAAATACGGTCGTTGATATCCTCATGGGTCAAGGATGGAAACACATCGAAGTACTCGAGTTTAAAATGCCCGGAAGATGATAAAAACGCTGTTTTCAAAGCAGAGAGAGAGGGAGAGCGTTGAAGCCGCGAAAGATGCATTAATGGATCTTCCGTATTTATCCACACTCGCGGATGCTGCGGGGTCTCTCCGGCGCTTTTTCTACCTTCGTACGTAATAAATACGGACGTTGATAATATCCTCATGGGTCAAGGATGGGAACACAACGATATACTCGAGTTTAAAATGCCCGGGAGATGATAAAAACGCTGTTTTCAAAGCAGAGAGAGAGGGAGAGCGTGGAAGCGGCGAAAGATCCGTTCGTATTTATCCACACTCGTGGATGCTGCGGGGAAGACTCAAGCGGGGTCTCTCCGGCGCTTTTTCTACCTTCGTACGTAATAAATGCGGACGTTGATATCCGCATGGGTCAAGGATGGGAGTACATCGAAATACTCGAGTTTAAAATGCCCGGAAGATGATAAAAACGCTGTTTTCAAAGCAGAGAGAGAGGGAGAGGGTTGAAGCGGCGATAGATCCGTTCGTATTTATCCACACTCGTGGATGCTGCGGGAAGACTCAAGCGGGGTCTCTCCGGCGCTTTTTCCACCTTCGTACGTAATAAATACGGACGTTGATATCCTCATGGGTCAAGGATGGAAACACATCGAAATACTCGAGTTTAAAATGCCCGGAAGATGATAAAAACGCTGTTTTCAAAGCAGAGAGAGAGGGAGAGCGTTGAAGCCGCGAAAGATGCATTAATGGATCTTTCGTATTTATCCACACTCGCGGATGCTGCGGGGAAGACTCAAGCGGGGTCTCTCCGGCGCTTTTTCCACCTTCGTACGTAATAAATACGGACGTTGATATCCGCATGGGTCAAGGATGGGAGTGCATCGAAATACTCGAGTTTAAAATGCCCGGAAGGTGATAAAAACGCTGTTTTCAAAGCAGAGAGAGAGAGAGGGAGAGCGTGGAAGCCGCGAAAGATCCATTCGCATTTATCCACACTCGTGGATGCTGCGGGGAAGACTCAAGCGGGGTCTCTCCGGCGCTTTTTCTACCTTCGTACGTAATAAATGCGGACGTTGATATCCGCATGGGTCAAGGATGGGAGTACATCGAAATACTCGAGTTTAAAATGCCCGGAAGATGATAAAAACGCTGTTTTCAAAGCAGAGAGAGAGGGAGAGCGTTGAAGCGGCGAAAGATCCGTTCGTATTTATCCACACTCGTGGATGCTGCGGGGAAGACTCAAGCGGGGTCTCTCCGGCGCTTTTTCTACCTTCGTACGTAATAAATACGGACGTTGATATCCGCATGGGTCAAGGATGGAAACACATCGAAATACTCGAGTTTAAAATGCCCGGAAGATGATAAAAACGCTGTTTTCAAAGCAGAGAGAGAGGGAGAGGGTGGAAGCGGCGAAAGATCCGTTCGTATTTATCCACACTCGCGGATGCTGCGGGGAAGACTCAAGCGGGGTCTCTCCGGCGCTTTTTCTACCTTCGTACGTAATAAATACGGACGTTGATATCCGCATGGGTCAAGGATGGAAACACATCGAAATACTCGAGTTTAAAATGCCCGGAAGATGATAAAAACGCTGTTTTCAAAGCAGAGAGAGAGGGAGAGCGTTGAAGCCGCGAAAGATGCATTAATGGATCTTCCGTATTTATCCACACTCGCGGATGCTGCGGGGTCTCTCCGGCGCTTTTTCTACCTTCGTACGTAATAAATACGGACGTTGATAATATCCTCATGGGTCAAGGATGGGAACACATCGAAATACTCGAGTTTAAAATGCCCGGAAGATGATAAAAACGCTGTTTTCAAAGCAGAGAGAGAGGGAGGGCGTGGAAGCGACGAAAGATCCGTTCGTATTTATCCACACTCGTGGATGCTGCGGGAAGACTCAAGCGGGGTCTCTCCGGCGCTTTTTTCACCTTCGTACGTAATAAATACGGTCGTTGATATCCTCATGGGTCAAGGATGGAAACACATCGAAGTACTCGAGTTTAAAATGCCCGGAAGATGATAAAAACGCTGTTTTCAAAGCAGAGAGAGAGGGAGAGCGTTGAAGCCGCGAAAGATGCATTAATGGATCTTTCGTATTTATCCACACTCGCGGATGCTGCGGGAAGACTCAAGCGGGGTCTCTCCGGCGCTTTTTCCACCTTCGTACGTAATAAATACGGACGTTGATATCCGCATGGGTCAAGGATGGGAGTGCATCGAAATACTCGAGTTTAAAATGCCCGGAAGGTGATAAAAACGCTGTTTTCAAAGCAGAGAGAGAGAGAGGGAGAGCGTGGAAGCCGCGAAAGATCCATTCGCATTTATCCACACTCGTGGATGCTGCGGGAAGCGGGGCGGTCTCTCCGGCGAGTGTCCGCGAGCTCTCGCGCGTGGGAGGTATAGAAAGTCGCGCTGCTATTGTGTGTACTCCGCGGATCTGGTTTTATATAAATAGCACGGCTCGGCGCGTTGGGTCAGCCGAGATCGCGCGAGCCTTTTCATCATACGGTCCAGTGAATCCAGCTTTTTTTTTTCTCCTCCGCGAAAACAATTCCTCCGGACCATTTTCTCTCTCCAACACCTTCAAACTCACTGTTTCCTACGAGTTTCAAAGATTCCGGAGGATTTTCCTCTCCTACTCGAGATGAATCCGTCGGATGCTGTGTCTCGCGTCTTTTTCAAACTCGAATCTCTAGGCTCGCTCTCGCACTCGCTTTTCTTTTCCATCGAACGTAAAACTGTAAACACACACACACGCGGCGTGTATCCCACGAGAGCCACCGGCGAAGGGAAGCTGCGCGCGGAGATGCAAAAGCCACGAGCGCATATGTTTCCTCCTTACGTACATTCTCGGAGCTCCCGCGAGATCCCGTGAGATGCATATGCATCTCAGCGGCAAATGCACTCGAGGATCGAAGTGCCTGCACTCGGATGCGTGTTTTCTCGCGCGTTTACGGCGTGGGAAGGCTCATCGAGCCGCAAAAATCCTCTCTCTCATGGTCCCTCGTTATTTTCATCTCCCCCTCTTCCTCTTCGCCTTTCGGCCTCGTAAATATGATTATTCCGAGAGGGAGAGAATTATCGTCCCGAGGTTTCGTCCGCTGGCGCGGGACGAAAATTTCCCCTCTCCCGTAAATTATCCCCCCTCTCGCTTTCTCCCGCGACGCGGCTGTTTTATCGCTGCGTCGCGGAATATAAAAAAAAACCCGCGCGAGATAAAAGCGTACAAAGAGCGTCGTAAATTCGCTCGGATGCTGCGCGCGGCTTTTTTTTTTTCTTCTTTTTTGCTTTTAACCTTTTTGCCACGCGTTTCTCTCCGCGACTGACCTATCTTAATTTCGCGGAGCACGCGACACCTCGCCGTGTCCCCTCGGGACGCGGAATTGGTCTTTCCAACGGAGTGCATCTCGCGTGTAC
This sequence comes from Heteropelma amictum, assembly GCA_959613375.1. Classification (NCBI taxonomy): domain Eukaryota; kingdom Metazoa; phylum Arthropoda; class Insecta; order Hymenoptera; family Ichneumonidae; genus Heteropelma; species Heteropelma amictum. Next base: position 14,396,791 of record OY390726.1, read on the forward strand.
CACGCTCTCTCTCTCTCTCTCTCTCTCTCTCTCTCTCTCTCTCTCTCTCTCTCTCTCTCTCTCTCGTCTTTTCTCTCTCGTCGACGCTTTTCGGGACCTGCCCGTGCGGGGCAAGCTTTTGCCGGGCTCGGATGGTCGATATAGCGGCGGAATATACCGTATATATATACCGCCTCGGGCTCTCATCCGATATCGAGCTGGTCCAAGGCCGAGAGTCTCGACAAAGCGCCTGTTCGCGACTGTACGAATCCGGCACGGTTATACGCGATGCTCAAGACGATGACGAATGAAATTTCATACTCGATATACGAAGATGAGATTCAAATTAAAAAAAAAAAAAAAAAAACATCAAACGGGAGATTTTTAATGATCTCTTGTTTCTCCCGCTCTGTACCACGCCGGAGAGATCCGATCATCTCGCCAGTCGCTGCGCGTAATATAACGGGTTATCGCGTTGCCGTGAAGCAAAAGCCGCTCGACTATCGCACGCTCGATTTCCCTTTTGGATCTCGACTTTCGTCGTTGTTTTCTCCCCCCCCTCTCTGCCTCTCTCTCTCTCTCTCTCTCTCCATCTTTTCCGTCTCTCTCTCTTTCTCTCGCCTACTCGATCGCTCGGCTTTTCCCGCGTCGTAATTGCCACAGTTTAATAATTCAACCGACAATTATTTCTAGCTCTGAATCGATCGAGATTTTTTTGTACGACGCGCAAATGTACTCGCGTTATTAACGATATCGCGGAACCGCGCGCGCGCGAGGCTGCTCCAGAGTTCCGACCGAGTTTGCGGAATCTCACTCGACAAGGTCGAGAAACGGCCTAGCCCCTGGGCTTCAATCTGCCGCACTGATTCTGCTACTGATCTTACGCATTCGTGTATAATATCCCGGATCGGATCGTCCAATTTTATTTCTTCCAGATCGATCTTTCTGTTCCTCTCTCTCTCTCTCTCTCTCTCTCTCTCTCTCTTCTCACTCTCTGCTTATGCATGGTGTTACTCTGTTTTTATCTACACCATCTGCATTACTTATGCACACTGTTATCTTTCGTTTTACTTATTTGGTTACTTTTCATTCACATTTGTATTAGTAAGGACAGTTTGTATCTTACCTTATTTTACCATATACGTACTACTTGTTATCGCTTAACCTATTGCTACTGTTAGTATTCTCTTACTCTTCTCTTCTGTGTTATTCTGCTTGTTATATTTTATCTCACTCTGTTTGTTAACTTTTCTATCTTTTGCCTGTAAGTGTAACTAAGGCATAAATAAATTTAATCAATCAATCAATCAATCAATCTTCTCTATCCTAACCCTCTACCTCAATTATTGTAACTATACTTCCAGATTGTATAGAAGATGAGGATCCAATCTATTATCTATCTATTATTTATTTTATTTGTATTCTTACTTACGATGTTATATCGCGCCACTTAATTTTAAGCATTTTAAGCATATATTTAACAAATATTTCATCTGTTTTTACTTTATTGTATCTCATTCTATGTGCTACTGTCTTCATGACTGCAGGAGCACTGCCTTTGTTTCTTTTCTGCGCTATGTTTAATACTCTTTTATAATTTTATTGCCTGAAGGTGTATACCATGGCATAAATAAACCAACTCAACTCAACTCAACTCTCTCTCTCTCTCTCTCTCTCTGAGTTAATTATAAGGTAAATTTGTACTGCGAACTGCGATGCTAGCGAGATTTTACATCTCTAAAGTTTTTGTCATCACCACGCGATATTGGTACGTGAAGGGATGCTGCGAGGGAGATAAAAATGAAAATTTTGAAATTTTTAAGTATCGCTAATGGATGATGATGTTGAACGGAACGCGCTGAACGGATTTTCTACCTAAAGCTACCGGTACTGTTGCATGGAATGTTCGAAGATGAGTACTTCAATGCGAAAATTTTTAAAAAATTCCAAAAAAACAGTAATTAATTTGAGGAGTTTCGTTTTTTTGGATTTTCGCACGGAAATTTCGAGTTTTCGATGAAATACTGGTGTGTTTCGCAATCAGCGGGAAGAAATACGTCGATATAGACTGTGAAATTGAATTTTTGAAATCCAACATTCTTCGGCATTTTTTGCCGGATTGAGTTGGGTCACTAAAATGTTTGCCATTTTTTTTTCGTTTGAGATAGACACTCCATCTTGCGCTTATTCTCTTCGCAATTGCTGAGGCTTCAAAATGCCGCTTGGTTCATCGAGATATCTTCATTTTTCGATTTTTGGCAGATTTTTAAAGTTCGACCATCGATTTTCGCCAATTTTCCCATACATACCCCTTCGCGTTTTTTTCGCCGATTTTCAACGTCGATTTTGAGGGTGAAGGAAGCTAGCTATCGGGATGTACCTTTCACCATTGTCTAAGTCTACTCGAGGGCTATCCAAAACCCCCCCAAAAAGCTATATACAGCACAATTAGGACGGAAGTTATGATCGATTGAAATTTCGACTTTTCGACGATTTCGGCAAAGTGGCCCAAAATGGGTCAAAAATTTTTTTTTCAATTTTCAACATCTCAACAACGTATCCCATCGGAAATTTCCCGCTGATCACGAAACACACCGAGTTTTTTCCGAAAACTGAAAACTGTAATAGATAGACGCAAAAAACCACGTTTCCCATTTCTCGAACATTGCCATTTCCACCTCTGCGAGTTCGTGATGCAAACGGTTGTAATACACACAGCTTTGCGATACCTTTTGTTGTTGGCTACGTTGGCAAGGTTACAAAACCCACCTTTCCTGCGATATAGCTCCGGTCGAACATCCATAACGTCGTTAATACATAATGCGATAAATTTCGTGGCTATTGACCGGAGACGCGTTCTCCGATTGCTCTCCCGTGTTATTCAGACGACCGAGCACATTTAAATACGAGTGCGCGAACCCGCCGAGGAGGTCGCTGGCTCGAGAATCGAAAATTTATTAGTCACGCGAGTGGGACTGGCCTCTCGCGAGTTTTGCATCAGTCTCCCCATTCTCGACACATTAATTAAGCTACACGGCGTGTACACCGCCTATAAACAGCATGGAGAAAATGAAGGTACATATATTAAGGGGTTCCCAAATTTTCGAGGGTTTCGATGGATGAATGTTCACTCGGATACGATATTCCGAGAGTATGCGAATGAAAAAAACAATCCTCGATTAGAGAGGCAGTGGCCCAGTGGTAACGCGCCCGGCTCACACCCGGTGGGTCCGGGTTCGATTCCCGCCGCCGACACCAATGGATTTTTCTAAGTGTCTTAAACTGTTCTCTCGTGGTTCGGAACCCACGTAAAAAAGTAGGTCTATTGGAGGAAATCCACCCACCCAGAAAAACAGAGGAGGTACGAAGGAGATATGATACAGAATGGGTAGTAGTTGGGTGGGTGGCTTGTAAAAACCCGTAAAGGGTGTGCAAGTAAAACTCCCCAAGAAAATAATAATAACAATCCTCGATGTAAAACACGAAGAAAAAAAAACGTTGCTGCCGCCGCACTGTCGCGCGAAGATAAAAAAACGACCGGAAGCTCGCCGCCGCTGTACCGTCCGGAAGCGCTGATGCGTTCGATGCTTTGGGCTTCCTGTGGCAAGACACGGCGCGAGCACACGGTTTTTTCCCTCCATATTTCACCGCGACACACCCGAGAGCAACGTCGTCCCCTCGTTAAACATCGTCTCCGGGACGGAAACATATACCGGGTGTCCCAGAACCCACAGGCGCACCACAACGAATGTAAAATCGTGGTTAAGGTCATTGGAAGGGCAAGGGATGCTTCCGGTGCCTCGTTGGCTCGCCCCTTTGCTCCTTCCGGCGCGCGGACCCTCCCGATCCTTCCGCACCTGCGATGATTGCGCGGCGATACCGCCGAGTCGGTAAAAAGCACGTAAACGCACGAATATCGTACGATATTATGAGAGCGTATGTGATGTATACATATAACGTGCTTGTTTGTATTTGTAAAACATGTACATATGCCGCGGTGTATCGCGAACCCTCAAAGGGCCGAAAAAGCCGCTCTCGCACCTGTACCCCTTCCTTCTCTTTTCGTCCACGCCCGACTGCGTATATCTCACCGCTCCTGCTATCATCGCGGCAGCTGTGCAATAAAGCACGTTGCGTGTTCCACGCTCGCAAATATACACGTATATATACATATATTTACGTGCGTATACACATGGGCATAATGGAAATTTGCAAACGCTCGAGCGTATATTAATTCGCGCGAGTCGTCAGTTGCATTTCGCGCACCGCCGAAGTCGGGTCTTGTGCGCTTCGCGAGCGAGCCAGCGAGAGGGCGCTCGCGCGAGTGAAGCGACGCGCGACGAGAAGTGAAACAAAAGACGATTATATCCGAGGCGGTAAAGAAGGAATCGGAGATCGTCGTGGAAGAGTCTTTTGGATTTTGCCTTTTTTCACAAGAATTTGGGTGTTTTTATCAACCGCGACTCTTGTATTGTATTTTTGGGAAGAAAAAGTGTCTGACGCGTGCAGAGAGCGTTGTGCCGGGTAGCAGGAAAATGGCGGGGAATCTCGAAAAAAGAGGATAAGTCGATCAACGCGGCGTTCTCTTGTCGTTTTTTTCTTTTTCACCGCTTTTATATGTATACTCTTCGTCTCAAGAGTCTCCAGCGGCACCTGCTTTTCGCGCTTGATATATCTGGAATATTCCAGGGGGGGGGGATGACGAAACGAACGATTCGGCGAACGTATTAATATTTATATGTCGAGCGGCGAGCGCCCTCTCTGGCACGACGCTAGAATCGTTGAAACATCCTCGGTAATGCGGCAAAAAACTGTATACGTGCGTACACATAACCCTTCTGGCACGCGTATATTTAGCCTCGTGGGGAAAAAGAATTCGAGCGCGCACCGCGATCGGTTTTACCGTAACGAAACGTACATTTTGCACGTGAAAACCGGCTATAATCGCGAGAATTTTGTCAATAAATTGTATGTTTATACTATTATTATTATCATCCCACATTTAAATGTATGCACAAATATATATATATATATACATAAAACAGCATGTAAAAAAACACTCGGGGGAGCTTCTTTCGTAAGTCGTTTAAACGCGTTTTGTTCTCGTTCCTCTGATTCGTCTCGATAGTTTCGACGAGAATCGGTTAGAGAGCGATCATCATCATCATCATCATCCGTTGGCTACACCGAACGATGATGGTCGCACGAGCAACGATCGCTGCTCAATTACCGGCCACAAGTTTATTCATCGCGAGAGCATCGAGGTCGAAGTCACGTCATTGGAGGAAGCCAAGTCCGTTATTGCCGCTCTAAGGGCGCGGCAGAGGGCGCAGGCGCATCAAATGCTCGCCTGGCGGAGGACTCTCAAATTACAGGTAAAAAACATCACGCGATACACAGTCCCCCTTCTCACGCGCGCAAAGACGCGTTTGCGTGCGTGTGTGTGCGCGACAAAATTATTCCTCCACAGGAGGCGCTTTTATCGTTCGCACGCTCGAACAAAGGAGAAAAAAAGCGCTCGCGGTGTTTAATCTCAGCTGTACACGTAAAAACGTGACTTTGATCGTTGTTTTGGCTGTTCGTTTGCATTCGCGTTTCGGTGGAATTTTACATCGATAAAATATACGTAAAGTACTCGTATATTTCCGCAGGAGGATCTCGTCGCGAGGTTAACGAGGGAAAAGGCCGAGCAACTGCGCACTCTGTCGTCCCAGCTGTTGCTGTTCGAGTCGAGATTGTGCAGAAAACAGAAGGAAATCGAGGCCAGTCTTGCGCAACGCGAGACTATTATTCTGCGACAGCAGAGAGTCATAAGGCAACTGCAGAGCCGATTGGCCGAGAGGAGCAACGTCGCGATGAGGGACTCGCCGCCGCCCTGCGATACCCTCGATCGGTTAGACAGTCTCGGCGACAGCGACAGCGCCGTCGTCCTCGAGGAGACCGCGGACGATCCTGCACCACCCAGGTATTCATATATCCACCAGGTGGAGTCGTAAAAACAGACAAGACTGGATAAAAACGAAAAAAATTTGCGTTTAATTAATCGCCAATTTCCGTTGTTTTTTCCTCCCTTTTTTCGTCACGTGCCGCAGATTTCGGTCCAACATCACGGACGTTACGGTGATACGCTCGGTCTCGGACGCTGTCGAGCCATCGAGCAAATACTCGTCGATGAGACGAGGCAACAACGGTTATCTGCGGAGGCCCGAGATTCTCGAGACCGTTTATTCCGTGGAGGAGGACGTCGACGGTGAGAACAATCGTGAGGCAGCCTCGGAATCGACGGAGAACTCGGAGAGCGAGCGAGAGAGACGAGGATGCTGCGGAGAAAAGTCGGAGATGAGGGACGAGCAGACGACGACGACGACGACGACGACGACAACGACGAGGAGCGGAAACGGCGGTGGAAGGTTGAGGGACCTTTACGGTAGTTTCGAGCGTTTAGCGCGGGACGCCGACTCCGCGTCGCCGATCGTCGCCGAAACCAGGCCGAGAGACGAGAGCCAGCAGGCGCAGGTCACGTGTTACAACAGAGTAATGAGCAATCACAGATCGGTAACAAAGCCAAAAGACGTCAAGTACAAGAGGATCAACAAGGCAAAGTCAAAGAGCCTGGAGGAGCTGCGAGGTAGATTGAGAAATTGGGTGGAAAAGGGAAACAAGATTGCGATATCGTTGGATCAATCTTACGCCTGAATTAATATCGCTCTAGACACACACGCACGTTCGAAAAATGTGTATTCATTTTTTGCCCTTCCGCCTTTCGAATGATGCAATGGCGATTGTAAACTCGCGAAAATATCGACAAAGTCGAAACTCGGCATACGCGCGAATGAAACCTCCGGAAGGCGCCCTCTATCTGCGTATCTTCAAAAGATAAGATATACGGTATATATATATATATATTTATTGCGGATATATACGAGTTGGTCCTCGTAAAACGATACATCGCGATATAACGTCGTGAAGCAGCCTGACAATCTGAATTCTTTCGATAATATAATAAGTAAGCATGTAATAGTAATGATACGCGCGAGAAAAAAAAAGATGCGACATTCGCGAATTTCTCGATTCTTCACGCACGAGAGCATATGAATTAATACACGTGATCTCTTTGTAAATAACGGAGCGTGGGGAAGTGATATTCACAACGACCTTTTGTAGATATTTCATCGGGTGAGAACGATGGCAAAATTCATTGTCGCACGGGGGAGATTCAAAGTTTTCATGTTCCTGGGCCGGAACGCGAAAGACGGCCGTTGCGAGGGCGAGATTATTACTCGCGCGAGCGCGTAAGATATTTGGAGCGTACGCGCGTACGCGCATGGTACGAAACTTTAATGATAATTTCTAAAAAAATTGCAGTCTGTATTAACGTCTATATTCGAGTCAATTGATTTGATTTCGCGCCGGCGTAGCGGGTGACATCTTTGTATTCCGAGGTGAACTAATTTTTCATCCCTGCGGAAATGTCCCCGCACGTACGCTCGAAAAATTCGCGAAAAATTCGAGTCTAAGACGACTAACCTCCTTTGAGATGGGGGAAGCTTGTAGAATTTTTCGCTTGTATACCGCAATGCGGGTTTCCGCTTATAGTATATCCTCTTCGCGATGATCAGCGCACGATTATTTCGCGCGAATTTCATCGATGAAATTTCCATCGCAGAGTCCAACCGTGGACGATAGTTCGGATGAAACCTAACCCTTGAATGAAAAGTCCGCTCAGCGTGCACGTTTATGTGCGAGTGAATGATATTACGAAAATTGTTGTATATATTTGTCGCGAAGAAGAAAAATGTACGCGGCCATCGTGACATTCCTACAAATATCGATTGGAGTTGATCGATAAGGCGTGAGTACGAGAGTCATTGACGATTGGTATTATTGTGAGAGAAATTGTATGAAAAACGGCTATGGCGTGCGCGTTGCTTCGGTTTTAGCGAAAAAACAATCTTCAACCTATGTTATGTCGCGTATGACATATGTTATGTCACTATTTTTAATATTATATCGAATCGTGAAATAAATTATACGTCTATACACGAAAAATGAAAAAAAAAGTGTTTCGCCATATCATTTGTTTATTTTCCTCAATACCACGCTCATGTGTGTAAATATTGTACATGCACGATACTAAAGTTTGCTTCTTCGTTCAAGCGCAAGTTGCATATTCTCCCACCGCGCGCTCTTTTTCATCGACCGAGCAAGGCGCCCCGCGCGGCGCACGTGGTAACTAATTTTCCAACACGCGTTACCTTTCTCCATTCTCTTATATTCTCATAGGCCGATACTTATATACGTACCCCAAAAATCGTGCGTGAAAAACATAACCTTTGACGTTCTTCGGTACGATATTAGTGTATTTTTTTTCGTTCAACAGAATCAGTATTAAATATTGTTGGATCCAGAAATTCTCCTTCAAATGGCTGCCAGGGAAGTGAATAAGATGAAACTGTCGAAAAGTATCTTGGAGATGAAGGTAAGCAGAGGTTATGTCAGCTCGGTTTGCCTTTCGGCAAAAATGCTCGATTGTTTTTGATAATTTTTACGATTAATTATTCATTTAGTTTATGAAGAGAACGAAAGAGAAAGTGGAAAATCAACTCTTTCGGGAAGAGGGCGAGGAATATTTCGGAAACCAGCTGACAAAACGGATGAAGACCGAATCGTAAGCGATTCCGTTTTGTCGAGTGAAAAGTATTAGTATTAAATGCTTTTTACGAATATACGTATTTTACATTTCAGGGGAAGATTCATTCACGAGCCGAGCTTTGCTTTTTGCGAACAATTGCGAGACGGCAGAGTGAGTTATCGGGGCATGAATGTAGAGATTGAAAATCTCATGGAATTGGAGGAAAAGGCAAAGCGCGCAAAGGAGCAGACAAAGCGCGAGGTCGACGTGTCGGATCAGCAAATGGCAAAACGTTGGAAATCGTCCGACGTAACGACAATGGCCAACAAGTTCAAAACGAAAAAACGTCGCCATCACGATTCTTCCCTCGGAAGCGAATGGGAAAATGAAAATTTGGGCGAAAAACGAAAATTTTTGAAACCCACGGACTAGTTTTATGTTTCTGACGAATATTTTGTAACATATCCATAAACGTTTTGTACAAAAAGATATAGACCTTAAGATCGTATACAGCGGTCGTACATGTACATATAATTTTTTATTACCAATGTTACATTTGTTAACCAATAAATTGACGAAATCGATCGTTGCATGAATCACTACCAACGAGAATACAAATCCTGTAGAATTAACGCGCAAACTTGTATGCTTTTCGCTAATTTTTGTTCAATTTCAAATTTACCGCGCTCGTGCGCTAAAAACGTTTCCGCTTTCGCCCCAAGCCGATCATGCAGTTCTCACACACAAATAATCCGGTCGGTACGATAAATATAAACGTATGAGAGAAGAAGGGGAGGAAATATATACACAAATATACTTATGAATATACGTGTTTTCATACACACAAATTTATCATCGTCAAGTATTGGAGCTCCATCTGAACGTGTGCTCGGCGACATGAGCATAGAGAGAGAGAGAGAAAAAGATCCCACGCATCGTGCGTGGCTTGTGTAGAAAGTTGGTCGCCGTTTGCGCATCTTACGCGTTTTCCCGAAGGAAAATGGCTCCCATCTGTCACTCGGTCGTAAAAGTGTGTAATTCATAAAACAAAATCGTCAATAGTCTCGCCCCCCTCTCGCCTACGCCCTTGATAGCGTATTAACGATAAACAAACGGGCGTCAATATAATGCCGCTGTAATTACATAACAACGATTGTGTTTGCGAACGCGTGTGCAAAGACGCCACGGGATTTTTTAGCTCGGGGGGGCAGAGTGAATCTCAATGGTGCCATGAAAATCTTTTAGCAGCTTACGCTGTTTACAGTCCCTCTGATATATCCGTCAAACCGGATGAGGACCGTAATCCTCGCATCCGAACTGACTAAACAAGCAAAAATTGAAAAATCGAACGTACGAACGACTTTCCGATTATCGAGCGCTTTTGCATCAAGCTTCCACCCCCAATAAACGCTGCTGTGCGTTTGACAATTTATTCCCGAGTATATAGATACGGCCATCCGAGACGCACACTGATTCAACCTTTCGGAAAGACAGCCTCAACGTAACGTATGTTTCGTCAAACTATTTCTCTTTTTTTTCGCCCCGTACAGTGAAAAAATCGTAAAATCGTACATTTCCCTCCTCAACGCGCGGGTTCCGTTATTTATTTTTATCATTTCCTCTCTTTTCAACTTTAATACCGCAGTAAAGCAGCATGGGTTCCAGTCAACAATTTTCGCTAAGATGGAACAATTATCTCAAACACATAACCTGCGCCTTCGACACGTTACGCACCGACGAGGATCTCGTAGACGTGACGCTCAGCTGCGAGGGCAAGAGAATCCGAGCTCACAAAATGTTGCTCTCCGCTTGTAGCACGTACTTTCGAGACTTGTTCAAGGTAAGATTCTCGCTTCTTCTCCCAAGGTCGTGGCAAATCGAATGTCGAGGCAAAAAAAAGATAAATTTGTTTCTACGGATTCGTCGATTTTCAGGAAAATCCTTGTCAGCATCCGGTCATCATATTCCGTAACGTCAAGTTCGACGATCTCTCCGCGCTCATCGACTTTATGTACCAGGGCGAAGTCAACGTCGTGCAGGAACAATTGGCGAGTTTTTTGACGACCGCCGAATTATTGGCGGTACAGGGACTGACGGACGGCACGGGAAAGGACAGCGACAGCATAGTCGAGGTAAACACTGTTTTTCTTGATTTCCACGTGAAATAAACGTCGCGAAATAACGATCGCGATTGAAAACACGTCGAGTGCTAAATTGTCGTTGTCTCGCCGAAGGATGACGCGGAAATTCCCAACGAGCCGGAAGTACAGCTTCAAAACGCGGTGGAAAAGCCAATGGCGAACAGCAAAGGCAACAAATCGCCGTCCTCGCCGTTGCCGTTTCAGTCCGTCGACATTCAGGCCGAGATACCGCCGACGAAGAGGCGAAAATGTCGCGACAGTCGCGGCGCGAATGCGGAAAAGTCGCAACGAGAGAATAACGGAAGTACCACGACGAAGGACAGCGACAAATTGACGGAGAGTCAGGCGAACGCTTCCGGCTCGGATCCGGTCGAAATAATTCCGCTGTTGCCGAGTTTCAAACTCGAAATGCCCGAGTACATGGAACAGGACGGCAGCAGTTGTAGTTACGAGGAGCAGAGCGTCGGCGAGAGTTCAATCAACAAATTGGTCGCCGAAGAATCACCGACGAATACGGTCGATCACGAACAAAAACCGGACATCAGCCAGACGTTTTATTCGTCGAGTCAGTCGGAAGTGCCCGAAGGAAAACGCGCGTCGACGGACCTCGGTAAGAAGCAAGATCCTTTCGCCAAGAAAAAAAAACCCAATCCTCAATAATTTTCGCAATATCGTAAACAAAATTGTGCTAAAAACGTTATCTCCCGTCTTGCAGGACATCTCTTAGCGAAACCGGGAACATCCGGAGAAAGGTTAGGACAGGATGCAGCTCAGGGTGAGTGACCGACAATTTTTTCGAAAGAAAAGTAGATCAGTAACAAGTCGCAGCGACGAATTTTTCAAAAAAACAAAACAAAAACCTCGACTCGGTATTTCACCGAAAATTTCATTTACGTGCGAAAATTCGCGCGACGAGCAGCAAACTTCGTCGCTGCAACTTGAACAAATTTTTGTACCCAATAATTGCACAAATATAAACGTTCGTCCGGCAATGTAAACTCTGCAAAAAAACTCTTTTCCACCCGCTTTTTCTCGCCAACTTTTCGCATACTTTTCGCAACTTTCGATCCGCGAGCTCGTGAAAATTTATGCATTTTGGGTACAGAGATACAGGGATTCAAAGTTTTCTCGAAAAATGAAAAAAAAAACATGTATTACGAAGGATAAATGAGAAAGATATTCTCCTTTGGTCCTCCGAGACGAGGCTCGCAGCCTCCTTGATGAACCGTCAAATTCGAGGGAATATTTTCTGTTCTTTTTGTTTTTTTTTTTAATTTTTTTTATTTTGTCAGCATTCAACCAAGAAACTCATCTGTTGGAACGTATTCTTGTTTTTTATTTGTTTTTTTTTTTTTCAATCTCACAACGGCGCGGTAGTCCGCGCGGCTTTTGCATTCACACACCGCATACGAATGATATAACTTATATGCGAGAGATTTGGTGAAAGGTGGCAAATAATTATGAATTAACGGCATTGAGTAGAATCGTGATGCACATGAGGAAAATTTTGGGTAAAAAAAAGAAACAACAACGACAACAATAGTTCAGACGATTTCACGAGAACGATATTTGGTTCGAGGATTTTGCGAGCGCGATCAAAATCTCGCGACGATTCGTCGAGTCGGTGTGAAAAAATGAAAAAAACAAAAAAAAAAAGTCTCTCGTCAAACTCGAAATTTTCATCGAGCTCCCAAAAAACTCGTACGCGAATTCACGGATGTGAGAATGCGCTGGATGCGTCAGGGTGATTCTTTCCGTAATGAAAAAAAGAAAAGAAACGAAAACGAAAAAAGGGAAACGAATCAACCGACGAACGAAAATTCTTCTCTCTTCTTCACTGATCGTTGATTAAAGGCGCATTTTTTTTATTAGTGTACAGCGTGCATGGTTTTTCTTTTTTTTTTCATGAATTTTGAATGTCAACGTTGCGGTATACAGAGGCACTCGGGTGTAGGTTGAGCTGTAGAAATTAGCAAGCATTGCCAAGTGCTGTGTGTGTGCCGACAATCATCTATGCTCCTTTGGTATTATATACGTTTAATTTTTCCCCTCATCTCACCTTTATTCTCAAATCTCTCCACTCGTGTACTAACCACTCGAGCCTATCCGGATTTTGCGCTGAAAAAAACAGTGAATGAACAAGACACGTTTTCCGTGTATATTCAGCCCGTTATATACATAATTTTTTTCATTCAATGTACTCGCAAAATCCTTGCAGGATAATCGCGCTCGATCGCGTCGATTTATGACGAAATTCGTCAATTTTCGATTCTCGATCGTCGAGAGTTTAAGAACGGTGGTGGGTAATTAGGTGTGTGGTGGCGGTGACGGTGATTGTAACATCGCAAATTTCCTCTTTTTTTTCCTCTCTCTCTCTCACTCTCTCTCAACTTTCCGGCATGAAAAAGAAAAAAAATCAAAGAGAAACGATCTCCCCGTCGTACCTTCCAGCCGATCGATTCTCTCCACCGTATCGTCGAGCCTCTTTTGTTTGCTTGATCTTTGAGAGAGAAAAAAAAACCGAAACGCATCTTCAAAGCGGGCTCTTTGACGATCCACGTGGGTAAGTAACGACTAGAGAAAAAGAGAACAGATTATTTTGTCGACGACGAGAGATTGAAAAATCATTAAGTAGCCGCGTGAAAGCCCGCGAGATGAATCGGCGGTAAAAAAAAAAAAAATCGAAAACGCGAATTACGAAATGACCGTCGGAAGTTGAAACTGTAAACCGAATGCAAATTCGGAAATTCCACTGCGAACCATATATTAAGGAATAATCACGACTGAAAATCATTTTTTAATTTCTTACTTTTTTTTTCTAACTTCCTCTCTCTCTCTCTCTCTCTCTCTCGTTTCTCGATAATGCGAACACACGCGAATGCAGCGACAAAAGATTGAGAGAGCGAAAAAAAAACTCTAGCGACGCGAAAGAAAAAACGTGTCAAAAGAGAGAAAAAAAGTGGAAAAATTTCGTCGACGTCGCCGCATCCGCGATTAAACGCGCCGAGGACGAAAAATCATTGCGTCGATGATGGAATCGTGATTCGACAAACGGACAAACTTTCGCTGATATTTTCCGAGGATCGTGAAAACTCGAGCGGATAACGAACAAAACGATGAAACACGAGAAAGAGACGGAAGCACGAACGCACTTTGGAGAAGATCGCGAAATTTGCGGATCAGAGGAAACAACACGAAAAACCGAAAGATCCGAGGATTCCCCGAGCGAGGAGAACGAAAGGATCGACGGAAGGCGAGAATCGCTGGAAAGAGCGAATAAGTTTGTTTTTCTCGAAAAAAATAAAAACTAGCAAAGGGAATTGACGTTCTAAATTCAAAAAAACAAAAAAAGCAGAACTTTTCGTAACAAAAATGAGAAATCCCGAAAGTCGATAGGCGATCACATTGAACTAGCACCTGGCAATGCTATATTGTGGGTATCGGTCGCTCGTTTCCGTTTATTTCGTTCTTTTTGTTCTCCCCCTTTTTTTTTTCTTAATTCTCATTTTGTTTAGACTGGCTTACGGCTACGGGGTTGGTGCTGGGAATTGATCACACGTATGAAAAAAAAAACTCGATTAAAACAAAAGTATTTTGAAAACGCAAAGAAACAACAGCTGCAATACACAAAAAAAAAAACAAACGTTACTAATGGCTGCCTCCAATTGCATGTGCGCACAAACAAATTCTAAGATATGACTAACCGAAGATTCTGGACAATTTTCTTCAGGAGGAATAACGTACGTTTCTGGTCAACCGCATAGCCTCAGCAAGGCAAATGGTCATGGGAAAGTGTGTGTACACTGCAAGAGACGAGGAATACTCACGTCGCGCGGCAAGCTCAGACAGACGCGCTTCAAATGTTGGGCCTGCAATACCTGTCTGTGCCGATGGCCATGTTTCGCTGAGTTTCACGAGCTTCGATCTATACCCCATATTCCTCCTCCATAGCACCAACCTCATGACCCAACGCCGTGTCGTACGTGCAAAGGGAAGAAAAAGATGAGAAAACGCACCGACGAACTAAAGAAACAGCGACAACGACGATATCACTGATACCCGCAAGAGGGACAGACAAAACGATCATGATACAATAATGGCAAATACGAAACGAAAAAAACGAACGAAAGAGTCGAGTCCGACGTCGGGCGTATCAGAGACGAGAAGCTCGCTTTTCCGGCTTTGAATCTTCTCTCGGAGCACCGGTCTGCTGTGCGGATTTCATCGTGAGAAAATAGTGATCTGTGTGTGTGTGTGTGTGTGTGTGGGAAAAAAAGAACATTACACGAAGCATGATGGATGTTTCGTTTGAGAAAAGGAAACGTTTATTTCCTTCGTCGCGTTTATCGTCATTCGAGAATGTATTCTGGCCGAAAAACTTCATGAATCCCCCGGTGAATTTTTCGTTGAAATTGCTGTCTACGATTTTGATACTCCTACACTCTGCGGTATTTATACCTTGTTCGGTGCTGCACGTACACGTGCGCGGGGTAGGGCGTTGCTCGAAAAAAATCAATAACTTTTGTCCGCGCTCTTCTATGGATTTTTCGAGTCCCTCGGACCCGCGCCCGAGGACTCGTCCGAGGGTGAGGTAGGAACAAATTTGGGTAGTAAAGAGAGCGGCTTTTGTTTTGCTTCCTTTTGTTTTATTTTATTTTAACGAAGATTGCGATCGTTGGTGATAATTTTGAAAATTTGAGAAATTGAACAAAGTATAATTAGGGATACTCGGCTCGAGATTTCGACTCGTTCGAGAGTCGCGGGTAGAACGAAGAATTTCCGTCCGTTTGTGCGACTTCCGGTCTTGCCTGCCGATGGAATTATGCTCTCGAAGGAAAGTGACAAACGTGTGCACCCTCGCGTGTTTGCGTGCACGAAAATGAGATTAAAAGAGCCCGTTGCAATATTAGATCGATAGTGAAAAATAAGTCTAAGGAGCAAGCTCAGTGTTGACGAAAAATGAAATTATCGAGACGTTTTTTTTTCTCTCGTTTTATCGCACTCATCTTAATTAGTACAAAGTACAGGCTTACAATACTCAACAAGGAAAATGACGACGATTCGTCATTTTTTTTTAAACTCGCATACACAGACTGTATATCGTTGTATTTACCGGACGTCCCGGAAATCCGTTTCACGAACGGACTCGGAGTTTCAAACGGTGGATAAACGAATGTCTAGTCGTGTGGAAGAAAAATACAAAATGACGTTTTTTTAACATTTTTGGAGAACGTCAATTTTTTCATTTTATTTTTACTTCTATGGAACGAAAATACGAATCGGGGATAACGTTTTGAATCGAGAATTTTTCCGCTTAGCACCGCGGTTGTGGAAGGATTTTGAAAAATAATTCGCAAATTTCAACAGGACTTTTGCTCTTCCGTCGTGTTGAAAATAAATTTACTCGACTTTTTCTACAAAGTAGTCTCCCTCCTGCTTTCTCTCTCGCTCTCTTTGTCTCTCGCCCCATTAACATCGAGGAGAACACAACTTTTCGGTTGACGATCGGAATTTTGAAAAATTTTGATCGATTCACCAACGATACGGAATTATCGTTTCGTTGTGGAATTTTTCGAAAGAAGTTTCAAGCATCCGATGTCATTGAATCTCCACAAAGCCGAAGGGTTTTTTCAGCCGTAGTTATGACATGAAAGTACACTTAAGGGGCAAACACAAGAGCTCGTTCGGCCACGGTGTTGAGAGAAAATTAAAACAAAAAACGATAGGCTTTTCCCACAACTGGACTTTACCAAACGATGATAAAAAAATTGTTAGAATTAAATAATTTGTGACCCCCCCCCCCCTTCCCCTGCCCCTTCGTAAATGTTTCATCTCAACGTGGATAGAAATTCTTTCTTGAGAAAAATTCGACTTTTCGAATTTGGAAAAAAAAATACAACGAGAACGACGTCGACCGATTAGAACGTAAGCCATTGTGGTTAATGTCGCCTCGATTTCAGGGCTTGACGATTTTTGCTCAATTTGCCAAATGGGTCTTGATTTTGATGTTGGTTTTTGGGAGATAAAGGGAGGCTGGGATTCATCTTCGCCATCGCGTCTTTATTTCATTCGGATATAATCGTCCTAAAGCGTCCCTCGCTAATTATAACGGTGTCCAAATTATACCCGGTGTCCAATAAACATCGAACCGAAAAAATGAATTTTTTTTCCTACCGTTCGATACTCGTGATATTTCGATAAAAAAAAGAAGCCCCTCGTGTTTCACCGACGAATTTACGATTCAGGGGCCGTTCGAAAATTCTCTTTGCTAGTTTTTCGTGAAAAACAATGAAATTTGCACGATCCTTGTGATTCACGATTAGAAAAACGTCTTCGTTCTCTCGTGGTTCGAGGCTTACTCTGGGATTGGTTTTTGGATTAACACTGGTAATTCTTCCATTTGACTCAAACACGCACGTACACGCAGGCCTTTTGCGAAAACCGCCCCTGCTGCCATCACCGCTCGTAGTTGCGTACGTATGAATATTCGTGCGGGTCCGTAGATTTTACCGACTGGGCGATGTAACCGCATTTTGAATATACATTTGAGGAGGAAAAAAAAGAAAAAAAAAGAACTTCTTTTTCAAATCGAACAAACCGCTCGAAGGAAAATGGCGTTGAGCTGTCGTGTGTGAATGGGAAAACACTTTGGATTATGTGCGCAGAGCCGAAAAATGATACGATTCTTGCGGAAGAACGAGCGATTACGATCCAGCGCCAAACGAAGCGAAGACTGTCGAAGATTCTTCACAATGAGAGCCGTCAGTGGGCATGCGAAGTTTGCGGAAAGACCTACAGACGGCGCGACTCTCTCGCTCACCATCGCAATATTCACACCGGACAAACAAGATGTCCGATTTGTCAGCGTGTTCTCAGTCGAAGTTACGACATGAAATTGCACTTGTTGCGCGTGCACAATTCCCGTTAAAATTCTTCAAACTATATACAGGGCGATCAGATTAAAACGAAATACGGAATTGAAAATTAATATTTCCATCTGCGGTAGACATTTTTTTTTTTTTTCACGGTTTCCATTTCCTCCCGTGGCAAGTGCGTAAAATCAACGAGAATTCCGTATTGGAGTGATCGAAAAATCTTCGGGTGTCCCAAAAATGTTGGAAACAGTCGGAGAAAAAAGATACAAAGGTTTCGAAATACATTTTCGTACGAAA
This sequence comes from Heteropelma amictum, assembly GCA_959613375.1. Taxonomy (NCBI): domain Eukaryota; kingdom Metazoa; phylum Arthropoda; class Insecta; order Hymenoptera; family Ichneumonidae; genus Heteropelma; species Heteropelma amictum. The sequence goes on from OY390726.1 coordinate 14,414,715, forward strand.
GACGACGATGGCGCTGTCGTCGCGATGAAAGTTTGTACACGATGAAACAAAGAGAAATTCTTCGGTTTTGTGGTTGAAGGCTTTATGATCGGGGATGGTTTTTGGGACTACTCACAGCAATAGTCGTGGATCTTAACCTATTAGACCGTATCACGTGTTGTATGCAGAATAAAGACGAAAATATATACTTACGAATTAGCCGAATACTGTTATCTCGTTCGTCGGCTACTATCGAACAAATATGCATATATACAGGGTCTATATACAGGGTGTCCCAAAAACTGGATGCTCATCATCGAATGCACCATCGGGGATGAACATTCCGAGACGAAAAGTCCTTTAGCACTTTTCCATCCGCCGAGCCCCTGACGAGTTATCAACAAACACAGTCGAGCCAATAGGCCGCGCGTTGGCTCGATCTTTGACGATCGATAACTCGATAGATTTTCGTCGTACGGAAAAACACCAGAGGACACTTTGACTCGGAACTTCGCTCCGAACCTAATTTTCGAATCTTCGGCATCGATTTTTCCGACACCCTATATATATATATATCCATATATCCATATACATGCATAAATCTAGTAGAACACGAATGAGGATACGAAATTAAGTAAAACGTAAATAAATAATGATGAAAAACAAAACATTTCGAGTAAAGCAAAAATTCGAAAAGCATAATGAGCTTTTGTGTGTGAATGGGAAAACACTTTGGATTGTGTGCGCAGAATCAAATTACGATACACCTGATGTGGATCCACTACAGATATCTACCAAAGTTGAGGCCAGACGAAGATCGCGGACGATTCACGATGAGAGCGGTCGCTGGGTGTGCGATGTTTGTGGAAAAACCTACAATCGCGGCGACTCCCTCGCTCATCATCGCAGTATACACAGAGGCGACACGGTCTGCCCGATATGTCAAGCCGTCTTCACTCGCAAGTACACTATGCGATGTCACATGGTTAATGTGCATGGAGTCAAATAAGATCCAAGAGCTGCGAGATGAACTTCTTACCCGAGATTTGAAAAAAAAAACAAACAAACAAACAAACCGCCCCAACTTAGTACATTGCCATGGAATTTATCGATATACATATGTATATGTATATGTATATATATATGTATATATATACACACACATAATATTTATATATCTACATATATATGAATATCGTTATCGAGAAAAGATTAAACAATTGATAAAAAATCATAACGCGCGCGGCGGATGTTGAGAATCATCCGGTGGGGGCTGCTTTCTAGAATCCTTTGGGACGAGCTTGTAATCGTCGAGAGTCTCGAGAGCGTACGGAAAAAGCATTTGTTTGCGGAAAATGAAAAAAAAAGAACCTCCGGTCCGAAGCATTCGTGAAACTTGCGACGGTACAAAAAGAAATAATCATTGACACACGAGTATATATATATATATATATATATATATGAAAAATATTGTACGATAGTTATTTAATAGGAGCTCAAATTGTAATCGCGCAAACCTCGTAAGACTATTTTTTAAATTATTTTTTCATCGCCGTATCATCATCGTTGTACGACTTTTATTTTCGCGTTGTCGCTGGAATCCGATTGAAACGAAAAAAAAAAAAAAAAAACAACAAACGACTGTACTTACGAAAAGTCTCGCCTCGATTTCCGTATACGCCAACCACACGCTGCTGCCACTTTTACGCTATTTATCACGGCAATATTTCATCATCACCGTTGTTATCGATTTCTCAGTGTCGCTATCGTCTCGCGGACTCTTCAAAGTCCCGCAACCTCGTTGTTCCCCCGATTGTTTATCCCTTCTCTTCTCCGTCTCTCCGAGTTTTGACTTTTCACTCGACATTTCGACTCTTTTGTACTCGTGCATCGAAGAATCTTGGCTTTTTTTTATGTTTTTACGCGGTCCTGTATGTTACGGGAGCAGTATGCGAGCATCTGTGCGCCTTCACGAAGATGCTGGTATACACTGAAATTGATATATATATATATATATAAATATATATATTCCTTCGTACAACGGAATAGTGGAATATTTATTTTTTACATTGATTTCACCGCCGCAGCCGGTGTAATATATTTCGAAGCTCAAAGCACTCGGAATATTTTTTATTTTTTTATTTTTCCGAAAACACTGCGAGATTCTTTTAGGATCGAAGAGTAAATTTAAAATCACACACACACACACACACACAGAGACACGACCACACGACATGTCCGTACGTGTGGCAGGAGTGCTATTTTCACTTTTTATTCGTTTTTTTCTCTCCCCTCCCCTCGCCCCCCTCCCCGAAATTTTGTCACCAAAGTTCGTTAGCGGTCTATCGAACTCGATGACAAACGCCTCGTATTGTAACATACGAAACGATAATGTAACTGTGAATAAACGACAAAAATGCTTCTGAATGAAATTAAATCATTTCGTGATACGAGCGTTCATCCCCCCCCCCCCCCCGCCGCCCTCTCCCGGATGATGCGTTTTAAACGAGCCGATGAAAATAATTGCGCGAGGAAATGAAGACGTATCTCGGATGAGAGAACCCCCCCCCCCCCCCCCCCCCACCGAATCCAAAATCACCCAAAATAAATAGCCACGGGACATTTTGACGCACTAGTTTTACGATACGATCGATATATTCGTAATACTTTTGAAGGACTATACATGATTGTCGGTTCACTGTAAATAAATCGTTGATTTTGAAAAAACGCACTATATATACGTGTACATGCGTATATAACGTACACGAGGATAAATCGAGTGCCAAGTACTTTAGGAATTAAGCAAATGCGAGATTATGTATATTTTGACGCTTGTGACGTTTTATTTTGTATGTTTTCCTTTTGTTGTGTATTATTATTATTATTTATCACTGTTTTTTACTCATTAAAGAAAATATACGTCGCAAATGACGAGAGACTTTGCCGTTTGCATGAACACTAATTATACGAATAATTTCGTACGGTCGAGAGGAGGAGAAAGTTAAATTGGCACTTCCGGTGGAATTTTCGTTGATCCGAGAGAGAGATTCGGTCTCATCTCTGTTTATTTTTTCCTCATTTTTCCCGTCCCGCGGATCAGCGAGATTGTTTCGAGATGCAATTTTTCTTTCCTCTTCTTTATTTTACGTTTGTTTGTTTTGTTTTGTTTTTTTTTTTTTTTTTTCGTACACGAGTATACGCCTAATCGAATTAAAACGCCAGTCGAGAGCCCGTTAAAACAGTTTGTACAGCATGATCGCAATATAATGATGATTATCATTAAAGAAAAAAAAAAAAGACAGAGTGAGCGTGTGTGCCGTCGTAAAAATGTGTGTTTTTTTCCTTCACTCTCGTCTCTCTGAATCTCCCGGACTGTCAGTGTTGTTTGGATTCGTTGTCGCATTGTCTTTGTAATCGTGTTTTTTTTTGTCCTCCTCCGTCAAGCCTGAAAGAAACAAAAAGAAAACAGAGAGCAATGAGCACAACAATAGCGATTGAATTTTGACGGTCGTGCGAGTGCCGCGGTGTGAGTGATGTTTATTCGAGTTCTTTGGCGATCTTTGACGCGGGATAAACGTTTGCAAATTCACGTAGGTCCCCGGTGTGTAGACAGAAAAAAGGAGAGAGAACGCGATTGCAAAAGAGCATAGAAAATTGATGAACAAAAGGAGCAAACGATCTGAGATAGATAGATAGAGAGAGCTCTTTCGAGCTCTCCTCCTCTAACGAGGAATCGAAAGAAAAGTATTAGGAGCGAAGAGAACACAAAAAAATGAAAAAATCTGCATGATTGTTTATTTGATTTAGATTCACGTACAGTCGTCATCGAACAACCCTCGCATTCGTGCAAACTCTGCGGTAAATCATTTTGGAATCGGGACTCAATGTATAAACACATGAACATGCATAAGGGAACGACACAGTGTCCCGTTTGCCACAAAGTGCTCAGCCGTACGACGCACATGAAGCGTCATTTAAAGAATCGCCACGGCTGGCTGGGATTCGGCAGTTTAACTGAAAACATGCGTAACACCACGCAAATAATGACCAATGTGACAGCTACGGCAACGACTAGCGGTGGAACGACGATTGCTCAACAGCAGCAGCAGCAGCAGCAGCAGCATCAACGACCACAGCGGAACACGAATAATGCGACGGCGGGGAGCGTTGACTCCAGCGCGACTTTTACGACTATAAGGATCAGAGAGAGCAGCGTCGAGAGAATCACCTCTAGTCCTATTCCTTAGTGTGAATTAACGACCAAAGAATAAGATTTACGGAGCCCGTATATATATATATATATATATAATCAACCTGATGACTCTTTTTCAATGAAACGGCAACCAAAAGTGGGAAAAAAGCATACCAAAACCAAAAAATCACGCAAAAGTAACGAAAAGCAACTTGTCGCACTAGTCATTCGTACGCGTATGTATATAAGTACCAAAAAAAAAAAATTTCAACTATACAGGGTGTCCGAAAAGTCGATGCTGATAATTTGCAGGCAGATCGGGGATCGAGTTCCGAGGCGAAATGTATTATGGTATTTTTTCGTACGACGAAAACTTGGCGAGTTATTAATCGTCAAAGGTTGAGCCAACCGTTGGTCCCACTGTGTTGGCTGATAACTCGAAGGGAATTCGTCGGAGCGAAAAGTGCTCAAGGACTTTTCGACTTGGAACTTCATCCCCGATGTAGCGGTAAATTTTGGAGCACCGAATTTTCGGACACCCTGTAGATCTATATATATATATATATATAAATAAATAAATAATTAATTAAATAAATAAATATGCCATGTGAGTGTGTGTGCATGAATATGTGTATGTATTATTATACACAACGAGAAACAAAATGATGCCACACACGACGAGAATTTGCCACACTTCGCAGACTTTCTTGGGTTCTCTTCTTTTTTTTTTTAATTTTTTTTGTTTCCCTTTTCTTCAGCCAAAGAAAGACATCCTATCGAGAGAGCGAATCAATTAATCTAGTCACGTTATTTGTCGGTACTTAACATAGCGTTAGGAGGAATGTGCATTTTTCAAAGAAAACGAAGGTTTTCATGTTTTTTTTTTTTTTCTTGATTTTACGATCGTGCGAGAGGGATCGGGCACGTGAACAATTGGGCGAGGAGAGCATACTAGTCGTGGAAACTGCCGCAAACTCGATCGGCAATGATTTGCTCGATCGTTTTGGGCTCTCCATTTGCAATGTTTTCGATTCTCAAGTTTTCTCTCGAAATTGACCGTGCAAAGTTCGATGTAAATATCGTTTTTTTTTTTTAATTTATCGATCGAACCTGAACGGTCTGGAGAAAAGTGGAATTTCGAGGACGAAATATATATATACATACACACGCACATGTGTATATATATATTTGTGTTTGTTGTTTTAGATTTTTTTAGCAATCGATAAATATCGATAAATCTTGCCAAATTTGTACAAACTCGTCATTGCCATCGCCGAAAAGGATCTTTTTTGAAAAATTCTTTGAGGGATAATCGATGAGATTACATCACGTTTATCGCTATTTAATGCGTATTTGCGTTTACCCGCTTGACATTGTCGCAACGATTCGACGAGTTCCCGATCTTGCCAAAAGTCGATAATATTATGATTATTATTATTTTATTTCCCCTAAAATCGACGATCGAATCAATCGTTACCTCTGGAAAGAGGCGTTTGAAAAAACCCACAGTTGTCCTTTTTTTCTTCACCTTTTTGTGAATTCGTTTTATTTTTTTTTATTTCTCACGTTATCGGAATTCTTTTGTTAACATTTAATGCTATATAAATATATATATATATGTAATTTTTTTTTTTGATTCACTAATCCATTTCGAATTAATCCCATTGACATTTAAGAGACGGCTAAACACGATGTCAACGAGGCTGATGCGATCGAACCGTGCAATTTTTATTTAATTAGGAGACAATGCGAAAATCGTCGGGCTTTCGTTTTTTTTTTTTTTTGCTCTGTTTCGATCCTTTCACATATGGTTACCTCGTTTGTCGCTCCGAGTGTGGAATATGAGAGAAAACGAAGAAGAAGAGGAAGCGAGAAATCATACCAAAGCTTAGCTCGTATTTTCAATCCAAGAATATTCTGCGTTTGTTCGATGTACATTTCATTTTGTACGAGTGAATCGAACAAAAAAGCGAAAAAGAAACTCGTAGAGCCGACAGACGTGTTTCACAGGGTTTTCGCCGCTCTACGATATACACGAAGCAAAACACGCGTATATCTCATTATACAGCGAAAGATTTTCTTTTTTCTACACGCAATTTTTCGTAGGAAATTAATCGCCTTTTATTTCAACGTCCGCTGAAATAAAAGCAAAAAAAACAACACGTTATTTCGTTATGAATTACAATAGGAATAAACGAAGGAGAAGGAAGGGAAACGAATGTGCACATTCCTCGCGAGAGAGAGAAAAAAAAAAGTGAAACGGAAACGAAAAAAAACACTGTGTGAATTAAGTACAAGATTGCCAATTACGAGTTTAGCATCGAAACGAAGCGTCTTTAGTTTATTATTTATGAAGAAAAAAAAAAAGAAAATTCTATATATATATATATACACATATGTATATATATATATAATATATATGGTATGTATGCTCGGCTTATATAAAAGGCAAATAATGTAAGTGAACATCTGTGTGAATAAAGTTTTAAAATTTCAATTCATCGAGATGAGCGAGAAAAAAAAATGAAGAAAAAAAACAAACTGCAATCCCATCCCGTTGTCGGGGTAACCCGAGGACACCCTTTCTGCGTGTTGACCTCGCGCGAGTTTCCCTTTGATTCGCCGCAATTTTAACCTTTGAAATTTCGCCAGTCGCGAACGCCATTTACGTTCTCATGAATATCTTCTGATGGTTCTCGTTTTTTTTTCCTAATCCACACGACAGTCTCGCAAGGGTGGTGGTATAGCTTTTAAGACTCTCTCTCACGTCACGTAATTAACATTCTAACAATTGGAAATTAGCGGATACATCGAAACACGTGTTTCACGATGGAAGAGTATCGCGAGAGGCGATTCAACGTCGTTTCTCAAGCCCGCGGAGTTGTCAATCATTCGATAAAAATACATGTTTAATCGTCGAACGATCGGCATGAGAAAAAAAAAGGCCTCGATTATTCATTGATCGAGATACATGTGATATACCGAGTTTCCACGATTCGCACGTAGCTGAAAAAAAAAATGAGTTATATATATGTGCAAATATCAATTTTCCGAAAAACCTTTCCGTCTCGGAGTCGCTCCGTTTCTGCTGCTTCTCCTTGTTCTTTTTTTTTTCTTTTGATTTCTCGTTTATTCTTCTGATTTTTTTTTTTTTTAATTAAACAATTTTTTTTTTCAATTTTTCAATGAGGAATCGGGGTCACACGAGGTTGTTGATGTGTTGCAGGGGGGGTGGGACGAAAACGGAAGCATGTTGGCGATACAACTGGTCAGGTGGTGATGCAGGGTCCAGGGCGTTTTTCGTGCAGTATCTGCGGAAGTGTTTACAAGCACCTAGCTTCGCTCACCCAGCACCTCGAAGTGCATCGCAACCAGACAACCTGCATCCTATGTCACACCACGCTCAGTCGTAGAACCGACCTCCGTCGTCATATGCGATTAAAACACAATATGCAATGGCAAAAGACGATCCAGAGACACCGAACTCCCAAAAAAGAGTTGAATTCTTAAAGCAACGATCCGAGTAAACTTCGAAAAAGAGAGGGAAAGAGTGTGAAAGAGAGAGAGAGAGAGAGAGAGAATTTTTGAAAGTGATAATAATCCATCAGGGATTGAACAAACAAACACACACACACACACACAGACGGATGAGCACGGTTCTCCGGGAAAATATTCGCAATTCCTCGTGTAATGTTGTAGAAAAAAAACACACACACACACACACACACGAGCACTGTCACACAAAAACACGTGGAGAAAAAGAAAAAGCACATCATGCGCGCTAGCGAACTCGTAAAATCGCCCGTTTCGCAGTTCGATTTTTTAGATGAATTCGCAAAGATTTCGGACAAAAATCCACAAGGTAATCCGAGATGAGGAGAAGGAGGGAAATCTTTGGTACGATAAAGTATATCGAAACTACAAATTTATCTAGTGAGCTTCAGCATATTTTTATGAATATATATATATATGCTATACATATATATATAATATACACGCATATACATACATACACACAATATACATGATCGTAACGCTGAGATATCATCGTAATTATCGGTGTCATGTTGTTTCATTTCGTTGTCAAGATCAAGATCAATATTGATTCATTATGCCTATTAATCGTTGTAAATCGTATGTTGTATAGTTTTAGAACGAATGGGATACGTTGATATTCACGATGACGCGAGATATATTAAATATATACTTGAAGAAAGAAACACGGTTTTACGAAGAATGAAAGAAAAGTGAAAAAATAAAGAAAAAGTAGCTGCACATATATTCTAGTCATGGGGCGTACAGTATTTGACATCATCGTTCTTCAATGATACACACGAAAAGTCATGTTTCTCCGTCAATATAATTACGAAGAGTACCCATTATATCCGTGTAAGAATAAAACGATTCTAGCATACACTATTGTATATGAATAGGATTGTACATACGAGAAAAGATTAAAAAGCAGATGCATTCAACGCAGAATCTCTTAGTCCGTCCATGCAGTGCAAAAGTTGAAAAAAGATGAGGAAATAGAACGAAAAAAAAAAAAGAAAGAAATCACGAATCCCCCGAACCGAGATTATCTCAAGATGTCACCGTAATTGCACCTTGCACTGTGGCCATAAAATTATTCGCGTAAGGAAATATGGGGAAAAGCGCGAGTCCTTTTTTCGCGAAGCTGCACGATCGGACTCGACGCGATGTCACAACGTAAATTAGCGCTCGGAGGCACGTTGATTTCCCTCGAGATTCCTAGCTGTTTAATCGTTGTAACACTTTACAAAGATGTCGAGTATCATTTGACGTTTCCTGGCGAATATATTCCGATGCGATTTTTGCGAAAGACACCTTTTGTTTTCGACGAATCGTATTCCGATGCGCGGATAACGATTAATCAAAGCACCCAAATTTGTACGAGCGAGAAAAAATATCATCATTGTGAAAAATGATGATATTCACGATCGCAAAATTCATGACCGAAGAACCGGATACGACAAACGAGTTTACCCAAAAAACATGTATTTGCACAGCGGATACCGGATGCGATTTGTAATTACTTTGAAAACGGAAATAATCGCCATTTTTTGTTCCTTCCCGAAAAGCTGCGTTTCTCGATATTTGACAGGATGCATTTCGTTGAAAGAAGAAAAAAATGATGCGAATGCGGTTGTTCAACGCGGAATGTATTTTAGGACAGTATAGGCGTTATACGTACCGTGAATGGGGAAAATGATTAATTCACGTACGACACATAGAGGATACGAAGGAAAAAATGAAAGCTGTGCTTCGCTTTGTTTCAGCATTGTCGATCCAAATAAAACGATATCAATGTGGTAAAACATCGCTCGCTTGTCTTTACGTTACGTTGTGTTTCACGAAAGTTCATTTGAATAAATAGCGGATATAAATAACACGTGACTCGAGTCTCAATGATAAGTATGGTCGCAGGGTTTTGTATTCGGTTTACGGTTTGATTCTCGAAATCGTGAAAAAAGAACAAAAAAATCAAATCCGCAGCCGTAAAATCGTCTGCGAGGAAAAATGAGAAGGAGGAAAAGCAATTTTCTTTTACGCAATACGGAAATAGCCCGTGCGGTACAATGTGAGAAATGAATTTGTAGCGCAACCGGAAGCGACGCTCACTTCGCCAGGTGGATTTCGTTCTCCGAGTTTGTACTGCCTTAAATGCGGCGTTACGTTCACCACCCAGCATGCCCTGCTCAGACACATCGCGTCCAAGCACGAATCGACACCGGATGCCGCCGCCTATTGCGAAATTTGCCAACGATACTTCAAGACAAAGTGGAGCCGAGCGACGCACAATAGCAGATATCACAGAACATAAATTTACTCAAAATCCCGCTACGAACCCTCCGGCGTACGTTGTATCCTCAAAAAAATATTTGGCAATTTCGAAATCACGTTATAGTGATTTATTCGGTCGTTCGTTTCACGACACTCGTTTGTACGCGAAAAACTTTGCGCCATTTTTCATTGCAAAAGTCCGAGATGGATGGAAAAATTGTGAAATTGACGAAAATGCCATTTTTCGTCGATTTGTTTGTTAGAATGTAACTTTTATCGTCTGCATATTTTGCTATAAAGTTTTTTTTTCCCGTGAGGCAGCTTTTCTTTCCAGCAGCAATTTAGGTGCAATAAAGCCCTCTTGCTTAACTATCCCCACGTCTAATGACGAATAATGGAATGCTTAACGAAAGAGCATCTTGCAAACTTGTTGCATTTCGGAAGTTTTTTATAAATTCACTTTGATTTTACCAAATAATGATTTTTGAATTTTTCATTGACTCATCGACTAAAAATGCAAAGTCCGTGACAAAATTTCGTCATACTTTTTGTGAACAATTTACAGCCTAGTGATCGAACGGACTAAAAACGCGAGCTTCGCCGGTGGAACTCGTATTCTACAATTAAATTATTTTATTATTATATTCGATGAGATACAAATATGCTCGCGATCGATAAAGCAATAACGCATCAACAGCTTCACCCGAAACGTAGACGGTCCCGAGCCAAAAGATTTCGTGCGCTTCGTGGACTCTTTGTCGCCGCTCCATCAAGTTTCACAATTTTCTCAAGTCCAAGACGGAATGTCGTACTAAAGCCCACCTCGGAGCGCCAGAACCAAGTGAAGCACGGAGCCACCTTGAACTTTGTAATCCTGAGCGGTTTTCTCATCGTTCCTGCGAGTGGAAGAAGCATCGAGGGTGTCAACAACTATCGTCGCGATTCATCAAACTTTATAACATTTCGGGACAACATTTACGACAAATTTTTAGGTTAGGTTTTTCCTGTTCGCTCGTAGGGCCTACTGCTTGCGCGAAATCGCATTGACTTGTATGGACATGTGAAATAACGTTACGTCAGTGTTGAGGTTTGGAAAAGTCACGCTTTGAATGACTTACATTTGTTTCCCGGAAAAAATTAATCTCTGTTGTTGCGGTGGAATACCCTCCTTCTCTTCGACCCTTTCTTTGATCCTCTCAACTTTGTCTGTCGGCTCTATGTCAATCTCAATCTACGAACAGACGCGTCCAATGAATTGTCAATTTCTTATTATCGCACGTGTTTGTATACATACGAAGATCACCGGCTTATGCTTTAAACGTCGTGCGAAATCATCGCGATACTTGCCTCTTTACCCGTCAGCGTCTGAAAATAATAAAAACCTCGTCATTGTCAAAGCCGATTCTTCAATCGGAATTCGTAGCTGCGCATCTCAAATTTTCATACCTTCACTTTGATCAACATCTTTGTAGAATTTTTTGATTAATGTTTGGAACAATTAAACACCGTCGACGAAACTGTCGAAAGTTCGGACGCACGCACGATTCACGATTACCAAGTGTCTCTATTCATTTCCGCGAATCACTCGCGATAAAGCAGAGACGTTTTTGCAACCATCGAGCGCGATCGTGGCTCCATCTACTGGACGATGCGAGAATGAAATAAGCGCGCTACTTCCGGCCATCTGCTCTCTTCCGAGTTATGAATTTGTCAGATGAGAACTCGTGGAATTTGTATATTCACGCTCGCGAAAGTTTGTTTGAAATTATGTCGATGAATCATCGAAAAACATCATTGAAATAAAAAGATTTTTCAACGCAAAATGATTGAATGTGGTTCAAACTCGCACACCGTTTGCTCGTCGATACTTCTGTGGAATTTGAGGTTATGTGATAAAAAGTGATGTGTAGAAAATTAATACGGACTCCGGATAAATTTCAATAGTCATTTTTGCAAAGTTGCCGACAATATTGATCACTTGCACATTTAAGTAAAAAAAAACAGTAGCAATGATTTTATTACATCCTAGTACAGAGTGAAATTCAATGACAATGATCGATGTTTTGGTTCGAGGTACTTTTGGTATTATCTAAAATAAATGAATTCTGATGAATTTGTACATTGGAAATGAAAATAATAAAAAAAGCTTCATTTTTCTAAATGTTCTAGCCGATATCACATTTTCAATTTCTCCTCCTGAGCGAGCAATTGACTTTTAATTTTTTGCAAGAGCTCCTTCTTCACAGAATCGGGAACGAGAACTCTGGCTCTGCTCGTCACCATCGACAGCAGTGCGTCGTAAGTCACATCGTGGCCGTTTTCCTTAATCAATTCTTTGCATATGATCTTCACTTGATCTCGCCAGCCGCACTCGACGAGTCTTCGACGCAGCAATTCTTTTAATCTACGATAATACAAAAAAAAAACAAATACCGTGTTATTATAACCTTGTTGTGACGGTTGTGCGAGATCATCAATTTTTTCTATGGGTATTCAATCGTGCTTTACCCGTCGCGGTCGCCAACCATCACTAAACGCTGATGCGGTGCAGTCTTCATTTATAATATTTAAATAACTTATCAGTAAACAATTATTCGACGATTTATTTCTTTATCTCTCACACGGCTGCTTTCTTTTCGACGTGAACGTACAACCGAGCGTCAATTTCTTTTTATTTCAACGCCGGGAATCTCAGCTGATTTTAGTATCTGTTTAATCCGTATGGTGGCGCAAGAATTCCTTCTATCGGAGTTGGCTACTCTCTCCATCTTTCTTTCTTTGTTTTTCCCAGTTTCGAATGGCGCCCGCTCTTGCTGTGCCGGCTGCGATTGTCTTGTCACGAATTTATACTCTAAATTAATTTCGTGTAATAATCTCTTTGCCAATTTACGAACCTACCCTACCTCCTCGTTTCACGAACATTCATATTCTGTCGAATATAAACGAAATCATCGGTATTTGGATTATTCCAGAGAACGTCGAAAATCGTGTAAGTATAGTACAAAAATGATGATAATACTTTTGTTTTTTTTTCGAGTACAAACCTGCTCGTATATCGAAACGTGGAATAAGGTAAGAAGAACTACGATAACCGAAAATAAAAATGTAGGGACCGGTTGTCACTTCAACATTGAAATTCAAAATCTACTTGTAACCGCCGGCAGTATTTGGCACTGTTTTTGTCGGCGATAGTTTTGATTCCTCCAATTGTCGACTTCTCCCTTTCTGCTTGAACCTCTCCGTTTCTCGCTCTTCGACATTGTCAAGCACGATCGAACGACAAAACAAGCTGCAAAGTTTTGAAAATTGTTAGAAATCGCTGAAAAATTCGAATATTTTTCAAGCAAATGTAACATCCGAAAAATGATTAATATTTATACAAAGTTTACACTCAACCGCGCGCTATTTTTATGAATAAACTGCATATTTCAAGCAATCGATGTTTCAAACACTTTCAGTCAAGTATGCTAGTTGAAAAAACGATTTATCGGATTTCATTCAACGTGGAATATTATATTAATTAAGAAAAAAAAAACTAAATCCATCTCGAAAAGAATTCACAATATAATAAAAATGACATCTAAGCTGTAAATAATGTACGAAAACAGACGGATTTTCATTAGAAAAATTGACAAACTATTTTTTTCCGCAAAAACAAGCCGACGCAAAAAAATGACGGAATGTAACTTTTTATGAGAAATAATACTGTGTTCGGCGCCCTATTTTCCTCAGACGCCATGGAGTATCCTGGTAAAACGAGCGTTTATAACGAGGACGACGTGAGATCTGTAATCCCAGAGTCGCACGATCCGGTAATTGAGGTATGGGCGCCACAGTTCAAACGCAGAAAAAGTTACTGGCAAATCGGTACATCGTTCATGTGTCGAGTGAAAATGAGCGAGCTCGCGGAAAACGTTCGTATAGACACGGATCGAAAAAAAGTTATCCGTGGAACGGCGACGGAAAATTTTGAGCCCATAGAGACACTCGGCACCATTGAAATTCTCCTCTTCGGAGCTTTCCCATTAACCGCATACGTAACGGCATCGAAGAATGCAGCACCGCTCGTTGTTGGCGGAATTTTTGGGTCTGATTATATCCGAGCGGGATTTTGGATATTCAACAGGCAAAGTCAAATATTGAGACCATGCGGTAATTATGTTGATATCCTGCGGGCGTTACCCGGAAGTTCGTACATACCCGATTACGTGACGAAATTACGGGATGCCATCAGAAAAATAAAAGCGGATAAGGAAGGTGTTTGGGCAACGGTATCGGGGAGAATGATGGAGATACGTCGTCATCTTCGAGCGGATTTGAGAGACGACAATCGTCCGTCGGTCATAAATTTACTCAACGATTATACAGACTGTTTTTATCTGCCCGGCGATAAAATCCCAGCGACGAAGTTATTGAAATATTCCATGAAGACAAAGAACAATGACATAATTAGCATTCGACAGCCATCAGTTCCTCTGTGGTATTGGAATCTTCTCGACAAGGTCGTAAGCGATTTGCTGCGTCAAGGAGTATTGAGGGTTTCAACGTCGCCCTACAATTTTCCAATCGGTTTGGAGGAAAAAAAGCCCGATGCTCGAGGTAAAATCGATTATCGATTATTCGCGAATTTTTCCAGGCTCAATAATCTCATGGAATTGGAAAATGTTCCGATACCAAACATCATCGATGTCGTTGACGAGCTTTACGGATCGAAATACTTCACCGTGATGGATCTGGCTTCAGCCTCGTATCATATCCCTCTCGAGGCTCAGGATTGCCGAAGAACGGCCTTTTCAGTGAGGAGCGGACGTTACGAATTCCTGAGAGTACCATGCGCCCTTAAAAACGGCCGGGAGTCTGTTCAACGTTTGATGAATCTTGTATTCCAAGGAATGAAAAACAAGGTCTGCGTCGCTTGCGACGACATACTCGTACATACGCGGACGCTCGAGGATCACGAAGTGACGGTCCGAAAAGTATTGGATCGCGTACGCCGTCACGGACTCAAGCTTCGCCCTGGCAAATGTCAAATGTTTCAGAAGAGCGTCATTTTTCTCGGTTTCTCGATAACCGATGAGGGCTTGCTTCCGGATCCGGCAAAGATCGAAAAATTGAGAGCCAGTAGACCAACGACGAGCGAAGAATTGCGAAGTTATCTCGGCTTACTCAGCACCCACAAACAATTCATACCCAGGTACGCGAGTAGAGCAAAACCGTTGTGGGATCTGGTGAAGGAACGGGAGCTCTCGTGGACACCAGAAACTCTCCAAATTTTCAACGATTTTCGAAATATTCTCTCCTCACCGCTTATCCTTCGTTATCCAAACTGGGATAAGCCGTTTTCCAATAGATCAGGCTTCGAGGAACATGGTATTTCGGCCAGGGTTGTGCAGAGAAGTGCCGACGATAATTCAGTAGGAACCATCGTTTGGGCATCGAGAACTTACACGCCCGCTGAACGTCTCTATAACATCAAACAACGAGAAAATTTAGCATTGACTTTTGCAGCGGATGAGTTTCGTCGATACATGCAAAATACGACTGCACTCGACCGACTCGCGCAAAGTTTATCCATTAAGCACTAAAAAACAAAGATTTTACCACTCGTTGATATACTTGACAATAAAAGTTGATTAGTTCGTATTTTTCCCGTACAATATGTAACACGCGCGCCGCATTGAAAGGTTCGAGATAACGCGATGAACGTACGAAGATGATATTTTCTTAAATGCATATTTGTGATAAAAATGGCGTCGTACGCCGATGAAGATTGTTTTCGAAATTTTTACACGGCATCGCGATTCGTTCGATGCATTTACACTATGAAAAGAGCTTTTTTATCGCGTTACAATTCATTAAGAAATAATGAAAATCGTTTGAGAAAAATATGACGATATACGATACACATGGGGACAAAAATATTTTTTGGTTAGAGATAAGGAGAGTGGTCCAAGTATGATCCGAGTTGAGGTGCATTTCGAAAATTTAATGCATGACTCGTAATCATAATTATTGATTCCAAAAAAAATATATATAAGTACATCCTTGTGACAATTATCAATATGAAGAAACTATGAGAAGAAATTGGGACAAAAGTTCAATCGTCATTGAACGCGTAAGTTGTATTTTTTATGAGAATAATAAATTTTGCTACTTATATAACAAAAATAAGTCTCGATGCATGTATTCGTAACATCCCCGGTATTTCTTTCCGAATTTTGTCGAAATCTCTCAACATCCTTGTGACAAAAGAAAATCTCCATAATCATAACAATGCATAATAAAAGAGATGTTTGAGTAGAGATAAATTTCTAATCTCAACGGTCCTAGGAGTCTCCCCTCTTGTGCTCTTTTGTCTAACCGTAATAAAATTTGAAACGTTTGCGTCAATCCTTTGGTGTTGTGTGTGTATCGCCGGATCAGCACACAGTCCGGTTTCGAGTGCCGAAGAAACAAGACCCAAGCTAAACGTGTCATTGTGTTCGGAGGAGTTGAAACTTTTCCTTTTTCAACGTTTATACTCGACGTGCAGTCGAATTTCGTTACTGAAATACTTTTGTGTTTCAAAGGAAGCCGAGTAAGTACATCAATACGATTCCTTTTCTTTCGTAATTTACGATAATACGTTGTGAATTTGCGTGTTTGTACGACCCTTACCGCACAAAGAAACGTCCGCTGGTTTCGGGAGTTTTGACGCGGACAGCAGAGCCCTCTGGCGCTATTCTTACGCACTCTGCATGTTTATTTTGTGCTTTGCATCTATATAGCTATATTCCTACTCTAACCTTGTATACACGATGTAATGTTTTTCTTTCGTGAAAACATTTGCAACAAATTTCAAGGTCAAAATTCCATATATATCTATATCATCACGATAAACATTTTATAAGATACTAGCTTTATTAATAACGAATGTTTATATTCCGTAGATATCCGTATATTCATTCCGATATTTCTTCGATACCTGTAGCTTCATTACGATTCAAATTGAATATAACTTAAAAATACCCCGTCGCTATGTAAAAATAACAATTTTTGAAATAATGATAAATTATGGCGATTATCCTAAAGAATATTCGAATAAAATCGAATCTATTGTAACGCGAAGATGTTTTACGTCACAGGACTTTGTAACCCTTCGCAATCGGAGAATGTCACGTGACCGCGGAGCAAATTCGCGGCGGCGTAGCAAGAGCGCAACGCCGAAAGATCCCTCTGAGAATGTCATTTATGACAAAAAGACGGGAGTAAAGATATTAATACCGGAAACGAATATCCCGACGATAGCCTTGAGAATACCGGAGATGAAAAACGACACGAGCTATTGGCAGATCGGGACGGCATCATTGACGCGGGTGAAAATTTCGTGCTTGCGTCCCGACGTGAAGATAAAAACCGAGGACGCGTGTGAAATCGGCGGAATGTTCTCCGAGGGTTATTCCAGCATTCGTACATTGGGCACGGCGATCATTCACATTCACAACAAACCCATGAAAGTCTACGTTACGCGTTCAACGAGAACGGCACCGATCGTGTCCGACGGTATCCTCGGAGTCGATTATTTGGCGACGCAAGGCGCCTTTGCGATACCGACAACGACAGGAAGTGATTTCATACCGGATTACAGTTCGTTGCTGCGTCGTCGACTGATCGAATCGTCGGTCGCCCGAGAGAGAGGACCTTGGTCGGTCGTAACGAAAGAACTCGTTAAACTGCGGAAATTTTTACCGCCGGATGTCGCTAAAGATGAGCGTTTACCGATTATCGAGATATTGGAGGAATACGCCGATTGTTTCCATACGAACGACGAGAAACTCGAAGCAACTAGTTTGCTCAAATACAAAATAAGATTGAAGAACAACAATGTCGTGTCGATACCGCAGTATCCCTTGTCACCGGCGAGTGTTCGACGGATCGATCATCAAGTGGATCATCTGCTCGAGCAGAATGTAATTCGCGCGTCAGCGTCACCGTACAACTCACCGGTGAGGATAATCGAAAAGAAGGCTGATGCGCACGGCAATATACGGCATCGTCTGGCGCCCGATTATCACGAGCTCAACAAACAATCTGAGGGCGATGCGTTTCCGATACCCGACATCGTCGAGCTCATCGATCTTCTTCACGGCTCAAAATACTTCTCCGTTTTCGATCTCGCCTCCGCTTGCTATCAGATCGAGCTCGACGCTAACGATCGCGAGAAAACAGCGTTCACAACGGAAACAGGACGTTACGAATTTCTCCGGATGCCTCCGGGTATAAAAAACGCCTCGCAGAACATACAAAGACTGCTGAATCTCGTTATCGACGATATGCTTTATTCGCCGAGCATGGCTTTCGTCAGTTACGACGATATAATCGTGCATGCACCGACCATCGAGGAACACGAGGTCAGAGTGCGAAAATTACTCGCCAGACTGCGCGACGCTGGATTAAAATTGCAGCCGGCAAAGTGCCAATTGTTTCAGAATAGCGTTACTTATCTCGGTCACTTCATAACTGATGAGGGACTTCGTCCTGATCCCGCCAAGCTGAAGAAAATACGGGATTACGAATTGCCAAAGAGTCGCCATTGTTTGAGCAGCTTTTTGGGCCTTCTGAGCTTCTTCAAGCGTTTCGTGCCGAATTACGCCGAAAGGGCCAAACCCATGGCCAACTTGCTGAAAAACGAGGACGATGAGTTCAAATGGACCAGCGAAGCGAGAATGAGCTTCGACGATGTTAAGAAGGAATTCTCGCGAGATCTTTTGCTTCGGTATCCCAATTGGGACGAAACATTTATACTCGAGACGGCCGCGTCGGGTGTCGCCATTCGAGCAGCCTTGTTGCAGAAGCAAGCGGGAAATTCTACACCTCAGGCTATCGCTTATGCTTCGCGATGTTACACTCCGGCGGAAATGAAATACGACAAGTACAATCGTCAGCGGCTAGCTGCCATGTACGGTATGGACACTTGGTACTGGTATCTCAACGATTACGGCGATAAAGAATTTATCCTGAGAACACCGGAACCACGTGCGTTCGACTGGTACTTGAAACGCGCGTTTCACAAGTCTGATATCCTCACGCGTTTCGAGATTTCCTTCAGCGGCAAAAATTTCACGATCGAGACTCTGTCACCGTCGAAATAAGCTCATGAGAGTCTGATGTTCTTCATATAAATCGTTTGATTTTCTCTCTGAAAAAAAAACGTAAAAATCGTACAAAACGTCGCCAAACATGTTAATATCCCAACGAATCTACTCGTATTTTATCATAATTATTCATAATTTGTTTTATCGAGATGTCGCTCGTAATAAGCATGCATTATCTTCAGAGTTTTTTTTCCACATGTGCCGGTCACCTATCTATAGACATAGATTCCGCAAGGTGCATCCATACAGTGTCGTGTGACACTGGATATTCATCGGTTCTATAAGTATTATTTTTGTATTCCATATGTCAATAAAAGAATTACTTTTATAAATGACGTTGATTGATTTGAAAAACATTTTGCGCGAAAATGAGAACGTACGGGTATTCGAATTGCAATTGCGCAGTTTCGCCGCGGAGTGGCGCTCGCTTGTGCATTTTGAGGTTATGTGCATCATCCGAACTGCTCCGAGTTGAATCGGTGTTTATATTTTTACGGGAAGATTTTTCAAACGAAAACATGGAAGATGATGAACCGTAAGTGGTTTTTTTTATACTATTAATTTTCTTTTTCACCACGAAATATAGTAATATCCAGTTGTCGAAGGATAATGATTATTAAATACATGCAAAATTCAGTCGATCGATATAATTCCATTGAAAATCGTCAGCTATGTGAGGAGCCAGGAAGAAGTGTGCGAAGCCATCAAATTGGCCAATATTCAAGAATCGGAACTAAAAGTGATAAGCCAAATTTTGCTTCCGATGAAAAATAACTCCGACGATAGATTCAAACTCATAGAACTCGATAGCAATCTATCGAAGGCACTGTGCGAAGGAGCTCTGTAAGTTTTTCTTCACATGGAAGCACCTTTAGATTCTCCCTTCATTTTCTTCTGTAATCAACGCTCGATATTTCCAGTCTGTCATTCAGAGGTCAGAAGCACGAGAGAGCAGTTCTGTGCACGCAGGATCGCACGTACGATATAAAAGAAGCCGAAACCTCAAACACTCTGCTGTTAGTACCGAACGTCAAATTGGGTGGCGCCATTGCAGGTGCTTGCGCAGATTCCGAGGACAGGATCATAGAAGAGATAAGAGTTCGAGGGTTATTCAACGCTTATTACGAGGTACGTTTGCAAAAATATCGTTCCTCGTCATTTTCACCCGATATCATCTTTGACGAACTAACTTTGACGTAGGTGACGGAATGCAAGCCAAAATTGGGCGAGTTACTCACCCTGCTGGAGCCGTCCTCCTTCAAAGGGCTGGAGTACGAAAAACAGTTGGATCCCGAAACGTTGTACGACTGGGAAAAGCTCCAGAGACACGTGCAAGCCAGCGAGAACGAATTGCGGCATGCCTTGTTCCATCATTTGATAGCCAATGTCGATGGTACTACGGAAATTGATGTAAATTTTGTTAAACGGCTATAACTTTTTTCGTGAAAAATTTGCAGCGACAATTACCTTTCGCCGGAAAATCTACGTCGATTTATCGATATTCTTTTATTCAACATTCTCATCCAGGTTATTATCGTCATATTTCATTCGAATTCGAAGCCAGAGCCGTGACACTGATGCTGGATTTGATGGATGAAAATTCGTGGGACGTAGACGAGGTTGACAAAGAGGCGACTTTCGAAGCGTTGAAGGAACTCATCCCACGTCCGGTCTTTGATGCTGTTTTCGGTAGATACACCGAGCCCGGCGAAAAGAAAAACGAGAACGGTGACACTCTCTACAGGTATCCATCGACTGCAAGAATTCATGATGATACATTTAATAAAATGACAACATTCGAGTTTGATGCACTTTTCGTGATAAAAGTAGACACATTACGTTGAAATTTTGCAGATACAACGAGGAAAAAACTTGCAAATTTTTAGCTCAAATCTTGCTCGCCGCGTCGCCCGTCAACGATTACCGACACTTTATGGAATCGTGGAAGATAGGAGCCCCCGAGAGTGAGACGATATTTCGCGCAAGAAATTGTCGCTTCTTTTTTTTCCTCAATTTTTTATTCAACATCCTTTTCTTTTACACAATATTCACTGTTTTTTTCACCCTTCCTCGCCACCATTCTCGACAGAACTCCAGCCAAACGACAAATATCTGCGTGGCATTGCACTGATAATGTGGAATTCTCAAAAGATGAAGAAGGAAGTCATATCGTTTCCGGAAACGAATTTACCGGAAAACATCGTCGAGAGACTGAAGGAGCTTTTCAGAGTCAAAGACAAGTGGACCGTCGATGAAATAACTCCTTACATCTCGTGATTATCGTTACTTTTGTCTCTCCTTTCCGCGACAATTGCAAGCGTATTTGTTTTACGATCGACGTGTTTTTCGCCTTTTTTTTTGTTCTTTTCCCATGCAGGAGATGCACAACGAGAACCGCGGACGCAAACGCCTTGTTGACAAAATATGCAAGGTCTTCGACCGTTAACGGAATCAAGTATTACAGCACGAAACATGGAAAGTGAATTCGGCATGGCGATGAGAGACACGACTCCGAGAGTACCCGTTGATGCTTCGACTGTAATAATCTCGTGCAGCCGTGAAATAAATCATTTTTATACTCGTTAATCGTCTTGGACATGGTTATTCTTGAATGACTCACTAATCTATCGTACGCTAAGTAGGTATTTATATACGTATTTGTTTAGATTCTATGCAATAATGAGCAACAATTAACTCTTTTCAAGCACAGTTATCGGTGTAGGTCGTCGAAAAAGAGCGAATGATTATGACGAGACGAAATGACGTTGAACTTTTTCGTAGGAACTATCAGTATCGTTTGCGATCATTTTTCTTGTCAATCATTCCTGTATAAATCCGTGAAAAATTCTATCATCTCTCGCCAAACGCGAGACGAGCGAGTGATGTATTGTTTTTTTTTCTCCCCCCTAAATGGTGATTTCGTTATATTTCTTGTATATGATCGTGAGATTGTGCAATGTGATACGCGTGATGATGGTGCTTCTTGTTAATTCCTTGATGTGCGGTTTTGTCTCGCTTAATTTGCAAAATTATTCCGAATCTACAATTTTTATTTTTTCGCAAATTCTGGACGAAAATTCCATTAGAAAATCATCTCGGCAATGATGTTTTTTTTCAAACAAAAATAGCGTTCATCCCGATAAAAGCGACGATCGTATTAAAGCCTTACTTCGATAAGAATAATGAGCGAAATTACGAGGCAGTTATGGCTCGAGTGTAAAACTTTTCACGCTCAACCATAATCCTTGTTTTATTAAACAACATAAATTAATCGTACAGAGATTCGTCGAGCCCCATGCCAATTGTTTTACGATCGTGTGTCAAGTGTTCATATCTAATTCCGACACTTGAATCACTCGTTACAATAGCCAATCAATCTAATCGAATGCATTTTATTATACGCCATTTTTCCGTCCGTTCCAAAACGATTTCAACACTTTTGTTTTCCATCTTTCGTCGGACACGAGCAACCGGCGAAACTTTGTAGCCCGTTGGTTTTTTCATTCCTTTATCTTTTTTCTTTGAAAGAAAACGCAATTTACCGCTCCTTGCGCTTTACGAAAATCAAAAATGCCAAACAAAAGAAATTTAGTAATCGAACAGAGTAATGAAGATTGCAGATCAGATGGATGAAACGAGAAAAATTGACTCGACCGACGAATCAACGAGAAAATGTCGAACGACGCGTCGAGATTCCAGCAAAGTAACGAGAGTTGCTCGTGTCTGCTTGTCGTTTGAAGAGACAACGAAAGAAGAAAACACATGAATTTACGAGGTTTTCGTTTCGTCCGTGAAACATACATTATTTCGTACGAATTCGTCGTATTGCACGCCACCGCTGAGCGTTTGCGATCGGGTGTCACCGCGCTGACCCAAAATAAAAAATGCGGCTAAAAAACTTTTAATATCATACAATTATATATATATATGGATATATATATATATATATTTATTCAACTGCCTGCAGGGTGAGGCAAAGAGACTGACGACCCTCGCGCTGTTGGCTATAAAAATTTAAAAATTCACAACAGTTTTTCTTATAAATCTGTAAAGCCTTTTTCTTTTCTCGCTTCTTTTTCATCAATGGGACACGAAAGCAGAGGGTGCTACGAAAGCCGCTTGTATTCGAGCGTCAGAATTCAGCTGAGGCTCGAAACTACAGTGTCGCGATGCTCGCAGCAGCATGGATATGCGGTGTGAAAATTGAGCAGTTCATATGCGTCACCCCGCTCACGCGGTTTTTCATACACGATAACAAATATTGACGGTAATCCTAAAGCTTTGGAGTTGTCATTTCAATTACAGCTACGTTTTAAACATACTTTTTCTAATAATAATGACAATAATAATAATAATCGTAATTACGAACTAGCAAATACTGGACCTACTTATAAGTACGCAGTCGTGAAAAGAAAGAAAAAGTGAAAAACGTCCGCCGAGACGAGAAACGAAAATAAACATTCGCGAACGAGCCGTCAAATGTATTTCCATCCCCCTTAGCGTTATTTCTCTGAATGAAATTTATTGTAAAAAAAAGAAAAAAACGGGAAAAAAAACAACGTCTGCTTCGAGAGAGGAATACTAATTTCCTTTTTCATCTGCGCGCGGGTAACTCAAAGTTTTCCTTCTCATCTCCCTCCCTCCGTCTCTCTTTTTCTCCTTCGAATTTTTATGTACAAAACTAAAAGATGCCCTGTGACTAAAACTCTTAGTTGTGGAATAGTCGAACGTGTGTATGCGCGTTAAATACTATTGATACTGATTATCACGTAATTAATCGAAATGGCGGCATGGGTCGTAAACATCATGGTGTGTGCTTTTCTTTTCTTCCTTTTTCCTTCTCGCGCTTTCCGCTCTGCTCTTCGTCACTCTACGCTTGAAATCGAGTCGCAACATCGCGAAACGAGCTAACCACCTTGTTGTTAGCTGTCGCTCGGCGGTGTCTCGTTGACGGTCTGCTTGCTGTTTGAATAAATCGACGATTGTTGGCCAACGTCGCTCGTCATTATCTGACTCGGATGTATGACCGGCGCCGTTGTCTGTACGAGACTACAAGCGACCGGAACTATCGGCGGTAAACTGACGGGATTTCGCGAGGTGCTCGCGCTCGTTGGATTCGCCATCGATGGCCTTCTTCTCTCGAGACTGTTAGTCCCCGTTTGCTTCCTCGACGTCGAATTTCTCTCGAGGCTGTTCGTCACCATATGATGACGTCGCTCCAAGCTCGACGACGCGCTCACGTCCGTCTGACTGCCCTGAATTTCACACGGTAGACTATGTACAATTTGTCGTCTTTGAAAACAAAAGAAAAACAAAGAAAAAAACGGACAGAATAACAAAAGCCATCTCGAGATCGAAATAAATCTAAAAGTGAATCGAAGAAAACTGAAAAATTCGCATTCGATTATTTTGAAATTTGTCGCGTCGAGTTCGCACAGTTGTATTTTACCTGGAGCGCTCGATCGACCGATTGTCCCAGCCGATGGAGCAAATCTCCGCTCTGACTCTGTCTGAAAGTCGTTTCCGATCTCTCGCTCGATTGACTTCGCCTCAGCAACAACTGTTCGCCCGATTGGCTGGTGCGGATGCGATTTTCCGGCGTCGACTGTCGCGTTTCGCTCGTCATTTGGTTGTGCTTCTCGCAAATTTGGTTGTTCACGTGGGGATAACGAATGCGAATGGAGTCTATGACGTCCAAGAGGTTTTTCGCGTCCATGGCCAAGATGTGAGCCGCCGACAACATTCCTCTGGGAGAAAAAATGAGCGTTCGTGAGAAATCGATTAATTTCCAAAAAAAAAAAAAGGAAAAATTCTTCGATCGTTACTTTCTGTACTCTGCGTCGAGGGTCGTTGAACTGTAACTCTGCGCCAATTTCATCGCCGATACGAGCTCCGCCATATCCTTGCTGAGGACCTTGTGAGCCATTTCGACCTCGCGGTGAGCGTTACCCGGTAGAATCTCCACGAGAGCATCGACCGACGACAAAAGAGCTCTCAACTCGACGCCGACTCTTCTCACCAGCTCCAAGTACTCGTCGGCTTTGCTCTGTTGAACTCCTGCGGGTGAGATTGTCGGTGAAGAATCGTTACTTTTGTGCAATTTTTTCTCCAAATTATTCTTCGTTTCCTGACACCCGGAGTACGTACTTTGAGACAGCGACATGACCGCTCTCACGACGCTCGTGGTGCAATCGTAAACCTTGTCGTTCGTTCTATCCAAATCGGCCGTGGGAGTGGGCTCCATTTTCTGACGAAGAAAAATGCTCGTCACATCCAAAACGGCACAATTTCTTGCATGAAATTTGTCGATAACGTAATAATTGTAGTAATTTCACCGTTCGAATTTCGTACCTTTACGATGATAATTTTGTCGGAACCCTTGTCGGAGCCCAACGAGCTTGTATTAGCGCTGTGAGTCTCGTGACTCGGCGATTGTGTCATGGATCTCGGAACTGGCGGACTGGAGCTTTCGTCACCGCTCGTCACGATGGACAAACGTTTCTGCAACAAGCAACGCGAGAGCGTAAAATCGTACGAATATTCACGGATGAAAAGCGAAATAACTCGCGCGTACCTCCTCCCTGGCGAGCCATCGACTGTCCTCCTCCGACTGTCTCTGCTGCTCGAACAATCTCTGCTCCAGTATTTTCTGCTCGTCGTCCACGAGGCAGGAATTACCATCGCCCATGCTCTCGAAGATTTGCGACTGGGCGTTTCTCTGAAACTTTTTTTTTCAGCACGATAATCGTAAGTACAATTGCGGAACAAAAGTGGAGTAACAATCCGGCGGTCAAATGCTCTTCGCACGGAGCAACAAAGTCGGTAATTTAATCGAACGTAAAATCGTGATAATTCGATGTGCATACATATGTACATATGAACGTAAACCTAAAGGGGACAAGGTGTTGTGATACATACGGGTGTGGGAATGATAAAAGATTAAAGAGATGCATAATTCCAAAATAATACTGGCACAAATACGTACGGTTGTGCATGCATGAGGAAAACAAATTCAGAATGGAGTAATTTTTCAAAATAACGATAAACCACTTTCAGCGATGCATCGCGACATCCATGTTTTTTCCTTCTTTTTTTTCATGCGCAAACCAGAGATCCTACGTGTGTACATATCCGTGTATCGAGTGTAATGTCCAACAAGTCATCCAACAAAATCCTCGTGAATGAGAAAATGTAAAAAAAAAACATATATATATATATATATATATTCACCAATTGTGCCTCCACATTCGCCAGTACTTCAAGCGTGTTTCAATGTCCATTGAGAAATTTAGTCGTGAGATATTGAGGGGAAAAAAACAATCTGTGCGACTATATGATAAAAATCAACCACAGAACCAATTGAAAAGAAGTAATCTTTGTACAAAGAAAAAAAACGATAATGCGATTTGTTGCGTCTTTTTTTCTCATAACAGATGCGTTCGTAAATTCCTAGGAGGTGTCAGGAGGTGGTCAAACCTGATCTTGCTGCGACTCCTCCATTGTGGAGCCACTGGAGGACACGGTGCTGTCGCTAACCGCCGAAGACACGAGTGCACCGGAATGATTGAAATCACCGGAATTTTGCTGCTCTTCCGTTTTCTTGTGGCTCACGTTGGTCGTTATTCTGGCAAAGCCAGTCGGCATTTGCGGAGCGCATTGCTGCTGGAGAATGGCCGGAGAGTTGCTCAAGCAAGGCTGCTGCATGACGCGACCGACTTGACCGTAACTGATAATCTGCGCCATTTGTCCGTAATGCTGTTGGTCCATGTCGCTCGGCAGGTAACTTCCGGCATCCGGTCCCTGGTGGTACTGGCCGGACTGTTGCTGCTGTACCGGACAGGATATCGCGTACGAAGGATACACAACGTGTCCGTGCATAATTCCAGAGCCGGCGATGTGCTGCTGATCGACGTTATGCTGCGGCGACTGTCCCACGTGTGGGTAATTCGCCTGCGAATGAATCGGCGCGTTCTGCAGTTTTTGCGCCTGTATGACGTTCGCCGGTATCGCGTGTACCGTATAAATCTGATTGGGATCGTTCATCTGTCCGTGATGATGATGATGATGATGATGATGGCCCATGTACTGCTGACCGGAAGTCATGACGCACTGCGGCTGATTGACGCTCTGTAGCTTCTGCGAACTCGTCAGCAATTGTCCGCGAGCGACGTACAGGGGCTGCCCGGTCTGTCCAACGTTCGAGTATATCTGCTGATGCTGATAATTGTGAACGTAGATCGGCTGTTGAAAGGCCGTTTGCCCGTGGGTCGGACTCGTGACGACGCTGCTCCGGATTGGATTTTGCATGTGCGCGACGCTCGGCTGCGGGGGCGGCGGCGGCGGCGGCGTCGACGTCGGTGTGGCGGACTTCAATTCCGTGCAATTTTGGCTAACTGCGGTTTGCGCGCGGAACTTAATAACCGGACCGTACAAGCATTCGATGCCGGAGCTCGGTGCGACATTGCTTACCGAACTAATACAACCACCACCACCACCAGACATGGCCGAGGAGCTACAAAAATTGTTGGGACACGGGGAAGGGGATGACGAGGTCGCGGACGACGACGACGCGGAGGAGGACGAAGAGGAGGAGAAAGACGAGGCGGATGTCGCTACGGCCTGCGAGGAATTACCGTGAGACGCGGTGGCGCTCGAAGCTTGAGAGATATTGGGAGAATTGCACGAGAAACCGATAATCGGTGATGAATTTTGTGCATGCGAGCTAACGACAAAGTGCCCCGTCGCGTTCGACATCGCCTGACCGATGATCGTGTTATTCAAGCTGGTTGGCCCGTAATTGCCGGGATTCTCGCAATAATTGCCGCCTACGGAGGGTGATTGGGAGAAATTGCTCATTATCGCCGAGCTCTGGGTGAAATTGGCGACCGGGCCGTAAATTTCGGCGCCGCAGGACGCGCCACCGCCGGTCGTCGTTATCGCCACCGGGCACGACGAAGCGACCGACGAAAATTTCTGCACCGGCGAGTAAACGTCGCCGGTTATACTACCAACGATCTTCGAACTGACGGAATACAAATTTTGCATCTCTTTAACCTTCCGCTGTTTTCGACATGACGCGGGAGAAGAAGACTGGACTGGATCCGTGATATTTAGGCTTGACATCATTGGGGAGAGTGTTTCCGAGGATTCGATCGAATCCATATTCGTCTCGGACTGTGTCGAGTCACCGCATGTCGACTGTGAGTCGTTGTACGGGCTTGTCGTCTCTGACGTTACGGATGTCGAATCGAAAAAGGGCAGATCCGTGACTACCGACGTAGTAAGGACCTTGTCCTCCTCTTGGAATTGTACAGCGAGGGTGTTGAAGGGCGAAGCGGGCGTCGTATAAACAGAGGGACATACCCCCCGTGCTTGATTGTCCTTCAGTAATTGCGCCAGTACCTCCGGACTTTGCGCCACGATGTACGTCGATACCGGGGCCGCCGCTGTACCCGATTGCTGCTGATCCGACGAGTTTTGAGGCTGACGCGAAGGTTTCGGCGGTGGTACCTCGTCGGCACCTGTAAAAATTTCATTTTTTTTTTTCACCATCTTCCTCTCCCTTCCGGAGAGCATCTTCCTCCTTGCTACTTACCCCAGGACATCGCTTGCACCCTTCTGTTCTCGCGTCTCATGGTCTCTTGCTGCTGGTGTTTCTCCTCCAGCAGAATTTCACTTGGAAAATAAATAACGCTTCGTTTTTATGTCGAACATTCGTGTGTGAGACTTTTGGCAATGCGCAAAATCAACGTACTGAAGATTCTCCCGTATGTCCTTGAAAGTCGGCCGTTTGCTCGGCTCGTAGCTCCAACACTGCGACATGAGTGAATAGAGCCTGGGTGGGCAATGATTCGGAAGTGCGAGACGCTCGCCGTTTTCGAGCTTGCGAATAACTTCGTTGTTCTTCACTCCCTGGAATGGTTTCACACCCAACATCAAGATTTCCCACATGCATACGCCTGTAAAAACCGAAAGATTAATCAGCGAGGATGTCGCTCGCGGATGCTGCAACGAAAGTCGGCGCACAAAGTAAATACACTCACCGAACATCCATACGTCCGAAGCCGTTGTGAATTTGCGAAAATTAATGCTCTCCGGCGCCATCCACTTGATCGGTAATTTGCACTTACTGGCGATGTAGTAACTCTGATCCTCGACCCATCGGCTCAGACCGAAATCAGCGAGTTTCACGCAATTGTGCGACGAGACGAGCACGTTTCTCGCCGCTATGTCGCGGTGTACGAATTTTTTGCTCTCCAGGTAAGACAGCGCGGTGCTCAGCTGAAACGTGTAGAGAAGGAGAGTCGCGAGATCGAGACGATGTTTGTTCGACTGCAAATACGCTCGCATCTCTCCGAGCTTGGCGAGTTCCATTATCAGCCATATCGGGGCTTCGGAGCAAACACCGATCAGTCTTATGATGTAAGGATGCTCAAATTGCTGCATTATATCTGCAATCAAAGTTACGCCGTCGAGTTGATCGTCGATATGGCGGATTCGGCGGATTTATCACGACGAATTTCTCATCCATCGAGACTCACATGCTTCCTCGAGGAATTTATCAGCGGTGGCAGAATCCGCGTCGACTTTGCAAGTTTTTACGGCAACGGCGATCGACTGACCGTCGCGTCCCTTGTACGAGCCCTTGTGAACATTGCCAAACTGGCCCTCGCCGATTATTTCTCCGAGCTCCACCTGATTCCTCACAATCTCGTAATCACGCGCTGGAAAAAAAATGTTCAAACGAGGAATGTCAATATTCGAGGATCGCGGAGAAGCGCGGTGGATCGAGTGTCATTGAAAAAACCGTACTGGCCGGCGTCGAGTAATCGCCCTCCTCGTCCACGATCTCGGCGTAATCCTCCGAGAGAATAGTTCCCGTTTTACCGGCGTTCTTTTCCGGACTTCCGGAACCGTCTTGTCTGTACTTTGGCGGATGAGCGTCTGACGATGGAATAAAACGCTTGATATCGAATTTTCATGACGCTGATGAAGTTTTTACAAAAACATTGTCAAACTCGCGGATACGAGAATCGTCGATAAATTTGCTTACGAACCTTTGCAAGGACAGGGATAGTTTTTCCATGAAGCAGCTTGTGAAATCAACGCGCTGTGTTTTAGTTTGGTGTTATGTTCGAGGCAAACGTGAAAAAGTGCACAATTTTTGAGTGAAAAGAGACAAAAAAATAACCCGCTTTTCCCGACATAGCCGTCGGTCGGTAAGTCAGTTTGAACCTGGCGGGCGTCGCGCGAAGCTCGATAATTCGTACGACTTTCGCGATAAAATGACGCGAAATCTTTCGTCGAGATCTCTCACCTTTGCGATTCCAGAGTGAAGTGTTGCTGCCCGTCACGAGTCTGCAATAACCGTCAATGAGATCAGCCAGACTCTCGGCCTGATCGAGACTCGAGCACGTGATGCTCAGCGTCTCAGCAGCGCCGGCAACGCGCAGTTTGATGCAAGCCTTCGCGTGCTCCTTGCAGTCGGACACGAGAGTCTGAATCGACTGAATCTGCGAGAATTCCGCCATTCTCGTTGGCTGAAAGGAGAATCAAAGCGGAACGCGGCTACGTCAGTCATGCGGGTAAAAATTTGAGCGATATTAATATTGCCGCAAATACATAGCGATGTGAGTGGTTGAATAACCGGTTAAGACGAGCATGGCAATAGCGTTAATGGAGTTATTCACGAGAGAGTAGAAAAAATACGATTTTTCATCGATCCTACGTGTTTATTCGGCACAAAGTGGCAAAAAGCGATCTCTCCGAAATTCCCGAATCGACAGTTTCTTTATGTTTTCTCGTTCGTCCGAATCACCGGTTATTTTACCGTTTACGTTGCCGTGAGTGACAAAACAGAAAAAGCATGGCTATAAACATAATTTACCTGTAAATTCACATCACTAGAGACAGGATAAATTATTTCGGGACTCACCACGGTCCCACCTCGATGTGCCATGTAAGAAATTCCCAGATCGGGCCCGATGACTAGCTCTACGCGTATCGACCAACTCGTCTACAATAAAAAAAAACAATAATCATCCCGCAATTCCGGTCGTTCGACCGTCGATTCTTTCTCCTTTAACTACACCCCCGATGCTCCCTCTCGTTCTTTCGCATTTTCGCATCAACCCGAGCGATTTTATCTCGCTCGACTCACCCCCAGAGCGCATATGAATCTCTCCTGATCGAATCGGTAATGAGACCGCAGCAGCTCGAAGAACTTGAACATGCACTCGAGCTCGGTGAGCGCGGCGACTTTTTTGAAATGCTGCTGTATGAGCTTTCGCAAGGTTTTCGCTTTAACGCCGTTGAGCACGGATCGCGGCAAAAATTTGTGCAGTCCCACCTGTAAAACGTCGGTTTTTCACGTATACACACTCGGACAAAATGAAGGAAAAAAAAAAACAGCGGAAAGGAAGACGTCGGAGCGAAACGCGCGAATCTACCTCTCTCTCCAGATACTCCAGGTTGCTTTTCTTGTCGAGGGCGACCTGGGGCATGTCCTTGAAGAAGTAACGAATCTCGAGACAGCAAAGTTGCACGGCGACGTCTTGGTCCAGAGCCACGTGATTAGCGTTGAGATAGTCATTTCGTACCTTTGACGAAAAAATTTGATTCGTCAGAAAGAAAAAAAACAATAGTATATTGTGAAACAAGTGCGGCAATCGACAACACCGCACGAGTTTCAGATACTTCTTTTTATCACAAATGCGGGGATATATTCTGCTGAAAAATTGTGGTTTTGAGTAAGGGGGGCGGAGGCGCGAAGTAGGCGGCGACGGGGGGGTTTGGGGGGGCGGAGGCCCCCCATCAGAATAAAAAAACGAAATTAAAAGTAAAATCAACATAACTTTTTTTCGAATAACCATGATATGAGCGGAACCAAAAGTAATTAATTAATTCATTAATTAATTATTTTTTTTAATTTTCGCTTAGATGTATTAAAATATTTGAACTCACCGTCAGCACTTTCTTCAGTTTCGGAAATAAAATGAGGATTAAAACTCATTTTTAAATTTTGTTTACATTTTCATTTAAATCCTATGATATACCAATATTTATATCTGTCACTTCAACGTCATATCACGTTTTTGATACTGATACTTCGATTCTGTTTTTTTTTAGCAGTGTTTTGTCATCGGTTTGCGTGCGATAAGTAAAAATTGCGTGCGATAAGTATACTTGTCGCACGCAAATAAGCGTTTGATTGGAAAGTGAGAAAAGAGCTACTTACTAACCGCAAAAGTGTGCTCTAAGATACTACTTATCCCGCATGTGTGATAAAAAAAAATAAAAACAAGACACGAACGCGGGAAATTCTCACCTGGTCGTAGTAATAGTAAAACGTGACTTTGTCCTTCTCGTAGAGGTCATTGAGATTCTGCGGCAAGTAACGAACCCTCAGCTCGTATCGCCACTCGCTGTGGGGATGCTTCCTCTCGTACTTCTCCTGCACCTGATACATCGTCGTGTCCTGGTGGAGCCAATAGCTCTCGCCGGAGCCGGGATGATGCAGCCTCATGGCGTACAAATTCCTGTAGTTTCTCGTGCCGACCGCCAGGCGACTGGTGACCAGGGAAATGATGCCCTTGACGTCGATGGCGTCGCCGAATTTCACGACGTTGAAGCCTCCGTTCGGCAGGTGAACCTTCAAGGTGGCTTTGTCCATGGGCGTCGGCGATCCGTGCGGCGGCGTGTTTCTTCCACCCCCGCCGGCATTTTGTACACCACCGCCTACTCCGCCTCCGTCTCCTCCAGCGCTCATACCCTCATGGCTGCGAGAGAGAGAGAGAGAGAGAGAGAGAAAATAAAAACGAGAACAACCACCGCGATCAACGAACAATACACCGGATGCGAAAAAGAAATTTGCGTCAAAAGCGAGGAGAAAAATAATTCCACGCTGATGATGGACTCGTCGGAGCGTAACGCGTAATTGCACACGCGGTACGTCCGCCGAATACGTCGTTACAAAGCCGGAATGCCCTCGCCGGAATTCCTCCGCGTCAAACGCGAAAAACTCTGTCATTTTTTCACCCTTTTTCATTAGTGACCCGCTGGCGTGACCGAGTTGCCCGGTTCGCGCGAAAATCGCTTCATTGTCGAGATTTTTCCAACTCGAAATGCAGTCGAAAAAACGGGACGTGCGGAATGGAGTAGGATTTTACCCACCGCGGGGTGTTTGAGGGACAAAAATCGCGGAGGAAAAATCCGCGATCCGAGAGGCGGTTTGTTATCGATGGTATCGAATTTATCCGCGTCTTTCGCGAGGTGTGATAAATGTATCGTAAAAAAAAAAAGAAAAAGGCTGAGAAAAATCGCACGTGGATTTGAATTCCCGTTTCGCAACGATAAAAGTCCTGCGAGATATCGCGCGGCGAGAGACGGCGAAAAAAAGGAGCTCGGCCAGCAACCGTGACGGCGTTTTGCGGAAAGAAATCCCGCGTGCGAGACTCTCTGCACCTGCGTGAAAAGTTTACCCGCGGTGCGCGCCTACACCGGTGAACCTCGGATTTTTCTCACTTTTCCACGTCCGTGTGCACCCGCGTATATTCCCCACGAATTTTTACCATTTTGCACACAGGAGCCCCCGAAGGAAGAAGGGGGAAAAAAAGTTCCAGTGAGTGCCCGCGTTTGCCCGCGGTTTAATTAAGACAATGTTTCAACCGACGGAGGCGATTTATCGCAACGATCCGCGCCCTCTCTCGGAAACGGGAGAAAAAAAAACTGCGTAACGCGGGTGGATTCGAGATAGAAACGCGAGAAAATTTCCGGACGAACGTTCGAAAGCGCGACTCGACGGAAATAACGAAAACTCGTCGCGAATTAAGGGCCTTGACGAAAAACCGCGCGTTTCCATGGTCGAGGCTTTCGCGGGAAACCCTCGCGAGGTCTCGCGTGGCTGAAATTGTAATCGCGTAATGGCACGCTCGAAGAGTAAAAGGACGAGAATAGTTTGAGAAAAAAAAGGATCAATAACGAGAGCGTGCTGCGTTTGGACGCAAAACGACGAGATTCGTCGTTTTTATCGGGAATCGTCGAGGGAAGATAATCATTTCGAAACTTCCAATCGAGATCGAGAAATCGCGATGTGCTCGCAGATTTCATCACAGAAAAAAAAAACTGCGTAACGCGGGCCGAGATAGAAACGCGAGAAAATTTCCGGACGAACGTTCGAAAGCGCGACTCGACGGAAATACCGAAAACTCGTCGCGAATTAAGGGCCTTGACGAAAAACCGCGCGTTTCCATGGTCGAGGCTTTCGCGGGAAACCCTCGCGAGGTCTCGCGTGGCTGAAATTGTAATCGCGTAATGGCACGCTCGAAGAGTAAAAGGACGAGAATAGTTTGAGAAAAAAAAGGATCAATAACGAGAGCGTGCTGCGTTTGGACGCAAAACGACGAGATTCGTCGTTTTTATCGAGAATCGTCGAGGGAAGATAACCATTTCGAAACTTCCAATCGAGATCGAGAAATCGCGATGTGCTCGCAGATTTCGTCACAGAAAAAAAAAACTGCGTAACGCGGGCCGAGATAGAAACGCGAGAAAATTTCCGGACGAACGTTCGAAAGCGCGACTCGACGGAAATACCGAAAACTCGTCGCGAATTAAGGGCCTTGACGAAAAATCGCGCGTTTCCATGGCCGAGGCTTTCGCGGGAAACCCTCGCGAGGTCTCGCGTGGCTGAAATTGTAATCGCGTAATGGCACGCTCGAAGAGTAAAAGGACGAGAATAGTTTGAGAAAAAAAAGGATCAATAACGAGAGCGTGCTGCGTTTGGACGCAAAACGACGAGATTCGTCGTTTCTATCGGGAATCGTCGAGGGAAGATAACCATTTCGAAACTTCCAATCGAGATCGAGAAATCGCGATGTGCTCGCAGATTTCGTCACAGAAAAAAAAAACTGCGTAACGCGGGTGGATTCGAGATAGAAACGCGAGAAAATTTCCGGACGAACGTTCGAAAGCGCGAATTAAGGGCCTTGACGAAAAATCGCGCGTTTCCATGGTCGAGGCTTTCGCGGGAAACCCTCGCGAGGTCTCGCGTGGCTGAAATTGTAATCGCGTAATGGCACGCTCGAAGAGTAAAAGGACGAGAATAGAAAAAGAGAAAATTTGAGAGAAAAAAAGAAAAGAATCAATAACGAGAGCGTGCTGCGTTTGGACGCAAAACGACGAGATCCGTCGCGGCAGCGTTGGTATTCGCGGCCGTACGGAATATGGATGCGGATCGCGTGCGCGAAATCCACCTTAAACACACACAGGGAGGAGCTGCGTTTCCGCCAGCGAAATAACACAGCAGGGGCCTCCTCCGCGAGGTAAAATCGTCGGAGGTACGACCCTCCGACTCGCGGATCCTTTGTCATCGTCGTCGAGAATGAACGTACACGCGGACTCCCGGGGGAGAGGCAAAAGGTGGAAAGTCGAAGAGAAATCAACGCCACGCCGTCAACCCCGCAAGGAGTCTCGCTGAATCCAGCGCCATCTTCGACTCCAAAAACTTCCTAACTTCCAAAAACAAGCAAAAAAAATGGGGTCTCGTTCTATTCATATTTAAGGTAGTTCTATCGTTTTATCGTTTTCTTAAGATTTTGTTGAAAATTTGAATACGTATTCTTTGATGTCATATATACGTGTGTAATAAATTTTGGAAGGTTTTACCACGTGGAAGTTGAGATATTTATTGGTAAAAATCACAATTTTCGGTAGTCTCTCGTAAGAGCGCGTGTTAAAAGTTGCATTTTCATCAATGAATATCTTGGCTTCTACGCGGTGAAGCCTTCTAAAACTTTGCATACATTTTTATGCAACATCAAAGAAGATTTCTTGAGTTTTCCAAAAAAATCTTAAGAAAATTTTTTTCGCAATTTTTGTAATTATAGAGCAAGCACATATCACCTGGGATGACCGTGAATTTGGAGTATGCTGTTCTTTAGTCGATTTGCATCAACTTTTCTTATTTAACCGAAGCCAGCGAACCATTTTGTATGTGAGAAAAACTGCAAAACAATTTCTCGATTTGAATCTAACGATAGAACTACCTTAAGGTAGTTCTATCGTTTTATCGTTTTCTTAAGATTTTGTTGAAAATTTGAATACGTATTCTTTGATGTCATATATACGTGTGTAATAAATTTTGGAAGGTTTTACCACGTGGAAGTTGAGATATTTATTGGTAAAAATCACAATTTTCGGTAGTCTCTCGTAAGAGCGCGTGTTAAAAGTTGCATTTTCATCAATGAATATCTTGGCTTCTACGCGGTGAAGCCTTCTAAAACTTTGCATACATTTTTATGCAACATCAAAGAAGATTTCTTGAGTTTTCCAAAAAAATCTTAAGAAAATTTTTTTCGCAATTTTTGTAATTATAGAGCAAGCACATATCACCTGGGATGACCGTGGATTTGGAGTATGCTGTTCTTTAGTCGATTTGCATCAACTTTTCTTATTCAACCGAAGCCAGCGAACCATTTTGTATGTGAGAAAAACTGCAAAACAATTTCTCGATTTGAATCTAACGATAGAACTACCTTAATCATCAAAATGATGTGGATTCAAGCGGAATGTACTTTGAATCCGCGAAGAACCCTGTGGGGTAATCGAAAAGTTTCCCACATCGCGAGTCTCTCCGCGCGAGATCGATGCAGCCGCAACGGGAATTTTCCGCACTACAAACGGACAGGCGAGTGAGGCAAGCCGTACAACGAGTGCAAACCAGTGCACGAGCGTGCAAACACACGCGTTTCGAAACGACGAGAGTGTGAAAAGTAAGGGGAGTTCATTTACGATTTGATACCCGCGCAAACACGCGGTATTACGTATCCTTATTGCTTCCAACTCTGCCGTGTGTTTAACGAGGCTAGAACGGTCTTTCGATATGCAAAATTCTCACCTTGGATGAGTTATCGCTGTACGAGATTGCGAATAACATCGAGCTGGATTAGATAGCGATGGAATTTAATATCGATTTCATTTAATCGGACGAGAAAAAACCTCGCGGTGCGCTGAAATCTGCTAGCACATCGCGATTTCTCGATCTCGATTGGAGGTTTCGAAATGTCTTCCCTCGACGATTTTCGATAAAAACGTTTTTTTTTTCATTTTTATTTACGTCCATAAGCCGCGCGACCAAAGTCTTCGTCGAAACGCGTCTAGTTCGAAAGTGGAAGGACGAAAAAATGTGAGAAATCAGCCGAGGATGACATCGCCGACAGACTGGACGAGCACGAGCTTCGACCCTGACCTGCATCATCGACATATCGCCAGACGCACCTGCACCTACGTAATCTCGCCCACGCTCCACCTTTTCCTGTTACTTTCTCCCATAAATCCTCTCGAAAATATCACTCGCCGCAAACCGACAACGATTACGTACAAATTGACGTACATCGCGCGCGATATCCTCAATTTCTAAACGGCGAGTACGATTACGCAAATCTCGCGGGGAATTCGTCGAAAAAGCGTCGAAGAAACAGGGAAAATCGGGTCGATAAATTAGCCGCCGAGGGGGGATTAAAACGATCGTAAAATCCGCGGCGGCCAATAAAAATGATCTCGTAAAAAAACGCCGTGATTTTCGATCGACGAATGAGAGGAAAGGCACCAAAAAGTGTCTCGCTCGTGTCTCGAACGGGAGCCATAAAACGCAGATCGAAAAATGGTCACAACTTGGCGACGAAGGGAGAGGAGAAAAAGATCGAAAGAAGACCGAGGGAGCGTCTAAAAAAAGAGAAGAAATTGACCGATGACTTTTATTCATTCCCGCGCGAAATGTCCCTTTTTTTCCCTCTCCCGCGTTTTAATCCCGAGAGGATCGAGGGTCGAGATTCCCCGCTGGATTTTCGGAGAGTGATTTACCTCGGTCGAGAAATCCTGTGAAATTTCCAAGTTCCTACGGTGTCCGGACTGTAATGGGAATCGCTGCAGCCGAGCTGGCCGAGAGCGCAGAACAAACCTTTGCTGTTTCTCCGCCAAACACGTTCGCGAGTTATTTCCTTTCCGTGAATGCCCGATTGATTTCTCCTCACGGGCGCCGATTTTTTATTGCCCCCATCGAGATTGTCCACGTTTTCGTCGCGATATGACGTGACCGGCCACGAAACTCTACACTCTTTGCGTTCCACGATGCCCAACATCTTTCTCTCTTTTCTCATCCTCGCCTATCTCGCCCGCGTCTGTCTCGCTCCCTCCGTCATTTTAAATTCGCCACTTTGCGCGGGCAAATCCACGTACAAATTTCTATCTAAAATTACATCGGGATTCAGCTTGCATCCGACGGGATTTTCCTTTTTTTTCTCGCTTCTATCTCAACCCGTGTAGCCCGAAATTCGCATTCTCCACCGTCGCTTTCGACCTCGAATATCATCGCGAGGTTTGAGAATGTTTTTTTTTTTTTTCGAACAAAAATCAGGAGGAATCCTTTGATCAACGGGTCGTCGCGACTCTCTTTGTCCCGGGATCATGGAAAAAGGTAAATAATCGTGCCGAGAATTTCGACAAAGATCCGCGTCTTGACCGTCGCGCTTTTTTACGTAAATCCCTCATACCGGATGCGTTCTAAAAAGCAGCTCGAGGATTCAGCGACGAGGGCGATTCGGTCGAAAGAGTTTGTCGTAAAACACGCTGGGAAACCCGCGAGTTTCTCCCGTTTCGGCGATTTTTCATCTCGTTCGAAAAATTACTCGTTACTCGCGCTGCATTTACCGACGGTCGGTAAGTGCGTGCTCTCCATTGCCGCGAGCAATAATTCGCGAAAATTCGAAATAAATAAAAACATTCCGACTCTGCCGCGTACGCCGCGAGGTCCGCGCGAGTAGCACGTCGATCCTCGTCCGCGAGGAGATGATCGAACGAAAAAACGGACGCACGCGCGCGTAAAAATTCAACTCGCGATCTCCCTCCTCTTCCGCAGCATCCAACCCCCGTCTCTTTTCTTCCTATCTCTCGCTCCGTACACGCTTCCCGTTAGAGCGGATAGCGCCCAAACGCTTTCTAAAAACGATTTATCCGCTGGTACACACGAGGAGAGAAGAACGGCGAGGGGAGAAGGGAGCAGGGGGAAGAATTATCATCATCGCGCAACTTTACGTGGGCGAGGGACGGCGAGAGAGTCGCCGCTTCGCAACGCTGTACCGAATATTTTCTCTCAATAACGCCGAAATAAAACGAGAATCCCGCCGATGGGCTCGCGATCGATGAAACCAATTCCCCCTTTTTTCTCATCCCTACGATCGAAAATTTCCAATCGCGACCGAAATTGACAAAATTTCAAAAAATGTCTCTCAACGGATTCGCGCCACTCGACGTATTCATTCCGAAGAATCGCATCCGCAATATCGACGATCGCGCGAAATTAATCGCGAATAATTACGCGCCGAGCGCGATCGTCGTCATCGATTTAATTATAACGTTCCGCAAATCGGACGATCCTTTCGTTCGTGCGTCGCTGCGAGATTTTCTATATATGCTCGAGAAACCAAAGCCTGTCTGGGGGCACCGTTGAGTTTAGAAAACGTGAAAATAATTTAAAAAAAAATAAAAAAAACAAACAAAAAAAATGAAAAATAGACCGAGCGATCATCGCTGTTTGTCCTGTTTTTTTTCGTCACTCTCCCCGCGTCGCACCTTCTTTCACAGGGACACAATAACGCGATTTATCGTCGTGGATGTTCTTGTTTTTTCTTTTTTTTTCCTCTTCTGTGTGTGTGTCCGTATCACGCCGATTTCATACAGAAAGAAAGAAACGAGAATCTCGAGGATCCGCAACCGTCAAGCGCAAACTGATCCGCTGTCTGGTTGCACGGTGTACGAGCCGACACTTTTGCACCCTCTCTCCGGACTTCGACACTCCTCTCATTCGCGGTTTCCTTTCTGCGTGGGTAGACTCTCTGACTTTTGCTCATGAAAGTTCCCACGCTATCTTCATATATTTCAATTCGCGCGTGTTTATATATGTATATATGTCCATATATATATGTGTGTGTGTGTGTGTGTGTGTGTGTGTGTGTGTGTGTGTGTGTGTGTGTGTGTGTGTGTGTGTGTGTGTGTGTGCGTATACATAGGCGAGTTTGATAAATTACAAATTCGGATAACGTAACGCGTTTTTTTTCCTTCTTTTCTCCTCGTCCCTCCCTTCCGCCCTCGAGAACGTTCCCCCGGGGTCAATTAAAAACGTTCGCGTCCCGCGACGTAACGCACGCCGCTCATTTTGCGTTTATTCTTGAATAAAATTTATCGCCATTTTTCCAACGGCGAATTTTCAATTTTTTCTCGTGGGAAAGCTTTCGTTTTATCCCCCCCCCCCCCGGGGAATCTTGATATTCGTCATTGACGAAAGAGAAGAAATTATATCGCGCGTGTACTCATTACGCGACGTTATTTCCCTCGATCGATTTGTACCGATCGTTTGCTGATCGATTTTTTTTTTCCTCCGACGCTACTAACGCACCGGGCCGACAGTCTGCTCTCGTGCTCCGGAGAGCACTTTTATTCGCTCTTTGTAACGCCGACATCAGCCACGTGCGATGTTTCTCCGTGATTCGGACTGAC
This sequence comes from Heteropelma amictum, assembly GCA_959613375.1. Taxonomy (NCBI): domain Eukaryota; kingdom Metazoa; phylum Arthropoda; class Insecta; order Hymenoptera; family Ichneumonidae; genus Heteropelma; species Heteropelma amictum. The sequence continues at coordinate 14,455,374 of OY390726.1, forward strand.
ACGTGTGTTTTTTATTTCTATTTTTTTCTCAACGGCGAGCCGGCGATTGAGCGATAAAAATCGTGGAGATTAGATCGAGAGAGAGAGAGAGAGCACGATTAGAGAGAAAAAATATCGAAAATGCATGCAAATTGTCGCAGCTTCCGGGCGATCCTGTCGTTACTCCTGCTGGTCGCGGGAAAAGCGAATTGCGACGATATTTCGGAAATTTCGAGCGCCGAAAACATCGAGAGCGAGAAGAAAAACTCGCGCGTCGAGCCGAATTATTTTTGGATGTCCGCGATGGGCGATATCGCCGAGAATTTGATGAACGTACAGGCGATCGTCGTCAAGGACGAAAACGTCAAGGCGTCTTGCGGAAAAGCCGATAGAAAATCGTGAGAGTCGTTTCTCTCGTTCTTCGAGGATAACCAACGTTTGGAATCTTTTGAAAATGTTTTTTTTTTCATTTTTTTTCAAGGATCAAGAGATATTTGATGTGCGCAGGGTCGATTTTGAGTAGAAATCACGTGCTCACCTCGGCGACGTGCATTCACCTAGCCACGCACATCAAGTGAGTCCGATCGAGGTCCCTCCGCCATTTTTATTTCGCGAGGCGTTTTTTTTCGATCTAAAACAGCTTTCATTTTGTTTTTCATTCGAAATTCGTCGAATTTTCTTTCAAAGGCACAACGTTCGCGGTCCACTGGCAGTGGCGATCGCTCCGTTGAATCCGAGCATGCAGGTGATCAAAGTGCTGGATTACAAAATTAATTCGGCTCACGATTCGAATCCCTACTCGCGGAATTACTTGAGAAACAACATCGCCATTTTGAAACTGGCTTGCAGGTATTCCGCGTGACGGTGAACCAAGAAATTCAGGGTCAAAGGGTGACCTTCGTACTTTTGCTTCGCAATTTTGTAGGATAGACATGGACAACCTTCGCAAGATCGATCTCCCGGAAGCGCCCTTCGTGAGTTCGTGCGAGGAGGACAACTGCGTCGTCGCGATTTATCGAAGAATGAAAAGAGTCGGTTGAACGCGATCAGCGCCCGTCGACAGCCTTCGTAACGTTGATAAATACGAAAACATTTCAGACGCACTGGGTCATGTATCAGACCCTGGCTCCGCACGTGCCGCTTCGCAATCGGAGGAGAAAGGAAACGATGACGAAGGACGAAACGTCGGAGTACGAGAGGAGCGAAGCGACGGAGGACGCCGCGAAGATCGGACGGGTCAAGAGGAAACTGGCGGAGCGTCCGGTTTTTACGAATCGCGACTCGAAAAAGTACGATTCTTCGAGAAAATTAGCGGCGAATTCGACGAGCGAGGACTCGTCGATCGAGCGGACGACGTCGAGGTTCGAGGAGACGAAAAATGTCGACGTCGTCACGATGATCAGCCTCGAGGATGTCGTGCACGAGGACTGGGCTGGACCGACCTTCGACGAATCCGCGCGATCTTTCGTCGTCAGGTCCAGCGACGGACATCGAGGCTGCGCGCAGACCGGAGCGCCCGTCATGCTCAACACCACCCAGGTTCGATCTAATTTCGATTTCAACGTCGATTTTCATTCCCTCGAGGGAAAAATGACCGCGACTACGTTCGCCCCCCTCCCCCCGACAGCTGGCCATCGCGTCCGTTCCCTGCGACGATCGTCAGTCGTGGAAAAAGTGGGGTTACACCGATCTCTACGACAATCTCGATTGGATCCGCGAGACGCTTCAGGACTGGTACGGAAACGGAAGCGACTCGTCGATGCTGGCTGGAATGGGGCCGGGGTCGCAAACAACCACGGGAAATCAGCCGAACGGGACTTCCTGCAGCACGTGTATCTTCAACTTTTTCATTCAAGTTGGCTGCGAGAAGAACGAAAAGTGCAAGGGCAAGTACCCGTCGCCGGACGCTCAAGGTTCTCAGCAGCCCTCGAACGGTGATTCCTGGGACAGACCCAAGGGATGCTCGACGAGCGTCGGAATCGAGATCGGCAGGGGATGTCGCAGGAGGAACAAAACGGCGGAGGCTGCGCCGAACTCGCGCGCCATCTGGGGGAGACCGTCAAACTTGAAGGTACCCAACTCTCACAGAGGGAAAAATTCGCCACGCGCTGTGAGCGAAGATTCACCCGGCTTGGAAAAGCCTCTGAAGGTCGAGGCGATCAAAACCATCGTCGTCGACGAGGAACGCGATGACGAGAGCAAGAACAAGTCTGGTAACTATGAGAGCAGGTCGGATGGAGCAAAGTCAGCCATGAGCGTGGAGGGAAAAAATAACGAAGGAGGCGGCCAGGATTTCCCACCGCGGAATACCGAAGGTGACTCGAGACGAGATGGACCAAACTCTGACGAAAAAGTCGGCGAACTTGGCCCGGAAGACAACCCCAAAATGGACGATTCCTCGCCAAAGCTGGCATTGAATTGACGAATTATTCAAGTAAAATGTGTATTTAATGGTGTAAATAATCATAGATCGTAATTCGTGTACCGGAAGCGGGAGATGGAAATAAAATTTCGAGGTCATCGTGCTCGAGGTCTAAACGCGAGTTCCGTGCTTAATTTCCTGTCTGGAACCGTTTTTATCAACGTCTTTTCGTCCGCAAATTTGTTTTCGACCCTCGTTTTCAATTTCGTCGCAAAATCGATGGAAACGATCGGAAATCGATAATGAGAAGAAAAACGAAACGAGACTCGCAAGGCGAGTTTCGCTCGTTGTTTTTCTCGCGATTGCCGCTCCGTAAGAAATTGCCGACGTTACCGAGAATCGCAGCGCGATGATGTTTGAAAAGCCATCGATCATCGTACTCCTTGGACCAACTTTGAGAATTCATATCGACAAATCAGCGAGTGTAATTTGCATTTGTCGGATCGTGAGGTCGAAACGATGGCAATTGGGCATTAAAAATGGAGAGAAAGAAACAGCGCGTACTCTAATTGCTAGGATGCTAGGATGGCCAGGATTTCCCACCGCGGAATACCGAAGGTGACTCGAGACGAGATGGACCAAACTCTGACGAAAAAGTCGGCCAACTTGGCCCGGAAGACAACCCCAAAACGGACGATTCCTCGCCAAAGTTGGCATTGAATTGACGAATTATTCAAGTAAAATGTGTATTTAATGGTGTAAATAATCATAGATCGTAATTCGTGTACCGGAAGCGGGAGATGGAAATAAAATTTCGAGGTCATCGTGCTCGAGGTCTAAACGCGAGTTCCGTGCTTAATTTCCTGTCTGGAACCGTTTTTATCAGCGTCTTTTCGTCCGCAAATTTGTTTTCGACCCTCGTTTTCAATTTCGTCGCATAATCGATGGAAACGATCGGAAATCGATAATGAGAAGAAAAACGAAACGAGACTCGCAAGGCGAGTTACCGAGAATCGCAGCGCGATGATGTTTGAAAAGCCATCGATCATCGTACGCCTCGGACCAACTTTGAGAATTCATATCGACAAATCAGCGGGTTTAATTTGCATTTGTCGGATCGTGAGGTCGAAACGATGGCAATTGGGCATTAAAAATGAAGGGAAAGAAACAGCGCGTACTCTAATTGCTAGGATGCTAGGATGGCCAGGATTTCCCACCGCGGAATACCGAAGGTGACTCGAGACGAGATGGACCAAACTCTGACGAAAAAGTCGGCGAACTTGGCCCGGAAGACAACCCCAAAATGGACGATTCCTCGCCAAAGCTGGCATTGAATTGACGAATTATTCAAGTAAAATGTGTATTTAATGGTGTAAATAATCATAGATCGTAATTCGTGTACCGGAAGCGGGAGATGGAAATAAAATTTCGAGGTCATCGTGCTCGAGGTCTAAACGCGAGTTCCGTGCTTAATTTCCTGTCTGGAACCGTTTTTATCAACGTCTTTTCGTCCGCAAATTTGTTTTCGACCCTCGTTTTCAATTTCGTCGCAAAATCGATGGAAACGATCGGAAATCGATAATGAGAAGAAAAACGAAACGAGACTCGCAAGGCGAGTTACCGAGAATCGCAGCGCGATGATGTTTGAAAAGCCATCGATCATCGTACTCCTTGGACCAACTTTGAGAATTCATATCGACAAATCAGCGAGTTTAATTTGCATTTGTCGGATCGTGAGGTCGAAACGATGGCAATTGGGCATTAAAAATGGAGGGAAAGAAACAGCGCGTACTCTAATTGCTAGGATTAATGGCTCATTAGGCTTCCGGCGTTGTTGTTGGAGGGTTCATGAAACTCGAATGGCCTCTTTTACCTCTCACGGAGGCAAATTGCTCGAGAAAAGATGTACGACCGCTCGTCGGTAATGACCGCGTGAGCTCAATTGCTCGACGTTCCTCGAGAGTCCTCTGTCTCGCGGTCGCCATTTTCTCGATCCCGGAAAACGTTCGTATCGCTCTCAAATTCGTTCAGAGTGGCGTCACGATCGAACATGTCGCCTCTCGTCGTGATCCTGCTCATATTGATACTGTCGATTCGCGTCGCGGAGGAATTTCGAACGGAGCGAAGCCCGAAATTCAACGAAAAGTACCATCGGAACATGGAAACCCTCGACGGCGTGAATTACATCGCGCTGGAGGCCGGCGATGGCGACAAACACCCGTTGGCCGTCAAGATGGAAAAGTTGCGTAAAAATTTGCAGACTCGAATGAACACCATGGTGAAGCGAATAATTCAGGATGACCTCAGGGAGAGAGGACAAAAATGGAAGGTCGACGAACCGACGAGCGAGAATGAAATACCGATCGATGAGTTTCCGGTTGGGAATCATCTCGAGCGGCGGAGGAAGGAGAGGCGAGAAGCGAGAGGAGCCATTCGAGGGAAGAATTCGAAAAATGCTTTGCCATCTTCGGATCGCGAAATTCGATCCGAAAGTGCGAGGATCCGGGGGCGAATCGATCTTCCTGACGAGAACGAGACCGAAACGAAGCGCCGAGGAAAAAGAGCGGACAACAACGCGGTTTGGATCAAAAGAGACTTCAAAGGGCACTCGGACAGTTTTGGAATGAACGCCCTGGTCGTGAGAGACGAGGAGATACCACCCTGCTGCTCGCCAGCCAAGGAAGTCACGTACGTCGTCCTGGAGAAGAATATTTCTTCGAAATTCATGAAAATCCGTTTTGATGATGATTTTCTTTGGTTTTTCTTGCAGAAATCAGCGATATTTCATGTGCAGCGGAGCCGTGTTGACTCTCAAACATGCAATTACGACCGCTTCGTGCATGCACTTTGCTGACATCTACAAGTGAGTCTTGTCGAAAAAATGGGAATGAATGTTGTGGTGAAAAAAAGGGATGCATTAATCTTGCGCCCTCGCGAGATTGTTGGAATTGTGGGGGAAAAACGTTGGACCGTGTAGCAATTACCGTATGATTTCCTGCGTTTACTTCTGCATAGAAGTAAATGGTGGAAGGGAAATTGAGCGACTTGAAAGAGGAAAAAACTTTTGCCAGACACAACATCGAGGCTGAACTTGGGGTACTCGTCGGGGCTACGAATTCCCGCGCTTATGTCATCAAGATTAATCGTTACGAGATGCATCCAGATTACAACTACAATGTGGACTCGAAGAATCACGCAACGCACAATATGGCAATTATCTTTCTCGACTGCAGGTTCGTACGAAAATGAGATAATTCTATGCTTTTCGTTTCTGTTTAATTGACTCTACGTGCAATGTTTTTCCTTATAATTACACGTGTATGTGTACGTGTACGTGTTCTCTCTAGCATTGTTCCTCAAGACGTAGGTATTCCGAGCTTACCCCGGGGAATCAACGACGATGTGGCGCACATGTGCTGCGGAGAAGGTTGCGAGATTTTTACGATCGTTCAAACACACAACGTGAGTTTGATACGGTGAAGGAGGAAAAAACGAGAAAAAAACTGTGATCTTTGGAGGAAATTCGTTTTTTTTTGGATTTTCACACGGGAATTTTGAGTTTTCGATTAAATACCGGTGTGTTTCGTAATCGGGGGGAAAAACACATCGATGTGGACGATTAAAAGTCATTTTTGAAATCCGGAATTTTTCGTCATTTTCTGCCGGGTCGAGTTGATTCACTGAAACGCTTGCCATTTTTTTCCCTCTTGAGGTAGATTCTCCAACGCGTGCTCATTCTCTGGGCAATTGTTGAGGCTTCAAAATGCCGTTTGGTTCATCGGGATATCTTTATTTTTCGATTTTTGGCGGATTTTTTAAGTCGCACCATCGATTTTCGCCGATTTTCCCATACATACCCCTTTGCGTTTTTTTCGCCGATTTTCAACATCGATTTTGAGGGTGAAGCAATTTAGCTATCGACGTTTTACTTTCACCATTTTCTAAGTCTACTCGAGGGCTTTTCGAAACCCCCCCAAAAAGTCTATATAGCTCAATTAGGACGGAAGTTACGATCATTTGAAATTTCGACTTTTCGAGGATTCTGGAAAAGTGGCCAAAAGTGGGTCGGAATATTTTTTTTCCAATTTTCAACATTCGACCACCCTATTCGATCGCAAATTTCCCGCTGATGACGAAACACGTCGGTTTTTCATCGAAATCTCAAAATCTAAATAGCGAAAGGCAAAAAACAGCATATGGAAGTCTCGAAAATGCTTTTTTTGAAAACTCGAGGCTTTTCAATTATTTTTTTTCCAACTCGGTGCTCATTACTCGTTTGAATAAGTAATTATCTACGTTCCGTTTTCCTCCTAAATATGTATAATATCCATACACATGATTCTCTAACCGCGTCCAAACTTTGATCGAATTTTCGAAAAATCCGCGTCAATTAATCCGACCAAGAGAAAGTGATTAATTTCCCCTCAGAACCGACACCTCGCTCGCTTGATCAAAGCCAAACACTTGCCAAAACCGAAGCACCACGATCAAGCTCCGGCCTACGAAGAATACTCAAAGCCACCGGCGGAAGTTCGCCGTCTGCTCAACGAGCAAACCGTGCCCAACGAGATTTTCACGCCGTCGCGAAGAATCAGAAGTCCGTTAAAGTTGGCAGAAGCTCCGATTTTCTTCAGAAAAGATTCCAAAGTAGCCGCGAGCAACCAAAGTTCGAAAAAGAACGCCGCCAAGAAGCGTAAAAAGTCAAAGGCTCTGGAAGCGTCGAGAGAAAAGAATCAACAGAGAGGAGGACCGGAAAACGACGCGTTTAATCTCGGCAATTTGTTGAATGCAGTGAAATTTCAAAAGAGTCGTGAGACTGACGCTTTTTTTGTCAACTTTGTTTATGTACATCGTCAAAAAAAAAAAAAAAAAAAAAAATACACATGTTCCTCCAAAAACCAGGTGCACCTGTCGCAAGAGCTCTCCCGGACGACGACGTGAACGTGGAGGAGCAACTGGCCGCGGTGGATTGGGCGGAGATCGAGGAGACGATGTCGAGGAAATTTTCGAAAAAAAATCGCAAAGCGATGGAGAAATTTTCAAAGAGCGTCGTGGACGAGACTATAAAACGCCTCGGCGTCGTTCTCGGTGACGACGACGCGAGGAGCGCATCCGGAATGTCCGGGGATGACGGGGAGGTCACGCGTCTGAGCGAGAACGCCGTCATTTTCGGCAAACTCATGCCGGACAACAAGAAAAATCGAACGATCACTAATTTCGTCAAAGTCTTTACAAAAGTCGTCAAGAGCCTGATGCCACCGAACGGCACCAGCATCTCGGTCCCCTCGGATCCGACGCTCGAAGAGAGCGACGTCGAGGATCCTTTCCCGATCTACGAGGATTGTCCGCCGCTCGGATCGCCGATTATAAATAACGGAACATTGGTAAAAAAGAAAAGAACGAAAGGGAGGATTAAAAAATCGAAATTTCGAAAAATTCTCAGGCAAAATCTATAGATGGCATCGATTTGAAATTTTTTGTGAGTATTTAGTGACGCAATACGGAGGGACTGACGATTTCGCAATTTCGAAATTCTAGAATCGTCAGCCCCTCCGGGCGACATCACTGAATACTCATAAAAAATTAAAAACCGAACCGATTCATAGATTTTGCCGGAGAATTTTTCCAAGCTTCGATTTACGGATGTAAAACATCGCCTTAAGGTAGTTCTATCGTTTTATCGTTTTCTTAAGATTTTGTTGAAAATTTGAATACGTATTCTTTGATGTCATATATACGTGTGTAATAAATTTTGGAAGGTTTTACCACGCGGAAGTTGAGATATTTATTGGTAAAAATCACAATTTTCGGTAGTCTCTCGTAAGAGCGCGTGTTAAAAGTTGCATTTTCATCAATGAATATCTTGGCTTCTACGTGGTGAAGCCTTCTAAAACTTTGCACACATTTTTAAGCAACATCAAAGAAGATTTCTTGAGTTTTCCAAAAAAATCTTGAGAAAATTTTTTTCGCAATTTTTGTAATTATAGAGCAAGCACATGTCACCTGGGATGACCGTGAATTTGGAGTATGCTGTTCTTTAGTCGATTTGCAACAACTTTTCTTATTTAACTGAAGCCCGCGAACCATTTTGTATGTGAGAAAAGCTGCAAAACAATTTCTCGATTTGAATCTAACGATAGAACTACCTTAAGGTAGTTCTATCGTTTTATCGTTTTCTTAAGATTTTGTTGAAAATTTGAATACGTATTCTTTGATGTCATATATACGTGTGTAATAAATTTTGGAAGGTTTTACCACGTGGAAGTTGAGATATTTATTGGTAAAAATCACAATTTTCGGTAGTCTCTCGTAAGAGCGCGTGTTAAAAGTTGCATTTTCATCAATGAATATCTTGGCTTCTACGTGGTGAAGCCTTCTAAAACTTTGCATACATTTTTATGCAACATCAAAGAAGATTTCTTGAGTTTTCCAAAAAAATCTTAAGAAAATTTTTTTCGCAATTTTTGTAATTATAGAGCAAGCACGTATCATCTGGGATGACCGTGAATTTGGAGTATGCTGTTCTTTAGTCGATTTGCAACAACTTTTCTTATTTAACCGAAGCCCGCGAACCATTTTGTATGTGAGAAAAACTGCAAAACAATTTCTCGATTTGAATCTAACGATAGAACTACCTTAAGTAGTTCTATCGTTTTATCGTTTTCTTAAGATTTTGTTGAAAATTTGAATACGTATTCTTTGATGTCATATATACGTGTGTAATAAATTTTGGAAGGTTTTACCACGTGGAAGTTGAGATATTTATTGGTAAAAATCACAATTTTCGGTAGTCTCTCGTAAGAGCGCGTGTTAAAAGTTGCATTTTCATCAATGAATATCTTGGCTTCCACGTGGTGAAGCCTTCTAAAACTTTGCATACATTTTTATGCAACATCAAAGAAGATTTCTTGAGTTTTCCAAAAAAAATCTTAAGAAAATTTTTTTCGCAATTTTTGTAATTATAGAGCAAGCACATATCACCTGGGATGACCGTGAATTTGGAGTATGCTGTTCTTTAGTCGATTTGCAACAACTTTTCTTATTTAACCGAAGCCCGCGAACCATTTTGTATGTGAGAAAAACTGCAAAACAATTTCTCGATTTGAATCTAACGATAGAACTACCTTAATTTATATTCGTGTGATTCAAACGCGCGCGTCGACCGACGTTTAAACGACCGAGCGATGAACGAAAGACCACTTTGTTGGAAATTGCAGGTCGGCCTCGTGGCTTACACCTGCGACGACGTTCAGAATTGGGTCCAATGGCACTACACGGACACGGTGAAAAACATCGCTTGGATTCGTCGCAAGATTTCGGAGCATTACGAACCAGAGGGTAAATGTTCAGAGTCGGAAGCGCCGCGATCTCGGATTTTTTCGTTGCGCGAGCTGCGAGACGACGCGGCGTCCGCTAAAACTCAACGGACGGAAAATCACGACCCGTTTCCGGACGGTAGCATCGACTGGAGGGGGGAAAAAATCGCGAGTGCGCATACGGCGAACTTTCCGCAGAATCGAGACGACCTTGGAATTCCCATACCGGAAACGTCTCTCGGGCCTCTCAAGGATCCTTGGTTCGTCAGGAATTTCCGGTCGCCGGCGCTCGGCGAGCATCTCGCGCGGCCGAAAAACCCAGTTTCGCCAAACTCGCCGGTCTTAAATGTCAATACTTGTTACGTGAAGGCCGATGGCACTTCGGACTGCGAGATGAGGAGAACTCGACTGAAACGTCGTTGAAGCTGCTACCTTTCGTTCTATTTTTTTTCTCCTTCGACGGAAAAGCGAGTCAAAAACCGATTCAAAGGGAAGCATCGATTCTCCGCGACTTTTTTTCGTCATTTTGGAAATTTTCCAAAAAAAAAAATCTAGCATATCCTAAAAATCGAAATCGTGCGAATACTCCGAAATCCAGACCTGCCCATGCCCAGAGAGAGAGAAGGGCGAATAAAATGTGGAGTGCGCCTCGGAACGATCGAGGCGACGCGCTCTAACGGATTTAATTTCCTCATTGGTAAACTACGAGCATCGAAGAATCCATCAAGGAGCTGCTACCTTTCGTTCTATTTTATTTCTCCTTCGATGGAAAAGCGAGTCAAAAAACGATTCAAAGGAAAGCATCGATTCTCCGCGACTTTTTTTCGTCATTTTGGAAATTTTCCAAAAAAAAAAATCTAGCATATCCTAAAAATCGAAATCGTGCGAATACTCCGAAATCCAGACCTGCCCATGCCCAGAGAGAGAGAGAAGGGCGAATAAAATGTGGAGTGCGCCTCGGAACGATCGCGGCGACGCGCTCTGACGGATTTCATTTCCTCATTGGTAAACTACGAGCATCGAAGAATCCATCAAGGAGCTGCTACCTTTCGTTCTATTTTATTTCTCCTTCGATGGAAAAGCGAGTCAAAAAACGATCCAAAGGAAAGCATCGATTCTCCGCGACTTTTTTTCGTCATTTTGGAAATTTTCCAAAAAAAAAAATCTAGCATATCCTAAAAATCGAAATCGTCCGAATACTCCGAAACCCAGACCTGCCCATGCCCAGAGAGAGAGAGAAGGGCGAATAAAATGTGGAGTGCGCCTCGGAACGATCGCGGCGACGCGCTCTGACGGATTTCATTTCCTCATTGGTAAACTACGAGCATCGAAGAATCCATCAAGGAGCTGCTACCTTTCGTTCTATTTTATTTCTCCTTCGATGGAAAAGCGAGTCAAAAAACGATCCAAAGGAAAGCATCGATTCTCCGCGACTTTTTTTCGTCATTTTGGAAATTTTCCAAAAAAAAAAATCTAGCATATCCTAAAAATCGAAATCGTCCGAATACTCCGAAACCCAGACCTGCCCATGCCCAGAGAGAGAGAGAAGGGCGAATAAAATGTGGAGTGCGCCTCGGAACGATCGCGGCGACGCGCTCTGACGGATTTCATTTCCTCATTGGTAAACTACGAGCATCGAAGAATCCATCAAGGAGCTGCTACCTTTCGTTCTATTTTATTTCTCCTTCGATGGAAAAGCGAGTCAAAAAACGATCCAAAGGAAAGCATCGATTCTCCGCGACTTTTTTTCGTCATTTTGGAAATTTTCCAAAAAAAAAAATCTAGCATATCCTAAAAATCGAAATCGTCCGAATACTCCGAAACCCAGACCTGCCCATGCCCAGAGAGAGAGAGAAGGGCGAATAAAATGTGGAGTGCGCCTCGGAACGATCGCGGCGACGCGCTCTGACGGATTTCATTTCCTCATTGGTAAACTACGAGCATCGAAGAATCCATCAAGGAGCTGCTACCTTTCGTTCTATTTTATTTCTCCTTCGATGGAAAAGCGAGTCAAAAAACGATCCAAAGGAAAGCATCGATTCTCCGCGACTTTTTTTCGTCATTTTGGAAATTTTCCAAAAAAAAAAATCTAGCATATCCTAAAAATCGAAATCGTCCGAATACTCCGAAACCCAGACCTGCCCATGCCCAGAGAGAGAGAGAAGGGCGAATAAAATGTGGAGTGCGCCTCGGAACGATCGCGGCGACGCGCTCTGACGGATTTCATTTCCTCATTGGTAAACTACGAGCATCGAAGAATCCATCAAGGAGCTGCTACCTTTCGTTCTATTTTATTTCTCCTTCGATGGAAAAGCGAGTCAAAAAACGATCCAAAGGAAAGCATCGATTCTCCGCGACTTTTTTTCGTCATTTTGGAAATTTTCCAAAAAAAAAAATCTAGCATATCCTAAAAATCGAAATCGTCCGAATACTCCGAAACCCAGACCTGCCCATGCCCAGAGAGAGAGAGAAGGGCGAATAAAATGTGGAGTGCGCCTCGGAACGATCGCGGCGACGCGCTCTGACGGATTTAATTTCCTCATTGGTAAACTACGAGCATCGAAGAATCCATCAAGGAGCTGCTACCTTTCGTTCTATTTTATTTCTCCTTCGATGGAAAAGCGAGTCAAAAAACGATCCAAAGGAAAGCATCGATTCTCCGCGACTTTTTTTCGTCATTTTGGAAATTTTCCAAAAAAAAAAATCTAGCATATCCTAAAAATCGAAATCGTCCGAATACTCCGAAACCCAGACCTGCCCATGCCCAGAGAGAGAGAGAAGGGCGAATAAAATGTGGAGTGCGCCTCGGAACGATCGCGGCGACGCGCTCTGACGGATTTAATTTCCTCATTGGTAAACTACGAGCATCGAAGAATCCATCAAGGAGCTGCTACCTTTCGTTCTATTTTATTTCTCCTTCGATGGAAAAGCGAGTCAAAAAACGATCCAAAGGAAAGCATCGATTCTCCGCGACTTTTTTTCGTCATTTTGGAAATTTTCCAAAAAAAAAAATCTAGCATATCCTAAAAATCGAAATCGTCCGAATACTCCGAAACCCAGACCTGCCCATGCCCAGAGAGAGAGAGAAGGGCGAATAAAATGTGGAGTGCGCCTCGGAACGATCGCGGCGACGCGCTCTGACGGATTTCATTTCCTCATTGGTAAACTACGAGCATCGAAGAATCCATCAAGGAGCTGCTACCTTTCGTTCTATTTTATTTCTCCTTCGATGGAAAAGCGAGTCAAAAAACGATCCAAAGGAAAGCATCGATTCTCCGCGACTTTTTTTCGTCATTTTGGAAATTTTCCAAAAAAAAAAAATCTAGCATATCCTAAAAATCGAAATCGTCCGAATACTCCGAAACCCAGACCTGCCCATGCCCAGAGAGAGAGAAGGGCGAATAAAATGTGGAGTGCGCCTCGGAACGATCGAGGCGTCGCGCTCTAACGGATTTCATTTCCTCATTGGTAAACTACGAGCATCGAAGAATCCATCAAGGAGCTGCTACCTTTCGTTCTATTTTATTTCTCCTTCGATGGAAAAGCGAGTCAAAAACCGATTCAAAGGAAAGCATCGATTCTCCGCGACTTTTTTTCGTCATTTTGGAAATTTTCCAAAAAAAAAAAATCTAGCATATCCTAAAAATCGAAATCGTCCGAATACTCCGAAACCCAGACCTGCCCATGCCCAGAGAGAGAGAGAAGGGCGAATAAAATGTGGAGTGCGCCTCGGAACGATCGAGGCGACGCGCTCTAACGAATTTCATTTCCTCATTGGTAAACTACGAGCATCGAAGAATCCATCAAGGAGCCTAATGTCCGTTTCATCGATATATTATTGCAGGAAATGCCTCCTACGTGCGAATCCTCCGACCGCCGACGTCCCCCCCCTCTCCCCGCCCGTCTCCTCAGCGGAACCCAACTTCCTCCGCGTCTTTTACCCGCGTCGAGCTTTAGCTACTTTCAAGGTCTCGTTTCCGTTCGGCTGACTCGATCATCGCGCGATAAATTTCATTGCGCACCGAGAGACACGCGAGAATCCGAATTTTTTCGATTTTTAACATCGACATTTCCGCAATAATCGTATTTTCTCTCTTTCCTCGCTGTCCCAAAGTTTCTCATCCCCCCCCATTGTCTTAATTCGATATTCGAGAGAGAGATTTCGATGAAAATCGAAGCCTCGCGAGCCTCGCGATTCGCGCGTTGATCAAGTCCGAATTTTCGAGTCGCTCGTGGTGAAAATATGCAATATCGATTTTTCTCGCGTTATTTTTCCTTTTTTCCATTCAATTTCGTTCTGTACTCACTCGCTTGTTTCGAGATACTGGAAGACCCGATAGACGGGACGTCGATACATGAAGAGGTGACCCTCTACACGATCCACCATCATCCTAATTATCACTTCATTCGCGCTTGACGAAAGAAACAAAAAAGAAACGAAAAGCACCCACACACACGCGAACGAACGCAATATTTCAGTCCCGATGAGCAAAGTTGCAATTGACGTCTCTTCTCCTCCTTCCGGTTGTGCCCCCTTCTTTTTTTTTCAATTTTTCGCACCGCCGGTAGCGTCGCGAGTCCGCGCGAATCGATCTGGTGGTCCCGTCCTCGCTCCGAACCCTCCTCCCACGGCGTAAACTACGTTTTTTTTACACTCGATATTCGTTTTATCCTCCTCCCCTCACGCGTTACTTTCGGCACTCGTCAAAAAGATTCTCAAGGCATAAATTCGCAATTGCACGGTCGAAAAGTGGTATCACAATAGTCGTTATTGTTATTACTATTATTATTATTATTATCGAACTTGGGTGTCGCGTATAGGCGTTGATTTTATCAAAAATGTTCGTTTTATAGAAAAAGAAGCCCCTTTAGCAGCGTCGGAAAGGCAGAGAGAGGACGTATATTTTATCAAAAACTCCACTTTATGGCTGGAAATTACGTCGCGTTTCACGAAAAATCCATTGGCTTTCGTCGCTCGGACGGACGTTGGTTGGACGCTGAAAATCGCGCTCCGAAGTTGCGTTTCATCGGCGTTTTTCTCTTTATCGTCCGCGTCGTTATCGAAAAAGGGAATATTCAAAATCGAGAGGGCGCTGAATCCGCCCGCCTGCTCTTACGTTCGGCGATAACGAGTCCTCGCGGGCTTTTCCTCCGCCCGAATGTAATTCATTTTTTCCTCCGGTTTCGGAGCTTTCGGAGCTTTCTCGACGCGAGTCGAGAGTGCGGTCAGTGCCCCCGTGGATATCGAGAGTCGGACACCCAACGCGCGCGCGAACGCACGAAAAACAGCGCCCGCCTGTGGGAGACGAGGCTGCTTGTACGGTTTGAAAAGCTCGAGGGAATCTCTCGCGTCTGTGCGAGAGAACGAGAGAGAGAGAGGAAGAGCAAGTTCCTAAAATTACACGAGGCCAAAGAGAGGAGCGAGCCAAAGATTTTCTCTCCCCTCTTCAACGTGGCGAGTGTATATATATATATATGTGATATGTATGTATATATATTAATATATTACATATACATATGTTCTCTTCGAAGCTCTCGGAGAAGCTTGGAATCGCAAGCGGCTCTTTCTACGTTACACAGTCAACTGGTGAGCGTCAATTCAGCGTCGAGATTCTCGCGACTGTTTTCCCCCTGCTGGTCGTCGAGACGACGCCCAAACAACGAGGGAAAAATGAGCGTTTCCACGGTCGCGTGCACCCGCTTTTTCCCCGAGCGTGCACGAGAGAGAGAGTGTTTCCCCCGCGCGCAGCAACGACGACGTTGAACTTGACAATGCGCGGCTTTATCGGGGAAAAACTCTCGAGCCCGACGACTCCCGATCGGCCTTGAGGCTGCGGTTGACGGAGTCTCGCGTGCGAAGAAGGAAGAAACCCGAGGACGGACGCATCGTTCGCACTGGAAGGATTCACCGGGCGGTTTCCAAGCGCGACCCTCTCGGAGGGCAGCAGAGGACGTTTGTCGGCGTTCGCACGATCCTCGAGGTCGATTATCGAATCGTTACGCGATCACGGGGTGTAGGAACGTCATTGCTGCTTTGGTTTCGTCGAGGTCAGCCTCGTCGTTTGGCCTGGAGACTCGCGGACGGATTCGCGTCGTTTCGGCTAATTTGTGTACGAAACAACGTCGCTCGGAAGCCGCCCTAGCAACAGGGAGAGTACCGCGACGTCGGGGTAGGGTGGAGGACGAGGATTTACAGGTAAAGAGGAAGCGGGAGGTGAGGAGGGTTGCGGCGCTTCCGGAACTTCGCGACAGCCAGGGATCGGGGTACCGCGCGAGGTACCGCGGACGTAGGCAGACTGTGTTACGCGTTCGATTCTCGACCGTTCGAAGGGAGAGCGCGACTTTACTCCTCCGCGCGCGCGTTGCCTCTCGGATCCTCGCTGCTCTCCTCGACTACGGGGATGTCATTTTCCACCGGCCGGCTTTTGCGGCGCGAGTGGCGAGCGAGGAACCGCGCGCGCACCAACGCTGCCCCGAGAGATGGGTGCGGCAAGCCGTCGCGCTTCGCGCGCACGGCGCAACTCGCGGCGCGCCGTCTCTCTCTATCTGGTTAGGACGCTCGCTTCACCCCCCTCCCTCGAGCAAACGGTGAAAGCGTCAACCCTCCTCTGCGTTCGAACGCCACGACGGTGCTCAAAACTAACATGCGCATAGCAAAGGGGGAGATGGGGTTGGGGGGGCTTCACTCGGGGTTGTCACGCTTCGCCATGCTCCACACGGGATTTCCACCCCTCCGTTCGGGGCTGAAATCCCGCATGCAACGTCCACGGACGCGGGATCCGACGCTAGACGCGGAAATTCTGTGTAATACGAGTCCGAAATCTGCGGCGCGTGAAAAAGGGAACATCGATGTTTTTCCGTCGCCATTTTGTTTTCCCCGACACGATGTTTTCCTCAGCGAGGGGGAGGAGAATCACGGGGATACGTGATGATTGAGAGAAATTGGGGCTTTTCCCGTCGCGATGCGATTTTGCCGATATTTTGAGGGAATTTTTGAAAAAAATTGGGGAGATATCCTCGAGGAACTGAAAACTTGGGGGTGAGCGAGAGTTTCCGTGCTGTACAGCGAGGTTGCGTGTGTGGGTTTGAATGCCGTATTTCATACGAGCCGCGGGGAGATATCCCGCGAAACTCCGTCGCGTCTGAACCGGACTGTCACTGGGCTGCGACTGGGATTATTCATGACTCGAGATGGAACGGTCGGCCAGAGTCGTAGACGACGAGTCAGCGGCGATACATGCATACGACACACGTGCGCTGTTACAATTACAATGGGGTGGAAGAGGCGAGAGAAGTTCGTGTCCTATTATCCTGAACTACCGCCACGATTTTCCATAACTCTCGCGCGGGACTCGTGTGTCGCATCGCGACATATTCCGACATGTATTACGGTCGTTTATATGTTTTTTCTTTTTTTTTTGACAAGCGGACACACATTTATCGCGTTTAGACGTACGTTTACGTTTGGAGTAGGATTTTCGCGAACGAAAAGATCGCGCGAAAATTGCACCGCTCGAGTAATTCGTTTTGTAATTTCGTCTCGATTTTTCCTCCCCGATTTTGAACGTCGCCTGTGCTCCATCTCGAGTTTGCCTCTGGTTTATCTATTTTTGTATATCATCGGAGCTTTGCAACATTATCGGAGCTTTGCAACATCCCTCTGTTCGAGGACGCGTCAGGACTCGCGCGGGTCTCGTGTGTCGCATCGCGATATATTCCGACATGAATTACAGTCGTTTATACGTTTTTTCTTTTTTTTCTTCTTTTTTTTGACAAGCGGACACACATTTATCGCGTTTAGACGTACGTTTACGTTTGGAGTAGGATTTTCGCGAACGAAAAGATCGCGCGAAAATTGCACCGCTCGAGTAATTCGTTTTGTAATTTCGTCTCGTTTTTTCCTCCCCGATTTTGAACGTCGCCTGTGCTCCATCTCGAGTTTGCCTCTGGTTTATCTATTTTTGTATATTATCGGAGCTTTGCAACATTATCGGAGCTTTGCAACATCCCTCTGTTCGAGGACGCGTCAGGACTCGCGCGGGACTCGTGTGTCGCATCGCGATATATTCCGACATGAATTACGGTCGTTTATACGTTTTTTCTTTTTTTTCTTCTTTTTTTTGACAAGCGGACACACATTTATCGCGTTTAGACGTACGTTTACGTTTGGAGTAGGATTTTCGCGAACGAAAAGATCGCGCGAAAATTGCAACGCTCGAGTAATTCGTTTTGTAATTTCGTCTCGATTTTTCCTCCCCGATTTTGAACGTCGCCTGTGCTCCATCTCGAGTTTGCCTCTGGTTTATCTATTTTTGTATATCATCGGAGCTTTGCAACATCCCTCTGTTCGAGAAGACGTCAGGACTCGTGCGGGACAAACCAGTTTCGCTGCTGTCGGTCCCGGCGAATCGCCAAGGGAGAAACTGGTTTGTTACGCGTGTGCTCTTGTCTAGCTTAGGAAAAGAGAGACGGACGCGGGCAGAGAAACGGACGAAGATGGACTTTGCAACGTTTCGAATCGCCACCCGGAATGTTCGCGCTGCAATTGTGCAGCGAGGGACGGGAGACGAAAAAAGAGAAAAGGAAACGACTAATGACTCGCGGAATCGAAATAGTCAAGAGAGAGAGAGAGAGAGAGAGAGAGAGAGAGAGAGAGAGAGAGAGAGACGTCGTAGGTTAATTGCCACTGCGGTAAAACATTTTATTACCCATTGAATTTCAATCGAAATACGATAAATCAGCGTTTTATCGCGTTTAAATTTGCATTAAAAAAAGGAGAAGAAAATATAAAGAAAATTGACAATCAACCGTAAAACGTTTAATTACTTTTGGTCGAGCCACTCGACCGGAAACTGTCCTCGATCAGATTTAAATACCCCGAGAATTCGAAAATCCGAATATTTCGATCGAAATCCTCGGATTTTGTGAAATCGACATTTTGGAGTATGATTCAAGAGCAAAAAAGATCGTTTTTTTTTTTTTTTCAAAGACCGAAATTGCTGCGATTTTTCATTCATTTCCTCGTACCGCTCTCGGTGAATCTTTGTTACACGCCTCGGGGATTTTCACGTGCCACGTCTCTCCTTTCGAATATCGCGTGCCAAGAATATATATTCATTTCTGCAGACTCTCCTCTCTCTCTCTCTCTTTTACTCCCTCCGGCTCTCGTTCGTTTTAGACGTTTCTCCTTGCTAGATACTCTCGGGATGAGTAATGCAAAACGACCAATTACCAGCGAGTATAGAAGCGAAGCTATAATCGCAACTGTGCTCCGAGGAGAGTCGGACGGATTCGCGAATAACAAGATGGCAAAACTTGCGGCACATTTTCGACACACAGCCTGCTCGGGAATGCCATTTTTCCTCTCCTCCGAATAAATCAACCAACGAGAATGAATTCTCCGCGTTATCCCCCCCTTTTTTCCGTCCCCAAACTTTTCAACGAAATTCCCATTCCGAACAATCATCCGCATAATCGTCATCGATGGAAAAAAGTTGCCAAATGTGTATGAAATTTCTTGTAAAAAAATAAAAAAATATTTTTCCGAAAAATATAAACCCCCATGGGGATTTCGAAATTTCAACCTCGAAATTTCAACGCAGCGATGACAAAAGCATCGATGATCGAAGATTCCCTCGTTTCTCCCCCCTCCCCCGAGCCTTTTTCCATACGATAAAGCACAAAGAACAATAAAAATCGTCATCGATGGAAAAAAGTTGCCAAATGTGTTTGAAATTTCTTGTAAAAAAATAAAAAAATATTTTTCCGAAAAATATAAACCCCCATGGGGATTTCGAAATTTCAACCTCGAAATTTCAACGCAGCGATGACAAAAGCATCGATGATCGAAGATTCCCTCGTTTCTCCCCCCTCCCCCGAGCCTTTTTCCATACGATAAAGCACAAAGAACAATAAAAATCGTCATCGATGGAAAAAAGTTGCCAAATGTGTTTGAAATTTCTTGTAAAAAAAAAAAAAAAATATTTTTCCGAAAAATATAAGCCCCCATCGGGATTTCGAAATTTCAACCTCGAAATTTCAATGCAGCGATGACAAAAGCAGCGATGATCGAAGATTACCTCGTTTCTCCCCCCTCCCCCGAGCCTTTTTCCATACGATAAAGCACAAAGAACAATAAAAATCGTCATCGATGGAAAAAAGTTGCCAAATGTGTATGAAATTTCTTGTAAAAAAATAAAAAAATATTTTTCCGAAAAATATAAACCCCCATGGGGATTTCGAAATTTCAACCTCGAAATTTCAACGCAGCGATGACAAAAGCATCGATGATCGAAGATTCCCTCGTTTCTCCCCCCTCCCCCGAGCCTTTTTCCATACGATAAAGCACAAAGAACAATAAAAATCGTCATCGATGGAAAAAAGTTGCCAAATGTGTTTGAAATTTCTTGTAAAAAAAAAAAAACATATTTTTCCGAAAAATATAAACCCCCATCGGGATTTCGAAATTTCAACCTCGAAATTTCAATGCAGCGATGACAAAAGCAGCGATGATCGAAGATTACCTCGTTTCTCCCCCCTCCCCCGAGCCTTTTTCCATACGATAAAGCACAAAGAACAATAAAAATCGTCATCGATGGAAAAAAGTTGCCAAATGTGTATGAAATTTCTTGTAAAAAAATAAAAAAATATTTTTCCGAAAAATATAAACCCCCATGGGGATTTCGAAATTTCAACCTCGAAATTTCAATGCAGCGATGACAAAAGCAGCGATGATCGAAGATTACCTCGTTTCTCCCCCCTCCCCCGAGCCTTTTTCCATACGATAAAGCACAAAGAACAATAAAAATCGTCATCGATGGAAAAAAGTTGCCAAATGTGTTTGAAATTTCTTGTAAAAAAAAAAAAACATATTTTTCCGAAAAATATAAACCCCCATCGGGATTTCGAAATTTCAACCTCGAAATTTCAATGCAGCGATGACAAAAGCAGCGATGATCGAAGATTACCTCGTTTCTCCCCCCTCCCCCGAGCCTTTTTCCATACGATAAAGCACAAAGAACAATAAAAATCGTCATCGATGGAAAAAAGTTGCCAAATGTGTATGAAATTTCTTGTAAAAAAATAAAAAAATATTTTTCCGAAAAATATAAACCCCCATGGGGATTTCGAAATTTCAACCTCGAAATTTCAACGCAGCGATGACAAAAGCATCGATGATCGAAGATTCCCTCGTTTCTCCCCCCTCCCCCGAGCCTTTTTCCATACGATAAAGCACAAAGAACAATAAAAATCGTCATCGATGGAAAAAAGTTGCCAAATGTGTATGAAATTTCTTGTAAAAAAATAAAAAAATATTTTTCCGAAAAATATAAACCGTCATCGAGATTTCGAAATTTCAACCTCGAAATTTCAATGCAGCGATGACAAAAGCAGCGATGATCGAAGATTCCCTCGTTTCTCCCCCCTCCCCCGAGCCTTTTTCCATACGATAAAGCACAAAGAACAATAAAAATCGTCATCGATGGAAAAAAGTTGCCAAATGTGTATGAAATTTCTTGTAAAAAAAAAAAAAAATATTTTTCCGAAAAATATAAACCGTCATCGAGATTTCGAAATTTCAACCTCGAAATTTCAATGCAGCGATGACAAAAGCATCGATGATCGAAGATTCCCTCGTTTCTCCCCCCTCCCGCGAGCCTTTTTCCATACGATAAAGCACAAAGAACAATAAAGCCTGTACCATTGCGTGATTCGAAGCCACAAAGAGTACAATCGATATGCAAAGTACAATTGAGCCTGTCGCGCGATAAATAGACTTTTTTTTTTTTGCTCATCCGATCTTCCGCGTGCGTGACTGCGCGAAGTAGCTGTATCACACGCCGCGTATGTTAATCGCCTCTGAATCGATGAGCAACGAGGGAGTGAAGAGAAAAAAAAAAAAACGAGTGAAAACGATACGCGAGGATGAGCCAAAGATCGTCAGCAGGCCTTCCTCGTATTTATTTATTTATTTTTCCTCATACGGGTCCAACCCTCCGGAAAAATTGCGAAAGATGGTCGATTTAAAGAGCCCGAATTTCCCTCGAGTTCCGAGTGTCGAGTTTTTCGCGCGAAACCGCGAAAAAATTGTCAAATTTTCGTGATACTCGATCGTGATGCGTAAACGCGCGTGAAACGCTCGATAGGCGCGCGTGTATAAATAGCCGGAGTTTGGGTCGATAGACGGAGCACACGGGGCGTAAAAGAAACGCAAAGAGGATCGAGAGAGTTTTGGAGGTTTGCTCGTGAGGAGCGAAAGCGAGAGAGAGAGAGAGAGAGAGGAGAGGCGAAAAAAGTGTGGGGTAACGACGGTCGTCGTCGTGGCCCAGCTGTGAGTCCATGCAACGAGCATATTCGGACGGTTTTTTTTTTTTCAATTTTATACCGACTCGGCGAATAATAATTAATCAGCGAAACGCACTCGGGGACCGAGTTGAACGCCCACGCGTCTTTCCCTCTCTTTCTCACTCGATCATCGCGTATTTTCTCTCCTTTTTCCCTTTTTTTCCACTTTGGAAAACAAAAGCACGGTAAAACCCACCGGAAACCTCCGAGAGTACAAGGTTTTTGCGAAGTTTCGTGAAATTATTTAGAGATGAATGTCCGTGACCCTTTTTTTCTATTGGAGAACGCAATTGGAGTGTGAAAGTTTCGATGATTCTTCACGTTTTTTTTTTTTTTTTTTTCGGAAAAAGTCAGTGTTTTTATCGCCGTTTGTGCATCGAAAAAGAGCGAGAACGAAAGGCGCGCGGACGCGTAAAAATAGAGCGGACTCGATGCAGATTCGCGTATCGTACTCGCGATAAGAAACAGGAAATGACCCATATCCCGTGTAGAAATTTTGATCGGGAACAAGTCAGGCCCAGTACTGGCTTTCCCGATTTGATATCGGGGCATAGCCAGGCTAGCCAGGCCGGGATCCGGCTAGCAATGTAACGGGTAATAAGTCAGGGCCTGGTTTGATTTCCATACACCGGGAAATAATCGGGAAATGACCAGGGCCTGATCAGCACCCGCTCAGAACAGTAAGCCGGGAAATAGCCATGCCCAGCCATGGCCCTTACTTGGTTTTCAAATGTCATTCCATGCCACAGCCCGGTTGGAATCCGACCTGAGACTCAATATGAAATCATACACATTTGTGTAGGGAAATAAGGAAGTAGAGCACACGGAATAAATTGAAACATAAAATTTGAATGTAAGCAAGATCATATTTTAAATTCTACACGGGTATACCCGTGTAGGATTTAAAATATTATATTATAAGATAATATTAATATTATAAGATAATATTAGTATTATTAATAATATAATAGTGTAGAATTTAAAATATTATATTATAAGATAATATTAATATTATAAGATAATATTAATATTATATTATAAGATAATATTAGTATTATTAATAATATAATAGTGTAGAATTTAAAATATTATATTATAAGATAATATTAATATTGTAAGATAATATTTTAAATTCTACACGGGTATTTAAATTTCTACACGGGTAGCGGCGTGAAAATTCCCGCCGACACCAATTATCTCGGTAATTAAACATTTTTCACTGCGATTGCTCGTATCGCCGCGATTTAAAAGAATAAAAAGCGCAGCTCCGACTTTTACCGAAAAAAAAATGCGAAAACGACGATTCTCTTTTATTTTTTTTTCCGTTCGAAACGCGATGGAGAAAAAAACGAATAAATCACACGATTTACGGAATTTGCACTGCTTGCAAGCGGAGTAAAGCTCAAGGGGGACGATATCGCGGATGCTGGATGATCGAAGGAAGAAAAGAATCGTCGCGAGGCTTGCGTCAACGAAAAATGTTACTCTCGTTTTTTTTCCTCCTCTCGTTCGTTTTTTTTTTGTTGTTTTTCTCGCTCGATTGGAAAAAAAAATGGTAAAAATACGTGCTTTATTTTTGGATGAGCGTGTGCGGTGGGAAACGGGGGAAGAAAGAACAGAAACGGGAGAAAGAAGAGGAAGAAGAAGAAGGGAGATGGAAGAGAGCAAGAGAGGCTGGAAATGGACCGCTTGGACCGTTGCGGTGGTTGAGGCACCGCGAGCAAGCCGGGAGGGCGAACTTTGACTACTTTTCGGCTTTCACCACTCGACGAGTCGCTCGCAAACGCTCGCCCGCGAGTAAAATCCAAGGGACGACGGAAAAAACAAAAGCCAAAGGCGCCCGAGTGTTTGACGCAACTTTGAAGGCACGCAGCATCACTCGCCGGTCCATCGAGGGGAAAAAAAGTTTTGCGGCGGTCTCGCGACCCGCGGATCGCGTTTAACGGTGTAAAAACGTATATTTTCGTCACCGTTACGATGACATCATCGAGTTTCGTAAGATCGGGGTTTGTCCGCGAAGAACGAGAGGAGAAAAACAAAACAAACGGAATAATCGCGGACGCAACGCGTTCGCGGGATGATCAATTGATCGAGATGGAAATAAAGGGAGCGCGGTTGAAGAAATTCGATCGACCGTCGCGATCAATGTATATCGCGGACCGATTGATCGAAAATTTCATTTTAAAATACAACGTTTGCTTTTCCAAATCTCTAGAGTGCACGTTGGGATGTATTTAGGAACGAAACATTAAAAAAAAAACGCTATAATCTTCCGAGCGTGAAAACAATCATTAAAGATCATTTTTCGGATGGAAAAAAGGGTAAGAATGACGATAAGAGACTCGTGCAACGTTTGCCTCTCGAACGACCTTCGAAGAACGCAAAGTCAATGTTTTTTCGTCATTCAACGGATGGAGAAAGATTTCCAACCGGAAATTCGATCGACCGTCGCGATCAATGTATTTCGCGGACCGATTGATCGAAAATTTCATTTTAAAATACAACGTTTGCTTTTCCAAATCTCTAGGGTGCACGTTGGGATGTATTTAAGAACGAAACATTAAAAAAAAAACGCTATAATCTTCCGAGCGTCAAAACAATCATTAAAGATCATTTTTCGGATGGAAAAAAGGGTAAGAATGACGATAAGAGACTCGTGCAACGTTTGCCCCTCGAACGACCTTCGAAGAACGCAAAGTCAAGGTTTTTTCGTCATTCAACGGATGGAGAAAGATTTCCAACCGGAAATTCGATCGACCGTCGCGATCAATGTATTTCGCGGACCGATTGATCGAAAATTTTATTTTAAAATACAACGTTTGCTTTTCCAAATCTCTAGAGTGCACGTTGCGATGTATTTAAGAACGAAACATTAAAAAAAAAACGCTATAATCTTCCGAGCGTGAAAACAATCATTAAAGATCATTTTTCGGATGGAAAAAGGGGTAAGAATGACGGTAAGAGACTCGTGCAACGTTTGCCTCTCGAACGACCTTCGAAGAACGCAAAGTCAAGGTTTTTTCGTCATTCAACGGATGAAGAAAGATTTCCAACCGGAAATTCGATCGACCGTCGCGATCAATGTATTTCGCGGACCGATTGATCGAAAATTTCATTTTGAAATACAACGTTTGCTTTTCCAAATCTCTAGAGTGCACGTTGGGATGTATTTAAGAACGAAACATTAAAAAAAAAACGCTATAATCTTCCGAGCGTGAAAACAATCATTAAAGATCATTTTTCGGATGGAAAAAAGGGTAAGAATGACGATAAGAGACTCGTGCAACGTTCGCCTCTCGAACGACCTTCGAAGAACGCAAAGTCAATGTTTTTTCGTCATTCAACGGATGGAGAAAGATTTCCAACCGGAAATTCGATCGACCGTCGCGATCAATGTATTCCCCGGACCGATTGATCGAAAATTTCATTTTAAAATACAACGTTTGCTTTTCCAAATCTCTAAAGTGCACGTTGGGATGTATTTAAGAACAAAACATTTAAAAAAAACGCTATAATCTTCCGAGCGTGAAAACAATCATAAAGATCATTTTTCGGATGGAAAAAAGGGTAAGAATGACGGTAAGAGACTCGTGCAACGTTTGCCTCTCGAACGACCTTCGAAGAACGCAAAGTCAAGGTTTTTTCGTCATTCAACGGATGGAGAAAGATTTCCAACCGGAAATTCGATCGACCGTCGCGATCAATGTATTTCGCGGACCGATTGATCGAAAATTTCATTTTAAAATACAACGTTTGCTTTTCCAAATCTCTAAAGTGCACGTTGGGATGTATTTAAGAACAAAACATTTAAAAAAAAACGCTATAATCTTCCGAGCGTGAAAACAATCATTAAAGATCATTTTTCGGATGGAAAAAAGGGTAAGAATGACGGTAAGAGACTCGTGCAACGTTTGCCCCTCGAACGACCTTCGAAGAACGCAAAGTCAAGGTTTTTTCGTCATTCAACGGATGGAGAAAGATTTCCAACCGGAAATTCGATCGACCGTCGCGATCAATGTATTCCCCGGACCGATTGATCGAAAATTTCATTTTAAAATACAACGTTTGCTTTTCCAAATCTCTAAAGTGCACGTTGGGATGTATTTAAGAACAAAACATTAAAAAAAAACGCTATAATCTTCCGAGCGTGAAAACAATCATAAAGATCATTTTTCGGATGGAAAAAAGGGTAAGAATGACGGTAAGAGACTCGTGCAACGTTTGCCCCTCGAACGACCTTCGAAGAACGCAAAGTCAAGGTTTTTTCGTCATTCAACGGATGGAGAAAGATTTCCAACCGGAAATTCGATCGACCGTCGCGATCAATGTATTTCGCGGACCGATTGATCGAAAATTTCATTTTCAAATACAACGTTTGCTTTTCCAAATCTCTAAAGTGCACGTTGGGATGTATTTAAGAACAAAACATTTAAAAAAAAACGCTATAATCTTCCGAGCGTGAAAACAATCATTAAAGATCATTTTTCGGATGGAAAAAAGGGTAAGAATGACGGTAAGAGACTCGTGCAACGTTTGCCCCTCGAACGACCTTCGAAGAACGCAAAGTCAAGGTTTTTTCGTCATTCAACGGATGGAGAAAGATTTCCAACCGGAAATTCGATCGACCGTCGCGATCAATGTATTCCCCGGACCGATTGATCGAAAATTTCATTTTAAAATACAACGTTTGCTTTTCCAAATCTCTAAAGTGCACGTTGGGATGTATTTAAGAACAAAACATTAAAAAAAAACGCTATAATCTTCCGAGCGTGAAAACAATCATAAAGATCATTTTTCGGATGGAAAAAAGGGTAAGAATGACGGTAAGAGACTCGTGCAACGTTTGCCTCTCGAACGACCTTCGAAGAACGCAAAGTCAATGTTTTTTCGTCATTCAACGGATGAAGAAAGATTTCCAACCGGAAATTCGATCGACCGTCGCGATCAATGTATTCCCCGGACCGATTGATCGAAAATTTCATTTTAAAATACAACGTTTGCTTTTCCAAATCTCTAAAGTGCACGTTGGGATGTATTTAAGAACAAAACATTAAAAAAAAACGCTATAATCTTCCGAGCGTGAAAACAATCATAAAGATCATTTTTCGGATGGAAAAAAGGGTAAGAATGACGGTAAGAGACTCGTGCAACGTTTGCCTCTCGAACGACCTTCGAAGAACGCAAAGTCAATGTTTTTTCGTCATTCAACGGATGAAGAAAGATTTCCAACCGGAAATTCGATCGACCGTCGCGATCAATGTATTCCCCGGACCGATTGATCGAAAATTTCATTTTAAAATACAACGTTTGCTTTTCCAAATCTCTAAAGTGCACGTTGGGATGTATTTAAGAACGAAACATTAAAAAAAAACGCTATAATCTTCCGAGCGTCAAAACAATCATTAAAGATCATTTTTCGGATGGAAAAAAGGGTAAGAATGACGATAAGAGACTCGTGCAACGTTTGCCCCTCGAACGACCTTCGAAGAACGCAAAGTCAAGGTTTTTTCGTCATTCAACGGATGGAGAAAGATTTCCAACCGGAAATTCGATCGACCGTCGCGATCAATGTATTCCCCGGACCGATTGATCGAAAATTTCATTTTAAAATACAACGTTTGCTTTTCCAAATCTCTCGAGTGCACGTTGGGATGTATTTAAGAACGAAACATTAAAAAAAAAACGCTATAATCTTCCGAGCGTGAAAACAATCATTAAAGATCATTTTTCGGATGGAAAAAAGGGTAAGAATGACGGTAAGAGACTCGTGCAACGTTCGCCTCTCGAACGACCTTCGAAGAACGCAAAGTCAAGGTTTTTTCGTCATTCAACGGATGAAGAAACATCTCCAAGATCATTCTCCCACTATTTCGACCCCAAGGAACGTCCTCGACCTTCAGCGGATCATTCAATCATCGAATTGCCAAAAATAAAAATTTGAAAATTATCCAAAGAGGTCAAAATATCATAAACAACAGGGCGCAAATATCCATCATTATTACATACTCCGTCGGAGGGTTTCACGTTACGTGACTGAAAAATTCTAGCAAAAACCTTCGATCGTTCGATATCCTATAAAATAGACGAAATTTAAGCTTTTCCCTAAAACCCCTTCCCGAAAGCTCACGTTGCTTTGTCACTGAATCGACGAAAAAAAAAAAAATCACTCCCGATCACGTTTTTCGGACCTCCACAGGTTTTGTCATGCACTGCAGTATTATTATTATGATTATTGCAATCATCGCAATACCGATTTAAACCGTCACCTTTTTATCTCCGGTCGAATTGATAACAGAGCGCCGAACAAAAATCGCGAGGGCTCTGCGCGCGATACCATCAGGCTCGAGGCGAGCCGGCTACTGTCTCATGCTCTCATCAGGCTCAGTAGAAGCACAAGCGCGCCTCTGTGTCTCTCGCTCGCGCGCGGCTCTCGAGCACAGCAGCGCTCGCCGCGCACACGCGACACTTTGGTTCTCACTCGGGGGTCTCGTTTTCGTCTCACACATGCCCCCCCGGCTGACAAACTTCTGATCAACAACATTCACCCTTCGACATGTCCTCAAATTTCTCGAAAATTCCGGCAAAACAAACGCAAAACAAGCCCCACGTTTATTCCCAATCTTCAACGAAATAAACGCCACTAATCGAGTCGTTATTTCATGTTCATACAGCGGCAATTCTAAGGCACAAAGCTTGAAAGAAAAAATCGCTGTTTCTTCCATCCCAGGCGTGTCAGCGAGCTCGTGAGGAGGCTCGAACGGAATTTCACCCACTATTTTTCGAAACTATATTTATAAGCGTGCGAAAAATGTCTCTTTATTCGACGATTGTGACGAAACGAAGCACGCCGATACTTTTATCTCGCCCGTGCTTCTTGGCACATGGCCGGCACTCGCGATACATGTATATAAATTTAATATGTATACAGACATTTCTTTTTTTTTTCTCAAGGCACTCCTCGAGCTCCCTCACCCGTCCCTTCATTACGTGCATGATATTTACCAACTTCTTCTCGCTTTTGCTCGCTGCATCCATCCGCAAACACTGCCACGGTGTTTGAGCACATATATACGTGTATATGTACACATATATATACATATATCTATGTACCCCCAACACACATATACATATACATGTATACAACGTGATGCATGCACGCCCGCCGCTTAATACGAGCAGGAATTTCTATTGTGAATTTATATACGCGCATGTGTACATATATAGGTGCGCGTCGCTCGATAATAATTTATTCCTCCGTTACGCGCCGCTGCTGTTTCTCCCTGGGTTAATGCACCGTCTGGTGAACCCAAGGAATCACGATCGTGCGTATGCACGGGCTACTTACGCCACCGAGAGAGTCGCGTGCTAACTCATCGTCATTGTTAAAACGCAATCTTCGTATTTCGATCGAATTTCGCGATAATAATTCATCCCTCCTTCGTCAAATAACCGAATAATCGCGTAATTATTATATTTCGCGTCAAGACCACCGGTTTTCATTACAGCCGAATTCCATCGAGTTTCTCACTCGACCGCCATTTTCTAACGATGTTTGACGGAAAAAAACGCTTCGATGGGATTAAACCGCTACAATTATCGTGTTGTATCATGTTTTTTTTTTAATGGCTCCTCGTTTTCAATTCCGCTTCCAGACTAATGGTCGAGCAAACTCGACACGTGTTGTACGAGCAAACGCAAAAAAAAAACCGTTTTTTCGTACGCACGACGAGTAAATAAGCGCCTCGGGAAGCAGCTCCATGTACCTTCTGTTTATGTACATAGGCTTTATACATAAGCGTATATATACATAATGTACACGTGAAATTGAATATCCCAAAAAAAGTTCGCATTATTCGTTTCCAATTTCGAATTTGAGGGGGAGAGGATGCCCCGGTGTGTCCTCCGCCTTAAATTTGGAAACAAACTTGAAAATAATGTTTTCGTGGACGTAAAATGTGTCGAGAACAATCATCATCGCCAGCGACACTTTGACGTCACGACGGAGATTCGAGTTGAGTCATACTCGTGTAAAAAGACGCCCACGATAGCCAGAGGTGTATTCCACGCTCCGAACCCCCCCCCCCCACTCGACAATTATATTGTCTATGCCAGCGCGACAAACTACGCAGAGAAAAAGAGAGGAATGAAAAAAGAAAGAAGAAAGGAAGGAGGGAGAGAGAGAGAGCGCGCGCGACGCACCAGGGACACACGCTGCCGCACGTGCTCAAGCTACTTTAAACCAATTTCCAAGCTTGTGGCTTTGCTTCTCTAAAAAGGATGTCTCCGCGTCAATCGTGATCACTCGAGCGAGAGAAAGAGGGGGGGAGAGGGAGCAAGAGAGAAAAAGTCCACTCGCGTAAATACCGAAGGTTTCGTCGTCAAACGTCGCGTCTCTGCGCGATACGTCCCGAGTGCATGGATAATTGTACTTTTCCTCTGGACGAGAAAATAAAAACATGTTTCCCTCGGTTATTTTCGTTCGAGTATCAAAAGTTTAAGGAAAAACACACACGCACACTCGAGAAAACGTTCGAGAAGAGATAAAAATCGTGATAATTTCCGAAAAAGCAGAGTAATGTCGTCGTCCTCGTCGAGTCTCACGCGGCTAATTACCGTGGTAAAATTGTTGATTTAATCCATCTCGTGCAAACACCAGTCGCGAAGAGGAGAAAGGGATAACAGAAAAAGACACAATATATGTATAGGAGTACACAAGATACATCATAATATACAAATTACACGGAGCGTTCTACGTCCGAGTCGACATAACCTCAATTCGCGATTATCAGCCTGCAGAGCCATAGGATAGAGTTGCAAAGTCAGAGCAATCCGAATGGGAATAATCCGAATGAAAACAAAAAAAAAGCATGAATTAATATCGAAGTGACTCGTAGATTTCACACGGAATGCCCTGTATACGCAAGAGTCTCACGCAACACGGACGGTTAACAAAGCCGTCGTGTTATTTTATTTTTCTCGAGCGGAAGCTCGATGCTCTCCGGTCAAAGCTGTGCGAAGCAACACGTTCACAATTGTGAAACGAAAGAGAGAGAGAGAGAGAAACGGAAGAGCGAGACGCAAAGGATAAGATAAGAGAGGTAATATCATCGAGTCCAAACGACGCATAATGAAAGGACAAAACTGTTGATTCGTACGAGAGGATAAACTGAACGACGATACGAGCGCATCTTCTCGAACGAAAACTCTGGACCATTTCCAGATTTCCGTAAAAAATAAAACTTTACCAACGTACACAGACGCGAGAGTGCGATGAAAATAAAAGCAGCAGGGTTGAAACTACTTTCACACCGGTGCACGCACCAGCGTGTACGAATTAGGAGCAAAATCGACTGATCCTACGGCTTTTTCCAGTTACGTAAACGAATAAACAGAAGGAAACGAAAGATCGGGACAAAACGAAATGAGAAAACGTCACTAGACTGAGATAGCGGATGAAAAAGGAAATATATATATACTTTCGTGCAGAGATACTTAAATGCAGGTTATAACAGGTACTTTAATCATCCTGTCATTAACGTCTGTGATGTATTGATTTGTGATCTACAACAGGCGGAATGAATCTTGGGAAAACTCGTAATAAAAATGTTTGATGGGGAAAAAAAAGAGAACGAATAATCTCGATCCAAACGGTGAATTCTCTGTGAAAATTCTACGAGTCGCCGTGGATCAAAGCGCTCTGAACGTGCTCTCGCGGAAGTTTAATGAAGTTCTCAAGAGAACACTTTGGCGAGACAACAACGTGCTTTAATAAAGATGCAAATGGGATGAACGATCAACCGGAAGCGTTTGAGAGTCACTGTCACTGCCGCGCGTTCATTGCTTGTATCGCGTGTGCGAACATGCATATGTATATAAAACATGTAAGCACAGGTACCGTAAACCATAAACTTGTCCATACCCCGTTGTGCGTGGGTCGGAGACCGAACGTTCGACTGTTCTTTTCCTACGACCTTTTTCCTGCTTCTCTTTTTTTTCCCTCCACAGTGGAAGTTACGGTTTCTTTGCGAAACAAGGAGCGACTTCCGGGTGTGCTCGGCGCGCATAAGCGATCGTCGATCGTTGCGCAATCATTATCAAACCGAATGGCCACTCTGAGTTATCGTTTCATGGGGGAAAATCGACAGCGCCGTCTTTCGTCAAAATGAAGAAACAACGCGAAGAGAGGGACAATTTTCTCCACCGGAGACCGGGGGAGTGAATTATATCGAAATTTACTTCGAAAACGGGAATATCGACGGGATATTTTCGATTCAAAATTGATCGAAATTGAAGAAAAATTTTCGGGTTTTTTGGAATATTCATTCGACAAAAATTGCCAACTTCAGAGTGTTGATTCTTCACGTAACGACGCGGCGGTTATAATTTCGCTTTTCATTGATTTTTTCTTAATCTCGATGTTTTTGGTTTGCGCGTGAAACGACGGACAAACGTTTGAAGGAACGCGGAAAAATGAAGAAAAAAAAAATTGGATTTGACGCGCGAACCCGCCTCGAGATAAAATCGATCGCGTTGTCGGCAGGTACTTGACCCCGTAATACGAGGCTGCGTATCTTTGCGGAGCGCGGGGTTCGTGCTTACCACCCGAGATGCGAAACTCGGTCAAGAATGTCAGGCGTCTAGGCCGAAACTCGCGTAAAAAGCACTCCCGATCGCACACCTCGATTGCCTTTTTTGTTTTTCGCCAACGTCAAGTTGACGAATGTTTATCGTAAAAACGCAAATTTTCGCGTCCTTTTGTGATCCAACGAACATTCAGACGCTCGTTCGACGCTTTCTTTCGATTTTTTTTTTTTTTTTATTATTTTACACCCATAATCCAAAGGGAACATTGATCAAGATAAAATCTCAAACGACAGTCGGTCGACGAGATAACTCTGTTTTCAACGACCGAGCAAACCGTATTCGTGAAAAAAAAGAGAATAATTATCTCGCGCCCGCACGTTTTCTCGCGATTTGCCAAATGGCTGTTTTACCTTTTTTTCACTATTTATTTTAATCCGATTAAAAATGAAAATGAAAAAAAAGAGAGCAAAAAAATCCAAGATGGCCACCTCCGGCATCCTGTCATCGCGAGATGTTGAATGCGAGATTATCAAGGACGAGACGAATTAGACAGAATTACGCGCGATGAAAATGATAAACGAAGGACAAAGAGAAAGGAAAACATTTTAGAGGTACTCACGATGTTTGCACGGTTTTTTCTTTCCCGACGCTTCTACGTAGAGTGGAGTGATTCCTCTACCGGAGATGAGATGATCCAACGTTGAACGGTGATCTCGGTGGAAACACTTCCTCTTCTGTGATACGCTGTTGTATCGCAATATTTCACCACGGGGCAATTTTTCACGCGAAAAAAAAAACTACTGCGTCACTGCCGCTATTGTCTAAGAATCTTTTTTTCTCTCGCAGCACAATAAGACGATCGATGAAGAAACGAAAAAAGAAAAGACGCGTGTTCGCGAAATACGATGTAAAGACGAATTTATGATGCACGATTTCTTTGATCAGACACAACACAGGGGGATCAAGAGCTTGGCGGATATAAAAGGTAACTTCACCGCAACAACCGAACTCACCGAGGATATAGTATTGAGCGTTATCGTCCAACTCGTAGCGACTTGATTAAACGTCTCGCGAGCATATTTCACGTTGAATGTTTGAAATACAGCTAATGACGCGGGATTGGAAGGCTTTGTTAGCGCGTAAACTATCTTTCGTTTTACGACAATTGCAAGTTCGATCGACTGCACGATCAGTTGTCGTAAACACTCGCCGCCATATTTTCCGTGAGAACACCTGTCAATAAAAGTTCGGCTCAACGTCACCTGGAGCGCTTGATGCGCAATCGATCGTGTCGTACTGCCATCTCGTGGAGTAGTTTGACTACATTGCTTTATTTACCCTACCAACATCATTCACTTTTTTAGCGACACTCACTTTACCGACAAGCGATATACTACTCCGCTGATAAATGTGGATAAATGAAAAAAAGGAAAACAAACTTCCCGTTCTTTTTCTCTCCCTATCATGTTATTATCTTTGGAAAAAAAGTAATTACGAAACTGTTGGTATACTAATTAAAAGACGATGAGAGTTGGTGTCAATTAACCGAGCCTCAATTAACCTGCCTGGCGCGTGTGCAGCTAAAAAATGCTCGCCGGAAGTGACGTCATTTTCGGTGAAATGGTATTTCGGTTCTCTGACACCCTCCCGTTGATGATCATAGGCGCTTGTCTTTCTCCATTGTCTATTGTTGCTATAAACGGGATCGATCCATATTACCCCGCCATATCCACCAACAATTGACGCTCTATCACTTTACCACAGCGACGGTCCGTTCGCAACTGACGGTATAAGGCAGTCAGTAGTTCGGTAGAGGCATCGTCGCTCGTCGCTGGGTGTCGCTGCTGCGCAGTATCACGTGATATCGCGCTCCGGCTCGGGCCTGTCTGCTTCCCCCTCCACACGGCGCGCTCTCCCCCCACCATACCGGCAGTGCGGCGCGGCTATCAGCTATCAGAGCCATGCCGTCTTCACTTCGGAGCCGACCGTCGTTCCAGCTCCATTCCGTTGACGCTTCACACGCTACGCGCTACTTGAACGGCACTAATTTCGCGATTGGACGAACGGTAGGCTTGGATGTCTCAATTATTTCCAAGACAAAACTACATCTTATAAACATTTTCAATTTTCTCCAATTTTTCGGTAAATATAGAAACGAGACAGTTTATACTTTTACATGATTTATTATGGACGAAGCACGTACAGTGTTAATCTCCAAATGTAACTTACATTTCAAACTGCTGAGTAATAAATATAAAAGAGTATGAGACGATATTTAATGCGATAATATATAATGAAAATCGTAAAATGGGAGTAATAAAAATATAAACACACATCACAATTTCATAAGACACGTAGCGTGCGACGATGTTTCTTTTTTTGCACTTTAGAGTCGCATCTCGCGTCCAGACAGCGGGGAAACGGGTGATTATTCTTTTCTCCGCGACGCTTACTACGATACTACAATAAATAATAGCACTACAGTAACGCGAGTGTACGCGATCATTCTGAAGATCGTCGTGATAAAAATACATGATTCGTGGGATAAATTACGATAAAAAATGTTGTTCAAAATTCCGAAAATTCCGGCTAATATATACGCGTACGAAATTGTCGTTTATTCGGGCAATCAACGAGTTGTGACTCGGAACTGATTGAAAACAGAAAAAAAAACGACCATTCGGCAAGATATTGAGCAACGTCGCAACGTTCTTTTTCGGTTAAATCGCGTATTGCATCTCTCCAACTGTTTCTCTCGCGCTTTTTCGCAACCGGAAGCTGGCAAGATTTTCAATATGTCTCTCAAGATCGTTCCAAAATCTCCATGGATGTTCGCAAGAGCCAGAGTCCATTGTGAAAAAAAACAAAATTCCTCCAGACCGAATTTCGCAAATCCATTTTCACCTTGACGCGTTTTTCCGGATTTCTATGCTTTCTTTTTTTCCTCACATTTCCTCAGGCGCATAATGGCACATCTGGCTATGTCGAATTCGAAATTCTTTTTTTTTTTAACATGTTTTCGCTAATACAAATAATTCTTGGGCTCCTCGGTCGGTTGACCGCATATACCGTGATAATTTTTCGAAACGAGACTCCGACTGCGACAATTTTCAATCTCCAGGAAACACTCGTTGCTGTAACTCATCCCGTCCGTGCCACACACGGGATCGTAGTAAGGTGGGCATATCTTTTGACAACCTCTGAAGAGAAATCCTTGAATGCAACGCTTCATCGGGACTACGTACACGTGTTTCCTACGTACGAAAATCGAAAAATCGAAGCATGAAGAAAAAAGAGAGAAGAGAAGAATTAAAAATGGTCGAAAATGGACATTTTTTTGTTAACATCGTAATTTTCTCGTTTTCGCCGATTATCGTATAATTGAGTCCAACGTTTGGGTACGATTTTTTGTATTTTTCGATTTTTTTTTTTTCTAGAAAATAATAATCATCGGTGAAAAATAATAATCGCTGAAAACTCACCCGCAGTTGTCTCTCTTCATCTCGCACTCGTTGCGATACAGTTTATTGTCGGAACCGCATACAAATTGCCGCTCACTGCTGCATATCTGATTGCAAAGAGCCGTTGTGGGACAATGTTGGGCCGGCACGGATACGACTCGTTGACCGCAGGTATCTCGTTGCATGTGACACGTCGATCTGGATAAATCGAAGGAACGTTCAAAACGAGTCGAAACAAAGCGAAACAATGAAAAAAAAAAGGCGCGTCGAAGAGAAATTCTTGAATTTACGAAGAGACGATATTTTCATCGTTTTTTTTCTTTCGTTTCTCACCAACGTTCTCTTTATCGAATTTCGCAAAAAGAAACAGCGATGGATTTGCAGCGGGGCTCGCGCGAATAAAATGAAGAACGAAACAGAGCGTGCTAAATAAGACTTTTACTGCTATGCGGAAGACTTTATCGATCTTCATTGTTCTCGATAGTCGTGAGTCCATTGTCACCGCGTAAAATATCGGTTATACACGTGTGTATGGTTTTTTTTCGTTTTTTTCAAGTCACTGACAATATCAGGGGCAACTTACCGATAAACGTTTCCGTCGCTCCCGCAAACTGGTTCTTCAGGCACATCGCTACAATCTTCGGGGCACTGCTCGATCTCTTTCAAGGTCGTGCACTCTCCAACGTGCGCCAACTGAATTCCTTTCCTGCATTTGTAACAAAGTCGTTTACACGTGACGAGACTAGCGTTCTTTCGGCTCTTGTTCAATCTCGAACCGGTTATTATTGTTATTATTGTTTTTTTTTAAGATTTCGTAAACTCGAAAATGATTTTTCTCGAGACTAACATGCATACGGCGACGTTGAGATGACACTGATTCGGATACGTATTGGCGTCGCTTCCGCAAACGGGATCGACGTCGTTGGTGCAGCGTGACTCTTGTTTCAGGCATTTCGTCAGACGGGGACGACACTTTTCGAAATCGACCGACGTCACCTTCCTCCTGGATTGCCTGGGGTAATCGAAAATCCAAAAAATCATCCTTCGCTATCTTCACCTCATATTTCTCGTCTATTCATCGTACAACGCTTTTTTTCGATACGAATTGAGCGTAAATTTCGTTTCCTCGTCGTTGGCAGGATTATTCATTCTTACCCGCAGTTGAGCATCAGCATCTCGCAGTCGTTGCGATAAATGCTGCCGTCCGAGCCGCATACCTGTACTTCCGGTTTGTCGCTACAATCGAGGGGACACGCCGTGGCTGTACCGCCGGATGTTCTCTCGCGCGAAACACAAAACGACATGGGCACTTCGAAAACGTGTTTCCTGAAAAAAGAGACCGACGATGATGCAAAAAAAAGGACGTTTAATTGAAATTTGCAAGTGTAGCGTGACCGGACCCCGGTTTTTGTTATCATTTTTTGTCGAGGTTGTTGACTTTGGGGGGAAGATGGGGAAGGTCAAAAGCGGTCATCGGCGACCATTTTGAGGTTATGAGTATTCTTATCGTCGAGTCAATAGCGCTCGCGCTGCTAACGAGATGGCGCTTTCTCCCTCGCGCGGATCAGCATACGGGAGTGTGGGTTTTTGAGAATAAAAATCAAAAGTGAACAAACGAGCTACGGAAAGTCCCCGAGGGGCTTATCACTGAATTCTTTGCTTTTCATCTTTCTCTTCGATTTTCTCCGCCCCTTATTCTTGCTCGATCCGACCTGGGATAAAAACGCCCCTGGGGATGGCGGACGATGTAACTCCACTCGTGAAATACGCGATTAAAAATTTGCATACAGCCGCGGCAAATTGGCATCGTTCAACTTGGACTCCCTGGCGCGAAAATCGCGGGGCGGGTAATCCGGTCAAAATTGATTTTCGATCGAGCGAAGGAAAATCGAAGCATCATTATCGGAGATTCCATCCGTTCGAATATTCTTACCCGCAATTTTTCGCACGCATTTTGCACGTATTGGAGTAAAGTATGCCATCACTGCCGCATGCGGGCTTGGCGCCGCGCCAGCACGTTTCGCGACAGTGTCTCGTCGTCTGACAATGTTTCTTGTTCGTCCTCACGACACCTTGGCTGAAAGAAAAGAAAAGGCATATTGTGCCCATTCATCGCACGAACTCATCGTAATTGTTGATCTTTCGATCGCTGTTGGTGCGAAATAATCGTCGATAAAGTGTTAAATCTTATCGGGGCTATTTAAATTTTGCTTAGTTGCGAGATTCATCGCCGCGCGGTGCTGCGATCGTCGTTTCAAAGTTTGACGGTGGCGCTCGCGGTGAGCGCTCGCGGAACTAACGCAGAGGGCGCGTTGTTGGCGTAATCGATCGACACTTTATTCGCGAGACAACATTGTTCGCGAAACACAGAGTAACTTTGACTTACCCGCAAGTGAGTAATTTCATCTGACACGTGGACTTGTAGACGTTGCCGTCGCTTCCACAAACCGGACCGTCCAATGGCGCGTACTCGCACGACACTGGACAATTTTCCCGATGAGCCGAGATGTTGTTGCACGGACCAAGGTGAGAGAGCTCGATGCCAACGCGACAAATCTCCACCCTTAGCATACACTTGTTCAAGTAAGTACGACCATCGGTACCGCAAACTGGATCCTGATCGCCCGGGCAACGATTCTCGCACTTGCTTCCGGACGATCTCAGGCAAGCTGTCTTCTCGGTTGCCACAGTTACGCCTGTAAATTCAATTTTTATTCCACACCTCGTACAAGATACACGCGATGAAATATTTGCCTCTAAACGTGGAAAACCGATAATCAGATTTCGAGGTACGCATGAGTTTTCCGAAAGATGAGAGAAATCGAAAGAAACGCCTGCACGCAATTTTTCAATACCTTTTCCGCACATCTTCTTCCGCATTTCGCACTGCGACGCATAGATGACGCCATCACTGCCGCATACGGGCTCGCCACCTGACGGGCATATCCGGGGACAAGCACCTGTCGCCAATTCTGCAAGCAGCGATTTCGGAATAATCCATTATCAAAAACATACATTTCGTCGGGAATAAAATCGCGTTATTCGAAATGACTTTACTTCGAGAAACAAGTCGAGAGAGGTCAAAGGATTATGGGCGCGTCCGAGTGTGCACCGTTGCAGGGTTAAATCAACATTCTAACCTCACAAATTCGAATTTCATTCGCTGGTAAATTAATCTTTCCAATTTACAGCCAACGATTCGTAGGCTCTGAAATCGATCCCGAACGTAATTGTTTCCGGTCTCTCACACACAGTGATCACAAGTATAATTCGAGATCCTCGTAAATTTGTTCCAACTATGCGCCTGTATATATGTCCCCGTTGTATACACGTGCATGTAGAATATGTATCTATCGTACTCGGTTCTCCGATCGTTTTAACACGTTACTGCAGTCTCGGTCCAGTGAGCGTCGGGTCAACAGCACTCTGGATTAACTATGCTATCCACCCTGGCCCGATATTCACACATACGCACACACGCGCGAACAAACACGTATACCCCGGGCATTGAGTTTGAGATTATGGATTTACCGCATTAACGCGTGATAAATAAACGAATGATAAAACAGCCACTGGAGGGTTAACAGTTGTAGAATTTTAATCCGGAAGATACATTATAGTTAACTGCGGGATAATAACATGTATATATGGATATACATGTAACTGCAAGTAACATTGCGGTTCTTTGTTTTTGAGAGAGTCCATAACGACGATAATGCATTCTCCGAGTGCAGAGCAGTATAACAGAAACCGTTCCGTTATAATCGAACAGGCGGAAATATAAACGACCGCAGCTAGTCCTCTCTTTCGAGAAGGAAAGAAGAGAGAACGCATTCGGAATCATTAACGATTATACGACTGTCGAATTAACCGCGTTTCGTTCCCTTTTTTTTCCGTCCTCTCTGCCCACGAGGCATTTTAATAAACATAACTCGCTTGCTCAACGGGAGATCGATCGTACAAATTCCTCCTCGAAGGGCTTATCTCTGCTCGAGTAATTGGGTTAATCGTCACAAATCTGTCATTCGTACGTTGATCATTTCTCGAACGTCTCCACGTGTCGGGAGGTACGGGAATAAATCGTAGCCTCGGAGAAGATTGAAAGTAACAAACATTGATATTAATGACGATTCTCGTATCATTTTATATTAATTTTCGTTCAGCCGATAAAGTAGGAATTCGCAGGATGAAATATATCTGTCGAGCGTAAGACGAAACTTTCGAGTTGAAAAAAGCATCGTTCAAGTCGGTAAAAACCGGCGATAATTCGCTTTTTTTCAACGAAAATCCGTTACATTTACGACGTGGTATCTCGAAATTCATAATTCCCGACGAACATCGCGCGAGTGCTATCTGAAAATTGAGCACAGCGTATGAACGTAAACATCGATTTCACGCAACCCGAATTGCCAATAATCTCGAAGATTATGGCCGCTCGGGAGTCACGGTTTATCTCGCCGCGTAAGAAAACTTGCCGGAATTATCGTCAACGACATAATTATTCGTGTATCGTTTAATATCTCGATGATATTCCGCGTTGCATCAGCGATCCCTTATCTTAATTTCGCCATTTGTCTCCCCGTCTTTCGCACACATTTCTGGTTTCCCTTATTTTCTGCGATCCTTATCCGTATTTTCCTTACGAATAAACACGATTTTCCTAAACCAGAATAATTCCGAAATTCCTCTCCAAATTTCATGATAGTTTTGAAAATCTGTCAAAATTCATCCAAAAATTGCACACTCTCCGTGTTTCTCGAAGAATCTTTCGTCCGAAGGATTCCTCGATGACTCTTCGGCGATCAGTGTCTCTCGTCCTCATCTTTTTCTGTTTATTCGCCACAGTACGCTTCTACATTTTGAGATGCTCGAAAAAAGGATTACGCGAGTGCACTCACAATTTCGCAAATGTAATTCATCTTTCGACCGTACATTTTGTGCAACAGGAGCGATAACGAGCATTCGTGCGGGAGCTCGCTGGAGATTATCATCATTTTGTCGCAGCGGGATGCTTCCTCGGCATGTAAGAAGAAGAGCAGCGAAGAAAAGAAAGATAACGAAGAAGAAGCCATCCGACGTGTTCCTTCGACGCTAATGGGATTTTGTCGAGGAGGAATCCTCGGAAGGTAATTAAAATTCGTTGATATCGCAGGCAATTGTCGCAGAGTGCAGATGCAAGAAAAATCAACAAATAACCATACATTTTTTTGTTCTTTGAGAATGCAAAGTCCAACACGATGAGTTTGCGCATTTTTATCGACCGACGGTTGTTTCCGTAACGAGAGTCAAAAAACGGCCAAGGGGAGGAGATGATAAAACGGATTGAAAACAAGAGCGGAATGAGAAGAAAAAGACGAGACGAGCAAAGAGCCCGATAGGTTCGGAGAAGAGAAACCCACGAAGGTTGTCGAACTTTAATGGCCGTACGTTCGGGTATTTTAATGGTGGACCAGGGGCCCGAGTAATTCTCCCCCGAATCTTTTCCATCGCTGCCTCCAAGCGTAAAAGGCTGGATCTTGCTCCTCTCGAGGGAAAAAACAAAAAAAATACGAAACAAGAGACGAGACTCAATTCCCTCAGACTCGATCTTCAATAATCTCGTTTCTTCTTTCCTCCAACAGGCTCATCCGGACCCTTTGCCAGCGAGTTTGAGGAGAAAAACTCGCATGCCGATAAAACGCAGGACGAAGCGGAACGAGGAACACGGGGATTCTCGAAGAAATTCAGCGAAGGAACCGCTGCAAAACCGTCCGAGAGATTTTCGTGCTCCTCGGCACGTTAACGAGAGAGCCCCGAAGGCTCCCGTTCCTGTTGATCGTTTTATCGTCGATGGAAAGACGCGACGAAAGGACGGAAACGTCGGTG
Organism: Heteropelma amictum; assembly: GCA_959613375.1. Lineage (NCBI taxonomy): Eukaryota > Metazoa > Arthropoda > Insecta > Hymenoptera > Ichneumonidae > Heteropelma > Heteropelma amictum. Next base: position 14,497,286 of record OY390726.1, read on the forward strand.
GTACTTGCGAACGTGAAAGAGCCGGGTGAAACCAGCTCGTACCGAAAATCATTGCGCGAACAGTGGAAATTGACTGGCTGCCTCGAACTACGGGCTCTTTCCTTCGCTCTCAGCATCTCGACTTTGCAGTTACATAATTTAATAAATTATCATTATTATTAAATTTAATTGAACTAATAATACAAAAATGGCAGGCTAAAAATGCGTCACAAAAGTTCCGGAATGCAGAGAACGGCAGAAACGGGCGAGTTCTCGGACACGCCCAAAGATGGGATGAAAATCATCTTTCCAGGGTTGATTATTGCAATTCGGCTCAGCAGCAACGAACACGATTTTGCATCTGATCCACAAATCGGCATTGTACGATCATTCGCAGTGCGCTCGACTGCAAACGCTCCTCGCAACATTCGTTTCCCTCTCCATCGCTCGGTCGATACAATTGGCACTTTTTCAAACTCTCAATTCCTCGCTGCTCGACGCGCGCTCCTACGTCACTTATATTCATCTCATTTTTCTCTTCGTTATTCCGAGATACGCTCGGCTCTCTCTCGTATCGCGATGGAGAATCAGCGATCGATCGAGTTATCCAGCGGGAGTCTCGAGGGCTCTCGGGATAATAATCCTCGTGCATGTGTATTCGCAAAAAAAAAAAAAAAAAAAACGAAAGAAAAACGGTACAGGATCGCGCATGGACGAGTCAATGACTCGGTGAATTCAGTCTCGAGAAACCTCGGGTGATACGCCGGTACGTGTCCGAGTGTTTTTTTTATTCTCCTTTTCGCATGCCAGAGATCAACGAAATGTAATTGAAATTCAAAGCTCGAACGAGATTTTACGATAGATATCGACGGAATGGACGGATGTTTATTTTTATTTCTTTTTCGATAAATTTTTTTTTTTTTTTCTTCTAACGAAATAATCGTGAATAATCGATGCTGCTTTACCGACGGGATGATTAATGGCAATTTCTCTTGATCGATCGCGCGTACGTGGTTGCGTTTTGAAAGAGCACGGCTGGCGAAAAAGCACGGGCGACTCGCGCCGACGCTGCGTTCTCGTTCACGTACGGGGAGGTCGCTTCGAGAGAACGTCGAAGCTTTTATCGCAACGTTGGCTCGTCGCGGTCGCGCCGTATGGTGTCTCTGTACGCTGTGTTGTAGCATCGTTTGTATTTCGCTTCGGTAGCTCGAGAAACGAGCGGGACTGTATCGCGAGAGAGATCTCGGATCTCGTTTCCTCATAGCGGGGTAGATTACGCGCGAGGCATTAAATCTGTCCCGCTATGAAACTGACATGCCCGAGAAACAGCGGGGCGAATCATAGGCGGAAATAACTAATGGTTTTCGTCCTTTCTTCGTCGGATTGATTAACAATCGCCTCACCTCGCCGTCTTACATCGATATTCAGGAAAAAAAACGATTTTTTTTCGTTGGTTAAAATAAGAAATGTCGTTTATCACTTTAACGTTTGTATTTTTTCTTCTCATTGAAAATCGTAACCTGCCGTGCGTAAAAATTCTTCTTACGAAGCTCGAGGAGGGGGGTCGATGATGAACGAAAATCTACGAACATACCCGGTGCGATCGAACGTGTCGCAAAAACGAATGCAACACGACGGAAGATTCCGCGGATAAAAAGTTCGCGATTGCGGTGAATTACAGTGGCACTCGCGCGTGCTACGAAAGTCCACGCGCCTGGAATTCCGCCAGCGACGTTAATCGTTCCAATTAAACGTACGTGCGAGAGCGGGACTCTCCGTTTCGCGATGTCAAAGCTCCTCCTCGGAATGCCAAAGTTTTTCATTTCCGATCGACGTACGGAATCGCGATTAGACGAAAAGGGAAACACTCGTGGATTCGCAAAGTCGCGTTGCCACGGGCCATGATTCGAGTGACGAGATCGAAAAAGAGTTTGAGAGCACCGAATGGTATGTGTGCCACGGTCAGGATCGAGAGGTAAAAAGAAAAAAAACAAAAAGAGAGGAAGAAGCAAAAGCCATCGAGTCGGTTTTCAGCAAAACTCTGCGTTCAGAATTCGAGCGGAAAGACGTCGGTCGCTCGCGAGAGCAATGAGAACGATGTGTGCAATGTGTATAGGTTATGTACGGCGCGAACGGCTCGCTCGTATCGTTCCATAAATCGTTCGATCGGTTAGAGCGGTAAGTGGAGTACTGGGGCGAAAAACTACCTCCCAGACTGTCCCGCATCGCATGCCTCTTGCAACTCGAGTATTCCAACGAGGAGAACACCGCGAAAGAAGCGAAAAAACCAAAGACCGCGAGAAACGACCGAGTCTCTCCGCCGGTGTAAAAGTACACGATCGGGCGCCCTCTTACGGATGCTCCTTCGCACTTGCGTCTCCCTCTCTCTCTCTTTCTCGCGTATCAGCCTCGGGGTGTACATCGATCCGTTAGATCGAAGAAATTTCGATCGCGTCTCGCATACCACACGACCATACGTGTATTTTATTTCATTTTTCATCTTTTTCCTTCACTCGCAGCTATATTTTCGCACCTGAAAGAAACGCTCGTGGGAAATACATCGTTTTTCCTTCGTGCGTCATTTGATCGATGTTAACACGTTTTTCATGTCGATTATTTTCCTCTTGTTAGTTCGTTACTGCCAACGAGTGTTCGTCGATTTATTTTTGACGTTCAATTTTCGTACTTCGATACGCGAGATGGCGTTGGCCGGCGTGCGGAGAATGCCTTTGGAAACAGTTACTCCGTCTTTTATCTCGATTGATTGTGGAGGGTTTCGAAAGGAAAAAAAGGCGGTCTTTGAAATTTTGAAAGCTGCCGGAGCGTCCGTGATAATTAACGCGAGATATCAGTAAAATAATAAAACCAGCGAGACAGGGGGATTTTTTATTACGCTAGAACGAGACGCGAGCACGTTTTACAGGTTTTCCGCGGTGATAATTGACTCTCGAATTTCGAGGCTTATTGACGATTCGAATAACACCTATTTTACCCTCTCCCCACTTTGATTACAGCCTGACACTTCTCAAGACTCTCAATCGTTTTCAAAAAACATCAAATTTACACAAAAAAAAAATGCCGACGAAAGAGACCACGAATTAATCCCCTTTTTTGCGTAATAAATCGAATTTAAAATTCAAAGCACGACGTAACATCATTTTCGGAGTAAAAGTATCAATGAGTCAGAACGTATTCCCAAAAAAAAAGAGTCGGTCCGGTGCGCGAACTTGGCGCGACCTCTTTCGGTCGGCTCGCAAAGTCGAGGAGCGTTCGGAATTTTTCCCTTCTTTTTTTACGACACGGTACACAAGTCGGTTACAGTTAAGTTAATTTACGTTGCCCCGATGTGTCAACGAAAGGAGCAAACCGTTGATTTTTTCTTTCTCGTTTACAGCACGGAGTAAGGACACGAATTTGCGATCGTTTCTCCGCTGGCCGAAAAGTATAACCGCTGAGAGAATTCGAGACGCTCGAAATCGTCGGCGTTCGAACGAACTCACGCTTCACGAGAAGAAAAAAGAAAAATCGTCAACCCCGGAGGCAAAAAGTACCGATATCCGCGTATTCTTCGGTAACATTGAGAAAAAAAAATGATTTTTTGTCATTATCAATTAATCACCATTTCTCGTTCGTACAGAGGGAATATCCGGACAATGAGAGACGCCGTTGGAAGAAAAATGGTCAGTCGCCCGAGCTTTGATAAACGCACCAGCCGGTGAAACGTTATAATCGGTCGTATCGAGAAATTGCAAAGATTCTTAAGGGGTAAGACGACCTCTTTAGAGCGAAGAAATCTCTTTGATTCTCGCGGTTGACGGATGCGAGAAAGCCGTCGTCCTTGCCTACAGGCAAACGAGGAAATTTATGGACGTTGATGGTACAAAACGGGGATGGTAATGACCATGAGCTCGCTTCCTGCCAACGACGAGAACGCGAAGGTCTTCATATACACTTATTTTTTTATACACACACACATATATATATATATATATATATATTGGTATCGAGAAAGAAAGATGGACATGTGCGTTGACGTGGCCTCGACCTTACCTCCATACCTACTTACACTTGTTACCCGAGGGGGCGTACCTTCGTGGCCTACACACTGCACGAGAAGAGAAAACGATGCGAGCGAGAAGGAAAAGTTGCGTTTCCTCCTTGAACGCGCGAAAATCATTCACTTCCGTGGCAATCCCATTCGCACTGCATAGAAAGTAATTAATATCATTTTCCCAAACGATAACTTTCATAACCGACGAGGTCAATGCCCGAGTTCGAAAGACAGACTTTTTTCATCTTCAATCTTTGCACAATTAATTCGTATTTTATTCGCGAATAAAATTCCGCTGAGATATTCCCAGATCCATTCTGAGACGAGCAGGAAAATTTAACCATCGAATGGACAACGAATTACACGCCAATGTAGCCCTCCAAAGTGTACCATCAACCTGGGCAGAGTACAAATGTGTTTACATTACGATGCCTTCGGACGTCTCTTCTCTCGTCCTTCTCTCTCTCGGTTTTTAAACGTTTTAATGCAAATATGTGAATTACAGTGCATTATCTCGGGCTTTTTCGTGAAACAAACGGGATGGGAGATTTTGCATGGTCTTCTCGTGTTTATCGTTGCTGCGCAAGATGGAATCGTAAAAATCGTAAAAAACTATCAAACGCGTAAAACCGTGTCGTGCATGCAAGAGTCTTTCTCCGCGCCCCCGTAAAACCATTATTACCCGCAAGACTTTCGTTACACCGCGCATTTAGCTGTATATCCATGTGTATACCAGGATGTAGGAGAATCGTTTATTATTGCGAGGCACGCCTGTTGCGCGGAAAACGACTCTTGTATTTATTTTCTACATGCACGTACGAGCACAAGGAGAAAGAGAAAGAGCCAGGCTCAATGTCAGGACCTACATTTGTGTATATGCTCCATTCGACGAGCCATCAGTGAAAATGACGGATGAAGCAATTACATTTTATGAATGGCAAAGAGAATTATTAAAAAATGTGTATATGTATATATGTATATGTTTATGTACACGTGCTTTAATCATCTCGCTTTACACACAGCTTTCGCGGTCTCAAAAAGGACGGATTGACGCGTTGAAAAATTCCTCGAGAGGAGCCTCGCGAATCGCAAGACAGCTCGAGGATCTTCCCGAGATGGAATTCCAACAAAACCGAAATTGAGCGGCAATTTCGAGCGCTCGACGATGGGACCAACATCTGCAGGAAAATCAGTCGTATGGAAAAAGTTTTTGGTCGAAAAAATAGTCGGAAAAAGTCGAAAAAACAGTTCAACTTCTCGAGTACCTCAAATTTCGTCTCTATTTTGGTTCTGCCGGGTGTTCCGAGGCTCTTTGGATCTTTCTCGTTGCCGATGAATATTTTTGCATGGAAATAATCGTGAGCGGATGGCGAAGAATCATTAACATTTTGAAAATCTCCATTTTCAGTCCTCGAACGGTAATTCCGATGACGCTGGTGGGTTCGTCATTGTTCGCGAATTTATGGTCGTCGAAAGCACGTACGGCGCGAAGATAGAAGCGGGAAAACTGGAGATTAACGAGCCTGGAGAGCAGCCCAGGGTGAAAGGAAGCGGCGAACGTGTGGTATTAGAGAAGAAACTTGCGAAGTTATACTTTGGCGCCAATGCTCTTTCTGGGTCACTCGCGTACTCGATTATCGTGTAATTTCTATCCTCAGATGCTGCTGGAGAGCGTATATTCCAGTAGGATTAAGCCCCGAAGCGAGCGAGCGGACGCGCCGTCGAGTCAGTCAGGTGCTTTTTGCGAATCCGTTGAAATCGGATTCGAAGGCGAGTTCGCTCAACGAACGTCAAGACTCCGTCGTTTTTCTCTCGTCCCTCGTTTTCTTCTTCGATCCCGCGCCTGGACCAATCCCATCGCCGCAAAGGCCGCGGGGAGTAGGACCGTTCGAGCAAGAACGGTAGAACGAATTTTCACCACACGAAGATCGGAGAGACGGAGGAAAAAAAGCGACGACGAGAACGAGAGGAAAAATAAACGGAGATAAAGCCGAGACGGCGCGGACTCGTTGTTTCTGCAACCGATGATTTAAATTCATCGGTGCGTACAGATCCGAGGATCGAACGCGTTTACTGGGTCTCCAGGTCACCTAAGTAAGCCAACCACCAATGGGAGCACCGATGAGACCGGAAATAACCGACCTTATCTCCTCTTTCAGATTTTTCCGTCCCTTTGTTCGTTTCGAGTTCGAACAATCGTTTCATCATGACTTTCTCGTGGTTAAAACTCGACTCGCCAGCGAGATAAACGACGATTTATCGATTTCACGGATATGGAAATTTCGCGAACATTTTTCCGGCTGAAAAGTCCCTTTGGAATACCTCGGGGTCGACGTCCCGAGTTCCGCGTACCCGGAGAGTCTGTTGGTCCCGCGGCATTCTTAAAGTTTGACGGATAATCAATTTCAAGGTCATCCACGGGGAATAATTTCATTTTGCAACGTCTCGAACGCGATGATGTACCGAATGACCTCTTCGTCTTGGCGTCCGTCCCGCGCGGGGCCATTAACGCAGCGAGGATCTTTGTCATTGATTGAATGATGATGTAGCTGGAAAGGAGTAACGCGTGTGGATACACGGGTTGTACCGGCGAGCATTATGTACGTACGTCGGCAGAAATGACACGACAGCCAGGTCTTTATCTTCGTTCAACGAGATGATGGCTTATTTGTGCAAGCCCAACACACACACGCGCACGTTTCCGTGGCAATTAATCGGTGCGTGCGAGAACACGGTGCAAAGGCCCCATCGCACAGCCGCACTTGACGCGACGAGTGCGAACCTCGTAATGACTTTGAAGTCCCTACGGTGTTGAAAACGTTTTTTTTTTCATCAAAAAAGTAGGACGAAGCAAACTCCTTTATGCACTAAAATCGTGAATGCTAATACACTCGTAAACGCTCCAACGCGAAACGCACCTGAATTCGCTTCAAAAGCGTGGCGAGAAACGAAAACAAAATGTAAAACCAACTTGGCGAGGAAATAATTGAAGTTTTCGGGGATTTTATGTTTGAATGATTTTTTTTCAGATTTTCGTACAACTGACGAGTTCGGAAACCGCGGAAATGTCGTCGTCGAAGCTGTCGAGGTGGGACGCGGATATGGGGAGGCTGGGATCGACATCTTCGGTCAAAGTCGAGTCGGGAAACTTAACGGTAAGACGAGAACGAGAGTGAAAGAATTTGCGAAATAGCGATCATTGATATTTTCACAAAATACTGCTTTTCAGAGTCGTGATCTATTTTTCGTTCATTATTTTACGACGCTATAATTACATGGAGTATCCACCGTACGCACAATGCTTGAAAATTCGTACGATATTCGGTAGGCATTTTCCATACAAGGATTATATCTCGATGAGACTTTGGTGGCCGCGAAAACGGAAATAGCCCGGCGGCCGTCTCTTTGCGTTCCATAAAATTAACCCACTTTCAACGTCCTCGCGTACATGCTTCTCGCATTGCCGATTAAGCGAAAAAAAAACATGTGAGGGCAATTACGAGCCTCCTCCATCGTTTACCATGAGAATTTACGAGAGCAATCAGATATAATTACATAAGGATGAAAATATGTATTCATCCATGTTTCAGCCTCTTATTCTCGATCCCACGAGTTCCGTAATCTATTTACCATAATGATCAAATCGCTCCTCCTTAATGAGCGTGACGTGACGAATTAATTATAACGATGCGTCGATATTGAGAGAGAGAGAGAAAAAAAAAGAGAGCAGCGAGTATGCAACAAAGTTGCTGCTTTTCTTTCCTCCGTTTCCTAATCGGCTTTTCCTCGTCGTTCTCTTCGCCTCGGGAGCTCCAAATATACAGGGTGTTCCAAAAATGATCGCCTGCAACTTGACACTCACATCCGGAATTGAATTTCAAGTCGAAAAGTCCTTTAGCACTTTTCGATCCGACGAATCCCCGCCGAGTTATCGCGATTTATACGGTTCGACCGACAGATGGCGCGCGCGTCCGATCGTCCAAAACTTTGACGCTTCATAACTCGCTGGATTTTGGTCGTACGAAAAAGTGCCAAAGTACATTTCGACTCGAAATTTCATCCTGAATCCAACTTCGAGTCGTGGACATTGAGTTTTTCGACACCCTGTATAAGCACGGATCGCATCGAGCGATAATTGCAATGATGCTTTTATTTCGCTCGCCTATTCGTTTCTTATTCGATATGCTGATTTTTAACGGCCAGAGGACTCGCTTTTTGTGCTTGCATCCAATTGAAAATCCATTTTGATTCCGAGCTATCGATGAAGTCGTATGTGCCCGTGTGTGCGCGCACGCCCGGTCACCCATCTCCCTGACCGGTTTACCGGTCGACTTATCGCGTGCACGCGAGAAATACACACGAGGCTCTCGGAACTCTCCTCGGTCCGTACAGCATCTTTCAAAAATATCGCTCACGCCGCCACTGCGAGTCTTCCTATTCTCCCTTTTTTCCTTTCTTTTTTTCCTCCTTCAGCATACTCTATCTCGTTGTACTTTCCGCGAACCAGATGAGACATCCACGAGTGTTTTTTTTTCTGCTTCTCAAAGTTTCTAGCTCGTGCAAATTTGCCTATCGGCAGTAGGCGCTCTGGCGGCTTTCAACCGCTCTTAAAATCCTTCCTGCCTCTAAAACGCAACCTCGAGCGGATAAACATCGCCTCCCGGTGGAAGAAGCATGTGTCGCATTGAAAAACCGGACCGCTGTCGCGAAAATCTTCAACATTTCGTCACGCACGGGGACATTAATTAATTCGCAGCGGGATTGGCGAAAGATCGAACCAACCAAGGCGTAAGTATCGGAGTACAATCTCGTTTTTCTTTTATAGCTCCTGTTTTTTTTTATACAAAAAAAACCCCACGAAATATCGTTGAATTTTTATTCCCGTCAGTTGCGAAACGAAATGAGGTACAACACAACGTTTCCGGAGCGGAAACAACGATATTCGCCAGCCAGGCAAATTGTACACCGAGGATCAACGTCGAGCGAGCGCTACTCCGGACTGCAAACGCGCCAAACGACGCGAAACAAATGAAATACTCCGCGAGCGATTAAATCCGCATCAAGCTTGGAGAAACTTGACATTGCGAGAGAGAAAAAAAAAGAGACAAGACGGAAAATGAAATCCTAGATGAATGACGTCATCCGGCTGCTCGTTGAGCCTGCCAAGTCCACGGGAGAACCTTCACGTGCTTCCCGGTACGAAAAATCCTGATAAGCCGTAAACGGCAACAAAGTACGCGAATAAAATGAGTATTAATCTCAAAGAGGGAAATATCGCGGTTGGACACGGAAGAAATCAATTGCCGGCGATGCGATAAAGTGCCGCGGCGAATGCAAGCGACTTTGAATTTATATTTCTCACGAGAATGCTGCGTATGCGTCCTGTGTAACAGCTATATAACGTACGAGGAGGAGATTCAACGACGTTTGTTCGAACGCGCGCAACCGCGAGATTTATAATCGTCGAGACAGTGCGGAGAACGCCGCTCGGAATGAAAAACAAAAAAAAAGAATCAGCCGGAAAAGACGCGGCCTTTTATTTTGCGATAGAAAGAAGGGGGGATGGCGAGTGACCGATGGTACTTTTGTACTTTGCCGTACGCGGACGCACGCTGGATTCGGACCCCAGCCAATTCAATCTCGAGATGCTCGTATCGAGGCCGTACACGCTGTTTTCTTTTCTCGTCTATCGCTCTTCGAGTATACGGGCCTGCACGACGACGAATATCCTACGTACGCGTCTGCGAGTTTAACGCAATTAGTCGCAATTAACGAAAAAGTTCGCGGGGTCGTTTAATGAAAATCACGAACGAATTGGGTCCTGTTATCAAAGGAGTTCACTCGTGGACGTTAGACTTTTCTTTGATGATATATTTATCGATATAATTATTTTTTATTATACGATGTATAAAAATGTCGTATAAGAATTGATTTTTATGGAAAATGGCGTGCACGCCGACGAATATCCCACGTACGCGTCTGCGAGTTTAACGCAATTAGTCGCAATTAACGAAAAAGTGTGCGGGGTCGTTTAATGAAAATCACGAACGAATTGGGTCCTGTTATCAAAGGAGTTCACTCGTGGACGTTAGACTTTTCTGTGATGATATATTTATCGATATAATTATTTTTGATTATACGATGTATAAAAATGTCGTATAAGAATTGATTTTTATGGAAAATTTTTATGGAAAATGGCGTGCACGACGACGAAAATCCCACGTACGCGTCTGCGAGTTTAACGCAATTAGTCGCAATTAACGAAAAAGTTCGCGGGGTCGTTTAATGAAAATCACGAACGAATTGGGTCCTGTTATCAAAGGAGTTCACTCGTGGACGTTAGACTTTTCTTTGATGATATATTTATCGATATAATTATTTTTTATTATACGATGTATAAAAATGTCGTATAAGAATTGATTTTTATGGAAAATTTTTATGGAAAATGGCGTGCACGACGACGAATATCCCACGTACGCGTCTGCGAGTTTAACGCAATTAGTCGTAATTAACGAAAAAGTGTGCGGGGTCGTTTAATGAAAATCACGAACGAATTGGGTCCTGTTATCAAAGGAGTTCACTCGTGGACGTTAGACTTTTCTGTGATGATATATTTATCGATATAATTATTTTTGATTATACGATGTATAAAAATGTCGTATAAGAATTGATTTTTATGGAAAATTTTTATGGAAAATGGCGTGCACGACGACGAATATCCCACGTACGCGTCTGCGAGTTTAACGCAATTAGTCGTAGTTAACGAAAAAGTGTGCGGGGTCGTTTAATGAAAATCACGAACGAATTGGGTCCTGTTATCAAAGGAGTTCACTCGTGGACGTTAGACTTTTCTGTGATGATATATTTATCGATATAATTATTTTTTATTATACGATGTATAAAAATGTCGTATAAGAATTGATTTTTATGGAAAATTCGTGGAATGTGGTTGATATCTGATTCTACTTTCAGGTGACGTTATTCGTGGATGATCAAGAGCGGAAGGATGCTGGATAATAAATTGATCGGGATTTCCATTTTTCATCCGGTGAGTAAATCCCAAAAATATGCAATATTGATTATTAATTATAATAATAATTATGTATAAAAATATCTTGAACCAACCTTGCAAACAGCACAGGAGAAGAATCGTCGCGACAACGTGGGAGCGCATCCTGCTGCCGGTCTGCTCGGTATCGTCAGCGGTCGTGGGACGACGATTCGAGCGATCTCGCGACTCGTTCGATCGCAAGACGTCCGTTTCAGAATGCGATTATCGGAGATCGTCGGAGACGGTCATGAAAAACGAGACGATTCAGAACGCGCGCGATTCACGATGAGTTTCGGTGAAAAATTCGGAGCTGGATGTGGGAAGAAAAGAAGGAAATTCGCCGGTGGTGGACGAAGAGATCGAGAGGCGTGAATCGATGAGGCGGGAGAAGAAGAAGAAGAGGAGGAAGCTGAGTTTAAAGAGCGAAAGAGCAATTTCGTTGGATGAAAGAGGCGAGAAGGAGGAAGTGCCCTCTTCTTGCACGACCTCTCTGTCGTCCTTCGAGGTTCACGAACGACTGAGCCAGCCGGACTCTCGTTCGCTCTTGCCTATAATCCACTAGAACCCCTTCCTCGACTTTCACGTGGCGTGTGCTCTCATTTCCAAGAGGAACACATGTACTCACACGTACGTACATACACGTACGGACACACTCGCGCGACCTGATGAATTTTCATCATCGTACCTCTCACGACATTCGTGTGTTTATTCCCACTCCGAAACGTGCACGCATCGGGTGCTCCGAGGAGTACGGGCGTTATACTCTGCTGCGCTGTACCATATAGGAGGAAAGAGGCGAGGAAAAGGAAAGAGGAAAGGAGCCGGAGGACCATTATCATCACCAATGACGATCGTCATCTTCGAGATTGCCTCTCCGTCTGCGTGTGTGTGTGTGTATCTCTTTCGCGCTCAGCCTCTTTTCAACAACGGCTCTTGCGCGGCGCGTCGATGCCGGTAAAAGCTTCGATAGCTCCTCTGGACCACCAACGACAAGCGTACATGTGCCTGTATGTATTTGTATCATCGCAGCATCCAGCGCGTAGCATCGGTGATGGCGGCTACCAAGTATGTGCCCTCGCTTTCTAGGCCAACGTCAGCCAGTCTCCGTATGTACTTGTATTTATGTATGCATGTATGCTCGACACGGGCCAGCCTCTTCTTCGTTATTTCAGTGATCGCAATTTCTCCGACGTTCATTAAACTCGGATGGAACGAGAACTCTGAGGCACCGATCATTTCGGCCTCATCGTTCTCCTCATTTTTTGGGGAAGCAAAACGTCTTTTCTTTCTTGGAAGCAGACGCCTTTTCTCATTGGAATTTCCAGCTTGGCATCATTCTCACGACGAATCTCCGGGATTTGCGAAAAACGACCTTTTTGTCACTTTTTTTTCACGAAAATGTGTGACTTGGTGGGAGGTGGTTGGATCTTTTTTTTTTCTTTTTTTGGCTCACTCGACGTTCTTTTTCTAGGGGGTTTGGAGCGTTCCGTGAAATAGCCGGGATATCGGCGAGTTTTTGTCGAGCAACGGGACGAGCAGCGCAGTCAAAGGTGATGACATTGATCTCTTTTGGCGCGTGAAGAAACATCTCCGACTCCGCTAGAGAGATATACGTGTATGTGGGTTGTACGAGGCTGGAAAAGAAGAAGAAGAAGGCCCCGTTCTTATTAGGCACCTGTAACGTCGGATACGAGCAGGAAAGAGAGAGAAGGGAAACAAATTCACCAATATGGCCGCACACTCGGCTCTGCTTCATTCAAAGTTCAAAGTCTCACCCGGGGACATCAGGATTTCGCGCAAAATCATTCGGGAGAGACAATTTTCATATTTCTTCAAATAATATTCTCTTCAAATACCGAATCGTTTGTTGTTTTATCGTTCAGCGAGAACCGCGATCGAAATGACGATAATTTTAGTATCAAGCGTTAATTTCGACGATAAATTTGATAATTTTGACAAAAGTACGCTTTCTTCGGTCTCTATTTACGATTGTACAGTATATGCGAGTATTTTATTACGCGTGTCATTATACAAGATCTGTCGTAGTAAACCTCTGTGCATGCGCACACGAGAGGAGAGGCTTGGCAATAATTAATTTTCCTTCCTGCGAGCGAGACAATGCACTTTGAATATAAATAGAATTAGCTACCTACGCTCGCAGCAAGATCGTAGGTAGATGCTGCACGAGCTTCGCAGACTCGTATAACAGAGAAAAAAAATTTGTTTCTCTCCGCTTCATCGTCCCTCTCTCTCTCTTTCTCACTAAGAATATTGCTCATGTATGTATATAAATGCTCTTGGCTACGTATAATATATAGCTAGATAGCTCGTGCGTGCACCTTGGATAAAACGGGATTACCGCTCGCCGCGCGCGCCTCTACTTCCGGTTAATTCAGAGAGTCCACGATTCCTTCGAACGAACGACGACACGAACGAGCTTTGCAAAAAGACACTAACGTGCGGTCTCCCTAATGGGAAAAGGGAGAAACTCTCTCCCCCTCTTTCTTGTCCCTTGTTTCATTTGAGAAAAAAAAAGAAGTAATTCTACAATTATATCGTACTATCGTCTACGGAGTGACAAACTTTCCAGTCCAATTCGAGAACGAACGACAATCGTTTTTGTCTCAAGAATACTCGGAATGGAGACACAAAGGTCTGAAAAAAATGTTTGCGAAAACTTTTCGGAACTGTGTTTTTTTTACATCATATCTTATCTCTCTCTCTTTTGAATACAAATTGTTGAGTTCAATGTCGCGTATATACGCGCGCGTGTGTGTGTGTGTGTGTGTGTGTGTGTGTGTGTGTGTGTGTGTGTGTGTGTGTGTGTGTGTGTGTGTGTGTGGGTGCGAGGAGGAGGAGGAGAACAGCGTGTTCGTGACCATATGCAGAAACTCGTAAAGTATATGTGTCCCGCGACTTGGGGCATGGAATCGAATAAACACGCCGCGGAGCGTCGGTATAAGTGCAGCATGGCGTGCGCTCGCCCCAAAGCTGCGATTCGCGGCTTTCTCAGTGCGGTCGAAGCACACTGGACATTAGTTAACGTACAAACATGAACCTCTCATCTCGGAACTGGTAAAGTACGAGCGAAGCCGAAAGGCATAGAGGAAAAAGCGAAGGGAAGCTTCCGGTTGAAAGAAAAAGGAAATCTCGCTTCAAATGTCAACGAATTTACTTTTTATGCGAGGAAATTCGAGGAAGTTGACGAATTTCCGAAGGATGTTTCTTTTTTAATTTGAAATACATTTATCAAAAATCGTCAGCGTAAGAGTGATGAAGAGTAATAAAAAAACACATCGCGAACATGTGAGCGCGTATCGCGCGCGCGATCTGTACTTGATTGATGCTAGCAGGAGAGAAAAAACACACTGGATTGTCAAGTGCAACGACATCTCGCGGCGGTGCGCGCGCGAATCGGAGGTGATATACCATGCGGGCAAAGTGACGCGACGTCGTGCGTGTGTTCTCGTACATCAGATTGTTTTATTTCTGCTCATAATCATCAGCAATCTGTCGAGTCTAATAAATCTTCGCGACGCGCGTCCCGTCTCGTACTTATTAACAGTTCGCGTCAAATGCTTTTTCCATCTTTTTTCGTTCGTTTCACGTTTCGCCAGCATAAAACACGCACACTCGACAGTGTAATTATACTAATTCGCTGATTTATTCATTGCTGCACGAGAGAAATGCGATTGCTTTTGGAATGACAATTAACTCTCTCTCTCTGTCTCTAATCAGTTTTCTCAAAGTTTCGTTTCGCTTAGATTGAAATAATGCCAACATATCTGTGATAATCGGAAAGTGAAAATTTCTCCAATTGTAATACAAATTTGTCACGATTTCGATGTTTCTGAAGAAACGGTAGAACTTTATACAGCAACGAAAATATATAAAGTACTTTGGGCGCTTCTCAGTTTGGCTACAAAAGTCAATATATTTTTTGTCCTTACGAAAAGCAGACACGGGGAGCACAAAGTTTTTCAAAGCTCGATTGTAAAAATGCATCGCGCGATTTCAGGGTCCATTAACGTTGTATCGAGAATCGGATATAAAAAAATATAAATAAGAACATATTAACTCACCGAGTGGCAGCGAACACGGATTATCGTCATTTTTTCGGCGAGTATGAACGACGCGCGGTTAATGGCGTTGCCAATGCAGCGGCACGAATGGCAATTTTTTGGTTCGGCTTTGCGCGGTCTACTGTTCTTGCTGTCGGCAAGTTATCCCTCATCCTTCGTGTATGCATTACGGCAATAACGCAATAAAATAATGAACGATGGACCAAGTGAAATGTTAATAACTCACCGCAAATATGGTACCGGAACCAAAAATTGTGCCATTTTTAAAAACAAGTGAAGAACCGAGAGCATGAAGATCAATCAAGAAAGGCGAGCGTACGGGAAAACTGCGGAGCTGCGACTGCAGCGCGCAGTGGCGAAAATGGCAAGTTCCTTACCCACTCTCCAGTACTTGCATTCATGCGATCTATGACTTTCCGTCGTATGCGATATTGATATATAATATAATAATTAATATTCGCAATAATAATTAATCGTAATAATAATAATAATTAATAATCGAGTAATCGTCAAAAAAACATTCCGCCACAAACGAACCACTGAGCGTACCCTTCTATGTACTTTCGCGTGCTCGTGGGTATCGTCAACGCAGAGATCTTTGTTGCTGACATTCGCGAAAAAAAGTAAACGCGTTAAACACACAAAGTGAACTACGGAGACCAATGTCTCGTTGTTTAGGTTTTATTCGAGCGAATTAACAGTCCGAATACTTTCGTAAACAACAAACTATCGATCTAAATACACAAAAGTGCGGTTAGTGTGATGTACGCGATTGTTGTTTTCGTCGAATGTGCGCGTATGACGTTACACCCGGTATCTGACGTCATTATGTTGCCCATACGAAATCGTTTTGATTATTAACGAATCAAAAATGTCATCGTTTATTTTTGTCACTCGCGTAATAAAGTATTCGCGCTGCCACGTTCACCGGCCGGTTTTTTGCAAAATCATCCCGAAAAGTACAATTAAAAACAGTGACGTTCGAACCCGTTTGTTTTAAAGCGACCATAACGAAATCAGTGTTTTCCAAAATCATCCAAAAATGTGGTAAACATCGATATTTTCCTTTACTCCAATTCAGAGTCGATATTCATTTGAGATAAATCGTCAGGACAAACAAATTACACTCTGTTTATTTATTTATTCACCTATTTTTGAGGAATCTAAAATTCAGATGCGAAACAGAGTCGAAAATTTTTCATTGAGCATCCTTTCTCCGTAATTCGTTAATCGTCAAACTTTTGCTCGTTAAGATGAGGATCTTGAGCAATGGCACGATGGTCCACCGTTCTGTCGGGGGTTTTCTTGGCACTATCCATGGTCCTGTCCCTCGGAAAGTTACTCATGCTGGCAGCGACTAACGGCAACAACGGCGAACTCAGCGAAGCTGACGAATGGCTGGCGGAGATAAATCTCAAGCAGTATCGTCCTCTGTTCAGGAAAAAAGGTACGATACCCTAAAACTAGATGAATTCATCCAATTTATTCCTTTGGAAACCACCAAAATCATCAAAACGGCAGAAAAACCGTTTTTTCAAAATAATTCTGCACAATATTTACGAAAAATCGCACATACTTGATATTACGATTTTTAAGATCAATATTAACGATTTTGCTTGAAACTTTGACCGTAAGATGTCCTCTCGATGTTTGTCGCGAAAAAGAGCTCTGCATAAAAAAACATTTGAGCGATAAGAGCCAAGGTCGTGCGATAACCCACGAGGATGAAGAATCCCGATGGGTCTGCAATGGGTCTAAAACGCACCTCATTTATTTGGACGTGCTCTGTACCAGTCGAGCGTATTTTATCTCAATTTACAAATGAAAATCCCGAGATATTCGTCAATAAGATTATGGTATAATTGAACCTCTCTCGTCATCCTAAATCGTGCGAAAAATTCCGACTTTTACGATTTTTTCGTCGACCGACGAGTGTTGACCAATGAAAAAATGCAGTCAACGACAGAGTTCGTTTTCAAACGGAAAAAAAAAGAGAACTCGACTAACGTACGTGTCACGCGCGCGAAGTGGTTGCTCGTCGACGTTGTGAGAAAAAAAAAGTCTCTCGTCCGTAAGAGTGCCAGTCGGTACGAGATTTTCTGGTAGGACATCCACTTGTTATTGTTCACCGCAAGGTGATGAAGATGAGGTCGACGACGGCCTATCTACGACCCTTTATTCTCTATATGCGCATACAGCGCCGAGATTCGACACTCGTATCTTCTTTACGTTTTCCGTGTTAAAAAAAGAACGGAAGCTCCTATTCCTCTTGACTTTGCGACGATGACAATGAGAGTAACGTTTGCCGACAATCCACATCAAGTAGCTCGTTCGAGTACACGTTGGAAGAAACGGGAATCTTAGGGAGTGGCGCAGACTCGAAAAATTAGCAAGTTGATATGTACACGTTGGGAGAAACAAATGAATATTTCGTGAAATATCGAGAAATTTTGAGTTTTCTCGAAAAACTCGACGAGTTTCGCAATCAGCGGAAAATTTCCGATGGAATAGGCTATTGAACCATTGAAAATTCGAAAAAAAATTATTTTCGTCATTTTTGGCCACTTTTCCAGAATCCTGAAAAAGTCGGAATTTCAAATGGTTGTAACTACGTTGCAAATTGGGCTATTGAGACTTTTTGGGGGTGTTTTGGATAGCCCTCGAGTAGACTTGAAGAACGGTGAAAGGTAAATGTCGATAGCTAAATTGCTTCACCCTCAAAATCGATGTTGAAAATTGGCGAAAAAAACGCAAAGGGGTATGTATGGGAAAATTGGCGAAAATCGATGGTCCATCTTTAAAAATCTGCCAAAAATCGAAAAATCAAGATATCTCGATGAACCAAACGGCATTTTAAAGCCTCAAAAATTGCGAAGAGAACAAGCATGAGCTGGAGTATCTACCTCAAAAGGAAAAAAAATGGCAACCGTTTTAGTGAATCGACTCGACCCGGCAAAAAATGATGAAAAATTTTGGTTTTCAAAAATGATTTTTAATAGCCTATATCGATGTATTTTTCCCCGCTGATTACGAAACACACCGATATTTCATCGAAAACGAAAAATTTCCGGGTGATAATCCAAAAAAAACGAATTTCATTAAATGATTACTGTTTTTTTTTTCGTTTTTTTTTTTTTTTTTTTTTTTTTTTCATTGAAACGTTTCCAGACGACTTTTTATGCACAAAAAAATGCAGCATCGACTTTAACGCTCCGGAACTTGGTGCTTCCGACCGTTGCACAGCTCGCGTTTCTACAAGTCGTGTCATTAATTCCGCGATGATGATTCGCGAAACATCCACGGGTGACTGAGGTATAGCGCACGTCTGAGCTAGTTGGTATGAAAAACGAGCAGGTGTAAAAGATCATATTTGTTGGCAAAAGATAGGCGTTTACATTTTTCAAGGTCATTAAATACCGTATACATAGTAAAGGTCATCACATCATCGTATCTCATCGTCGTGAATATTCAAGAAAAGGGCAACCGAAGAAACCTGTCCGAAGCCTCGACACTCTCTCGTAAAAAAATCGATAACTGCGGTACAAAATTAAACTTTGTAAAAATATCTCGAGTAACGAAGGTGTCTTGGTCGCATAAGAATAATCATCGTTCTTTTTTCAACTATTCTTGACGAAAGGCTTGGCGATAAAAATAATTCAAAAAAAAAAACAGTGGCTCAAAGTATGTTTAAAAAAAAAAAAAGACAAAGAATCATAATCGGAAATTCGACACAAAAAATTCCTCCACTTTTGCCACTCGTCATTATTTTTTTTCTCCCCAACAATACATTTTTCTCTCCGCAGAAGCGAAACTAGCCACGAGAGAGTTGGAAAAAGATTTATCTTCCGGTGGGAAAAAAAAAGTTAGATATATCGCCCCTCGCTACAAAATGATCTCATATAATTCCGCGTTTTTTCGTCGGTAGAAAAATGCAACGGAAATTCAAAGCGGATTTCCACATGGAGTGGTCCATCGAGATGCTCGTCGTGCCTTTTTTCACGTTTTTTTTCTTTCAACATGAATTTTTAGTCCGTCGTAACACGAGAAGTGCCTCGCACACATTGCACGAGCGAGAAAATGTTGGAGTACACATGCGTGCACGCCGAGCGTTGAACAGAGAAGAGAGAAAGAGAGAGAGAGAAAATGAGATGAATATAGACAGAGATGAGGCAAAGACGATGAAAATCGGGGGTTTCGGGCGAACCTCTGGGTTTTGCAGGAGAGAGAATCGCTCCAGGGGATGGAGCGTTGTACCGGAGCTCCGAGAGAGGGTGGTGGGGCGATGCTTGCTCTCGGTGTGTAATCGTATTGTATGCAGTCGACTGACGTGTCTCCGCAAGAGCGGATCGCAACAGAGAGACGGGGAAAAAAAAGGGGATTTAAAAAAAAACAACGCAGCAAAAAAAAGAGGAAAAAAGAGAGATCGGGAGAAACAGCGAGGAAATAAAATAGAGGAGAAGAGAGCGGAAAGGACGAACCAGGAATTTCCTTTCGTTTCGCACCGTCGGAGAAGCGAGATTGAAAAAAAAAGGAGAAGAAAAAAGAACCGTCTGAAGAAACATTTCGACAAAACAGGAGCAAGAGACAGAAGAAACAGAATTATCGTGGCAAATATGCACGTGGCCGAAACACACGTCGGAAGATCACCAGGATCGTTTTTGTCATCCTCGTCGTCGTCGTCGACGAAAAAGGCAGCGCGATTTTTCGGTTCAACCGGAGGAAGCAACGAAAATCTCGTTTTCGCATCGACGAGCCTCTGACACACTCGTTCGTTGTCTTTGCGCCGCGATAACGCCGTTGAAAAATCATCCGATAGTCGATCAATCATTTTTCTCACAAACGCCACAGGGGCCTTTTATTCGGGCGAAGAAATCTAAGAGACTCGTCGTTTTAGCCATATCGCTTGTTGACCGTTGAAAAAATAGAGGGAAATCACGGAAAACTGAGGGAAAAACAGGAGGAAAAACGTTACGAATTGGTCGACGTCCAGACTCTTCCGGTTTCGCCGAGCCTTTCACGACCGCGGGACGTAAATTCATTTTAACTCGAATTCTGTGCTGAGAGTGAGCGATTTATCAGTGATTAACGTTAACGCGGGATTGCCTTATCGTAAGTGATTAAAATCGTTGAAGAATCCGAGAGTATCCGAGGAGGAACGGAGGCAGAGAGAGAGAGAGAGAGAGAGAGAGAGAAAGAGAGAAGGAGAAAGACAACAAAAATCTTTCACCAAAGCACTCGATTAATTTCAATTTCAACGTTCCTTGCATTAATCAGCGAGATGATGAAATCGATGCAGAGAAAACCGATGAAATGCCCATGGGGACTTCTGAGCAATTAAAATCTCACGAATATCGAAGTTTTCGCAAACTCTCGTATTTATCTCTGCAATTTTTTCCGTTTTCCGCTTTAATTCGGAGAATTAGTTTTAAGCCCTTTATACTCCGTCCATTTTTGTTTCTTTCGTCTTCAAAATTTCCCGTTGATTCATCGAAGGCATTTTTGAAAGATGCTTTAATGCAAAAACGCTATTTGAAGATATACTTTTGGGAATATCGTAATTATTTCGGAAACGCGATTGACGAGGTGATTTCGCCGTTTTATCGTAATCTCGTGATTATAAATATTATTCCTTGCAAATTACCGCGACGAGATAGAATTTTCATGGTTCGATGATCGAGAAATGATCTGGAACGATTTTGCAGCATCTTTTTTATGATCATACGATTTTTTTATGACCAAGAAAAATTGTAAAAAGAATTTTTACTCCGAAAACGACGTCCACTTAAACTTATTTCGGAAAACGGATACTCTGAGATCCGACACCGGAACATTATCCTCCAAGGTTAATTGTGACTTCCGGTATCGTTAATTTCAACGTCAACTCGATTAAAACGCAATCATCAACTTAAATTTTTCATTTCAGTGTCGGCCGTTTATTTTTCTCCAATTATCCCCGGAGATTGACGAATTTTGCCAGGCTTCCAATGACCTTCGAGGAAAAGTCGTACCTCTCACGCTTCTCAAGGCTCTTTTTTTCTTTTTCATTATCACGAAAGCATGTGTTTTCCGGCACTTTTCTCATCTCGATGTTTTTCGTATCGTTGAAGGTTACACGAAAATTGGCATCCGGCGACGTTCCGCGATTGGTTCGCAAAGTTACGGAGACCCTCGAGGGCGAACGCGCGATCGAAAAGTTGCGAAAGGTGAAAAGAAAAAAGTTGGCAACGGAGCGTACGTGAAGAACTTACGGTGGTCGACGTTGTGTGTACGTTATAGCAAAGGAAACGACGTGTAGAGAATCTGAGATAGGTTTTTCCTGCGCAATGCGGATCACTGCGGAGAATAAGAGAGCGGATGTTCCTCGAGAGATAAACAAACAAATAAACACGCGCTGTAAAATCAAGATAACCGTAAATTCAACGTTTTCAACGATGCGTCCTGATGCTTTTCAAAGTACGGCGATAAAAGCTCAGAGAGCGTCGAATTTGTCGAGACATCGTCGGAGAAAAAGAAACGAGTCGTCGGGTTGCCACGAAAAAAATGGCCCACAAAAAAGTGTCTCAAAGTTTCGACGGTTCGAAGGCAACGACTGAATTTTCCAAATTTCACGATAAAAACGATGTTCGAAACGTCCATGACCCGCGAACTCTCGAAATTTGACTTTTTCCTCAACTTTTTCGCTTTTTACAAAAAAATGTCTCAAAGTTTCGACGGTTCGAAGGCAACGACTGAATTTTCCAAATTTCACGATAAAAACGATGTTCGAAACGTCCATGACCCGCGAACTCTCGAAATTTGACTTTTTCTTCAACTTTTTCGCTTTTTACAAAAAAATGTCTCAAAGTTTCGACGGTTCGAAGGCAACGACTAAATTTTCCAAATTTCACGATAAAAACGATGTTCGAAACGTCCATGACCCGCGAACTCTCGAAATTTGACTTTTTCTTCAATTTTTTCGCTTTTTACAAAAAAATGTCTCAAAGTTTCGACGGTTCGAAGGCAACGACTGAATTTTCCAAATTTCACGATAAAAACGATGTTCGAAACGTCCATGACCCGCGAACTCTCGAAATTTGACTTTTTCTTCAATTTTTTCGCTTTTTACAAAAAAAATGTCTCAAAGTTTCGACGGTTCGAAGGCAACGACTAAATTTTCCAAATTTCACGATAAAAACGATGTTCGAAACGTCCATGACCCGCGAACTCTCGAAATTTGACTTTTTCTTCAACTTTTTCGCTTTTTACAAAAAAATGTCTCAAAGTTTCGACGGTTCGAAGGCAACGACTAAATTTTCCAAATTTCACGATAAAAACGATGTTCGAAACGTCCATGACCCGCGAACTCTCGAAATTTGACTTTTTCCTCAATTTTTTCGCTCCAACGGGAGAATAACGATGTGAACTTCAGGCTCGCGGAGAAAAACGCTTCTTTCGTCTTTTTGTCGTTGAGATTCTCGTTAACAGAGGGAGAAAAAAAAGACGGAAAGTTCAATCGATTTTTACGGAGCTGTAGCGCCGTCGGAACTTTGCCGCTGCGAAAGCACCGCGTAAACTCGCTGTAGATCGATTTACGTTGTACGTAACCTTGATGAGAGAATGATGAAAAGTAGGAAAAAAAAGCGGCTGAACGAACGAGATTCAAAACGAATTTTACGCGCGCGGCTGTCGCGTTGAAAGCTCGTTAAATCTCGCAAAAATTGCAGGCATCGAAAAGGCCCCCCGCGAGTCCATTATTTGACGATCGGAGGAGCAAAAAATTCGCTTGTTTCGTCGAGTCTCGAATTACGCGTCAGCCTCCTTGATTAACGCGCACAGGCACAAAACACGAGTACACGTATTTATTTCTGAAACGAAGGTTAACTCCGCGTAAATAACGGCTTTCTCAAAGGGGCTGGTAAAACAAGGCGAAATTGCAGCACTGCACGAAAGGCGCAGGTGTATCTCGATGCTGTAGATATAAATTTTCTTCACCTTGCGCGAAATGAGCGAAAAGTTCATTAACGTATCCAGATTCAAGCGTGTTTCGATGAGAAAAGAGATTAAAGGCAAAAGGAGCGAGAGAGAGAGAGAGAGAAAGAAAGAAAGAAAGAGAGAGAGAGGAAAAACGAAGGAAACAACGTTTGCGTATCGATTTCTCGAAAAGTTTTCAACGCATGCAATATTCATCGTCACGAGCCGGGGAAAACCTTGGAGGCGCGTGTAAATCTGTATTACTCCGTTATTATACAAATTACCGTGACGCGTGGCGTACGTGAGGATGCACGAGAAAAAATTCGAGGATATTCTCGCGAAAAAACAATTTCAATACCGCTCGCGTTTTCGGGCTCGAATCCAGCGCGTTTTTACAGCCTCGGGGCGATAGGAAATTCGCCCTTCGTCCATTCAGCCGCGTGTAAACTCCGTCGTTGTACGTACAACGTCGGTATAAAAGCCGTATGGATTTATCGGAGATTAAAAATGAAAGATAAATGTAGCGATGAATGAAACGGAGCGAGAGCGAAACTAACGGCGCGTATAAATAACTGAAATCCTATACCCTTTCGCTGAATTTCAAACGCATCGCGGCTAACTCGTTCGAAATGATTTACGCCAATTTTTATTCGCACTCGCGAGCGCCACGACATTGCCTCGCGTTTAAAAATAATATACAAGCGACACGCGAATTCACCCAAGCTCGAAGCGAATATTGCATTTTCCTCATTTCGACGAAGACCCGGCTGTTTCGTAATCAGCGACGAATTTGCTTTTTTTCTTTTACAGAATTTTTTTTTCAACGTCATTCTCGTTATCGCTTTATTCAAATGTTGACCCTAGGCGCGAACGCTTTGGTACTCGTTTCTTCTATCGTATTTTCACTTTGGAGTCGCGAGGTTGGAGCGCGTTGGACGGGGGAGGATGGAAATTTCGTTTTTGAGTTTGCCTTCGATGAAAATGTGGAACACGTGAGAATTGGGAATCGATCCCTTTTGCTATCTTCGGAATACTCTCCTCTGCTCTCTCTCTCTCTCTCTCATCCATAATCA
The DNA here is from genome assembly GCA_959613375.1 of Heteropelma amictum. Taxonomy (NCBI): domain Eukaryota; kingdom Metazoa; phylum Arthropoda; class Insecta; order Hymenoptera; family Ichneumonidae; genus Heteropelma; species Heteropelma amictum. Next base: position 14,521,472 of record OY390726.1, read on the forward strand.
TGAGAATGTGTGACACACATATGCCCCGCAGGCATTCCCTAACAGTTGCAACCCCCTCGGCCCTCCCCTCGCGAAAAGGATCGTTAGCACGAAATAATGTCAGTGAAGGATATCTTCCATATGGAAAAGGTCAAGAGTCCATCCGAGGTCGCGACTCGTCAGACTCGCGTTCCGTTTCTCGTTGAATTTTCCTTTTGTACTCTGAAAAAAAAAGAAAAAAGATCGCTCCGTCTCTCGTAAAACGTCATTTCTATCGGACGACCGTATAAAAAGTGCCGTCACCGCGATATTCTCATCGACATTTTGTTCTGCTCCAAAAAAAAAAAAAAAAAAAAACAGCAAAGTAATTACCAACGTTACTGGTCGCTCGAAAAATCTTTTATTTCGTTCGACCCACGCGATTCGCGCCGGGCTCCTTTGCCCTCGCGAAAAAAAAAATCCGGTGATTCTGTACTATTTTTTTTATCAAGTGATTTCTATACCGGGTCAGAGAGGAAAAATATTCTCAAAGAAGGCTCCGAGAGACTTTTTCAAGGGAAACCAGGCTGAAAGCTCACCCGAACGTTTTACGATTCGTGCACGTACGTATGTGTGTCCGTGTGTATACACGAGTGTGCCGATGCGAAGATGAAAATTCCGGCTGCAGTTTCTTGATTGCAGCGAGCAATCACGACTGCGGGATTATAGTTCGTCGCGCGTAAAGCTTTTTCGTGGAATGATTTTTCCTTTTTTTTTTTTACGGTCGATAAAAATTACTCTGGGTTAATTAGGTTTTTTTTCTTTCGTTTTACCAATATGAAGGAAACGCGATTGTTAACATCGTGGGGTAACATTTTTTTGCTCATTGTTTAATTCGGTGACTCGAGTGAAAATTTATTCGCGCGATTCTTTTTCTCCCTCCTCGTTTTTTTTTTTAAGTACCTCGAGAATCTCGTGTTCGAGATTGTGTATAACTCGTAGGTGATGGAATCAGGTCACGAACGCTTACGACTTTTCACCGCACTTTCCGGACCGCGGTTAAAGTAACGATTTTCCTTTTTTTTTTTCTTCATTTTCATTATTTCTTCTTTTTCTTTTTTTTACTTCGAAAGTGGGCAACACACTTTCCGTGCCAAGCTCTCAATCTCTATCTCTCTCTCCGCTCGATTTCTCCATCAAACACCGTGTCGATACAAAGAGGAGCCGATTCGCGAGCCAATCGTATGTTTATTTATTTTCGCTTTTATTTTTCTTTGCATCGAGCGACTCGAATCGATCCTCTCTCCGACAAAGTTCCGACCGAAGGAGAGGGAGAGAAAAGTACGAGGTAATTATTCAATGCCGAGTACAGAATGGATCCTGATTGTGATTGAAGGAGAATCAAAAGAGAGGACGAACAAAAGTATCCGCGAGGAGGAGAAAAATGCCGAATACAAAGAAAAGTGAAAATCGCGATGGGCAACGCGATAAGGATTTATTCGTCGATGAAATATCGTCGATTGGTATGTCGTTGAGGCCGAGTGGCAGTGCCTCGTCCGGTGAGTCGATCGATCGCCGAAACTTTTTTCAAGTTTTCATCTGTGAAAAACAAAACATTAAAGTCTCATAGACGATAAATGTCGCTTCTCGGCGATGAAAAATTCTGTAAATTCTCCCGACTGTCGGTGAATTTTATTTTCATCGTTTGGACGTGGACCAATTTTTCACAGCAGCTCGTACAATAAAAATGCAATTATCAGCTTTGTATCGAGTTACAATTTGTTGGTTTGCCGGGGGAATAAAATCTCGGCTCTTCTCAAGGCCAATTGAAAATCATTAAATATATTAGGAAAGACATGAATTCGTTCGAATCATTGTCTCAATTCTCCTTCCATCGTGAGGCTTCTCGGCACAGAGCCAGAGAACGCGTTCCAGCCAACTTTCGGATACTTCCGGAAGGTTGCACGAGTAATTTATTCCTTTATCGTTGAACCGTAGGGTCAACCGAAGAAAAAAAAAACGAAAAACAAAACGGCCAGGGTCAGTGTCAGGCAAATACGCGAAGAGAACCAACAGAATCAATAATATCCGACGAAATTTTGATTAAAAACAAACGCGTATATGGAGAATCGAAAATTTATCATTCGTGAAAAATCAGAGTCCATTTCGATCATCGACGAAAGATACACTTGCCTTTTTTTCAGGCATTTTGTCTTTGCTGCTGCAAAATACGATTTTGCTAATTACGAAAATGTTATTTTTTCGTTATTTCAGGAATTTCGAGCCTCGCAAGCTGCGGCGAAGTCGGCGCTCTGCCCGAGCTGCCACCTCAGGATGAAGAGCGTCTGCAGCGAGCGGCAAGATTGTTGCAACAGAGACTGGTTTTACGACAGTGGTTGACGGATCACGGTCTCAATGCTCATTATCAAAAGTACATTTCCATTCAACGATGAAATTACAAAGAAAAAAAGAGTTTTTCGCAAACGAAATGAATAATTGCTGTTACTTCTGTATTCAAATAGGCTTATGCAAATGGAAATAGTGTCTTTAGAGGATGTTTATTGGGTGGAAGATAATGTGGTACGCACGTCATTGGGAAAGGACCTGCAAAGATGGATACAGGCTCGTCAGACATTGCCGACGTCAAAGGACGATTTGAAAGCCCTCAAGGCTGATCTTTGGAGCTCGGTCGTTAAAAATAGTCAACACCAAGATGCCTGGACCTGGGGTAACGTATTTTCACACTTTTCCTCGTACAAATGCAAAAAATCCGTTTATTTCGACATTTCACATCGAGATTCCTCAAAATTCGTGTCGATACTTTTTCTGAATCAATTTTCCTATACGACAATCCGTTTTTTTTTAGATCGATCATATTTTCTTTTTTCCAAACTCTCATTCAGGTGGGATGCTAGTGGTGTCGGTGTCGGTCGCGGGTTTGGTCACCCTCGCGGCTATGACACAGCCTGCTCTGGCGCCTGAAGCAAAACACTCGCTTCTGCAGTACGTTACGGGAAAGTATCTGTTGCCGAGTAACTGCAGGGTTCATTTCGAGTGGGAGGAGCCACAGTTAGTTGGGGAAACTATGACTTTTACTGTAAAAGTGAGTTTGAACATTTGGCAAAAATCGCGGTTTACAAATCACCACGAAGCGTACGGACAATTTCGATTTCAGTCGAAAAACGATGATTCATCGATATTTACCGTCGACTAATTCGTTTCTTTTTATTTTTTTTAGTTTTATCAACGAAATGGTCAACCCTATCCAATATGTGACAAAGACAATCTCATAGTCGAGGTAACGGAAGGTACGCGAAGGGTAGCGACTCTCATAGAATTAGGAGGTACGGATCCTCTGGCTGCTAATACCGCGGTGGTAAAGTTCACCGTGCGCCACGCCGGACAGTACAGAATCGCCGTGCTGATCGGCTCGTGTCACGTCCACGGAAGTCCATTCCTCAAAAATTTTCTTCCTGGTACATGGCTTTTCATCTTTTTCGTCTCTGCCATACCAACCGATGATACATACAAATTTTGACTGAAAATAAAAAAGGATTTACGAGCGAGTTTTCGTCCAGTCTGTTGTAACGGGAATTGCCCTTGCAGGACCACCTGATCCTAATAAAACCGTGTTCGTACGGCAGAGTTCCACCGTTGTGTGCACCGCTGGAATCGCACATTCCATGACGATCGAGCCACGGGACGAGTACGATAATTTATGCTCATTCGGAAGCGGGGAGGAGCCCACTGACGGCTACCACGTCAATATTACTCAGGTAAATTTATTTTCTCTTTCGTCCTCTTTTTTTTCAATCAACGATTCCTCGAAATGCAAATTGTGCCTTTTCGATCCACAGATCGGCAGTCCGGACGAGAGGAAACCGATAGGATGCACGATTCACCTCGAGTACGATTCGCCGAATCAAAGAATCCGTCTCAAGGTCGGATTTCCAAAAGGCGGATGTTATCACGCGACCGTCAGCCTTTCCGGCCTACAATTGCACAATGGAGACTTCGACATCATCGTTCTCGACAGTAATTCTCTTTTACCCTCGATCGTTATCCGCGAAAACCGTTTTTTTTTCTCATTCCTCTTCGATCCTTACCGTTTTTCAGGTCCTGTCGCGAGAATGGTGCACAATAACGTCGCCTCCAAAGACCCTGACATATGTTACGCGGCTAAACTGCTCGGAATGCAGGGTGAAAGATTCTCAAAGCCGAAAAAGGTCTTTTGCTTCATATCCCCGAAGCAGTTGACCATCAAGGAGTATCTTTTGAAATTTATACCGAAGCGACTCGTCACCTTTAGACTCTGTCCTTCGACCAAGGTAAACTTGTCAACGGTGTGTAAAAAATTATGATTTCGATTATTTGCTTTTTGCACTCTCCCCTCAAAATTCGCGCGAAAATCACGAAACCCGCGTTCTCGTCGAGAATCTCCACTTTCCTCGTTGGCGATAAACGTTTTTCGTCTCGAAACTTTGCGTCTGATCTTCGTCTTTTTCCTCACTCCGTTTCGCAGTTTCAGTTCGAGACTTCGAACAATCAGCACGAGGGTTACGACTGCTTTTCGATCGACGACGGTTGTCAGCCGCCGATCGAATTGATATCTCACTATCGCGATGTCATCGCCGCGACGTTTACCCTATTTTTGTTGAAAAACATCGGAGGAAGCGAAACGTTCGCGGACAAGCAGGACTTTTTCTATCACGAAGTGCGGAAGCATCATCAAAAGCACTATCACGAGAAGCTCGCCATGAAGATCCAACGGGACAAACTCTTGGAGTCCGTGAGTCGCTATAATAATCCATAATAACGATAAAATAATCAATTATCTCGCCTCGGTCGTCAAAATGGTAACTTTTTTTCGTTTCCAGTCGATGAAGGCGACAAAGGGATTTTCCGTCGGCGAATGGTGCAGAAATTTCGAAATAACGTTTCAGGGTGAACAAGGTAAACGTTCGACGATCCGTCGTCTCGCAATTGTTTTCTCCGTTTTCGGGCTTTCGAGAGAGGATGATTTAACGCCGGAGATGTTTTCGCAGGAGTCGATTGGGGCGGCGTCAGACGCGAGTGGTTCGAGCTCATTTGCGCGGCGCTCTTCGACGCCGGTAACGGATTATTCGCGTCGTTCGGCGAGTCTCAGCAGGCCCTCGTTCATCCTAATAACAAACGGCCTCCGAATTTAAAGCTTAAACATTACGAATTCGCCGGGCGTATCGTAGGGAAATGCCTCTACGAATCGGCACTCGGAGGTTCTTATCGTCAATTGGTACGAGCTCGTTTCACTCGTTCATTTCTTGCTCAAATAATCGGCCTTAGAGTTCATTACAAGTATTTCGAGCAAGACGATCCCGATCTTTATCTAAGCAAAGTTAAGTACATACTCGAGAACGACGTTGAGGAAATGGAGCTCTACTTTGTCGAGGAAGAATACGACAAAGATGGCCAATTCGTTAGAGTCGCCGAGCTCGTTCCAGGCGGCACGAAAGTTCGAGTCAACAACGAGACGAAACTCCGTTATCTCGACGCGCTCGCGCAGCATCGTCTCGCCAGTTCGATCAGAAACGAAGTCGACCATTTTCTTCGCGGCCTCAATGAACTCATACCCGACAATTTGTTGGGCATTTTCGACGAGAATGAACTCGAGGTGAGTCCATCTCGTCAACGTTTGCGCCTTGATGCAACTTTTTTCATGAAAAAAATGGCAAATTTATCGAAATTTGTCATTTTTTCATTTTCTTTTGCTTGATTTATTTCAGTTATTGTTGTGCGGAACCGGAGAGTACAGCGTCGCTGATTTACGAGCCCATCACATAGTGAACGGCAGCTCGCCAGAGTTCCTCCGCGTTCTCGATTGGTTCTGGACGGCCGTCAGTAATTTTACTCAGGAAGAGATGGCCAGATTGCTCCAATTTACAACGGGATGCTCTCAACTTCCGCCCGGTGGATTTCAGCAGCTCAGTCCACGTTTTCAAATAACCGCCGCGCCGACGTTCGCCAATCTCCCTACCGCTCACACTTGGTACGATCGACTTTCGTCACTTTTATCGATGATTCAAAAATCTCGAGAAAGCCCAAAAAAAAAAATGATCTCTCTTTCGAATTCCTCGATGTTGAACATTTTTCAGTTTTAATCAATTATGCCTTCCGGATTACGAGTGTTACGACCACTTTGAGAGGGCTCTGTTACTCGCCATCAGCGAGGGAACCGAAGGTTTCGGAATGATCTAAAGGGGAGAGAGAAACAAACGGAAAAACGATCAACGACGTTACAATCAGGAACTAGTCAACAGTTAGTTTGATAAATAAATTAGACATACGCTCTCGTGTAATACTTAATTAAGCATCGGCGGATCTAGTCAAGCGTCGAGCCGAATGGGAGACGAGCTCGCGACGAAAACCCGTCGAGTATCGTCGTATCACAATTTGTCACACTTTCGCCTCTTTTGCGCGTTCGAAATTCAAAAAAAAAAACGCAACTTTTCACGCGAGTCTTTTAAATTGATCATCTGTCCAAAGGACGAATTTTTTAATTGCATCCTCCAAAACGATCTCTCTCTCGCATGATACGAGCGAGTTTGAGAGACGCGGAAATGCTCGATGGAAGCCGAGAGAGGGCGTTATGTTTAATTGTGATTTTTTGTAAATTCAGTATTATCCATCGCGCGTTATCTCCCTTCGTCATCTTTGTACCACGACTTTTTCGTCTCACCGGAGACAGCTGTTGCGAGCATCTTTTTTACGCTCTGTTTCGTCGGCCAATCTCGTTTGACGATGCGCGAATACATTGAATTAGAACGAGGGGAAGAATCGAAACGCAAAAGGAAAAACATTCTCATAGACTCGTAGGTTGTTAGCGAGCGAGGAAAAACGATTTTTTCTAGATCGGGCATACACATTAGCCGAAATTGTATACAATTTCACGGCTTCTTGTTAATTAGTATTTACGTACGTGTCCGAGGATTAATTACTAAAGTCAGTTGCGGAGGAAAAACAACAAAAAAAACACACAAACACACACACACACGAATATATATAAAACGAAGCTCAGAATATTTAGAGACTTTTTACTAATCGATTGACAAAACGGAGGGAAGGAGGATGAAAAAGTGTGCGAGAAACGAAAAAGAAGCCCGCGACGAAAAGGCGAGATGGAACATTCCGTACTCACCTTTTTTTCTCTTCTTTTCGTCACGCGTCATTAGCGGTAAATGCAGCCGACTCGCGCGGATCGAATTTTGCCACTCTGAGCGAAAAAAAATGAATTTCGCGATTCCGCGAGAAGCGCGAGTGGCTCTCGTTTGCTCTCCTAGCGAAAGTTTCGAGTGCGAAACGAGTTTTGTTTTCTCACGCAAAAGGGACGTAAATCACGAGGGACACGAGGAGTTTCCGGAGCAAAAGGAAAAGCGGAAAATAGCGAGTAATCCGTCGTTTGTTCGACGCTGCGTAGAATAACGAAGCGACCTAGGAGAAAATAAAAAAAACGAAACGTGCAGAAAAATGGTCGATGAAATTATTTATAATACACCGGATGTTCTACTCGTCCCGCGCTTCGACTCGTACGCGATTGGATTGATCCATGATAAAAAAGAAAAAACGAAAGAGTCGGAGGTGACAGAGTTTCGCTGCGCCTCGGGAGGATCAGGAGGAAATTAATTCGATAAATAAACAATACGTATGTATATATATATATATATATATATATATTACTTTCTCTTACTTGGGTACATTATTAAAATCATCGATATTTTTTTTTTATGTATATTATAATAATATTCTATCGCGGTATAATTCTCGTATAAAAATTTATAAAAAAAAAGAAAACAAAATTGACGAAACGCGTGATTTTTTTTCGAGACCCCTTCGGCAGATTTCACGAGATCAATCGACAGGCTGGCGTCTTTGCGATTCTCATTGCGCTCCGCTGTTGGACAGGAACGAGAGGGACCGAAGTATGGCGCGTGGCGCCCAGACGACACTTCCGGCGATTTGCAACACTCGACTGCTCCATCCAACTTCCTGGCTCTGGCGATTCGCGCGTTCGCGGATTTCGGCCAACTCGCACCTAGGAAATACAAAGTACACTTTACCAAATTCATTGATAATCAAACGCGTCTCGGCGATGCTTATTTTTTCATTTATTTTTTTCAATCTGCAGCGCGCACATCAATTCTTGAATAATAACATTTTCGCTCTCAATATATATATATATATATAGAATTTGATATAAATATATTTTCTATAAATAACGAAATACAAAAAACATGTAAAAAGTCAACGACGTTTCTCATAGGATTCATTTTTTCGGTCTTGTCGAATTCTTATTGCGTTCAAATTACTCACAATTGAGAGTTGTAGGCTGATTCTATGCGTCGCAGCGCAGCCTCCCGGTCGCTCAGCTGCATTTCGAGATTCGCTGCTCTCAGACCGAGCGCCCTGCCCGAATCCTCGCTCAGTCGCAGTCGCTTTTCCAGCTGCAGCTTTTCCGACGCCGTTATCTTCAATTGGCTTGGCAAACATTTTTTCAACGATTTGTTGTAGAATCGTTAATAATTTCATCGAATCTTCATATCGCCGAATTACACAATTGAGCATTTTTTTCGTACAAGCATTCGTATAAACGTTTATTTGTATCAATCAATCGATTCAGCACAATCGATTCATTTTCCGAAATTACAAAAATTGAAACATTCGTTTAAATTTCAGATCATCTTACTCGCTGAACTTCCGGTTATCCTGTTGGAGAGTTCGAACGAGAGCATCTTGAGCGTCGAGTCTACTCTGCGATTCTTCGATCGTTGCCTCAGCTCTGTCGGCCCTGACGCCACGCTCACCGGCCAGGGTTTCCGCGGTGGAAACCTACGAATTCGCAATGACGGACGTTATAACGTGTTATATCGATTCGAGCGACCATGCGACGTAAGAAATTTGCCGAGTAATATTACATGCGCTCTACTTTGAGTCACCGCTTCGCTAATAATGCTAAAACAGTATGACTCATTTTGCTCCTGCTTCGACATCGGCCTCGTCGTGCATTGACCCTCGGAAGAGTAGTCGAGAGACTTAAATCACTTTTTGGTGGATCAACCGACGAGCGACGTTACTTCCGGCCCCGAGATCGATTAATCCGTACGAAAGTAATTAAAAAAAAAAAAAAATTCAAAACCCCTACGGGAACTTTCGCAATTTTCAAACGTCAATCGCGCCGAGCGTCAAAAGCGTGAATCACTCGTTTCCTAGAATCCTGTGTAACAACCCTTGGATTCGGCCTTGCAACCCCCCAGTGCCCGCGCAACCCACTCCGTTATGACTCATTCGCGTAGATAACAAAAGTCTCGCGTTCGCTCTGATGCACGATAAACCGAGATCTGACGTCACGATTATCCCACGATAAACGCAGTACACTCCGCTCCTCGAGTTTGCCTTTTTTTTCTCATCCTCCGGGAGGATCAAAGTTCAGTTTTACCTTGTCAATGAGAATTTTCTTGTCCTCGCGGAGTTTCAACAATTTCTCTCTGTCTCGCGATATTTGATTGTCGAGAGCCTGCAATTGACTCTTCAGAGACATCAACTCGTTTCTGAAATTCTCAGCCGTCACGGATTTCTCCTCGGATTCTCCCTTCAATCGCTTCGACAGATTCTCCAGTCGATTATTTTCCTTGGTTGATGGGTTTTGTCGCGTAAAAAATGTTTTTTCCCCGATTTTCGTGATTTTTTTTTGAAAATATCGATGGAATTATTCTTCTTACCGTTTTCAGGTCATCCCTCTCGCGGAAAGCTTCCTCGAGCTGTGCTTTGGCCTGATGCGCCTCGTTGCCGAGTTTCTCAACGCGGCAATTCTCAGTGTTGAGAAGACGCCGTAAAACAACGATCTGAATGTGCAAATGATCGACCTGCTGTCCCAGTTCATCGACGGTTTCGTGCAGCGAGGCGACTTCCTCCCTTCGACGTCTCCACGCGTTTATCGCCAGCAAATGACAAATCGTACTCGCTGCTTTCGCGACGTTTATCTCGTTGCTCCGCCCGGCGAGTTCCCTCGATCTCGTCTCGTTCAGCCACAAATCGCCGATTCGAGCATTCGCGGAGAGAACGCCAACGCCAACGTGCTCCATTGTCCTCTCCGTGATTTCGCCCATTCGCAACGAGCTCGAGCTGCTTTCCGACCTTGAGAAAAAGTTGGTTGGGAAAATGGGACTCGAGACTGAAGCAATTTTGCGAGGATGAGAGGATGCTCTTTGAGGGTGCGGATTGTTCGAAAATTCTCGGATGCTATGGGCAAGCTGGGGGAATCGTCCGGAGAATTTTTTTCTCTTTTTTCCGTTTGCATGGTAAACGAAGATCAACACCAGCACGAAGAAACTCGAGAGATCACTTTGTCTCAATTTCGACTCTGCTGTGTACCTAATACGCCACAGCGAGTTCAAACTATTTATAGTTTATACTCGGTCGTTTCATTCGCTGTATATCGAATAGAATATGCTTGAGGGACCAACGGGAAGAAGACGCGTGTATACGCGTCTAATCCACGAATATCATCGACCCCTTTCAACGTCCCGCTCGAGTCCTCCTTCGCACTTTTGATAAAAAACTCTCGTCGCACCGCCCCATTACGGAAGACGATATTATCATCTCTCCTCTCGGACATCGATATAATTTTCGAAAGCCTCGCGTCACGTGCGAACGAGCGAGGAAATTTTCGCGAGAAATTTGCCATCGTTCGTTCGACGCTACACGATCGCTCGTACCGACCGAGCACGGATATAAAAATAAGTCAAAAAACCCCATTTTTTCTTTCAAATTTTACCTGAGATCGCCGATTTCGTGATCGATCCCCGCGGGTGAGAGATCAATCATCGAGAGGCTCTTTCTGCATTTTGGAGTAATGGGAACTCGAAACGTTGATGGACACGTCGATGTCCCGGAAGTTTTGGCCGTGTCGACGACCGGAAGTCGAGGGTTTAACGCTGCTGTACCGTAGCTACGCACGGCGGGTAACATGCATTTACGATGATAAAACCCCGTCTGTGATCTCACGGGAGGTTGGACTTTTCGGCCGGCGCATTGTACGAAACTTTTGCTACCGGTACAATGACTTCCGGTAGCACGTGAAACCCCCTTCCCTCCGTACTTTACTCTGCAAACCGGTGCCTGCTGATAAACGTTGCCTTTTTTCCCCATATTCTGCTGTTGCGGCATATTTATCACTATCTATGCTTATATATATATGTATATCTGTGTGTGCGTTTTATTTTTTTAACGCTAGCGCAACTACGTTTACCAATAAAATGCGCAGAGTATGACGAGCGAGAGGCGAATAATTATTTGTATATTTACGTTCGACCGTCTTTTGTATACGCTTTTATCGTCATGGGAATGTGGAAATTCATCCGAGACAAATGAAACAACGGAATTTCGAGTATTTTATCAATCTTTTTTTTTTTTTTCATCCTTCCATCAAGATTCCTGATAACAAAACGAATTACGCTGCGTGTTGCATAATATTATTCCTCGTCGCGACAAATACACGCCACAATTTTTCATGTTGCTTCTCTCGCATGTTTTCGAATTTGACGCTGTGTCTAACGAGATGCAGGTATCATGCTCTTATAGCGAAGAATTTTGAGATCTGAAATGATGCGAAATGATCCACGAGCTTCGTGACAATCCGCAAAATTACACGTGCTGTACACATGCACGAGACTCGCGCACTCGCGCGTTGAATTCTTCGAAGTTCCAAGGTCATGTGATATAGATCGTTAATCGCTAATATACACATATTACGTATGCAATGAAGTATACACGCAAAGTACGAGCCCGCTCTGCGAAGCGTTACGAGGAACTTTGCCCCTTCCTCCTCTTTCCCCATTTGCATGCGAGCGTTCACGCAGCGTCGTGGTCGTTTGATTTTGTCTCATTTTCTTTCATGTAATTGCTTTCTTGGTACAATAATGAGAACAAACTGCGATATCGAAAGTACGATTTGTCGTCGATAGAAAGCGGAGCTCGACGTCGTCCCTCTCTCTTCTCTCGCTGTCTCTTTTTTCCTCCTGACTGAAACGACTCTACGGTTTCGCGATCGGAACAACATTTTTTTTTCTTCATTATAATACAGCAGGACTCCCCGTATCGCTGTCTTTCTCTCTCTTTGATGCGTACGACGCGTTGTTTTCAAAGATTTCGAGAGTGTAGTGGCCGTTCGTTTTTTACACCGAAAATAAATTAACGACGTCGCGCGCAACTTTTTGTAGAGAAAGAGCGTGTCGGGAGGATCGGCGGAGCGGTGAGGAGAAAAAGGACGTAGCTAGTAGAGGAATGAAGAAATATGTAGATAAAAGGAATGAAACGAGAGTGGGAAGGAAAAAAAAGTGCCCGAGAGTGACGAAGAGAGAGAGAGGTACAAATGAAGAAACAAAAAGTGACGGAAAAGATTGAAAAGATGAAAGAATTCGTGTACTGCGCATGCGTGGACTCGCTATCATTTTCTGTTCGGTTTAGTTCATTCAGTCCCGCTCTATCGGATGTCAGTTTTATCAAAAAAATCTCTCGTACGATTGAAACACGCTGCTTTGCTATTTTTCATCGACTTTCCCAAACCTCGTAGCTGTTACTTTCTCCGTACCTCTCTTTTCTCAATCAATTAACACACGACGAAATATCCAAATGGGACGAGGATAAATAGAGAATATTCACGCACGCGGGATCCGAGCCAAAAATCATTTATTCTCCCCTCTCCGCGATACTGGCTCGATCTCTCCCTACTCTCATGATTCCGTGTATCACCACCACCAGGCCAGGCAGAAACTCGTTTCCACAGCTCTGTTGAAATAATGCTACTCGCGACTCTCGCGATATCTCTTACGCGTTTACACGAATGACATAAATAACAAGAAAAAAACATTAAAAACAAGACCAATTTCATCGACGAAACCGTTTGCTGGTGCGGTAGAATAGCAATTAAAATCTGCCTCTCGAATATAATCGCTCGGACAATGCGCAAATGAAGAAAAAAAACCGGAGGTCGGATGTTTTTTTTTTCTCATACTTCGATGTCGCGCGATTTATTATTATTTTTTTCTCGCGAGTGAACCTTTAACCGTGTCAAGAGTGCTTTTTCGATCTTTCCGTCGATCCTCCTTGGCGCGAATCTACTTGTTGAATTGGAATTACGTAAAAAAAAAAACAAACGACAACAACCGCCGGATGAAACGAAAAAAAGAGTGAACAAAGTAGAGCTTTTTTTAAACACGCGAGCAGTCTCGAGTGTATTCCAGCCTTCATCTCGGCTCCAACGTTGACTACACCGTGCGGTTCCGCGACCAACAACTCCACCATGAATTTCGAACAGGCGAGTTTACCCCTCCGCATTGTCCTAAGGATAGTTTAATTATAGCCATACCGACCGGACAGCCTCAAGCTCTCCCAAAATAATGATTGGATCAGCGGAGCTTCTCTCTCTCTTTTTTGAGCTTTCGCTCGCTGACTTTGTGTTTTCTCTCCTACGAGCGCGCTAAACGCATTGCAGACTCGTCCTCCGAACGATCCGCGCCGCTATTTACGTGAATTACTTTGCATGCCTCTAACTTACCGTCCGTCCATCGGCCTCTATGAAAAAAAGTTAAGAATAACAATCGATTTTTCGTTCTCGCAAAATTCGACGATTCCGTGTGTTCAATTTGCACCGACGATAATTGCTCTTTGACGAATTACAGAAAACGGAGAGAACCCGTAGATTTCATTGAGAGCAATGGAATCGTTCCGTGGTATGAGCGACAACAATATAAACATAAGCGATGTCAGTAAGTGAAGGTCGTCTCCCCAAATTTGTATATTTTCGTTTGTATATTTTTCTTTTTTTCCATGCTTTTCATATTTACTCGTATTTCCAGTTGAAGTTATCCAGACTACGGATCCTGGATTCGTCGATGGAGGTCAAAGCGTGGCGTCTGTAAATATGTTGTCAGGCGGCGGAGTCGAGTCTATGAGGCCGGCGGCGATGAGCGCTAGCCGTATTTCGCCTTACGTCGAAATATTGGAACAACCCGCCAGCAAAGCGCTTCGCTTTAGGTACGAGTGCGAAGGACGCTCCGCCGGCAGTATACCCGGCGTCAACAGCACATCGGAGAATAAAACATTTCCTAGCATAAGGGTGAGTCTCACCCGGGACGATTGATGTTTTGACAAACTTTTGTACGGAAGATTAGCAAACTCGAGAATGTTCGGGAGTGCCGTCGCCTGTTTGACGAAAATATGTTTTTTTTTCCCCCCAGATCGTAGGTTACAAAGGACGCGCGGTGATCGTAGTTTCGTGCGTGACGAAGGATCAGCCTTACAGACCACATCCGCACAATCTTGTCGGTAAAGAAGGATGCAAAAAGGGCGTTTGTACGGTTGAAGTAGCAACGGAAAACATGACAGTAACATTCGCCAATTTGGGCATACAGTGCGTCAAAAAAAAGGACATCGAGGATGCTCTTAGGCTCAGAGAAGAGATGCGAGTGGATCCTTTCCGAAGTGAGTAGAAAAAAAACGATCGAGCACTCTTAAAACGACCTCGGTTATCATCTTTATCGCCGCGACATAATTAACACTGAAATTACCACGACCAACAGCCGGTTTCGAGCACAAGAAACAGCCGACCAGCATCGATCTCAACGCCGTTCGATTGTGTTTCCAAGTTTTCCTCGAAGGAACGGAAAAGGGAAAATTTAACGTACCCTTGCCGTCCGTCGTATCCGATCCTATCTACGACAAAAGTTTGTACAAAAATGACGATAGATGTCTCAATGTCGCGATAAAAAAAAACGCTGAAATCTCAATAACGAACCTACAGAAGCCATGTCCGATCTGGTCATCTGTAAGCTGAGTCATTGCAGCGCCTCTGTCGCCGGTGGTTTGGAGATGATACTACTCTGTGAGAAAGTTGCCAAGGAGGACATTCAGGTGAAATTCTACGAGGAACGCGACGGGCAGATCGTTTGGGAAGGGTACGGCGATTTTCAACCCTCCCAAGTGCACAAGCAGGTAAAAGAACCATCGTCGTACGTCTCTCGTTCGTTAATTCACTCGGTTAATCGAAGAAAAAGCGCGTTCGTCTTATTCGAGCTTCGCAGAGAGCTTCGTGTAACGGAGAAACGATTGTAACTCGCAGGTGGCGATCGCCTTCAGAACACCGACTTATCGCGTACAACAGGTGGAACAGCCGGTGCAGGTGTACATACAATTGAAGAGGCCTTCGGACGGTGCCATCAGTGAATCTCTGCCCTTTCAGATGTTACCCTTAGGTTCAGGTAGGCCCGCCTTCTGGTCATTGCGCAAAGCATTTGCCAGAAAGAAGGCCGACTATAATACATTCAATAAGATACTCGAGACCGAAGCGTCGATGCGCGCGAACGAATCGGCCAAATATCCGCGTGACATTGACGAATTTAACAATAACGACACCGAGACATCTCGGGCAAACGGTAAAATCACGGCTCTCCGCGCTCTCAACGAACTCTACAACTTGCGCAATAATATCGAGTCCAATTCTCTCGTATCGTCAAAGCTCATAACCACCGCGACGAATAATCCGACGACGAAATCCGCCGCGATTGATTTCGAGAACAATGTCGTAGTTTCGTCATCCGGGACGAATCCCCTCGAGCGAGATAACGAGAATTTCTTTAAACAGCCGGCTCTTGAATCCACCAACGACGTGTTTCCGAACGATAAAGAGATCGATGCTGATATAGATTGCGGGGTTATCCCGAAAACCCAAGAATTTCGCAATGACACGACTGTAACGGAAGAATCACATGTCGATAAGACGAGAACCGATTGGTTCGATTATTCGGAAGTGGGCAAGTGGGTGCAAAGAGGACAGGAGTGTCTCGGCGTGGAGTCCGACGTTAAGAACGACGACGAGGACAGCAGCAAGTCGCTCAAAGAATTGCTGACTCAAGTTGCCGAACTCGATGAGATTTACGAGGATACGCACGCCAAGATAACGCGAGCCAGCGCGGACGAGGAAGAGAGGCCGATGGAAATTGACGTTTGCGACAATCGGACTTACACGAGTTTGCAAATGGCCATGAAGAATCCGATCGAATTGTTCGATACGCGGAATGACGGAAAGTACGAGGACGTCGCCATGTGTCCCATCGACCTGGCCGATCCTCCGTCGATCCCACCGCCTCTGGTGGCCAAGAGAGATCCAGCGAGAGAACGGGAGGAGAGACTTCCGCCTCTGCCGCCAAAGCGCATTCGCAAAATGTCATCGATGCCCGTTTTGTCGCGAATATCCTCGTCGCAAACGATAAGCGGCGACGCCAACGCGGAAGCCCCGCACAAACATTTACCCTCCCTTCCGGGAACACTCCGGAAACCCTCGAAGCAGGGACTCTTCTCAAAGTTATTCGCCAAGAGAGGCAAAAAGGACAACAAAGATCACTCCGGAAGTGTCGTACAAACGGACATCGCCAACAGCGACGGATCGCTGAACGCGCATCGCGACGGCTCGATTTCTCACTCGAAAAGCAGTATAAACGAGATTTCTCAGTCGCCCGCATTGCCCAGACCGAGTATGGCGAGTGTCGCGAGTTTAAAGTCCTTCGAACTCAACAACGACGATAATCCGCTGTACGGCATGGAACTCACCGAGGCCGAGCATTACGCTCTTTATACGGCAATGGCACCTCACGCTACCACTTCCGAATTCGATGAAATGTCGTTTTATTACAGTCCCGTCGAGGGTGGCAAAATCCTGACGGAAGCGAAAGAAACTTGAGTTCCCCTCGATGTCCCGAAAGGGTGTCCCGTTTTTTTTTTCACGCGAATGTGATTTCACTGCGACTGGTTGAGCATTTTTCCTCTTCTTTCCGTCGAATTGCCCGATTTTTTGTTTTTTCTCTCTGGAAAACAAGGTTTTTGCCGAGCAGCTGTTCGAAAGCTACGAAATGAAATAACGCCCGGTCGTTTTTTCTTTGTACTCTATTTCGAATCGATCGAGGTCAAATCTAGTCAAGTTTCGTAGTCGTGTTCTCATTCGTTCTAGTCGAAGTCGCGAAAGACTCTAGTCGATATTCCTGCGATATACGTAGCGTAGGTAGGAGATCGTTTTTTTTTTTCGTTTCAAAGATTCTCATTCTCTCTTTTCGCGAGCTTGTTGCGGAAGATCGTAGGAATTTCATGGGCGAAAAATCACACGCATGGAACACACAGTTTGTCGCGAAATATCGATGATTATAAAATTTGCATTTTCCAGCAATTACGATTGCATTTTTCGGCATAAAATTTGATCGCGTTTCTGCAAAAAGCTCGTCGAATCGATAGAACGGAAACGGAAAAAACAGTCGTCTCTAGGATATAGTGCCTTGTTAAGTTTCGCTCGTTCTCCGATATTTACAGGATATTATTTATTTGCATTGCAATTGTTATGAAAAAAATGCTGTTATACCGTACGCGACGGAGTGGTTGATCTTTTCGAGATCTCGTGTCTCGGTGCACGGGACGGATTTTTCGAGGGTTCTGACATTGCCCGCGAGATTTTTATATACACGAATACAATCGTATGACAATGCCTTAATAATATGCCTTATATAACGATAAGAAAGTGCTCGCGAGACTGAGAGAAAAAAGAGAATATAGGACAAGGTTGCTCGAAGCTCGAACACGATTAACACGGGCATAAAAACAGTCTCTTTAATGTATGAAAATTCGTAGATGATGCTGACACGCTAAGGCGAAAGAGGCAAAAGTTTAATAACAGCCCGAACGCTCTTGTCTTAAGACACGTACAAGCCGAGGCCGAAAAACGTGAGTACAAGCATACAAAAACAAAATGAGGAACGATTTATAGCATGCCTGGGCTCTGGGCTATGGTCGGGGTTCATCATCGGGTTCCATCACATTTTTCTACCAACGAAACTTGTATAACAACAGCGTCTGAGAATCTTGCGGAGATTAACCATCGAAGAGATTTTTCCTCACTCTGAAAACCTCTTTCGAAGCGAAAAGAAAAGCTGGTCGAAAGCCAATTTTCAAGGGAACGATCAATTCGATGGATATTTCCGCTGCATTTTTCACTCACATCGTCCACTAACAAACATCGTTGACGAAAAAAAAAACGTGCTTTCACATACTTTCATGTTGGAAATTTGTAAACTTCGAACGCTTGATCGCAATACGTGTATATAGCCATTTGATACTATATTTATCACGAGCGATCGAATATTTTTGTGCATTGTATATCATCGTTCTTGAGAAAAAAAGAGTTGTACAAAAAGAAACATCGCGCGAGAAAATGCGCGCGTTTGACTCGTACGTCTCGCGGCGTCGGAAATTCAACGCGAATTTCCGATGCGATTTAGAAAAGTGGGAAAAAAACAACGAAGATTCGTGTTAAAATTAATCGATGATACATATTTTCACAGAGTGACGGTGGGTCTTGTATTTTGTACTTTTTTAACGTTGCATTTTATACACGAAAACATTTGGAATTTCGTAGCTCCGCGACAGCGGGGAGTTTTCGCGAGCAAAGAATTTTGTGGAAAAGAGAAAACTTGTATTTTTCAGATAGGGATCTTTGACGATGTTCATCGATCCCTACAATTTTGTCTTTGACGATCGATTTTAACGAAAGAAAAGCTCAATCTGTCGCAAGCTTGTTTCGTCCGCTCTCGAGGATAAACTTTACACCCGCGACATTGTAATGTTTCAATGCGCACTGTGCACCGGTGACATTGCGCCGATGTAACAGCAATTTAGGCGATGAAAACTGTGCAATAATTGTGACGTGCGATTTTGAAAAGAAAAGACGGGGAAAAAGAGATATTCAGTCGAGAGAAAAAATTATATTTACATGAAATTGTATCAATTGACGACGACTATCGATGAAGTAAAAAATATATATATTAATATGTACATAAATTTACTGTTTATACTTACGCCCTCTCGCTTTCTCAGTCTGACCGAAAAAGAGGTATATCCGTCAGGAGAACGTGATTAAGAGTGACTTTAAGGTATGAATCGGTTGTTTCGGTAGTTTGTTTTTTATTTAATCACGAGTGACAAATTTAATGACGTTGAATTTCAAAAAGACTAGTCTAGACTAGTCGATGTAGAATATTCCAGAAAAATCGTTAATCGTGCACGCAATGCCTCGTTACGTTACGAACCAGCTCTCTGCTTCAACCGCTCATGGAAATATCAAGTCATCGTCATCTTTTTTAAATCATCTATGTAAAAACTGGGCTGTCTCGCTTCGGCTGCATGTGATTTCTGATTTTTTTTTTTTTTTTTTGCGAATATCCGTTTTATGCGTAATTAATATTTCATCGAAAAAATGCTCTTTGTAAAACAGATGCAGGCCTGTTTGATCAACCGATACAGTACAACTTCAACCTCGTCAAGCCCGAACCTATGGACAATATGTTGTCACCTTACGGGAGCAGCGTCACCGGTGGAACTTCGCCGCTTTATCCCGTCGAGAGTACGACACCTTTGCCATCCATGAGTGCTCAGAGTCTCAGGTAAATTTGTCGAAAAAAAAAGTCACGACGTTTCGAAAACCGAGTATCAAACAAATTTTTTTTCCACAGACCGCGTCTCTCACCGAGACGAACACCCTCGCCGATGGACTGCATGACTTACAACGTACCGTCGATGCAGCATTCGCCAAATTATCAAATTCCGTACTTGGAATCGCCGGTGCCGCAAGCAATTTTGCAACCATCAGCGAGTTCCGACATTTCGCGTCAAATGACTTACGACCATCAGCAGCCTGTCCCGAGCGACAGAGTCGCGACGAACCAGGCGGATCTCGAATTTCAACCACTGATAAATACAGGTAAATCTTCGATCACCTATTATCCGAATTCAGTGATTGATGGTTTTCATCGAGAACCAAAAAATCCTGCTAAATCGGTCGAAATTTATTGCAGCAAAGTCTAATTCACTGAATAAAATGAATAAAATGAATAAAATGAATAAAATGAATAAAATGAATAAAATGAATAAAATGAATAAAATGAATAAAATGAACAATTGGTATTTTTCAATGAGAAAAAAGAGTATTTCAAAAGTCGAAAAAACCAACTTTTGATTCAGGCAACGTGCTCGACTTGGACAGCCAACCGTACAACAGCTTTGACATGAGCTTGAATCAGCTCGATTCCGCTGAACTGGCGATATTCGGGACAGCCCTGTCGGAGAATCTTTCCAGCGGTTTATCGATCTCGGATTCGATCAAGGTACAACGAAGACACTTGGATTTTGCGAATTTCGACTGAAAACTCGTCCCTCGAACAAGCATTGTTTCGCTTCAGGTAAAAGCCTCCGGGGGGAATAACGGAGAGGCCAGCAACAGTATGACCGACAGTTTCACGAGATTGACCAGAAGCACGATACAAGAGATTTGCACGCTCAACAGTATATACAAACCACCGGGGGACAACTGAGAAACGCCGATCTCGAGTCGTAAAGGTATAAAAAATCCCCTTGTGGTCTTACAGACGTAGGAAAAAATCTGAAAAACAGAGTCAAATAAACCAGAATATCCTCGAACTAACATTTGTACTTCCCCTCCCAAGTAGCAGGATCTATGTATCCGTCCCGATCGGAGAACCATCGATAGACAATGTTTATCACCAATACTCGCTCTTAATGACCATTTTTGTGATATTTACATTTTAATGTTTCGCGAGACCTTTTTTTATATCTTTATTCGCACTTTAACGACGGTAGAATCGACCGTGCGCGTATCATCGTACGGAGGAAAAACAACGCTCTTATAAATTTGCATATGCATGTGTATGTGCACATGCGATATACATCGAAAGTGTTTAGAACGTAGAAATGTATCTGCCGTGTACACAGCGTTGCGTGGAATTATTTATGTGTATTCTCGACGTTCACCGAGATGTATGTATATGTATATTTAAAAACAAAAAAAACAAAGCGTACGCATGGATGCTGGATCATTTGATACTCGGAATAAAAATCTTTGGATATAAACCTGCTTCTTTTCAAACAGCGATATCGAAAGATTCCGCGTGTACGCCGTGCAGCGGTTACTCAATATTCGCAGCGCGATCGTCGACGTCGTTACGTAAATTCAATGTAAAACGAGTCCTCGTTCGCGCGAGGGGAAATAAAATAGCACGTCGTTTCGTTCATCTTATTTCTCATTTCTCAAAGTGTATTTACTCAAAAATATAAGTGATATCGGAAATTTTTTGGAATGGACAGAAACGTCGCTCGTGATACAAACAACCATTTGTTTCTTTTTCGAGATGATCGATGACGTCATGTCCCGTACAAAATATCTCTGAGCGAGGCTCGTACGGAGACGCGAGTAGAAAATAATACTTAGCCTAGAATTTTAGACGCGGTTACTCAAAAACTCGACTACATGAGCCATGGTTTTTTGTTCTCGTCAAACTTTCGTCCCGGGAGAATTTGGATTTGAGATTTGGAGAATGAAGAAAGAAAAACCGGAAGTTAGCGTCCCGGTGTCGTACAAACATCCTTTTTCTCGGTTTTCTTTTTCACCCTCTCTGAGAACAAAAGTTCTCGCGTCAAACAGACGCTTGTACTTTAGGATGAATTTCAATTGAGATTACTCGATACTCTCGACGATAAAAGGTACTGTGTTGAAGCAGACACGTGAAAAAGTACTCTCCGTGAGAGTCTCTTGAAAAAGCATGTTTCGCGCGTATTTTCGTCGCTTCGCAACGAAGGATCAACCTGGATCGCTCAAGATATCGTCCGCTGGAGGACGATATCGACAACGGGTGATTCATCATTGCCTCCGCGAGATAATTCTGCCGTTATTCATCAAAACCCGTTCACCGTCGAATGAAAAATTGACCAAACGCGTGTTCGCGAACGAAACGAGAAAGAATAAACGTAATGCTCCTCTCGTCGGTACATCGTTTGTCGTTGGAGAGCATTATTTTCGTCGGAAAATATTTGTACAGCAAAATTGTGGGTCGCGTGTACGTCGTCTCGAATTGTCGTCTTCCTCGTCTTTTTTTTTCTTCTTTTATTTAATAATATATAATGCAGCTATGGTACAAGGGGTATCGTAAACCGCATCGTGTCTCTCCACCCTTCGTGCCTAGCGCGCATCCGACACTTACAATAAAATGGTATGGAGTTTAAATCGCGCAGTATTACCGTATAATATTCGTGACGTTGACACGTCGGATGAACTTTTCTTTTTTTTTAAAACCCTTTTTTTCATCTCCTTCTCGTCTTTGACAAAACGACGCGCGAAACAATGATTCTCGCGTTAATATCTCGCGTGTCCCGCAACTAGTCTTTCCTTTTTCATTATCTTAACTCGTATAAAATTAATGGTTCCCATCTGGTACATGATATATAATAATAAACGGTGATCGAGGATCGTGGGATGGCAGATTGAAGAGCGAAATAGCGGATTAATGATTTCGCGCGGTTTTCGCTCGACCTCCAACCGAGGATCGCACGAATCGAGTGAAAATCGCGCGAGATACAGGGAGAAATCGAGGCTCCGCTATTACCGTACATTTTTCGTCCTTTTCGTTTTGTTTTTTTTTACAATTTCATTAATTCCAACACTGCCCGCTATTATACATTGTAAATTTATTGTGAAAATGTACAATCGAGAGTAAAGGTTTCCCATGTAAAACGTATATGTGTTTATTTACGGGAGGAGGGGGTGTATATGAATTCTGTTCAATTCGGCAATTTAATCTATCTGTTTTTTTGTTTTCCCTTTAGTTTCGTTTCGACCGAGCAGAGCCTTGGCCCGCCTTGATCGAATTGCGCCAAAGCTCTCTCCAATCTGTATTCGTTTCTCGTTATGCCCAAGTCCAGAGAGTGTACCGAACCTCTTTTGTTTTTCTTCTCGTCTCAATGTTCGGGGTATACGTTTACACAGTTTTATCGTTAATAATAAAAGGTTCCTTAGTCCATAACTTTATACATGCTATGTATAATTATTATGCAACGGTCAGAATCACGCATCATCTCATCCACACAAATCCAGCGCGAACATTGCATTATATTCAATATAAACGGGGTACGGTGTCGGTAAAGTATGCAGAGCACGAGGTCACAAAGTGTAAATCCGTCGTCGCAGAGGTCGATTTTGCCTTTCCTCCCCAAATCCTTCTCACTCTTTCTTTTTTACTGTACATCGAACGTCGAGAGACGTGTTTCTATCATTTTGTCATCATTTAATTTTTCACCCCGTAACACCGATATTTCTCGATTGATTGATCATTTGTTGCATTTCCTATTTTTCGTTAACGCACCACTCGATTCACGTGGATAATAAATCTGGCAGAATTCACCCCCTCCGCCGCCGCTTCTTTCGTATCTTTTTTTACTTTTCTCTTTTCTCCCCACCCCGCTCGTCCTTTCCATCTATTACACATTATCGATATTTAAAATAAAACTCAGTCACGCGCACTTTATGTGAGAGGCATTCGTCATCCTACAAACGCAATTTGATTTCAAATGTAAATTAAAAAAAAAAACACATCACCCACACGTGTCCATTTAAACACTATTTAAATACAATAGAGCTTTTTTTGTTTTATTTCTTAAATAAGTTTGCCGCCCCCTCCCCCCGCCGTTCCTTCGTTTTCTTCGTTCTTTTCGTTATAACATCGTCCCGCGAGGAGCGTCGGCGAGCATCCACCGCTGATGGAACAATTAGCGAGGGAGGAAACGTCCGGGAGAAACGCGGAGAGACTCGACGGGACTTTTTTGCAGCGAAAGCGGAAACGGAGGAAGGAACGGGAGGGGCGACGGGGCAGGGGCTAGTAAAATTCCTTCGTGTCGAGTTGAACCCGTGAGAGTGTCATCTCGCAGTCGAGCTTGGACCTACGCACAGCAGTATTTGGTGATGGCTAGGAGGGCCAGAATTGCAAAGGCCCGAGACCGTCGTTTAATCATCGCTAATGTGTGTCAGCCCATCGCAACTCTGGCGATGTTATAATTCGTCTGTTGCCGCTGTTCTCGTTTTGTCTTTCAATTGTTATTACTATTGTTGTTGTTGTTGTTGTTGCTGCTGTTGTTGTTACAGCCGCCGTTCTATTTTTCATATAAATATATATATACATATATATTTGTTTGTATATATATACTTATATAAACGTATGTATATATAAATCTTATTCTTCTTTCGTTTAGTGGTAAATCGGGAGGTTCCGACATCGTGGACCGGGCGTGACAGGCGTCAACAATTCCTACTAACCGCTCAATGTGAGAGTAAAGTCGTTTTTGTTTTTTCCTTCTTCCGAGGACAATTTTCCTCGGTTCGTCCCCCCGACGATGGCGCCATCTGCTGCCCTTCACCTCCCGTTCTTACTTACATAATTTTTATTCCTTTATTCATTATGCGTCATCGTCGTCCTCTTCGACCTCATCCTCCGCATCATCCTCGCCATCACCCTCATCCTCTTCTTCGTCTGTACGAAAACATTGCAATGGGAAACGGAAAAAGTTAGCGATACATCGAATGAACTGATCGAATTTAGATTGAGAAACAGAGGGCTGCCCCGGATTGGGGGGATTTATCGATTAAATTTCATCGATTGTCGAACTGACCTTCACCGTCGTCGATATCCTCCTCGCCTTCGACCTCCAAATCCTCGTCATCGTCCTCTCCGTCACCGTCAACTTCTTCCTCCTCGTCGTCCAACTCCTCCTCCTCGACGTCCTCCTCTCACCGTTCTCCTCTTTCTTCTGCTTTTTCACGTCATCGTTTTTGTCCTGCGTTTCGGGAATAATGCGAATTATAGACAAATTGTACAGAAATTTCTGGTAAAGCGAGTCTACGGAAACGATCGTTTGGAAAGCGGTGTAATATCAGAAGTGAAGGAATTTACAACCAACGGTCGGTAATGCAGTCTAATCTTTTGTGGGATATGTATTTTTAAAAGCCCATCAGCATCGGAGCAATGGTGGATGTAATTTCTCTACGAATAATTGAAAAGTATGAAAAAATAGAACGTCAAGAGTAGGAGAAGGAAAAGGGAAAAGATGAGGAATCGTCCTTTGGAAGGACGCAAAGCTCCGGGACAGTTTGGCGGGGTAAAAAGAGCGCGCCGGCACAAGGATAAAGGAGAAGAAGGAAGGGGAGAACGGCTGTCCAATGAGACATTACCGTCGAGGGGAGCAGCAGTCGGCTTTTACATTTATCGGCTGAAAGGGAGGGAAGCTACAAGAGCGTTATTTACGCCGCCTCGCGCGCACTCAAACGCTGCCTCTCTCCCTCTCTTTCCGAGTCTCTCGAGGGGAGTGGAAAGCAGCGTGTCCGATGTCGCGCGTGGTGTACACTCTCGTCGCTTCTCCGTAATGGTTTTGAGGTCGCTTCAAAAAGCTTCCCGCCATACAATTCAACCTGATGCCGCGTTCCATTGGACTTTCCATCCGCGGCCTTCCGGGACACGAGAGATGCGTCAACACGAGACTACTGGGCCTCGATAATGTTTGTTTCCTTTTTTTTAATACGCTCGCACAGCGGGTAAAGTAGTTTTCACGAATAATCAGAAAGAGCGGCAAAAATGTCGGCGTTGCTTCGAGAATCGTTTGTCAAGAACGCCGTGAATGGCGGTAGCGTCATTTGTTGCATGCGTATCTCTCTCTGTGGATTCACACCAGTGCACGCACGCACTCGCACGTACGAGGAAACACACATGCACGAATATATGTATCCTGACACGTAACAACATTGCCGTGACTGACGCGATTATCTGTCTGTGGCGCTGTTAATCACAAGGTCTCCGGGAGATAACCCAAACTTTTGAACCTGTATCTTTTCACGGGACTCGCGGTCTTTGCAACTACTTGGTCGTCGTACGTGGTCGTACGTGTCCGCGAACGGAAATTTCAATCGCATGTACAACGAAATTCGTTATCGGCGAGTCGCGTACGCGTTTCGATATCGGATAAAAGTCTCGTTCGGATAAATGAAAAGTAATGAGAAAAAATGCGCACGTAGCCGAATTTCGATATTTCCGAAAGTCGCAATGGTAGCGGTATCGCGGACTTGTTTAGCGTGGGCGGTGGGGAGTTGTACGAAAAAATTGACGTACAGCGGCAGCGAGGAATCGAGGGCACGAGAGTTTCGACGGTGTGCTTACAGAATCGTCGGCAACTCCAGAATGCCGGGCGTATAAAGAACCCCCATATCGTTGGCTTCTATACAGCATCGATCCGCGCGAAATACGATTGACGAAGTTTCGGCTTAGTTGGAAAGTACTAAAAGAGAGGGAGGAAGAGCGTAGCTGAGAGCAAGATAGCAAGATACACGTACAGTGATGTAGATAACCCCATTTGCAAAAAAAGGACGCCTACAGCACTCCGGCAACAGTAACGGATCGAATAGAACCACGCCGGTTTACGAATCCACGTGACGTTCATTCGTTGCTCCGAGAAATGACGCTCTTTGCCGCGAGTTATCTTTCTCACTAGCGCCACCGGCGACCTTTTTTTCTTCTCCTTTTTAATAACAGCAATATTCGATAATGATGATAACTTTGCCATATAAATGAGATACACTGCTCGGAATTGTCAATGGAAAAGACGATTGCGGGAAATTTCTCATGTTAAAAAGAATGGAAAATATGCAACTCCGTGTCGATGGGGGAGAAAGGTTCGAAACGTTGTTTCGACCTGTTAAGGTTCACGCGGCGTCGTTCTATGCTTTCAGGGGCATGGAAAAGTTACGGTTACACGATGTTTTCTCGAAAGTTCGTAAAAGAGAAGGAAGCGCACGACAGTAGTAGTAGGTGAGCGGCGCGGTTTCCATTGCCGGCGCGCGTGCGAACGAGCGAGGGAGAACGAACGAAAGTGGAGGGAGAAGTCTCTGCGAGAAGAGAGAAAGACAGAGGGAGAATACTACATTGCACGCGTGAGGAGAGCGCTCACGAACGTACAATGCATGGCGGGTGCTGTTGAACGCTTGTTCGCTCACTATTAAATGCAAACATTTTATCTTTCTCTTTCGCTCTCGTTCTCCGGGGATATGGCCTGCAGCGGCGCGGTCATCGCTATGTTTATATGTACGCGACTAAGGGTAAACAATTTTGAGGGCGGCGTCACACTGTAGCCGATGCTTACAATCCTCACGGTTGAAATAACGAGGGTTACAATGAGAATAAGACTTTCAGTAAGCATTGAATAATCGATCACTTGGGAAGGAGTTGTAGCTGGCCAAAGTACGAGTTATTATTGTTAAAGGGGGAGAAAGAGAGAGAGAGAGAGAGAGAGGGTCACGCAGGCAAGACAGTCGTGTTCACAATGCGTGTGTGCGAGAGAGGCAAGAGAGAGCGGGGTGGGAGGTCGAATTGTACAGAACTCGGAAAAATGCGCGGGAGGATGCCGCCGCTTTTCCCCAAACGAAATGATGACAGTGATGCATGAAAATGGCGTCGCCCAAGCCGCGTTACGTCCGCGGATTACACGCTATCAAAATAGGTGGGAAAACAAAAAGAAGAATGAAATGATTTACAAAAATTACCGACCGAGTGATGTGAGATTTTTGGAGCACATGGCGTTGTTGGTGTTTTCAAATAAGCTGGTATATTTTAAGCATTATTAATGAGCCGGCCATACTTTTATTTTTCTTTGCTATTAGCGTAACACCAAACCTCTCTCTCTCTCTCTCTGTCTCTCTCACTATCTCGATCGGTAATTATAGACGGCATTGTGACGACAGGGGTGATCAACCGACGCGAGTTTCATGGCGTCATTTTTTTTCTTCATTCTCTTCTCATTCGTGTGTCGCGAAACAGAAATGGTAATTTTTTGTTTTCCTCTGAACGGATCTAACGACTCGATACATCGGACGTACGAACCCGCGTCGGGTACGAAGATAAACTAGAGAAAGAGATGGTAAAAAATGGAGTCGGAGGAAAATGCCGGCCGGCATAATCTGCACATGTCTTTCATTCCCGGGCTCTCATTCTCCGTAATTGGAAAAACTTTCGTAAATCACCGCAAACTATTCGCAGGAGCGGCGGAAAGCGGGAAAGGAAGAAACGCAATGAAGAAACATTATAGAATGAAAACGAATGCGCGCTAGAGACGCTACGTGTCGCGACAATCTTGTATCTCGGTTCTCTCTCGCGCAAGCATCGTTACTCCTCGTACGGGAAAACAAAAATACACGCGCGATATATGACTATATATGTGGAAGAAGCGTGGCCCCGAGAAGAAAAGATAATAACAAAAAGGTCGTTTAAAAACTCACCTCAGCCGCCCTCTTGATTCCCTTGATCTCACACTTTGCGTCCCCTGTTGGCTTGTCGTTTTCCGTCGCCTTCTCCACCGCAACTTCGTTGTTTTCCTTGGTACTCATTTTGTATGTGATTTTTGTTTTCCTTTTGCGTTTCTTTCGTGTTTACGATGAATTTCGTGCGCGCTATCGGTATTTCCTTCGTTGGCGTTCCTCGTTTAAGTGTGTTACGAAGCTACGGGTTCGCTTGCGTCTGACGAACTGTGGGGGCTGCTCTCTTTCCCTCGTTCCTCTCGTACTATCGCGCGAGAACGTGAAGACTGCCGTAAGTCTCGCTCTCTGTCTCTCTCGCACGAGAACGCGCGCGCGATACGAAAGTGTGTATGTTTATGTGTAAAAGCGTATGTTCGTGCGTGATAAGCAAGCAAGCGACCGATGTGTCCTCGCGCGGCGTCGGTTTCCGGCGGAATGCCCGAGAGAGCAAGCGTCGTCAGGCAAAACCCGTGCGAAGAAGGGGAAACAGTGTGTGAAAGATTGAGAAGGAGGGGGAAGAGGTGTTCTCTCTCTCTCTCTCTCTCTCTCTCTCTCTTTCTCTCTTGGTATGTTTTTGAAGAGAAAGATGAACCAGTCGGTAGTGAAGCGTGCTGTATACTGACGAGAGACTGTCGCGAGTAGCGAGAATATAACAGAACAGCGTCGTATTTACCCTCTCTTTTTTTCGCCCATTCTCCTACCGCTGCCTAGCCATCGTCGTGCTCCTCCTCTCGCTCTTACACGCGGGCGATTCATGGGCTTCATAGACCCCACTGACTTGCTTGCTTTGTTCAAAAATGAAGATGGCGCGTGTTTGAAACTCGATAAATCGCTGATTGGTCAAACTCGTTATTGCGAATCATCAACAATCGATGTAACCATTTTCCAAAATCTCAATGTCCGATAACGTATTAATAATTGTCGCATAAATCCAGGCTACAAAGAGTCTTGTCGGGAGTAGAAATGTTATTCAATCGCTATGAGGACGAGGGGTTCGAGAGTTCATGATGCTCGTAGAGACTCTGCTTCGAGGCTATTAAGCCTCAGTTTCAAAAATCGTAAAGCGTACGGTACATTTGAAGAAAAGTTTTCCACGATTCTAATATCGATGAGAATTTCAATAATACCATGGTAATTCCAGGCCGTGCTTTAGTTTTTAAATATATGTATCTTTTCCTCGTAATAATTGTCGAATAAAATGCAATCGAAAAATAATGGTATGTTTCGAGTCAAACTATCGTGCGAGTTTCGCTTTATAGATGTCGCGAGAATCGGCTTGGGGATGCACAAAAAAAGCATCTAGCTACTACACTCCACACTGAACGCTACCATTTTTTCATGCCGGAGTTTGAAAGGTTGGCTTCGCAGCTGCGACGATAATAGATCGAAATAAAATAGTTTATGATTTTACACAATTTAGCCATGTACCGTAAAAAAATCTTACGACGTGAATACCCGAAAATGCTGAAGATGCAGCTGCATCGCTGGAACGGATAAGACCTAATAAATAATGATTTCTTGGAGATTACGAGCCACGCCTGAATAGTTAATATTTACCTTTATGACCCAAAGTACATCGAGGTGCTATCGTTTAATTACATCGTCAATCAAGAAAGACAGTAAGGACAGAGAAATTGCAAAGCATTTTTTCTGAAAATAGCGAGCGCGGATCTTTAAGTTTGCGCCTCTGAGGTTAACTCGTGGCGCATGCGCGTGGCGCTCAATTGAATCACAAAGTTCCGGTGCAATCGTGCGTTTCCCTTTCCTTCTAAACAATCAAGATGGTAGGTCGATACGTATTTCTCGATTTCTCATGTATAATCCATCGATATCTGACGAATCTTAATCGCGATCTGTCATTAATTTGTTCCTCCGCAGTGTTCCTTAATCTTTTTAAATTTCATCTGCAATATCGTGCAGCTTTTTCCATGAGAAAAACAGATTATTCGGTCGATTCATAACCTACGAAATTATAACCTCAAAATGAACACGACCAACGATTGAATTTGTTTTTTACACATGATCGATCGACAAAAACGACGTATAATTACACCATTTTCCGATCACGTTACGAATAATTTGTTCTCGTTATGACGATTATCGGTTTTCCGGTGTATTCCTCGGTAATCCACGATCCGTGCAAGTGAAAAATTTCTCACATTCGTTCTCATTCAAGGTGAATGTGCCGAAACAAAGACGCACCTTCTGCAAGAAGTGCAAGGTCCACAAAACTCACAAAGTCACACAGTACAAGAAGAGCAAAGAGAGGCACGCGGCCCAGGGTCGTAGACGTTACGATCGTAAACAACAGGGTTTCGGCGGGCAGACGAAACCTATTTTCAGGAAGAAGGTTAACGAAATGACTTTTTCACATTGATCCATCATTTTTCTCTCATCTTATTACCTTTCCTAACTGTATATTGCTTTTTTCAGGCTAAAACCACCAAAAAAATTGTATTGAGAATGGAATGTACCGAATGCAAGTACAGAAAGCAAATTCCTCTCAAGCGTTGCAAGCACTTTGAACTCGGCGGTGACAAGAAGAGGAAGGGACAGATGATACAGTTCTAAATATCTCTCTAAAACATTCGCCAGCCAACTGTATTTCATAAGATCAAAAAAATCATGAAATAAATCAGACCTAATTTCATGCACCCATTGCTTTTTTTCTCATCTGCGACAATTACCACCAAATTCAAAGAATTTCGGTTCATACGCATTCCCGAGGGAACGAGATAAGGATAAAACCGATGCGGCGCTGTACGGCGAATTGAAAATCTTTGGCCAACGTTTATTGAAGTTTGGTACATTTTGAACTACAAAGATGATGCTAAAAAACCAGCGAATTATTCGAATAAGCTAAATGTGCATTTGCAACTTGGGAAAATTCGTCGGTGATGAAAAGAAGTTACCGAGCGAGTTCAACGAATTTCATGAATATTTTATTCAAATAATTCCCTGCTTGGCTACATCCTCAAAAAAATGTAACATCCCTCCCCCCCGTTTAAACTCGGAGGATACTCATTCCGTGGCCTCAAGTCTCTCCGCATTGACTTTTGGCACTTGACGTTGCGGATCGCTGTTGGTGGTGTAAAAAAATGAGCGGCTTGTTTTTTTCGAAATTCGATTATTTCTGCATTAAGATACTTACTCCAGCGCGTCAGGATCCAAGCCGTCTCTGGCCATGTTCATCTTCAACGCATCTACGGACGCTCCGATGTTTTTCATTTTGAAATATTTTTCGTAAAGCGGATGTTTACATATCGGCTGTAGATCGACGTCGTCGTCAACCTTTTTGTCAACAATTTCATTGTCGGGCTCGTCGACGTCTCTCGTCACCTCTTGGGAGGACGGGATCTCGGCATTCTCCGTGTTCTTCTCAATGCCATTGGGAATGGAAGGTTCGCTCTGTACTGGCAATTCCTCTTCCGAGCAAGGAATAGAAGCCAGCTGACAATTTTGATAATACGTTCGGAATAATACGATAATGAATGAAATAATAATAATTTCGCGAATTGCGATTCTCACCCGAGACTCTAGGAGCACGACCGCAGCTTCGACTCTCTGCAATTTGTTCTCAAATTCAAATAGTTTTTCCTCGCAATTCAGCGCGAGTCTATTCAAAAACGATACGGTATTTACGACGAAATGATTGACAAAAGATATCGTACGTTTTTGGTGTATCGGTGGAACCTGAGATGAAATAATTCTCGCAATCATGAAATGTTCGAGCGTAATAAATTTGGATGTTATAAATGATCGAGTACACGTATATATTGTAAAAAACATGTATTATAGACCTTTGTAAAATCTATCGTCGGTTCGATAATCGGTATGTTACTATCACCCATTATCAACTACTTATCTAAACTTCTTCATTATTGCATTTCACAATATTGACGGTGAAATTTGCCAACAGACACTGAATAACAATAGAAGTGTCAAATTATGACTCTCATCGGGGGAATATACCGTAAAACAAAAATGCAGTGGTGGTCAACTTTATTGACGATAGATTTCTCCCACCTAGCGTCGAGAATTGGTACCAACGAAACATTTTGTTTACAAGCTGTCGATATTATAGAAGCTCTGCGTAATTGTCGTGGTGCTTGGGATAATTATATCCTATTTCACTTATTGCACGAGAAATATTATGCAGCTGATTTTCTCGTCGATTCCCGATTTCTTTGCGCTTTTTTTCGTATGTTGGTGAGATTCGAATCCACCTTTGCCGGTATGTGACTGAAGTCTGGCAAACGACACGACCCTCGATCGTACTGCTTGTTATTACTTTGCGCAGCTGCCTGAGTCTGCTCTGTTTCGTTACTTATATTCAAGAAAAATGAGTTATACAGCTCATCGTGGATGAGAGATGCAAAAGCGTTGATAAATTTTTGTTTCACACCTGCTTTCTTGGCCTACGTTCAAAGGATTCGATGGTTTATTGTTAATCGTCCCGTAAGAAATCGGATTTTTCGATTCGAGTAACGACTCCACTCTTTTTCCCTGTTGCCCTTTGTTTATCGTATCGTGCATTTCCGGCCCTATCTGTGGTTTTCAGCGGTATTGAATCTTTCAAACAATCGCTGCATGAATATGGCTATAACATATCATTGTAATATTATTACCAGCATTTCGTCTCTCCACAAACGCATCATATCGAGTACATTTGAGGATTCCGTTTGTAGGTTATGTCCATTGCCCTTCGGAGCAAAAATACAATGTTAAAAAGGCGTTCGACGGATTTCGCTTCGCTGCTTTCTCACAACGTTGAATTCGAATATATATGCTCAAGTAATTTTTACTATTATCCAAGGATGATGTTCCACTTCGGCTGCGGTTAAACGAAACGCTGGATTTTTTTCGAGCAATTTGCTCAGTAAATGACGCGCTCCTCGCGAACAGGGCAATTCTTCGACGTTACGATTGCAATAATCAATTATTTGCCACAAATGAATAATTAACAGTTCTTGAATTAAAATTTACGTTTATGAATCTATGTGGAAAGATTTATTCATTTTTGGAGCAATAATTTACCGGAAAAACTGATGTGCTTCTTGCTAATTAATTGGCACAATTGTTGATTGTCATCGGAGAAAAATGGAAATTTTCCAAACAATAAGACGTACATGATTATTCCCATTGACCATACATCGCACTGTTGGCTGTAAGACTTTGTAGCTATCATTTCCGGTGCTGGTTCGAGAGTGGAGGAATTAAAAGAATCGAACGTGTTGCTTTTTTCGAACGATTTTTAAAAATATTTACCGATGTATGCCAAAGTTCCGCAAAAATCGTGCAACATGTTGTCGTAACCGGGGCCATTACGCATTGTGCTTAAACCGAAATCCGTTACTTTTATAAATAAATCGTTCGTTGAATCGTCAGGATTGTAAGCCGTTAGAATATTCTCCAATTTTAAATCACGATGCACGATGTCTACATTGAAATGGACGTGTATCATTTTTTTTTTAATTCATCGGATATTTCACGCGAAAAGAAGAGAAACGATATTTTGCCGCAGATTTGAAATATAGGCATCTCGACAAAATTGAATACGGATTTAAACGGACCATTTTTGTGCAGATAAGCCAAAGCCGAGGACAAACTTTGGATTATATTTGTCGTCTCTGGCTCGTCGAATTGTTTTTTGGCTTTGAAAATCTTTGCGAGAGATTCCATGCAGAGTTCGAAGACCAAGTATATCGCCTGTCAATTTGAGGTTGGGTTGATTGATTATATCGCGAAAATTCTCAATGCGAAATGTGATATTCTGTATTATATTCTTACGCTGGGCGACTCAAAGACGCAATCGAGAAATATTATGTTTGGATGATTCACGAGTTTGAGAATGTAGATCTCTCTTTCGACTGCCAAAACTCGGGGTGCCCCAGCCTTATCGGTCATTATGTTGAAAGAATAGAAAGAAAATTTCACACGGATAATGGCAATATTTTTCGTGTTTTTTTTCTGGGCTGTTTCGTACCTGACGTTTATTAATTATTTTTATCGCCCACCAAGTTTTCGTTTCTTTCCGCTTGGCTTTCACCACCGTGCCGAAATTCCCCTTTCCGATGGTATTACCGATCGTATAAATCTCTCGAAGATCGTTCAGATCGGTTATTCTCCTGTGAAGTAATTTACGTGCTCGTAATCTCGATCTCGCAATTGGATGATTCTCGCAAAACATGGATTCTAATCATTTCCGGATGCAACTGTACGTTTATCAAAACATATTTGACATGTCGGATAATTGAACGTCGTCACAGTGTGCATCGAGTATATTTCATTTATTCCTCTGCATTGTAAGTTTGTGGCCAGTTTCATTGCTTTTACAATGCAGCGGAAAATATAAAATAGAATAGAAGGGCGGGGGGGAAATGAAAATTGGGATATGTGCGCGCGCAAGTACGACATTAGCGCCTTCGGCGGTGGAATTGCCAACTGTTTTCTGCCAGTAAGAACACGGGCGCCTGTTGTCTGCTGTTGTCAGTGTGCGGGAATAGAAAAACCTTAGATTCAACGTCCTCTCCTACAATCTTTTTCGGATCAACGGGAATTGCATGGATATACAAAGAAAACAGAGAATTTATATATATAATTCGTGATTTATGAAGAATGGATTCGCCACCCAGTCTCGACACCGTCCATCAGGCTGCTTACTCCTTGTACAATAATCCAGTTCCCGCTGAGAAGGAAAAAGCGTCCCAATGGCTCGGAGAACTTCAAAAATCCGTAAGTCACCGCAACGCGTGGTTTAACGTTATTCGACGATAATAATCACGTTCTTCAAATTTTTTCCTTACATTCTTCGACAGAACGATATTTTACCGTACGTATTTCGCGTACTTTCATTCATACGTACGTCGAATACGGGACCCACAAATTTGGTTATCGACATAACCTCCAAAAAAATGTCGATCCACTTTTTTAGCGTCAAAAATACGAATATTCAATATCTCATGACTTTTTCTCGTTGTCCGGAGGTTCAAGCGTAAACTTTCACGATATTTTTTCACTTCCGTTATATTTTCCATTGCCCGCAAATCATCCTTACACTTTCCGTTGAGCATGAAATTTCTCTGTTCATCCTACCGTTGGGCCAATCTGCAAAATGAACCTTATTTTGTGTGTCAGGTATACGCGTGGAAAGTCGCGGACGATATGCTCCACGAAAAAAGAGACTTGGAATCCTGTTACTTTGCCGCTCAAACGATGCGAACAAAGATACAAATGTCCTTTCACGAACTACCCCCGGATGCTCACATATCGTTGCGCGATTCGCTCCTCGAACACATATCCCAGATTAACGAGCACACGAATAGCGTTATAGTGACTCAGGTACAGTCGCAATATTTATTTTCACATAAAATGATTTTTGAAACATTCGTTAACAATCCCAGAGAGCTAAGATTTAATTATATATTTTTCCAGCTATGCGTCGCTTTGGCGGATTTGACGCTGCAGATGTCTTCCTGGCAAAAGCCAGTGGTGGATCTGATAAACAGATTCGGCGGTTCGACTACGAGCCTCTGGCCGTTGCTCGAAATAATGACCGTTCTCCCGGAAGAAATAAACTCCAGATCGCTGAGGTAATCGGCGTGTTCTTTCGAATATCGTCTACAAAAATTTACGCATATATTTTCTTGAAATCACAAAACTATGATAAAGTTTTTCTCCAAGGTATATATAATGTTTGAAATGCAAAACGTTTGTTACGATTGCCAAAAAAGTTATCGTTTGACTCAGTTGATAGTAAAGTATGATTCAGATACTGTACCCTCAGATTTTTTAGGTAAAATTATCGTCGAGTTTATCTACTTACGAAAAAAATCATGATTACGGACATGAAGAATTAACGATAGGCCATTATTCAAGTTCCTCGATGAAAACGAATTAATCGCACATTTCCTTGCGTCGAATAAATATTATGCAGTCTTATTCCGTTGCAGGCTAGGCGCAAATAGAAGACAACACGTATTGTTAGAGCTGAGTAGTGTTTCAGAGACGGTGATGGAATTTCTGGTTGGTGTATTTTTTTTTTTTTTACAAAATAGACCAAAGGAAAAGATTATTATCAATGAAGCAATTAAGTGACGAAGATGAATATATCCGCCAAGACAGTTTGTCAATAAGCTTTCAATCTGCCCGTGAAATGTATCCATCTCTCAAAATCCGTGCATTTTCGTTCAAACTTCTTAAAAGCCCGTAAATTGAAATTTACGAGCGTTGAACGATATTCCTCGAACTTTTTGATTACAGAAATTGTGCCTGAAAAACGGTGGCGACAATCCTCTCATTCACACGAGAATTTTGCGATGTTTCACGAGTTGGGTGACCGTTCACGCAATTTCCCTGAACGCCGTACCCAACAGCGACGTCGTGGCATATGCGTTTCAGGTGAGCCACTGAATTACCAAGGGAATTGTTTTCTTTGATGGACAACTTTTTAACGTATCAATGTCGATATCCCCAGATATTGGGAAACCACACGATCGGCCAACAACTGCACGGTGCAGCCGCGGATTGCGTCTGCGTTATTTTGCAAGTACTAGAAGAGGACAACAATTCTAATCGGACGGAAAACAGCAGCGAGTCGGTCGTCCAATTGCAACAACTTCAATTATGCCTTTTTACGAGCGTTATGGCTCTGGAACAGCCTTATCACCTGTCGGTCGCTCACGAGGATATGGACAAGTCGGTGCATCATTTTATTCTCCCGCATCTCACCAAAAATTTTCTCACGTTTTAACAACATTAACGGAAAAAAAAACAAAATAACGATTTTCCAGATCGGTAAATTATTGCCGTATTTTCACCGAATTGGCGGAGACTTTTCTCTACACGATGATAAACGGATGCGCCGATGGAAAACAGCACTACGCGATCAAAGTTCTCGACCTCGTTCTCACCTGCGTCGGCCATCACGATTACGAGGTCGCGCAAATAACCTTCAATCTGTGGTTCCGCTTGTCCGAAATTCTCTATGAGAAAAATTGCAAGGAACTCACGACCGTCTTCAAGCCCCACATAGAAAGGCTCATAGGTTCACTCTGCAAACACTGTCAGATGGAACCAGATCACGTGAGTGTCGGTCGAAATTATTTTCGCAGCTGAAATTCGTCGTTACGCGTGATTTTACCTCGAATTTTTGTCAAATCCAGCTCGGCCTGGTGGAAGAAGGCGGCGGAGGCGAAGAATTCGCAGACTTTCGCGTGCGAGTTTCCGAGCTGGTGAAAGACGTGGTATTCGTCGTCGGCAGCAGACACTGTTTCAGACAAATGTTCAACGCCCTGACCGGAGCTCCCGGACCTCAAGGACAACCCGGTCATACGCCAACCTGGGACTCGTCGGAGGCTGCTTTATTCGTCATGCAAGCGGTGGCCAAAAATATCTTACCGTGAGCGGAATTTGATTTTTTTTCACCTTTTTTCTTTTTGAAAAAATTGTACGTTTCTTTACAACCCGATGAGCATAAAATCGTCACCGTTCAACCGCAGGGCGGAAAACGAAGTGGTGCCAAAAGTCGTCGAAGCTATTTTGAATATCCCGGAGAACACTCACATAGCGGTTCGGCATACGAGCATATCGCTGCTCGGTGAGCTCTGCGAGTGGATAGAGAATCATCCTCAATCATTGGGTGAGCTTTTTTCACAAAACTTTCACCTCCAACCGTCGTCCCGTCGATAAGCGAACTCCGTATTGACTCGAACTCTTCGTATTACCCCAGAGCCAGTGCTGAATTTTCTGCTGTCCTGTCTGGGCCAGAAAGGATTAGGAAACGCGGCTGCCGGCGCGCTTCAGAGCGTATGCAGCGCCTGCCCACTGCACATGGCATCGCATTTCCCTGGACTTTTGCAAATTGCACGATCCCTCGAAGGTTTCGCTATAAGCAACGAAGCGGCGATCAGATTGCTCAAAGGTAACTTGAAAGATTCATGAAAACACGGTCCATACGATCATCTCGGCGAGATTCGTGCGAAATACTCTGAACATTCGTTTTTTCCCCTCAGGAATCGCAGTTATCCTAGCGCGCATGCCGCGTAACGAAATCGCGCCGGCCATGACCGAGCTCTGCTGGTTCCAAGCGCGACCGCTGTGCGCGCTGATGGAAAATCGCGGTCATCCGACGGACAGAGGAACAAAAACCGATCCGGTCGTGTGGCTCGACAGGCTCGCCGCGATATTCAGGCACACGAATATTCCCATCGACAATTCGATGGATCCGCATCCTTGTCAACTCGTCATTACCGAAGTGAGTCCCGAAATCCTTGAAGGAATGACGAAAAAACGGGCGTTTTCCGAAAAGTACAAACAACGCGTGATTACTTTTTGCAGATGTGGCCAGTGCTGTCGAACGTTTGCGACGTTTATCAGGAAGATCCGCGAGTCATAGAAAGATGCTGCAGATGCTTGAGGTTCGCGGTGCGTTGCACGGGTAGAAAATCCGCGCACATACTGGAGCCTCTCGTGAAACAGGTTATTTATTTTTATCGTCAAAGAGATAAAGACGATGCCGACATTACCGACCGTTTCTCGTTTTCGTCACGCGCGTGCTTTTTTTCATCCCCCAGATTGTCCAACTGTATTCGCGACATTATCACAGCTGTTTCCTGTACGTCGGCTCGATTTTGGTCGACGAGTACGCGAGCGACGCCGAGTGCGAAGCCGGCCTGCTCGGAATGCTCGAAGCCTTTATTCCACCGACCTTCACGATTTTGCAGCAGGAAGGTGGACTCAGAAATCATCCGGATACCGTCGACGACCTCTTTCGACTCTGCGCACGGTGATTATTCGACCAATCTTTCATCGCGCGGCGAACTGACTCGCGAAGTTTCAAGTTTATCCCAATCAGGAGCAAACGAAATTTCACTCACGCCGAAAATGGACGATCGTTGTTCGCAGGTTCCTCCAGAGGGCACCAGTCGCGTTTCTGCACTCGGCCGCGCTTGGAAGCATCGTCGATTGCGCGCTGATGGCTTCGAGTCTGGACCACAGGGACGCAAATTCCTCGGTGATGAAGTTTTTCTTCGATCTGCTTCACAGCGGACGAATGCACGAGGTTCGTTGCGAATTTGCTCAAACGACTCCTTCGTCACTCGCTTTTCTCCGCCGATAAAACAGAGAGCTATTCTTTCATCGAATTTCTTCGCAGAATCGGCCGGATTTCGAAGCGAGAAAACAGCTGGTGCAAGCGATCGTCAAGGAAAAGGGTCAAACGTTGGTGACGAGTCTGCTGCATGCGTCCGTGTATTCTCTCTCCTCGTACATGCTCGGTGAAGTAGCCGACGTTATCCTCGAATTGGCATTGCTGGACAGAAGAGTGAGTTTGAGCGACGAGCGAGTGAAATCCGCGTTACCGCGTCAA
The DNA here is from genome assembly GCA_959613375.1 of Heteropelma amictum. Lineage (NCBI taxonomy): Eukaryota > Metazoa > Arthropoda > Insecta > Hymenoptera > Ichneumonidae > Heteropelma > Heteropelma amictum. The sequence continues at coordinate 14,561,044 of OY390726.1, forward strand.
AAAATCGCTTAAAATAACGCTCCGATTGCTTTCCCTTTTTTCTCTCAAAAGTCAATCTCCCAGTGGCTCGAAGAAGCGATAAAATCGATGCCGACGCAAAACTCTGGCGGATCTCCGACGGCCACGCCGGATCAGCTGCTCGAGTTCCATCACACAGTCACGAGGTGAGCCATTTTGATTTTCGTCCCTTCGATCTTTCGCCTTTTTCTCTCCCGCGCTCGTCGATATTCGAGCACGCTCCGCAAAACTACAAATTTCTCCTGTATTACAGAGGCGATTCGGGAAAAGCGGTGACGCACGCCTTACGGAACTTTGCACGATTATACCGTTGACACGAGTCGGTTAATTCGCAATGAAACCTTCCCCGGACGATCATCGACATGTAATACGGTACGAGAAACTCCATTAATGCTGCTACGACGACGAAAAGAAATGGAAAGAAACAAGGGACGAGAAAACAAAAACGAACGAGCTATCCGCGATAATCCTCCTTATCCTCTTTGTCGGTGAAATACCCAAAGTGATTCGAGACAAACGTATGTGATATATACGTAATAGACGCATATGTATTGCATATGAGAGACTCGTTATAAGTCTAACATTACCGGGTCGCTTTCCAAATATTTTCACACTTACTCCTCTCGCTCTGTCCATCTCCGACTCTCAAACCCTCCGTCTTCTTTGCAAGTGCAATAGGGAGTTGATTTTTGACTGTTCCCAAAATACGACGCGAGATGAATGATCATAATGCTGCGTAAACTGCTCTTTCGGCATTGAAAAAAGGAAAAGGAAAACAGGTCTCGAAACTTTTCGTAATTCAGCGATCGCTCCGCTCGTTGCCCGAACAGAGGAATGATTCTTATATTAATATTACTATTATTATTATTATTTTAATAACTGACTTATTAATAACGACTTGTATTTATTTATACTTCCGAGTTATACCTAATTGCATTTAGGTAGAGGTCTAGTCGAGACTGGGAGCAAATGAGAAAGAGTCGTTTGCATTATTGTGTGATATTCATGCTTGGAGAGAATTTCATTTGCGGAACAAATTTTAACAGTCATCCGCACAACGCGCGATCGCTCCACAAAATTGTGGAGAACAAATTTTCAAAAAAAAAAAGTAACAGACCGCACCGTAGACTTTGACGCAACTTTACGCAGCATGAAAGACATTTTCGACGCTTTTTTTTTCATCATGGCAAAATCGTCTGGACAATTTTTTTGGATTTCGGATCTCTCATACTTTTTATTCGTCAATTTAGGAGAAAAAATAATAGGGAAAGATTTTTTTTATTTCGAAACCTCTCGTTTCCTTCGCTCTGTCCTCTACCCTCGTATCGACTCCCTGCGCTGAAGGAACAGCGGCAAAGCTGATCTCTATTGAGACGCAATCGGCAGAGGAAAGTTGACGAAATCGAAAGTGAAGTTTGCTGCAACGTTAGTTGAGAATTTTAATGAAATATCGCATTAATGGAGTTGAAAAATAGACGAATTGCGAAATCGCGCGGAAAGTTTTGTATAATTACGGGATCGTCGTGAGAGAACGAGCAACGCGTGATCGTCGATGAAAAGAGAATAATCGAGAAGAAAGAGAGGAGGAGGGAGAAGAAAACGGTCATAGTTCAAACGCGGAGAGTGAAACTGTATCGATGTATTATATAAATATAGCGGAATACGAGAGACAATTGTGTACAATGTATATTAAAGAGAAAAGAAAGGGGCGGCACGCAGGGGGAAAATGAAAGAATCGAGCGAGTCTAGCTTACGCGTGTGATGAGTATCGTTTGTAGCTTAAACAAGACGACGAGAGACAATGAGAGACGATTCTCTCGTACCAACTTCCGCTATTTGTTTTTATCTCTTTTACATTGTTGAAAATCGATTCGATGTACCATGCATTTTGATGATATTTTTTTTGCCCCCCCCTCGTACCACGAAGAAGGAAGGAGACAAAGAAAGAACGAATAAATTTTGTCGTACCAACTTGAAGCTAGACACACTCGAATTCGCCGAATGCATAAAAAAAAAGTTATGAATAAACAAGGTTGTACGATTTCTATTCTTAAAGATTCTTCTTCTTTCGCTGCTCCGTCTGTGTGCGTGTGTGCGTTTTTTTTTATCTCGAAAAATCCTCGGGTTTTTTTCCAAGTTTCGTCGCACAGAGAGTGTTTTTCAATAAAAAAAAAAACGAAAGAGGAAGAAAAAAGCTCGAGCATCCGACGAATTTTTCGGATTCTGAGATTCCGGTGTGGCTGCTGGAGAAACGGGGAGTTTGGCGAGAGAGGAAATCGCTGGCAATCTTGAGACCTGAGTCACTGACTGTGTACGGCCACGGGAATGACTCAGTAGGCTCGAGAATCGCAGGCGTTTTGGTTTATACACCGCCGAGGGAGAAAGAGAGAGCGGGAGGGAGACGAGAGACGTCTCATCGCTTCGCTGCTATCCTATCGCCACTTCTTCCAACAAAGGAATGTTATTGTCCTGGAATTGGATATAGGTGAGTGTACAAACGAGACGAAGAGCGTGATTAAGCACCAACCGATTTCTATCCAACACGAGTGTATCGCGACCATAAATATTTCCGAGAAGAATCCACCGAAATTAAAGCTCATGATAATACGTATCGAGGAATGTGTACAATTAGAGATTTATACGTATTTAAGTAATTGTTGTCGTTACTTTTGTGTATATCTGATAATACAATTGAAATATCGTTGTTATTATTATCATTATCGCAGTCGCAGATCATATTCCATTTGCTACAAGAGTGGTTTAAAAATAGATGAGATATTACATGCTCGAGGTACATTGAGTTTTCCAAGGGAAAAAGATATCGTCGAATACAAGCTTTTTTTTTCTTCTCGCTGGCTCGGATGTCTCCACTCGAAAGTGTTGCCTTGAGATCGTGGACCTCTGTCTCATCGATGGTGCGCCTCTGATCGCACAGCTACTGGTTGTCTCGTTGCCGAGCAACGAGACAGCCTCTCTATAGACTATTTGCCAATACTTGCAGGCGAAAGCTCCGCAAGCGGGCGTAACCTCCGAGACGACGGATCCTCTCGCGTTTCCAGCCCCGAGAATCTATGTACCGATACGCGAATCACCGTTATCGATGGTATTACTTTGTGAAAATCATTTTGAACATTATTTATCGCGGAGATCATGAAAATTTGCAGCATTGTTCGGAAAATAATGTTCACAATAGTTGTCGGTGGGCTTGATCATAATTCGATAACGCTGCACCGGCGCCCTCTCTTGACAAGACTGGCAGATGTGCAATGACTGTGATAAAAGGAACGAGACACAGAGAGGGAGATCTTTGTCGCGTGAGGCGGCGGCAGGAATCGAAGGTGAAGGCAAAACTACGCTACAGTCGCTACACATGCTTGCATACTACGGTGATACGCCGTCGTCTAGTCTCGCTGTTGGGTGCTGCGATTGTGGTGCAGCAGTACGGAATAGTATGTCGAAGAGGGCGCTCGTGTTATTAGGGGGTTCTCAATAATGTGGTGTTACTGGCCTCTGTGTGCAAGTTGCGAATAGCTGGAGGGTGGGGATTAAGGATGGGTGGAAGAGTACAGCAGACAGCACCACAAGACGAGACGAGCTGCCGAGGTCAGTTTTCACCCACGCTCCGAAATGACGCTCGGCTGCGCGTTATCAAGCCGACCGCAAACGCGACGAGCCCGGATGTCATCGTCGAGGTTATGCATACCACACATTGCAATTTCCTGGCGCCAATGCATGATGCTCATTAACCTCATTTTCAACTCTTTCTTCTTTTGCGCTCTTTGGTCTTTTCATAATACGATAAACGAAATGGTAATGACAAAGGAGCGAGGCTGCTTAAATTACGTTTTTGCGAAATAAAACTTGTAAATTTGCGAGTACAAGCCAATTTTTTCGTTGAATATTGGTCGAGACAACGCATAAGCGACTTTGAGGTTATAACTTTTACAAAATCCCGTTTTATTCACGCGAAATATTCTCTCTTGATGTAGCTTGATCTCCGGCGACTGCAGCGCCGCATCAAAGATCGATTCGCGTCGTTGTTTCGATACTCGTATGATTAAATGCTGAATAAATAAATTGCGACTATTCTTGTATTCGATGACTCTGTGTAGGTGCATTGTAAATCCTCTCGAAAAGATCGTAAATTGTGGAACATTTTTATGCGAAGCTTCATGACGCAAAATGTCACGGCAAGAGCCAAAAATAATCTCCAATGAGCTACTTTTACACCGCAACGCGTTGTATGCTGCATTGGTTGCGGCACTTTGCGCCTTTACCGACACATCACAAGGTTTGCGCATTCTCCGTCTTTTTTGCCTTCTCATAACGTCTCTCTGTTGCCCGTGCATCCCTTTGTTTCGTCGCGAGGAGGACAGAGCTCGCTCAGGCCGGATTACTCCAGTATAGAGGCATCCCACGAATAAAGCCCTCCCGCGATACAAACATCTGCCACTGAATTTTAATTCCGACACGCTGCTTCGTCCTCTCTCTCTGCTTTGACGATATTATTTCGCAGCTTTTGTGCGCGCGCGAATTATCGAATTTGCCCACATATTGTGAGTGAATTGCGTCACGGCCTTGGAACATATTGACAAGAAGAGGAAAAGAAAACAAAACAAATTTGCCTCTCTAAAGGTTCATAAACGAGGGGAAACACAAGCGAATGTCTTTCGTGAGTTTTTTTTTTCAGCGTCGACACACTCTTCTGTGTTATTATCGAAATACATGCTATTCGAATTCGAAGAATCATCGGTGTACGTGTACATCATTTCTTGTTTCCATGACGAAAACTCGCTGGCTTTTACCTCGCTGTTGTTTCAATATTTATGTGTTGCGTGTAAATGAATACGGAATATATATATCCTATATCTATATATGTATTTCCTGTCTCGCGTGACAAGACCCCCCGCTGAGTCGACTTTCATCCATCTCTCACTATTCGTCTCGTTTTTTTCTTTCGCAAGCCCACACACACTCGCACACGACAAAAGCACGAATCGTTCGTGCGCCATGTTTAAAATGATTACGCCAGTGCAGTTTTTTTCGCAATGTAGGAGAAAATTTACGACCTACATCTACAATCACGTGGCAGAGTCGCCGAGTAATTTGTCATCATTCGATTCACGCTGGAGACTTATCTGATTGGTCGGTCTATCATTAGGCGTTTTATTTTTCTGCTCAGAGAGTTACAGAAACGTACGATCGAAGGAAAAACGTGAGTGCGCGATCTGCGTGAGGGAAGAGAATAAAGAGCGCGCGTAAGTGGGAATCGCGTATCGCGAGACAATGACTCCGAAAGGTCACCGCCGGAGACGCTCCCAAGGCCGTCCGAGTCTAGTCTGCTATAATTATGCCCGTACGGAATCTTAACCGCGTAATGAGAGTCTGATACGCGATAGAAAAATGAGACCGAATGCGCAGGGAGATGAAAGAACATGTATAACCTCAAAATTGCGAAACTATGTCGGGAGAAAATAATTTAACGAGCGTATCTCGTTTTCCGGGCATTAACGTTGTGACACGGTTGGCAATCGCTGTAATAAAATGAGTTTGTGATTATGTATCGCATGAACCGGATCGAGGGTTATAATAAAACAACGTTGAATCGAAAATACATCGATCGAGTTCGATTTCGGTATGTCCGACATATATCATATCGATGTATGTGCGTGTTTCTATAAATGCACATGAATATACGCGTAGGCGTTGCTGATCGTCAAGCCGGCCGGCGTCGCGACCCGGCTTACCGGAAAGTACAAAGCACCGCGACGACGCGCTTCGACGATTCGCGCGGTAGCGACAAGTGGGGGAAGCTTTACGTATCCTTGTACCAGCGGAAAAGGGTGACTGCGGACGGAGAGAGAGAGAGCAGGAGAAGGGGTGGAGATTTCCGGAGTAGTTCGACAGTGGCCACAGTTATTTCGCCTCGGAAGGAATCGGGCGTGTCCGTGAACGGCGTTCGGGTCGATGTAGTACAAAGCGAAGCGAACGGTGGTGTGAAAACTAACCTCTCGCGAAAGTACGAAAAGTATCCGCGGAGAGTCGATGATAGTGTCACGGTGATGCGACAGAGGGCAGAGTGAGGCAGTAGAGCCGTAACGATAGCGAGGGAGGAAGGATCCTTCGTACGTAAGGCTACCGTGTTTTGCGCTTGACTCTTCGCAACGTACGATATCGGCCAGTTCGTCGCTGGCGGTTCGTGAAACAAGTTTAGTATCTCGCATATTACGTACAATAAAACCATCATAAATCTTCCGTAGCGTTATCAACGTTTATACAAAGCATCGCACTCCCCTCTCTCGCTCTCCCTCTTTTGCTTTTTCTTTTTAATCATATTCCATCATCTTTTATTCGTGCATAAAACTTTATTGTTTCATTTTTCGAAAGATTATCGGTAGACAAGTGCGAAAATTCCATCGATCGCCGATTGTTTCGTTAGCGTTAGGACTCGGTTAACAATAAAAAAAAAGTTTCCTCGAGTGAATCTTGAAAATTTGTCTAAAACAACGCAACCGGCTTTCTTCTCGCTCCGCGTACTTTTTCGCCCTTCTTTCAGTCTCGATCAGTCGACGTTTTCTCGTGCCATTTCGCTTCTTCCGCTCGCTTCAATTGGAGAAGAAAAAAATAATTGAATCGACAGACGTGCGTTCTCAATCCGCCATTCCTTTTGCTTCGCGCACATGCACGTAACCCGAGGATGATATTGAATCTGATTCTCTATTCATCACGCCCGTTTCGACTCGCTCAACAATGGAAAATTCCTTTTTTGTCTCAAACTCCCGAGCGAATATTTCCATCTACGATCGTTCCCCGTTGCTACTCGACTGAACGTTAACATTGACTCCATTAGAGAAAAAAAACCCCCCGATTAAAGACATTTTTCGATTTCGTCGTCCACCATGATTCCTCCGCTACGTCGATGCGGATGATGATTGAGTAGAAAAAGAAGCAAAGCCAACCTGCACGACCGTCGAGAGACGCGGGTTATAAACGTTTTTTGCCCCACGTCAGATCGGTTAATGACTGAAAAAATACGATCCCTTGTTTCATGCATTCGTCGAGTGATCGCCGCGTCGAAATCGCCATTTGTTTCAACGAGTGTTTCGCGCGAATGACGAAAAAAGAAAAAAAGTGTGAAAATCGCGACGTTGGAGCGTTCATAACCGGCGCCGTAATTCACCGCAGTCTCACGGTCTCGGATCTTGACCTCACTCTGATAGTACTACACACTCGGCTATATCCACGTCTGACCCCTCCTCGAGGGGTTCATCGAGTTTGCCCAGTACGAAGGAGAGCGATGGCGCTACGCGAGTCTACGCCAAGTGCCATCAGAGGGTGGAAAGTTCGAGACTCTAATGAGAAAAGAGAAAAAAGTCCAATAACGGCGACGAGATTGAAGAAAAAAGATTCAACGTAACGAAAGAGGTTATGTCTCGAGTTGAGAATCGACGTCGGGGTGAGTATCGTCTGAAAATCGTAAAATGTACTTTTTGCTCATGCTCTTGCCTTGGAATTTGCGATAAAACCGTTAATAAGGATATCCACAGCCCGCAAATAACATTTTCTACGCTGCGCTGTCGTTTTAAAGCGATATTTCACAATATTCCCGTCGGTTTATCCTTCGAGCCGAGATTGAGTGGTCGATCGTGTATGACACTCATACATTCGTAATACACGCGTATATACCCACAGACACAGGACCTATCCAATAACGTCTTTCTTCGATAAGGGGAAAAGGGGTTGCGGGAGGGAGATACGTCGAACGAGACACAGCGCTCTCGCTTGTACGTTGATCCGGTGTTTTATACGTACACCATACTACGAAGTGTAGGATTGTAGAGAGGCAAAGAGACGGAGAAAACGCAAAAAGGATCAGAGGAAGCCCTCCAAGCGAATGAACAATGCATTTTATGTGTATACATACATATAGACACATGTATGTGTAATCAGCCACGTGGCTACATCTCGAGGTAATTTGAGATTGTCACGTTGACCGTTATTCGTATACCTTTTTTTTTTAATCAAACTTTATCGTCAGCGTTGCAGAAAGCAGTCTTTTAAACATCGCTGAAAACAAAAAATTAAAGACCCCGGGGTCTCTGAAAGTCGTGCAAACGTGAATGGTTTTTTTTTTCACAAACGCCGCTCACAGACTGAACAATCGAATGCAGGAAAAATAACGTGCAGAAACCGACCCATTTCGCGATTTAAACATCAATAATTGCGCTTGGAATCATTTTAATCACAAAAGAATAAAAGTGGAAGAGAGAAAGACTTCTAGTACCTGTTTTCGCCGCGCGGAGCGCGGTAAGGTGCACGGGATGCGAGAAATCGACGAATATGAAAGGCGCATCGCGGCAACCGGATGCTCGCATCGTTGCTCACGCCAAACGATATTCCCTCGCATTCATACGCGTCCGTCGTCACCGTGGTGCAAAATGAATACTTTGCGCAAAAAATTTGTCGTACACCGAGCGAAAGAACGCTCGAGCGTTCGACGTATCGAGAAACACAAATGAAATCTTTTTTTTCACACAAGTTTGATTTCGATTAAAACCGTTCGTTTCAGGACGAATAACTTGCTGAAAATAAGTTAAACTCTGATTCCTCCGTTTGAATCGCGTCACCAACGGTCTCCATCGACTCTGCCTTCTCTTTATTGTCCCAGCTTGCCGTCTATTTCTCTTTATCCGCGATATACGTGTATTCATTTATTCATTCGTCGTCACATGCTTCCCACTCGGTTTTCTCTCGCTCGAACCAACACAAACTCGATATCGCTACGGGCATACAGGGGTGTGGTTTGACAATAGCTCGGAATTGTACGTTTGCAACTACGCTCATTTGATAAACAAATTTTTCGAATACGAATTTTCATACGCTCATGGAGAACCCCTTTTCAATTTTATCGACCTTTGCAAAATAACATTGAACGATTCTCGACGGGATTGTGAAAACCCCAGTTTCGTCAAACCCGCTGGCTTTCGTTTCTCTTATTCTCCATCGACGTCGAGCGCTTCGCAAAATGAAATCCGTATTAAGAGAAAACAAAAAATTGGCACGGACTCGAACTGCATACGTTAATAATGATATCAACAATCGTAAAACTGGCTATAATCAGAAATTTTCTTTCATGATTCCCAGTTTTATTACAATGCTGTTCATTTAATTTCACTGCTTCCGGTCGTCCGGTATCATCGACCTGCATCGTTGCACTCTGTCCCGATAAAGAAGAAAACGAGAGAGAAAGAAAGAGTACGTCGATCTCACGTGTACCCCCCCCCCCCCCCTCCACCTCCTTCCTCCGGTACACGGTATATAACGCTCGAGGAAAACGCCCCCGTCTCTCGTGTCTGCGCGTTTAGTTGCTCGGTTCATGTTTTCCTTCTTCCCTCCCCTCTCTCTCTCTCTCTCTCTGTCTTTCAATCATCGTCTCTCTCGCTCCAATCATCTCCACCGTAGAGTATGCACGGACGCATCGGGTTCCCCGAGAACGTTGAAACACCTATCGATCTTTGCGATATAACGAACTTTGCGCCGATCGATTATTCACGAGTCGCGGAGATAACCTAAAAAAAGAACGAGAAATAAAAACAAAGAAAATCGGGTCGTTTTTGTATTCGAAAGGAATGCCAGGTTGTTTTATCGCGGTAACACGTTTCTTTGATCGAATTTGCGACTTATCTTGCCCTGTTCCTTCTTAATCGCGACCTGATGGTAACTTTTGTTGGCATTAATTTGATTTCGAATTTTTAGGTTATGTATGCTTACTCGACCGATAATCGGAATGCGTACTACTAATTAACACGAACGGCGATTAATTCGTGCAGCGATAGCAGAGACGCCTGCGTTTCTTTCTCGTACTACTTTTCTTATATTCATGTCGCTCGTATATATGTACGCGTGTTAAATAGGTATATACCGATGACGTTGCGAATGCAGGCGTCCGCTGCATGGATTTCGTGGAATTTTCAGAATTCATACGCGACGTTTATAAATATGAAATAACGCCGAGGAACGAAAAATCTTGTAGGAGAAAAAAAAAGCGAAAGAGCGAAGGCGAGAGAGAGAGAGAGATAACCGACTGTCCGGCGGCGGTCGCGAGCCAAGGATGATAGTCTCGCCTGTTACCAGGCCACTCCTCCTTTGAGTCGACCTCGAGCTGGGTCGGATCGTGGCTAACTCCTCAACAACCCCACTGATATCTTTTCTTTGCTTTCTCTCCACTCTCTATCTTTATTCTCCGCATCGCATCATCGCCCGCTAACACGAGGAGAATTTTTCATTCTCGCTGAATCTCCCTTCGTTTTCTGCTAATATAATATGCACATGTATATGCGTTCCGCACAGTTGCTGCAGGCAGCCAAGATTAATTCGAGAATATCACAAACCGTCGAGACGGTTTTTTGTCCCATCGCGAACAGCTGAAGGACATTCCGAGGGACTTTTCATTTTGTTTTTTCGCGTCCATCGAAAGATCCTTTATCGTAACAAAGTTCCGATAGGATGATTGATTCCGGAGACCGTTTCTACAAATACCATCGATCTTGTTTTGGCTGTTTGGTTTTTTCATACTTTTCATAGCTTTCGGAGCTTTTTGCGGACGAGATTCGAACGTGTATGCACACTCGTTGGATTATATTCGAGACAAAGAGACGAGCGACAAAGGAGAAGCAAGTTGGACGAGTTTTCGGACACGACTCCCGCGAGGGTGGCTGAAAATTCGGACCATGCCCTAATTGAGATCGCCGGTAGACAAATTTGCGCTTTCCCTCAAAACGTTGTTAATCATGACTGACAATCGGTCCGCTTCAAAAACCCACTGCTTTACGTTTCGCGAGCGATTTACCACGTGGTCATACATTTCTCCCCTGACCTTCGGAATCTCCGAAAGTTTCCCATCCGGCCATGGCGGTTATTTTCCTGCTACGAGAATCATTTTGCACGTGCGAACAACGAGAATTTTCGCATTAAATGTACCATATCCCTGCATCTCGAGCGAGCGTTTAAGAACAGCCTAGAATGTCGAATAAAACGGAACGTCGAATGGAATTTTCCTAAAATGGCAACGCGCGTATCAAGCGTTACCAAAAAAAGAAAACCTATGTATTGTCGTAAATACCGCGTTCCATTTTAGGCTCGACCGCCGTCAACGTATTTTCCCCTCGTTTTCAATTCAAATAAGCAACGAAACGTGTTTAATTTCCAATACTAAGGCGTTGGCAAGTTCATTTGCGGTCGTGACTACTCATGTGGGCAGGAGAGAATATGCGGCGCGCAGGTACAATTATCCATCGTCTTTCTCTCTCGCTCTTTGTATGGTTTTATCGTCCGCGTGGATTCTCTCTCTTTCTCCCACACACACACACACACACACACACAACGGGAATACGCGCGATGTGTCTCGTCTTGTGACGAAGAAGCCGGCCGGCTCGGTCGACGGCCGCGAATCTCCCGATGCGCGACGTGAACCTAGTCTATCGTGTCTTCTCCGCGCACCTTATAACCCACAGTGCCCCCCTCCCCTCCCCCCGCGGTAATACCGAAAGACATAGATCGAAAGAGTGGAAAGAACGAGCGAGGTGAACTCGCGCGTATGTTACGATCACTACACATTTAATTATTGTCGTCCGATGGATGATTGTCGCTCGTTGCTGTCAATGGGGGCCCTCTCGTTTGATTCGCCTCCTCCGATTCAGCATCTGTAACGTCGTCGTGTAGAGTCACAGTCATCGTCGTCACAAGTTTTGTTTAATCACGTTTGCTTCGGTGCCGGCGGCCGTGTGCGTCAGCAGAGGCACAAGAGTGTGTGCAGAAGGCACGGAGCGAGCCCGAGCAGCGGGCAGCGAGAGTACACCACTGAGACTCTTGTTGCTAGGCGCCCCCCACCAACGGGCCCGCCGCAACGTGCCCCGCCCCTGTCTGCTGCTCCCCCCCCCCCTCCGCCTGCCGCCCGCTCGCCATTCCTCCTACACACACGGCTCTGACGGTACACCTCACTGACGCCTCATCCACCAACGCTTCGCGATTCTTCGCTATCTATATGTGTCACTTAACGTATGTACATACGTGTACGCGTATTTAATGCAAATACGCGTGCACGCTTTCGTCCGTGTACCGTGATACACGACGAGTTTTATGGGACTTTGGGCCCCGGATGATCTCGGATATGAAACATCGGAAACGTTCGATCAAAGTTTTGTACTTTGGAAATCCGTACGGAGAGATGAGAACAGTGGGTTATTTATGTTTGAAACTTTCTCGAAAGTTCGCGTGACTTTGTCGTTTTCTCGGACGGAATATCGAACGGATTTGGCGATCGCGGGACCTTTGTTTACTCTTTCCAATCGAATTTCGACAATGAGGAGCTTTGGTCGTTATTTTTCTTTTCGAGCTCGCACTGTTGACGTTATCTCGAGGACAAAAATTCGTTCCAGTCCATTTCGCTTTGTATCGTATCTGACGAAATCTCTCGAAAACGAAATCTCTCCGTCTGTCATATCTCGAGGAGATTAGATCGAGAGTCAGTGTGATCGATTCTCGTTGCTCATAGAAAGTGTGATTAATGAAAAATTGCATGTATTCGAGTCTCTCGTCGCCCATTTGCATGGGGAAAAAGCAATAGCGCGAAATATCGAAAAACTCGGAACATCGCATCGGAGGATTGACAATTTTTCGCGATATTTCTCTCTTTTTTTTTTTTCGTAAACATCAGCCGTCAGTCTTCGTTCCGTTAGTCTGAAAAAAAAGTTCTCTTCGCTGAATAGGACGTAAATACATTATACACACACTTGTAAGAAAGGAAAGGATTGATGGATCGTACGTGCGTGTTCCGATCTCGTTGGCTTTTGCTCAGTTCCCTCGTCGAAAACTTCTCGTGCTTTTCCAACGCTCGACGTTCACCGGGATGATGGATTGACTCTGGGTGTCTGCCAAACTCCCAACTTGGACATTTATCGTGGTTATACGGTCAATCGCGAATTTACGTAACGGCGATTTTCTCGCCTCTGTAAAATCTTCCACGAGCGAAACGACGAAGATCGAACAAAGACGATCCTCTTGTGCTAATTCAGGAGAAAAAATCCTTGTCCAAAATCCACTCAAACAGTAGCCAATATGTGATTCGAACAACCGGATATAACACGAAAAAAAGAATGTTTCCTTAAAAAAATTAGAAACATTCGATACGGTTGTGAAAGAGAAACGACGATGAACGGAGATTCGATGGAGCCGGATGAGAGCAAAAAAAATTACACCTACAAAAAGCGTACGAGGGGAGAGAAAAACGCTGAGTAACAATCATTTGGCAATATTTCGCCGTGGTTTTTTTTCGCCGAGTCGTACATGCCAACGTGTGTTCACATTTTAATATTCCGTCGATATCCGTGTATTGTGCGTAAACTTTGAGATGTTCGCGCGTACATGTATATCACATGTATATTCAGTTGACCTCGTTTGACTAAAGACCTCGTGGAGTATGTTTCTCAGCAAGGCCGCACAATTCGTGTGCGTACGGGGCTTTCGCGTGTATACACGAACGAGAGCGTGTATACGCGCGTTCATCGAGAGTGTGCAAATTTGAGCGAGTCAAAACTCGCTCGAACGGAAGCTCTCGCTATGTGGCCAAATTCCCGTTCTCTCTTCTCTCGCTCTCGTTCGAAGAAGTGTGCGAATACGGCTTATAAGCGCCTATGCGTGATATCGTACACGCACGCTCATTCCGCGTGTATCACACGAGGCGTCCCCGGGGCTTTAACGTCGGAGAAATGGCCCAATTGAAATTCGGCATAGACGAGCCGTATCAAAAACGTTAATCCTCTCTTTCTCTACCCTTTTCCCCGTCATTTACCGCGATTGAAATATCGCGACATCGCGATATTGAGAAAAACATTAAGAGTCGCGCGTGAGCGTGGATTCCGCGAGGGACGAAAGTTCCCGCGAGCGTTCAGAGAGGTCGCGCCGGAGAGCGTACGTCCCGATTCTCCCTTTTCCTCCGTTTTTCGTCTCTCTCTCTCTCTCTCTCTCTCTCCTGTTTCTCTCGCTTTAATTCACTTTAAATATCTTTTTCTCGATTTTATTTGACTTTTTGCTACCACGCCGAAGCCGGTTTTCGCGTTTATGCGGACGTCCTTGAGATTCGTGCCGCGCTGCCGAGAGATCGAAGAACAATCGTCGTCACGAAATGGAACGAGGGAAAGAGACAAAGGAAGATACGAGTAGAGACGCGCACACGGGCGACGACGTCTCTCTCTCTCTCTCTCTCTCTCTTTCGCGCACGTGTCTCTTGGTGCGTTCGTCTCTCGGTAAATCGTGTGTAACAGTCGCCATGTACGCACCGGTTATTTCGCCTTTGCGATTCGGGACTATCGATATTACCGAGTAGAGCCTGCTGCTTGGTACACGATGGCGCCGACGTCTCGACGAGCGCACGCACTTTACGTACCAATAATGGCGTCTCCGCCGTATTACACCGTTGGTGACCTCGTCCTATCCGCTTTTGTCCTTTGATGCTTTCGCTCCGCGTATACCTTGTGCTTATTTTTTTTCTTTCGACCTTTTATCCTTGATAAGCAAAATGAAAAATCTTACGAAGCCCACCAAAATTCGAAAAATTGCCGAATTTGTTTATGCGAATCAACACCGAGGAACAAAAGTACGAACGATAAATCCCCTTAAAGTCTCGTCCATTATCGCGGAATCAGCGAAATTTTCCGTGGCCTACATCCGACGATGCAGTGGCGATGAAAAAAAATGCCATCGCGCTTTATTCAGCCACCCTGCGTGATGTATCCTCGCGAGATTTTTTGGCTACTCTGTACGGCATCCCCGGATGCTTGTTTTTTCCTCTCCGTCTTCCTCCCTCCGCGTCTTTTTACGTCCAGGTTAACCGGGCAGCTGAGCCAAGTACTGTAACACCGCGAACTATGCACATAAACTGCATCCCGCAAACTGCAGTGCGGCAGAATTTTACCGAAGATACAAGAGGCATGGGCGGCGTGGAATAAAAGATCGAGAGAGAGAGAGAGAGAGGGAGAAAATATATTGGACGATGAGACGAAAATAATCGAAGGGTGTCGAACGTCCTTTGACTTTCTGCCAAATGTCTTTAATCTCTTTCTTCCCTTGCCTTTCAATCCCTCCACTCTGCAAATAACGTTTTTCCTGCGTTGGAAAAAAACCTTTGTCGCCAAATGAATTCATCGAGCGAAAATAAATATTTGGATCTTTCGATATACTCGAGGAGTCCCCTTCGAGCGCCTTAAAACCCGATACGGTTGAAGTTTGACTTTTCTCCCCCCTTCCTTTCCTCCCTAATCGAATCTTTTCACTGAAAAAGTCTTCAACGGTTTCTCAATGACTCTGGGGAGAAGGGAAAAAACGCAACGGTCGCGAGTCCCCGTTTCCTCCACGCAGATACACAACAAACTGCGAATACAGCGATGTTCACTGCGGGCAACGAGCTAACGTCATTTGGTTCATTCGAGGGGCATTGCGGATCCCTTTTTTCTTCGTCTTTTTCATCGTCGCGAAATATCCGGAGGAAATGTCGAGTTTTCCCAAAATCGATCATTTTCGAGTTTGCAAGTTTTCGTTTTTGTTTTAACGCTTTCAAAAAGTATGTATAAACGTGAGGCAGGACTCTGGGAACGTTAAAACGCTGTAGCCAGCGCCCGCAAAATTCGCCAGTCTTTCCCGGAACGCCGAGGGATCGCTGAAGCTGCAATTTTCTGTCCATAGTCTCGTAAACACGGGACGATGTTCATGCCTGTGTGTGTGTGTGTGTGTGATATACACATACACAAATTTGTCTAAACACACCGCGAGTCTAAACTGAGATATTCGCGAGACGCGCGACCACATCGTTGGTCCGTCAATCAGCGAACTTCACTCGGCGGGAGAGTCGACGGTGCGTTCAATTCGGCCGTCCCGGTTTGGCGTTCGTCCTACACGAGAGAACGAACCCGGTCCGTTTCCGCGAAACGTCCCTGGCACTCCCGTCGTTCTCTCCTACTCTCGATTTCTTTTCCCCAAGGTCGTACGACGTCTCGCGAAAAAAATAAACATCCATCATTAGCGACTCTCCTTTTCCACGCATGAGATTTCGTTCGATCGATAATCGCAGCGCGGCGTTGATTCTCTCTCCTTCGAAAGTAAAATCGAAGGATTGACTCGAGGCGCTCGTCTCGGCAAAAGTGTCATCTCATACAGCGGACTACGTTAATCGTTGTCGTACCGGCGATATCGAAGCAAAATCCTCAGAGTCGCACGAGGAGATTCGGAAACAATCAAAAGTTGGTCGTTCGCGATCTGTCTGTCGTGCGACCACAGAAATATACACTCAACGTACACGAAAGCGACTCGAAACGAGTGGCATGTGTACGCGTGTATGGGGGGCGACATCTATGTACTAAAGTTCCCGTTATATATGCTTTTCGATTGAGCATACGCTCTTCATCTCTCTCTCTCTCTCTCTCTCCGTGCGCGTTTGACGATTCGATCGCTCGTTCACGCGCCTAGTCACGTACGCGAAACGCGTACATGTATCACGAATACGCTCGGCGAGCGATATCGCCCGTGTATGCGAACGTTATATTCGCAACGAGTTCCACGAACCTCGAGGCTGTGTAGCGCTAAAATTCTTCAAGGTCGTACGTTACGTCCTAACCGAAATGTGGATCGGGAATTAGCGCGGTGAAATTAGAGGAAAAAAAAACAATTCGCCTGCTTTTTCCCTTTTTATCTCTTCTCTCTCTCTTTCTCTCTCTCTATGACGCTGTCGCGTCTTTTACTATCGTATATACGCGAGCCAGTCATCCGTGTAATATAACGCGATATCGAATCTGACTCGAAACTTTCGTCGCTGGCTTTGTACGCCCATTTTTCGCTTCAACCCGCGACTCTGTCTCTGTGTACGCGATTTCACGCAAATGTATGGACTTTTTTCAATTCGTGATAATTCCGGGTATAATTTAAAAGCTGACAAACTAAATTGTCGAATCGAAGACGGAGCAAACCGTGTGTACATCTCCCCGTTGGTGGATCAACTTCGAGGCTTACAAGGAAAAAAAAAAGCGAAAGCTGCTCGATGACTCATTGTCGGGGTACGCGGGATTATTCGCGTAGGCGAGCGTTTTTGGAAATGTAAATATTCGAGAGGCCCATCGGCCGTAATTGGCGTAGCGCGAATTCAATTCGAATCACGAAAACTCGAAGGTACGTCCCGCGTGTACGAAGGAATCTTTCCAAGGCGAATTGCGGCGAAGAAAACGCGGGGAAATTTTCCCGTCTCGACTGGACGCTGGTAATCGGTTTTGTTTTCTTGGATTCGCGCGTGGACCGCAAAGAGAGAGAGAGAGAGGGCGCTTTTGCAGACGCAAAATTATTGACGACGAGGGAGGAAGGAAGGAAGGTCGCGGTCAAGATCGTCGCGGAGAGAGAGAGAGAGAATCGACCTTCCTCACGCAGTCATGGGGGAACGAACCAACGGCAGGCCGGGGCCATTAGGGAAACCTTGAGAGAGTTTCGAGAGCTTTATGCACACTATGCGATCGTTTTGTTTCCCCCTCTTGTGTGTCTCTCCCCAATCTCGTTTATTTAATCCTTCGCGTCTCAAGTCAAAGGGGAAGGAGGAGGAACCAAAAAAAGAAAAGAATGACCAGATTTTTCAAGCTGACGAAATATTCCGTCGAGATATTCATCCATGCTTTTCAGAGCGAAACGCGTACGCGATCGAGATTTCTTAATTTCTTTTTTCTAGGTTATGTCGTTTCACGAGTTATATCGCGTTGCGATTTTTCGACTCGGGTCGTCCTGACGAGCGTCGATCCGGAATTTCCAGACTCCGCGCGGGTCTATATTTAGTTCGGTAATGCGAGCTAAATATAGACTAACCCTAGTCTGGAAATTCTCCAAGCGCTCTCATACCGCAGTGTCGATTTCGGAAACTGCAGTAAGACAATCGCGGTATAAAAATTTAATCGAGATCGGGC
Source organism: Heteropelma amictum (assembly GCA_959613375.1). NCBI lineage: Eukaryota > Metazoa > Arthropoda > Insecta > Hymenoptera > Ichneumonidae > Heteropelma > Heteropelma amictum. The sequence goes on from OY390726.1 coordinate 14,579,052, forward strand.
ACCCAAGCGTGCGCAGCTGATCTTGCGGCTGGCGATATCGGGATAGGCGGAGCGTTTCCCCCACCGCCGCGCCATGCGCCAATCGATATGCGCGGTGTACAGAGAGAACTCGTACACTTTGAGCTGTTTGCTGAAACGAGGTCCTCGTCTATTCGTTACGCTACTCATTACAGACCTCTATCTCGCGGGTTAGTCATCGCCACTGTGGAAATCAATTACCCATGACTGTTGCGAACTCAACATCCGTATGGCAGTAAAAAATGTCATTGACTCCTTCCGAGATATTAAGAGAGAGATATTCCGTTAATTTTCAAGCGGAAAATTCATAAAAAGACATTTTATAGGAATTCGTGTTCTCTCGGCGCGTCATTGATTTCTTGGCAAAAATGTAGCGTGCGCTATTTTCCTCTCGTCGCCATTCGTTGCTACCATGCGTATGCAAAACAATGTTGTACATCCAATGCTTATAGTTTACGGTTCGTAAAGCAATAATACAAGTTCCTCGTTGAAAGAAATCCTCGAGAAAAAAAGCGCAGAGCCAAGGTTCAACGTTGCGGAGTGCGTGTGCGAATTCGCAAAGAAAGTCCCTAGCGCTCTATGGGCGCTTTCAAAGACCGGCGATACTTATAACTACCTGCGCGCCACGCGCTCCACACTGCGACAAACGTGCGAACATCTGCGCACTCTTTGTCTCGCTCTTACCGAGCGCGAGGGAGAGAGAGGGCGCTCGTGCGCCCACCGACCTTTCTCCCTCTCGGATTTCTTCGGGCAAAGCGAGAAATTCGCGAGGCGAATGAGCCACGGAATCGGGGGAGAGTGAGAGAGAGAGAAAGAGGTTGAGCATAGGAAAACCGTGGGGGCAGTTATGCGGGGAGGTATCCGTGGGGAGAGAGAGAACGACCGACAGTTTCGGCTCTTCGTCTCGACTCATTGTCAGTTTCACGGCCTCTCGCGACCGGTGCAGAGCTCCAGCAGTCTCCTTTCTCGTCTCGAGACTTACGCTTTTCGTTCTTACGCTCTTACAGAGCGATCGTTCGTTCGCGATATCATCTTTGAGAATTTCCATGTTTCTTTTCTCCTCCGACAGTGACTTTAACATTCGCAACGGTTACTGCAACAGTGCTTCACACTTTGTCAAGTTAATTTACTCTCGCAGTGCTTCAATCTTCCGCCCCCCTCCCTTAACGCTCAAAATCGACATGTTAGTTTTCGTGCTTCGAAATTGTGATGTAACGATCGAAAAAAAGTAACGAACCAACGACCGCTGCACGCGTTAACGTGTTCTCTCTCCGTCAATGGAGGATTCATGAAAGAAAACCGTTTGTGCGATTCTCACGATAACCCGTTTGAAAATTATGCACTCTCGTTTCTCGTGATTTCCAAATCCGCGAGGGCTTTTCGCTCGCTCGAAATTTCTTCGTTCTTTCGGTTATCGCCGCGCGATTAAAGTTCCACGCGAATGCTAACGCGGCAGAGTGGCCGGTTTGCCCGTAATTGAGCAGAGATTTTCAGTGGCTCGGCGTTTCCTTCGCGATTGTGTTTTACAAATTGTGCCTCGTGTAATCGTAACAATGAAAATGCGAAAAGAAAAATGTTTGAAAATGTCAGTATCGCGAACGTACCGTGTCCGAGTGAAATGGCCGAAAAAAACAACGAACGCCGAATTTCTCGGTGTTCGTTGTTAAATTTGCAATTTCTCCGTTGAAAAAAAAAACACGATCGGACTCTTTGTACGCGTCGTACTGAAAAATTTGTCAATCTCGAGTCTCTTCTCTTGAAGATGCAAAAGAAAAAAAACACGCAAGTGTCAAAAAAGAAAAAAAGTATCGTGAAGCTGCTCGAAATTTCGTGTTCTCCGATGTGCGAAGATCGATGAAGTTTGGTGCACTTTTTGGATTGGCTTTTACGAGCAAACGCGTTAATTCTTATTTCTCGGTTGTACGGTGGTGAGATTCGCGTTTGGTAGATTTTGTTTTGTTTTTTTTTGAGTGTACACAGGTGGCAGCACGGCGGAGAAATGGCGGAAGTGAGGAATGCGGATCAACTTTGTCCATCTCGGTCTCTCTCGACGCGCGCTACTCGGGTACTTCCGGCTGTGTTTTTTCCAATCAGTCAGGTACCTGAAGTAGCGCGCGCCGCGAGTCGGCCGCGCGCAGCACTATTAAACGAGAGAAAGCGGGCGAAAAATCGCACGGGAAATATGAAATTTGCCGTTGAAACGTAAAATTATCCCGCGAGGATAATTAATCGAGGCTGAAGCCATGGAGGCTGCATGTTGATTGTACTTCATCAGGTGCTCTGGTGGATCCGAAACCCGGCACCTGTTGGAGCGCAATTCATATGACTGTGCCTTGCTCCATATCACGAACGCAGGAGAGAAAAATCCACGAACTTCCCAATTCCCAAAAAAAATGTCCCAATTCGTCGGGGAAAACAATCGATTCGGAAAACGAAAAAAAAAACCCACGAAAATTCTGAGAATCGAAAAGTACGTACTTTCCGCTGATCAAAATGCGCATTGTTACATCGCAATATTATTTGTCGCGCCGATACTCTTGTTTCGCGTCGCTCGATATCGTCTCGAGCGAAAAGTAAACAATTCATCGAGGTTTTCCTCGATATTACGAGAAACATACACACGAGATCGTATCGTTCCGTTGCTAGTCTCGTCGAAAAACATGTCCGCGCGATCGTCTTTCGTCTCGAGCGTCGGCAGTCGGCGATCTCCGAGTTTCACGCCTACTAACCTCTTGAAGACACGATTGACGATAAATACATCGATTTTGACGAACGAAATATTCAACGATCTCAAAGAGAAAAGAAAAAAACAAACAAGCAAAAAAAACAGCGGTATTCCCTCGATAATCTCATCGAAAAGAAGATGCTTGGCATCGGCTCTGCGAGTCGCGGCAATGTTGCGAAACTGTTGAAAATTTCGCACTCGCTGAACAAAATCAGAGCGGCGGGCTTTCTGGATCGGCGCGGATGCGGAAATCGCGAGGTCGTTGGATACGGCATGAACGGCGCATACATGTACCTGGACAGTACTCTCTTTCCATTTCCGGCTATACGATTTCGCGAAAATACCCCCGAACTCTTGGTACGTCCTTGAGATCGATTCGGCAGATTTTATCTTTCTCGCTCTCTGCCACTTTTTCCTTCGCGATTTCGTCAAGGCATTGAGGGAGAAGGAACGCGGCGATTGGCGAAGATTGTCCATCGAGGAGAAGAGGACGCTTTACAGAGCGAGCTTCTGTGCGACTTTCGCCGAAATAGAAGCTCCCACGGGCGAATGGAAAAGCGTCATGGCTATGACGCTGTTTCTGGTATCCGCCGCCCTGTGGCTCTGGATATTCATCCATACTTTTGGTAATTTTACGAGCTCGGCATGAATTTTCACGACAACGCTCGAACGGTGAAATTTTTCGCACCGAAAAATGCGGAGAAAGAAAATGATTTTGAAGTTTGCATCGTTCGAGTCCAACGAGATGTAGAATCAACCTTTTTTTTCTAATTCCGAAATTACGACACTAGCGAAAAAGAGACGAAAAAATGTACAATGAAAATTCTGGAAAATCGAGAAAAGTCGTGAAATTTCGTCGAGGCCCAACGATGCCGACTGCAAGATCACGTGGTTCTAGAGCCACGAATGAAATTCGATGCATTCGATGAAAAATCATTGCGTCAAATGTGATTTTTTCCCAAAGTTCTTTTCCTCGTTTTGCAACGAGTCAATGCTGATCGACAATCGATTACAATTCGGAAATCGGGACGCGATCCGCTTGCGTCATTGACCGATTTGCCGTCAGCGGGGTGACCCAGATTTCACGGTCGCGAGTACAGTGTCACGATTTTAATCGTCTCCGTACGAACGTTTCTCCGCCATGGACGCGTTGGAAGAATTAGCGAGATCGTTTTGTCCCTCGATTCGATGAAATTTCCACATCAAAACCGGTTGATCTGTTCTGTCTTTGTTTTTTTTTCATACAGTGCACTCGAAAGCACCGAAAAGCTTTTCGGAGGAGAGTCGCGGTGCTCAGTACTGGCGTCTCGTGGCGATCAACGCCCTGCCATTCACGGAATTACGGAAGCCGAAAAACGCCGACAAGTACAGGCCGGATGCGGCCAACTCCAAGACGGACGACGACGAGGAATGAAACGAGAAATGGAAAAATCGAAGAAACCCATATATAAATATATATATATATATATATACACCCAATAATGATGATAATAATCGAAAGATTGTACAATGATTGAATAAAAGCGAATCGGTATATAAAATTTGTCATTCGTAAGAATTTTATTGATTGCCTCGTCAACGATGATATTAGAATGTAAGTTCACGAAAAGACTTTATGTATATGCATGTATACATATACATACAGCCTTTTTTCGATCCGCCGTTTCGAAAATTCCGCAGAATTCCTCGGCGATGATTTTTCACTCGCGATTATCCTTCTCTTTTTCGTTATACCTACAAGAGAGTCCAAAAGAAGAGAAACATTCTCGGGATCGAACGAAACGAAGGAAAAAAAGCTCCGGAGATGTCGAGTCGCGCGAAAAATCGTCCGATTACTCAAAAATGACTTTTGTTCGTTTTAACGATCGATTCGAGATTGACGATTATCCGCGCGAATACAGCCGAAGATTCTAGACGCTCCAGGTTCATCCTCGGCGCCGGGTCCGCGGAGAGCGCAATTCGTATTTTTATTTTTCTGTTCCCTCGTCACTCCGGAGAGAATCCGTTTTAACGCGATGAGCGCGAGAATGCAGTCGCGTTGAAATTTCACGATTCCGCGCGATAAACACGCGGGCACGTGGTCGTTTCTCACGAGGCTCGCGAATCAACGAGCGTAAAGGAATCCTCGACGATATTGTACACGAGTTTAGCGGCCGGCGAAACACCGGAGATAAAAATTCGCGACTGTCGAGCTTTCCCTTCGATTCCCCCTTAATCTCTCGCCACTTTTTCCACCCGCTGTCGCAAATGCTCTCCTGCATCCCTGAATCTCGTTGATTTTTTGTTTGCAAAATAACGTCCTCCGCGGGTCTTTAACGCCGAAACATACCGTTCTCGATTCGCCTCGCGATTCAATTAATCTACTTTCACTTTATCTTTTTTGTCACTCTAAAATATCTTTCGGTCCATCTCGATCTTTATCGATTTAAACATTCAATCGTTCGCTACAGTCTTTGTACACTCCGACCTCACACATTCTTCAACCGATTTATTTCAAGGGTAAAAGCCCTTATTAACATCGTCCGTAAACTCTCTCGCGATTTTTCTCCATTGTTTTTTCCATCCTCGCAATTTATCCTCTCACCGGTCTCCCAATTTCATCTTGCCCGCACTTCCCTCTCATTCTCATTTCGTCTTTTCGCTCGAGTCGCTCCTCCTCGCGGACGTGAAATCGTCCGGGATGCCGGTGGCGAGGGATGACGCTTTTTTTCTTCTTCTTTCTTCTCCTCTCGTTTTATTTCTCGCGGAGCTCGCACGGGAGAAAGAGGATTTCCAAGACGGGGTGGTGGTGGTGATGGTCCGCCAGACGGTGGTTGATCCTGCAAGGGTTGCTCATGGTGGAAACGTTGTCGGTGCGCGAACCCGAGAAAGGAGACGGAGGTGTCTGCGACCCTGAGAAACGAAGACGGAGAGACCCGTTGAGGACAACGACGTGGATGTTGGCGAAGTCTCGCGACGGCGACAGGGACCGATACATCGAACGTCCGCGCGAAGAACGAAGATGGCGATGGAAAACGAGGGAGAATCTCCTCTCGCCTCCCCCCCCCCCTGCCGCTCCTTTCCCCGCTGGAGTTTGTGCCTCGCCAAGAGAGTTTTAGTTGGAGGCGGCTGGCGTCTTGGGCGGCTGAAAGGGATTCCATTTCAGACACTCCGGATCGATTTCTTTGTAGACGGGCCCCCGACGCTTCACTCGCTCCTTGTAGTCGTCTATCACCTCCTTGTTTGCGACGGTTAAAAATTATTTACGTTAGTACGCTATTTCGTTTGATCTCGCGTCGTAGTCATGATTTTTATCGCAGCGTCAATAAACCGCGAGATGAATCTGACTGAAGGAGAATATACAAATTCGTCCCCCGAACGTTCACGTCAAACAATTCGGAAACAACGTTATTCTCACGGAGATAAAAGCATGGGAAATTTCCGATCGACGCTCTACTTCCGCTTTTCGTCGGAAGCTCCTCTTTTGTCGGGTACGAGGAGAGGCAACGTTTCGATGGGACTCGCCGTGGGGAATTTCGTTGGATTTTTGCAGAAAAACGGAGATTAATTCGTTGATTTGTGAAATATGGACTCACCTGTTTTTTCAGTATTATATGTTTACCCTTCCAGTATTTCATCATACCAAGAGCCTGCAGCGTACTGACGATATCGTACGAATCGATGGCCATCTCCTTGCTGATATCTTGAGGAAAATAATGGAAGATTCAATGTTTTTTTTTTTTTGCTCTCAACAACTTTGATTGAACGAACGTCAGCGAAGCTTCGCGCAAATTTGTGTCGTGCAATTTGCAAGAAAAGTTCGTCATCGATCTTATCTGTTTGCTTTCCGATTACCTTTAACGGATAATTCTTTGCCACCAAAGTTGCAGAGATACTGCAAGAGTACATCCTTCCAGTAGCTCCGATACGATATCAGTCCAAGATCCGAGAGCGGCTTTTCCGGCGAACCAATTTTCTTCTCCACTCTCGTCAAGAGATAACCTGTAACATGTTTCGAGTCAGTTGGAAAATCGCGCAAACGTGAAAGACACGAGGAAGATTTTTCGAAATGGGGCATGGATCGAGTATTCGTTTCTCAACGAAATAAAATTTGAAAAAAATGTGAATTATCTCGCTTCGAGATGGTCATCGGAGGCTCTTTTTCCTCAGTCGTATGACGTTTGTTTTGGTCGATGCGGTGGGAAAAATACCGGGACGGTAAAAACACAGTGAAATTGTGGTATTTTTGAGGTCTTTCGTGTTCAAAGTCCGTGGAAAAATTCTTGAGCACTCGGGAGCGAGTTTCGCGAGTTTGTAAACGATCAACTCCGACAGAGAGACACGGAGAGAGAGGAGAGAGAGAGAGAGAGAGAAGAGTACGAAGATGAAGGGAAGAAGGCGGAAAAGACGGTGGGTTAACGCCCGACGTAGACGAGAGTTCGTTGGCACGCTGCGAGCAGTTCGATCCAACGACAACGACCACGATCTGTCGTCGCACGCTGTCCCTTTCCCGTTCATTCGTTTCATCTTCAATTCGTCCGGCTGATTATCATGACGATCGTAACGCGTTTTAACGCGTCTCTCCCTCTCCCGCCCCCGCTTTTCCTCCTTCTTTCTCTCTTCTTTTCTCTCCGGACACGTACACATTCACCGACGCAAAACTCGACGATTAACATACGCGAGAAACAAAAACACATCACCCACGATGTTTTTTTTTTCAGAAATTCAAACGAGAGATTCACAGCCGCATCATTCCATCGAGAACGACGTCCCACGTGACCTTTTTTTCTTCACTTTTCCGCGGAATCAAAGGAGGACGTTTCTCTTTTCGCGTCTTTAAGATCGTCGGGAACGTCATCGATCATTCGAGATAATCGATGGGCCCAGATTCGAGATGCGTCGAAAATGGAGAAAAAAGGGAATAGAGCGATGAATCAAGCGTCGCGCGAGTGGTCGCGAAGAAGAGGGACACGAGCGAGAGTTTTTACCTCAACCGGAAGCATAAAACCGGAAGCAACGATTTAACTGTCTCCGGTATATTTTCGAAAACGTGTGATAAAAGATAAAAAAAAAGGTGTAAACGTCGGAAAGTATGTTTTTTCCCGCAACGTCGATCTCTGCGCTCGATAAGTTTGCACGCGCGATCGCCATCATTCGCATTAGTAACCCAATTGACGCCTAATTATGTTTCCGTTTATCCTACTCTGCTCATCGCCAATTTTGAGCGACACGATTGGGCATTCGTCACAATTGGCTCGCGAGTCGGCCAATCGCGAGTGATTGTATTTTCTCGCGCAAAGCGAGCAACGTACGAACGTCTCTAAATCGCGACTCGCTTTTTTTTGTCTCATTTTTGTTGCCAAAAACGCACGAAAAACTCGACGAAAAAAAATATATACGTATATGAATCGAAGAAGCTCGACGTGAGAAATCGACGTAAAGTGTTATTTCGCGAAAGTTCCAACGAAAAACGACGTTAAAGTCGCGAAAGCGTCACTTTGACCGCGTCGCGGAGTGCCAACGTCAATATTCTTTTAAGGTAGTTCTATCGTTTTATCGTTTTCTTAAGATTTTGTTGAAAATTTGAATACGTATTCTTTGATGTCATATATACGCGTGTAATAAATTTTGGAAGGTTTTACCACGTGGAAGTTGAGATATTTATTGGTAAAAATCACAATTTTCGGTAGTCTCTCGTAAGAGCGCGTGTTAAAAGTTGCATTTTCATCAATGAATATCTTGGCTTCTACGTGGTGAAGCCTTCTAAAACTTTGCGTACATTTTTATGCAACATCAAAGAAGATTTCTTGAGTTTTCCAAAAAAATCGCAAGAAAATTTTTTTCGCAATTTTTGTAATTATAGAGCAAGCACATATCACCTGGGATGACCGTGAATTTGGAGTATGCTGTTCTTTAGTCGATTTGCAACAACTTTTCTTATTTAACCGAAGCCCGCGAACCATTTTGTATGTGAGAAAAACCCCAAAACAATTTCTCGATTTGAATCTAACGATAGAACTACCTTAATCCAAGGACTTTGACCCAAAATGCGTAAAAAGGGAAAAGAAATGTTTCAGAGACGAATAAATCGTTATTCGCGGCGGCTCAAAACGAAACGCAGCATCTTTCCCTCTCTCTCTCTCTCTCGCCCACATTCCCTATGGTAAACTGTGTACTATAGCGAAGGTTCAACGACCGGCCGTGTCTCGCCCGTCCCTCGACGGCTGCGGCAGCAAAGCACCAGCACACACAGCACAGCGCACAGCACGGTCTCTCGATTTACCACCCAAACTCTTCGTACCAGTGGCGGCACAAGTGCGAGAGAGAAGGAGAGAAGAGAGCCGAGCGAGACGGACGAAGAAGAGCGCACGGGGCGTAGGACAGTCCATCCGTCGCGTTGTTCGCAAGGCCCTTCTCCCACGCGATTACTACGCCACCTCGTGCGTACACGCTCAAGTCCCTCGATGTCTCCGACACCGTGCTCCGTACGTCTCTCGTACGAGCCTCCGTCCCCGGGATGATCCCGTTCCAAGCGCCCAAAGGGCTAAAATCCGACCGCTACCGATGTTACTCACAAACGTCCAATTTCCCATTTCGCACCGTAATATCTCGCGACGATACCCTCATACGCTAAATCGGAGCATTCGTTACGGCTCTTCTCGTCTCTCCGCCGCTTTGATTCTTCTCCTCCGATTCGGTCCTCCAACCTTTTCCGCATACACCATTATGATTGCTCGAGCGATTCCAAGGTACCGGAAACAGATTGAAAAACCATTAGCGACTTTATTCATTTCCCTCTTTTTTCCCTCGTTCCTCCGTTCCCTCTCGCGCTTCTCCGTCCCTTCTCGTTCAATTATTCATACGTATATCTCCCGTACCATCTTCTCCACTCTCCGCTTCCTCCCGGCACTGTCTTTTCAGAGTCCGGCGCATTTTTCCGTCCTTCCGTCGAAATTCACTCATCCTCGCACCTTCTACTCTCTTCCTCTCCCTCTTCCGGCCACAAACACGAGACTTTTCTCGTTGGTGGTGAGAGCGCGCGCTGTCTCTCGGCGGATTTTTGGTCGCGAAATTCGGGATGAAAGCGAAGGTGCTCACATACACATGTACGAGAGTCGAAGATGCAGGAGCAGTGACAGCCTGCCTTCTGGGATTGGTTCTCCGGTTCTCGTGCCTTCTCTCTCTCTGCTTCATCCCTTTTCCTCGAAGCCCCTTGTCCTTCCCGGAGCAGTATATACTCTTCCGTCCGTATCATCCGGGAGAGGGTTGGTAGTCTCGCGGTTGTGTTCCATCCTCTCCCATCCTCCTTCCAACTATGCACACACACACACACGACACGTACGAATGTACGTACTCCGTACAATGCTCATTGGACGTATACCGCTGGTTTCGTCGGTGGTGCGGTTCATACGGTGCATGATGGTGGTTACCGGCGCTCTAGCGACGGCGTCCTGTACCATTACCGACTGCTACCGTTATATTCAGTTTCTGGGTGTTTCCTCCTGTACGAGCAAGAGGTACACACAACGAACGGAGAGGGAAAGAGATCGGTCTCTCGCGGTGATGTGGCCCAGCCGTCGGCCATCCCCGACTGCTGCGCACCGGAGGTCATTCGAGGTCATACAATTGTAAACCCCTTCTTCCTCACCGTGTTGCGTCTATTTCTATGCGTACACACGCGGATACGCGCGATTCGCGCACGCACCTCGCGCGTTAGCGGTCAAAAGGTCGCGCGGTGCATAACGCAACCGTGGAATATTCAGAGAGTTACGTCCCTCGGGTACGGAGCACGAGGATTCGAAGAATGGGCGAACGGAAAACGCACCGGCCCATTGATAGACAGAGATGCTCGGTCGCGGGGTGGAAGAAAGGGGTGCGGAGGAACAGGGATAGACCTTTAACGAGGGTGGGGAAGGCAGGTCGATGTGGCGAGACGCCGGGCGTCGCACTCGCGCCTCTCTCTCTCTTTCCTCGTCCTTATGCTGGAAGCTGCGGAGCGCGAGAGCTTCCCGGACTCGCAGACTAGCGGGAGGACTTTCTTCTTCGAGGCACGTTTTTCTTTCCTCGTTTCTTTCTTTTTCTCTCCTCTCCTTCCTTTTGCATCGGTAGTACGGTACTTGTGTAATATCGGGAGCTGAGGGGGGATAACGTTTCTCGACCAGACGCAGACTGAACTCCGTCGAGTACAGCGACCCTCCTGGCATAAATATAGTATTTTTTCTTTCCACCCTCGGAGACGAAAAAACGCCGGCTACCGGCCGGGTTTTTAATGACGAATTCACGGGACTCGCGCCCTTTTCGTTGTTCGTCGCGTGTTCGAGCAGACGAGGATTTCGTACGAGTGCGAAAAGAGGCTTCCGGTGGATTTTTCACTCGGTGGATGTACGTCCTTTTTTGCTTCGAGCCATCGCGATGAATGTTCCTGCGAGAGTCTCGTAGTGCGAGAATAGTTACTCTCGTCTCGTACAGCCGCGCGGTAGTACGCTGCTGCTGCTGCTGCTGAATACGACGAGTGTCTCGTTGAGCGCCCGGGAATTTTCTCTCTCTCTCTTGCCTCTTGTACGCTTTCCCGCGTCTCACTCCCTTGCCTAACCCCCGTGTCAGCATCAATGAAAATGACGTCACGAGGCAAAAAGCCCCAGTGCTTTGCAATTATCAACGCTCGCGTGCACATTCGCCTCGAGAATTTTACTCTTTCTCGCTCGTCCTCTCTCTCTCTCTCACTCCCGCTCTCGTAGTAAAGTCGCACACCTGTAATTGTACACACCTATAGACTCTATATCCGCAAACGGAGCGCGTGAGAAAAGCCAAAAAGACGTCGAAGAAATGGAACATTTTTCGTATCTCGAAAAACGACGATTTTCACATGGTGCCTTGAAAAAAAAGCATTTTTTTTTTGAGAGTTTTTTTTTCGTTGAAGAATCTATCATTTTCGAGTTATTCAGGTAAAAAAAGGATTTCGTTCGTTCGCGTTGATAATTTCGGAAACGTCGTTTCTCAAAGACACTTTGTACTTACTGAAATCGATGAGAAGGCGTCCGTAGCCCTGGCGCTGATAGGGCGGCAGGGTGAGTATGCAGGAAACGTTGTAATTGAGAAAGGAATTTTTTTCCTGCAACAGAGAGACGACGGTGAAGAGAAAAACGATATTTGAGAAAATTTGCTTACGTCATATTGAACCTTTGCCCTCGATTTTAGCGAGTACGTAATGAAATTTGAGGAAAAAAGGGAAAAGAAGGCGTTTCGGTCCGATATCGATATCGAGATAACGAGCAAAGGAAAAAAAAACGATGATGACAAATCTCTCGCGAATTCGTACGAGCTGAGGTCAGCCAGGACTTTCTCCCTCCTCGCACATTTTCTTCCTCTCGTTCTTTCCGAGCCAACTTTTTTCGCGTTGTATTATCTCTCCGCGCGAGAGTCCTGGACCGTCGGAGAGTCTGACTCATCGAGCTTTCGCGTATAAACCTCCCACTACACAGACACATAAACGATATATCGGTCTAGGCGCGAGAAACTCCTCGTGCGTACGTGGAATAGACGAGAAGAATGTAATATATCAGACCACAGTCGAGACGTGACATTTATATACGTATAATACGCGCGTATAAAGATACAAGGATGCGCAAAAAAAAAAATACCATTTTCTCACCGCCCGCACGGAGCGTTGTTTCGCAATTAAAAATAGATTTCAAGGAGAGAAAATGAGATTGCGAATAAATCTCGACGGTCGCCCTCGAATTTCGCGTTTGGCTATAAAATCCAGACTTCTCGAACGAGCAATTTTCATTCCTCGTTGCGACAAATTTGTGATCGTCTTTTATTCAACTTTTGCATTTTTTAAATATAAATCTCCCTCTTGCGAGACTCTCGTTCTATTCCGAAAGAACGAGGCCCGGTCGTTTGTAGCTTCAAAGTGTATCCTCGTCGATTATAGGATGTCTCATTACTCTCTCTCTCGCGTCTCTCTTTTTCCTCCCTCTGTAATCCTTCGATTGATCTCGTCGATGCCGGACTTTCCGAGCACCCGGTATTTCCGGCCTTTTACCGTACGCATACTTTCGAGTACGTGCGATGTACGTACATACATATATATATATATATATATGTATGTATGTAAAAATATATACATACACACGCGCTGTAAGCTGCGTATAGCGAACTGGCTGTTGCTAACTGCTGATTTCTCAGTCTGTGCTTGTGCCGAGTACACGTCAGCTTTTGCACGTGTGCATGTACATGTCTGTACATACATGTATAGACATTCTGTGTGAATTCACGTCTGCCGAGAGCTCGGACCGAGTAGGGAATCGGGGCCGAACGAAGGACAAACCAAAGTGCGTTCGGGGCGAGACTCCCTCTCTCCCTCTTTCTCCTGCTATTTTTTTTCCCTCTTTACTCCTCTCATTCTCTCTCGCACGGTCGAGTTCGCGACTCGGGAACAGCCGGCTCATTCGTTTCTCTCGTCTTGGCCTTTGGCTGTTCCTCCTCCTGCTGCTGCTGCTGCTGATGCTTCTAGACCCCGAGAGCACAAAACGCCTGATAAAAGCTAAATAAGGGGAGAGACCCCGGCAAGAGAGAGAGGGAGAGAATCTTCGAGACACGTAGAAAGAGAAAAGGAGGCAGATGGAGAAAAAAAGGAGTGGGCAGCCGGGGCGAGCTATATATGGGCTAATTCATACGAGACGAAACGATTTTTTTTTTTTCAGCGGTAGCCATTTTTCAGAAGCGATTCCCGATCGTCCGTTCGGGATTTTCGCATTTCTACCGGTATCATCGTAATTCCCAGAGTTTTCAATTGCACTTATCAAAAAAAAAATAAACAAATATCCAAAAAAAAAAGACCGTTTCTTTTGGAAAAATGAATGATCCCGAACGGTCTGTGCTCGCTCTTTCAGCTGCAGACAGCTCGATTACGTGGTCCTCGACGTATCGTTGTACAAGTTTCCAAAAAAATGAAAAACGAAAGGTTTACGTTTGCGACAAGGGCGAGGACGTTCCAAGAGAGAGAGAGAGAGAAAATCTGGGCCCCGGGATGACCTTGGCGAGACAAGGCCCGCGCGAAACAAGGAGGGGCCTCAGGGACGTTTCTCTCAGAGGCTACAGGAACGAAATCCTCAATAGGCGATACGCTCGAGACCACATGTGGGCCAATACGATTGTTCTCGTTATTCGCTCTTCATTCTTGTGCCATTTTTCTTTTCTCATCTTTGTCTTTTTTTTTTTTCTCCCTTCTTTCATCGGCCACTCGATCGTCGTGATTCGAGAGGGAGTCCTGCCACGAGGAGCGTCACGAACGAACGCATGCCGGTCATTTTTTAGTTCTACGTAGCTGTACGACGTCACGTGACGCACCGGATGTTTCCCCCGCGGAGCGAGAGGCTACGCTGACGCAAAAGATCCTCGTGCAACGTCACAAAAGAGCGAATTCCCACCGTCCCTCTCTCATCGATGAATATTAATATTTTTCTTGAAACATTGACGCCTCGTTCTTCGATATTCTTTCGGACGAGGATGCGCTAATGGGGTTTTTGTTTTTTCCTCGACAATCAAGATTGAGAATGAAAGGAGGAGGGAAGAGAGCGAGGGATAATGCGAAAAAAAGGTGAGGAGAGGCGCAGCGCGAACGTGGCCTAATGGCCATGCAGTTTTGTGCAGACGGTCATTTCTATTTTTGGATTAAGCGCATAAGAATACGAGAATCCGAAGAGAGAGGCGGAGAGAGAGAGAGAGAATTTTATTTTCTTTTCTTTATGCCCCTCCGTCACTTTCTTCGCCATCATCTCGATGGCGAGGTATTTTTTTCCCTCGCCCGAGCGTATCAAAATCTAGAATGAGGCTCCAAATCCGCATGGAAATAAACGAGACAGCGGCTTCGACCGTTGTGACAATTTGAAGATTTGAAAAACTTTTATTTTCACGGTTTCGAGGTTGCTGTCGCAACTACGACGATGAGGTTCTTCATTCTTGGGTTTTCAAAGTTATACCGGTGATTTTGTACAAAATAGAGTCATGAAGCTTCAAAAAAAGATTGTAATGTGAATTGCGTCGGTTTTTTTGCGTTTTTTCGATGAAATTTTGAGTTTTCGCAAAAAACTCGACGAGTTTCGCAATCGGCGGACAATTTGCGATGGGATAGGATGATGAACTGGTGAAAATTCGGGAAAAATGATTTTCGTCATTTTTGGCCACTTTTCCAGAATCCTGAAAAAGTCGGAATTTCAAATGGTCGTAACTACGTTGCAAATTGAGCTAGATACATTTTTTGGGGGGGTTTTGGATAGCCCTCGGGTAGACTTGAAGAACGGTGAAAGTAAAATGTCGATAGCTAGATTCCTTCACCCTCAAAATCGATGTTGAAAATGGGCGAAAAAAACGCAAAGGGGTATGTATGGAAAAATTGGCGAAAATCGATGGTCCAACTTTAAAAATCTGCCAAAAATCGAAAAATCAAGATATCTACATGAACCAAACGGCATTTTGAAGCCTCAACAATCGCAAAGAGAATAAGCACAAGTCTGAGTATCTACCTCGATTAGAAAAAAAATGGCAACCCTTTTAGTGAATCAACTCGATCCGGCAAGAAATGAGGAAAAATTTTGTATTTCAAAAATGACTTTTAATAGTCCATATCGATGTATTTTATCCCGCTGATTACGAAACACACCGATATTTCCTCAAAAACCCAATATTTCGGTCAGAAAATGCAATAAAACGATCTCATTAAACGCACCGCTTTTTTTTCGTTTTTTCACCCAAACGTACAGCTTCCAGACAGTTTATCCGACGCTTTTTCGCACACAAAAAGAATCAGCCAATTTTATATCGAAATCCACCAATCGTCACCTCTTTCTGTGCACAAGAAAAAATCAATTCACCGTAAATTTCTCATCTACCGAGGAGAAATACGAAGATGACGCAGGGACTTTCCGAAAATAATAAAATCTGTGCATGTCAACCCGCAAGGATTCCGCGCGATGCGCCGTACAGTTCCAAGGTCGTTCGATAACAATTTTCCTAAATATATCCCCGAAAAAGAAAGATGACTCGACAAAAGTTGATTTACGTTGTCGCGGTGACTCGTGCGATTGTGGGCTAGCGTCGATGTCGAGTCCCGAAATTTTCGTCGAAAAAGTCAGCTGAAGAGACGAGACGAGAGAAAAATATGAATAAAACTGTAAAACCCGGAAAAAATAAATCATCTCGCTGCTCGGTCATTTTCGAGGACTCTTTTACGTCTGGTTTCCTTTTCTCTTCGTTTTACGCTAATCTCTCGTTCTTGACAAACAGCGGGTGCGACGAAAAATTTCTGTAAATAATCGAGTGGAACGTACGCGGCGACGGAACTATAATTGCCCATTTCGCACAAGGAATATCGATAATCGATGTTAAACGAGAAAGCACGCCTGCACGTTTTATCCAATGACCCAGACTCGAAGATATTCCACGAATGTTATACACGACAGACTCGAGAAAGCTATTTTTAGAAGCAAACTATCACTGTCTTGTTCCCCCACATTGTGCGAACGCTCAACATTTAAATTCGCTGTTCGAGCAACCACATCGACCCTTTGTACCCACTTTGAGCCAATTGTAAAACCTCCTTAATCTCGGTCCTTTTTTTTCCCACTTTCTATAAATCATAAATTCGACTACATACGAGTAAATCAACAATCAAAGTTTGAAACATCGAACAGCGCGAGATATTCTTCAAAAATCGATCCCACGCGTCTCGCTCTTGTTTTTAGATCGACGTATCGTTATCGATGAAGAATAAACAACATTATTCCTCATTTATTTACACGCAATTGCTCGTGGACGTACGTGCTTGTGCGAAGCGAGGAAAAACCACGAATCGACTGATTTTCAACGACTCTAAACGCTCCCTTCTCGTACTGCAGGTAGGAGAAGAAAGTTGGCGAAGAAAATTGCAAAAATCCAAACTGTTTCGTCGGTGATGAAAACGATTAAATTATCGTGTTACAATGGAAAAATGATGGATAAAAGAATACGTATTATCTCGCAGGATTTTCGTTTCGTTTTCCATTTCGAAAACGTCCTTTGAAACCCTTTGCTGACAAACGAGTCGAAAAACTCAATTAAAGACAAAAAAAAAACCAAGCACCGACATCGGCAGAAGAAGAAGAAGACGAGCGTACTCTCGCGTATTTCAATGTCGTCTAGGCTGGCGGTCTCTCTTCTCGAGTTCTTCGCAAAGCCAGTTTTACGCAGCAAAAAAGTGGCGAAAACTCTTGCGCGCTCGTACGTTAGCGATTATCGATTCTGACATCACCGAATTTTGTATGAAACGAAACTCGTGCTCGAAAACGAAATACGTCGATATTCCCAAATTGCGGTAAACGCCAAAATCATTGAAACGATTCGTTATTTATGAAAACCTTTCGCGCGACTCGTACACATATTTGCGTATACCTCCGCTATTTTCGCGCTCAGTTTTCTTCCAAATAGAGCGAAATATCGCAAAAAAACCTGTTATACCGAGGTTTTTCCCTGCGACATGAAATTAGCGGCGTCTTTGGTTCCGCCGCAGTGAAAATCAACCCGAAAGAAGGAGGGAACGAGAAATGTTGAGGTACGAGCGAGTCGGAGAAAATTTCGGCTGCGTGAACAGACCTGTCTGGCATCGATCGAGAGAGCCCGGTCGTCTGTACCGACATGCACACACACACACACACACACTATACACACTTTTGTGTGTATATAAAACGAGATATATAGAGTTTGCCTCGTATATATGTATGTACATGTTACTATATAAACTTACTCGCATATCGAGCGGTAAAAAGCGTAAGGTCGCAGTCTGAGTGGATTTTAGTGTCGAATATCGCGAGTTACGCCCTTATGACGCTCACGGGATGGTACATACGATTATACGTACGTATTTCTTGCTCTCTCGATTCACCCTCGTTCAGACTATACACATCGTAAGCCTGTCTCGCGAGGGTGGGAAACGAGGGTTGAGGTTCGTCCCGACGACGAGCCTACCCCAACCTCCCGACGCGAGAGCACTACGGCGTATCGTATCGACGACCACATTCTCTCTCTCTCTCTCTCTCTCTCTTCGTCCTTTCGCAACGAATCTCGCGTATTTCGTCGCGTCGTAGCGTCAACGCCGCAAACCACCCTCCTCCACGTCATCCCTTATACTCCTCATCCCCGTATGGCGCGACTCTTTCAGCCAAGCACCCAAAGGGGGGATGGATTGCTTACGAAGGAGCCGCGGGAGAGTCTGTGCTCTGGATATTTTAGAAAATTGCCCTCTAAACACACGACCGTTCGCCCAGACCCGACATCGCCGTTCCTTTCTCCTTGGCTTTGTCAAAGAGTGCATTTTCAGACTCGGATTATTGCGTTCGAGCACTCTGTCATTTTCGAGGTAAAGTACTTTGAACGAGTATCGATGATCGAGGGATAGACTTTCAAACATTTTTCAGAATTTTACAAATTCGAGTTTAAACGGCGATTTCTTCGCCGGAAGTGAGTCATTGGAAAAGCATTCGGCGGTGGAATCGTCTTTCGTTTCTCGACAAGTCGCCGTGTTATTTCACTCCGTCTCGAGTTTTGCGGAGGACGGGAGAGATTTTCTCGCTGTGTATTTGAGATACGTGAAAGAAAAAGACGCTCAGAGAGAGAGAGAGAGAGAGGAGAATGAGGAAGAGAGGAAAAGCGCCAGAGCGCATGGAGGAAATAATAACGAGCCAGCCGACGTCGCACTGCTGCAAAGAGGTTGACGACCCGAGCGGCAACCAGAGAAAGAGCGAGTGAGTGGGAAGGAGAGAAACGGAGATGGGTTTAGGGAGCGAGAGAGCGAGAAGAACGATGGCTACGCCCTCTTTGCCCTTTCGCGAGCCTCCAGTTCGTTCGCCACAGTCACTCTCACCCTCTCTCGTTCTCCCTATACCTTTTCCCTTCGACTATAAACCACCAGGACCGAATATCTCGGATTTGGTACAGTGATTGGCCACTTGGCCGTACGACGGGGGTTGCAACGTAAAATTCGTTGGAATTAAAAAACCGAGCTTCGGAATGAATACGCGAGAGAAAAAAATCGGCCAAGTCGCGAGTACGCCCACATCTTTCGCCCACATTTTTTCGTTCCGTTAAACACAGTGACAGTTTCATAAATGGTAAAAAAATATATATATATATACACACGATTCCACCATACTTTTGGGCAGGTTAGTGCAGATTTGAAGAATCTCGAGATTTTCGAAACAATCGAGAATTGTTCGAGGAGTAACGTGAAATTTCACCTTCATTCAGGGATAATTCTGAAAAACCTCGTCCCCGGGTAAACAATTCTCGCGATCGATAATGAGAGTACATCGCATAAACCGCGCAATGACGTGTACCAGACACTTTTTTCCCTTTGTATCTTCGACTTCAGTCACGACTTTTCATAATTTCATTCACGACGCGAGCCGGCCAATGACTGTACCACTGGCGAAAAGGTGTATCTACGACATGGCATCGCAGCATCCCTCGATGCTACGACGGCGTCTCTTTCGTTCAGCCGCAGTTACACGCGATTCTGTCACAGGCATATTCGTGTGTGCTGGCTGGTTCGGTTTGTCACCGATTCGCTTCTCGCGTCGCGTACGTACGACCGCGACCCTCCACACGTCTCTCGCGTATCCAGACCGCACGGGGGAGGACAGGGTGGTGTGCGGGAGATGAAATCCTTTCAATTATCGGTCATTCGTCGTTCGATCATTGGCCGATCGGAGCGATTGGCAATCGCGACGAGTCCCGCTTTGATTACGATCGGATAGAATCGTGCCAACGACTGTATTCGTTGATTTTTGCTTAAGTGGCCAATCACTGTGTTTCTCGCTCGAAAACACAACCGACAGACTCCGGACTCACACAGAGTCGCGCGTTGCGGCAACGTGCACCGAAAAACATTGAGCCTCTCTGCGTCGGTATCGCCGGAGGGATGGATGCCTGCTACGAGCGTATCCTGGCTCACCGCGCGCACCCCTCCTCGATCATCCTCGGAGAGGGCGAGTCGAAGAGTCCCTCTCCCCGGCCGTCTAGCCAGGGTCGGGGTCGTTGAACGTCGATAAAGATTTCGACTCGACGGAGAGAATCCTCCCTCCCTCATCACGCTTTTTCCTCCCCTTCTTCCCACCCTCTCTTTCTCCACTGTTTTCCAATCCTCATCCGTCATTATCCACCCAAAAATTAAGCCACTCGTCGCACCAGCTTGACACCGTCGCAAAATCATGCCAACAGCCGAAACGAAACTTTCGCCAATGTTTATCCAGCGGTCTGTAATTATCTCGCAAACCGACGAGTGTGAAATTTCTCTCTTTTCTCTCCGGGCTTGATCCTCGGAGTTTTTCACGCGTTTCATCGGGAATTTTCACACCGAGAGGGTGTATGCATCTACCACGAGGAGAAAGGGGTCAAAGATCGCCCATCGGAAGAGGGGTGCATGAAAAAAAAAACAGAAGGGAAAAGCTTCCGGTCCGATGCATCGCGCGAGAGAGAGAGAGAGAACCGCGACTGCGTATCCCCGGGGCGCGTCCATCGCCCGCTCGGGTTTGCCTGTCACAGGCTCTCCCAGGGTCAGAGGTCGTTGAACCCCGGTAAAGATTTTGGAGTCGACGCTCTCACGGAAGACGAGAGAACCGCGGTAGCTGCGGGGATGCACTTGTATATAGTGGTGCGCTGGTAATACGTAAAAGAGGATAAGGCGGCGGCGGAGGAGGAGAAGGAGAACGACACTGCGGTAAACAGACGTCGAGTTTCTCCTCCTCAACGCGTTGCCTGAGATACGAGACGGCGATCATCCCCCCGGCGATGGTTAAACACGACACGAGGAGGAGACGACAATTAATACGGTTTGCGTCAACGACGAGACGCCGAAAAACAGAAACAAACAAACAAGATGAAAAATCTCCCCAAGAATCATTCATGAATTCGCTGAGCAAGAAGAGCTCAAACATTTCCCTTTTCCTTCCTCCTTTTTCTTCACAAACGCTTTACATTTCCTCCATCAAAGTGCGAGATTAATACAAATTTTCGTAAATATTCGCTAGCAAAGTTACTTCGCGATCGTCCCGCAAACGACTTTGCGAACACGAAGCGTCGAATGTAATTGAATAAATATTTCATGAGGCCCTCGCTTTGACGGAACGAGCTTGCGAAAATAAAGCGAATCGATGTCAGCTTCTTTGACGCGGGACGGAGAAACAAATTTGCAAATTGCCTTTAATCGAGATCGAGTTTCTTCGAGGTGCGTACGGTCGCTGGAAAACCCGTGAAAGAAGCGAGAAGCGAAAATTCGCGAAATCCGTATTTTCCGTAAGAAAAACTTTCGTTCGAGTTTCGCGAGGGAATAACGAAAACTTTTTTCAAAATTCTCTCGTAGTTCGTATGCTCGTCACTGCGAGATGCTCTCTCCCAACTTCCGGTATCTACGAGACACTGCGGTGTTCTCTATAGAACATTCATACGTGCTATATAGGAAAATGCAGTGGTACTTCGATGAAACATCCCCCCCCCCCTCCCCCGCACCTTCGCGGCCCCTCAGCACAATCCGAGTATCCCGGAATTTCACGAGCTTCTTTCTCTCTCTCTTTTTCTCCTCTTTCTTCACTCGTTTCTCTTTTCCTCTCTATTTCGCGCACACTTTACTCCGGGAATACCCGCGATATAGCTTTCGCTGCAACTGCACCGGCAGAGCCACTCCCTATTTCCTACTCCCAGGTTTCCGGTTCCGACCGGTGTTACACACCCTCGCTCGCGTTTCTCTCTGTCTAAATTCTCATCGATGTCACACGAAATGTACGATCGTACTTGTCATTTCCCCCCCCCCGAGGATAAATTTGCAGTATCGCGAAAAAGTGGCCACGCAGGATCGGTACTTGCGCCGTTCGGGCGACGAAAAGAGGAATTCTCTTCGTTTTTCGGGAAATTTGAAAATTTCATTCGACTCGCAAGAATCCGAGAACGAAAGTGTGCTTTTGCCGAGTTTCAGAGCTTTGCGGACGATATTTTCGCTGATATTTTGGTGTCTGGGATGAATTTTTCGATTATTGATTATTGAGATCAATTTTCGAAGAGAGCAGCGATTTTTCGGCAAAACGCGAAATTCGCCAGCGCGACGATTACAAAATCGTCGTTTCTCACCTTACTGAAGTATCCGACCGTGTGGCAGCCCTCGGAATCTCCGATGGTCATAACGTAGAACAAGAATGGTTCGACGTCGTAGTAGAGCGTTTTGTGATCGAGGAAAAACTTGGCCAGCAGACAGAGATTTTGGCAATACTGCTTGTAACGCTTTCCGTCGACCTCCCAAACGCCGATTTTGTCCTTTCTGCGGAAATAATGACAATTATAATAACAGTATCGAACCGCGGATGAAAATGTTTGAAAAAAACGCTGGAATTTTTCGAAATTTCAACCTGTACACCTCGTGACCGGGGGGATGCCTCCAGAGACATTTTTCACGATGACGACGTAGGACTTGACGACTCTTGGCGTATCTCAGACAATACTCGCACAAATAGAGCTTCGGAGCTCGACTGAATTCCTCCGGATATGGACTCTGATACCAAACTTCCATGTTCCATTTGCCCATTTCGACGCACCGCGTGCCACCTCCGTTTCTACCCTCACCGTCATACTCGAGATCATTCAGTTCCTTCTCCTAGAGGGTACGCATCGTTTTCGATTTCATTTTCGGCCGAAAATACATTTTTATTGTTTTTTCGATGAATTTTTTTTTAGCAAAGTACGATTTTTCACCGACACACTTTAGCACGATTCGTTTTGCGCGATATGATCGAACGAGCAAAGTTTATTACGTCGAGTTTATTGCGAAAAGAATAGACACGACGGGGGCAATGAGAAACGGTCGATGAACTCACGATTTTTTCGCTCGCTAACGCCTGGGCCTCCATGAAAAGTTTGAGATCGTAATCCGGCGTGAGATCAGTGAGGCGAGGCTGTCGGTCTTTCTCGTTTCCCGGCGGTTCGCCGAAGCTGTCGCTCTCGTTTCCGTCGCCGCTCGGCTTTTTCCATTTGCTCCGCAATTCTTTGACCTTGAGCTGATAATTCCGCTGCTCGTTCGTCTGATGCATGCCCTTCGGTGACTTTCTTCCCAAATTCAAAATGGCCTTTTTGCGCTCCTCGTCGCGTTTTTTTCGTTCTTTGTGAAATTCTCTGCGCGCAAACCGGAAGTTGTACGATTAAAAACGATAACCGATGAGATTAATCGTGATATTGTCGTGAAAATGTCGATAAACTCACACGCATGCCTGAGGCGTCGTGTTGTGGTACAAGGGACAAGATTCGAGCGTAAAATGCGTCTCGAATCGACCGGACAAGTGTCCGCGTGAATCGCAGGATACCGCGAGCGGACATTCCTTGTCCTTGACGCTGCGGGCTCGGGTGAACGTTCCTTGACCTCCGCGGACGCTCGCGGCGTTCGAACCACCGCTGCTCATCCCGGTACGCCCTGAGGACGAAAAACGCCGAGAGGCGCCGCCACCTCCGCGCTTCACCGGAGATTTGCTCAAGCTTCTCTTCGTATCGACTGTTTGGACGTTCGAAAAACATCTATTACAAAGTTCCATCGTTTTAAGACATCCGGATCGTAACAAAGTTACGAATAAACATTTTTTTTCTTATATTGAATTTATTCAAGTATTTATATATTTTTTTTTAGAATACCAGCATCAGATTCCGAATCGCTGTCAATCTTCGTCTGCATCTGCAGCATCTTGTTGGTCTTTCGCGACTGTATTTTTCTCTTTCCCTTGGGGGTCGTGGCCGTCGAGCTGCCCTCCGCCTCCTCCTTTTCGCTGTCGGACGCCTCGCCGTCGTCCTCGCTCTTGACGATGCTCGGGCGCTTCGAATTCTTTTGCGGCTTCACCGCGGCAACAGCCACCGACGGCCTCTTCGGCGGTGAGCCGTTCGTTCCGCTTCCGCCGCCGGAAAGGCCGCTTTGTTTTTTTTTCACTTGCTGGGGCTGAGGACTTGCCGCGCTGTCCGACGAATCGGAATCCGACGTACTGTCGGAGGAACCTGAACTACCGGAGCCGCCCGAACCACCGGAACAACTTTTTGAACTCGCGGAGCTCTCGGATTTCGAAGGTTGTTGCGGTCTCGTTACCAAGCCTGCGGGAGAGTGAAAATTCTTCATAAGGCAATCTTCTCTGAGGAAACTCTGTTTTCTCAAAAAAAAAAAAAATTGAACGGATAGTATAATAATAATCGTTTAGTATGTTGCAAAGAATTTTTTTTTTGGATAAAGATTGATGGATGTTTCCTATGTAGATGATTCATTTGCTTTTTTATACAACTTACTCGGCCTGTTGCTCGGCGGAACTCGAGATTTGGGCTCGTTGGGTTTCGTCCTCGGCGGCGGTGGCTTGGAACCTTTCGCCGCGTTCCCCGCATTCTTTTGCGCGTTTGGTTTGCTCGGCGGCGAAGCGGAATCGCTTTCGCTACTATTTTCTGGACTGAATATACTTTTCTTTTTCAACTTTTTTTGTACCGGCTCCGCGACCGCTTTTATCGGTTTCTCCGAAGGTTTTGTGCCGCTACCGACGTTCCCTGAGATCCAAAAAACAAATAAAGGAAAAGAATCACGGTAAAAGGCATGCTTTTTTAGAATCAATCTTTGTATCGGTTTTTGCGCGTAATTAATATCAATGTCAATCGTCGGAAACATTATCGTACTGCGATTGTGCCGATCGAGAAGGTCCTGCGCACTTACCGGGAAATTTATTAGCTTTTCCATGAACAAGCTTTGCGGTAGCAACATTTTTTTGTTGTATACTCGAAGACGGCGGCTTGCTGATCAACCTCTGAGGTTTGACGACGGGCGCTATCGTCGCCGTTGCTTTTGGCTTCGGCGGCGGTTTTCTCTTTGCCGGTTTGACTTTTGTGGGCGATTCTTCAGACTCGGAGGAATAAACGACGGGCTGCGACTTTGCCTGAACTTTCTCCTTGCTCTTGTTCTCGGACGCGTTTGCCGAATGACTCTCATTTTTCGACTTTATGTGTCTGCTGACCGCGGGAGGTATTTTCTTCTTGTTTCTTTCGGTATCGGAAACTTTTTGACTGCGCGCGGAACTGCTAGAATTTTCGGATTCCGAGGTGCTAGATTCGCTACCGGAGCTCGAGGAACTCGACGAGGAGGAGCCGGAACTACTCGACGAGGTGGACTCGGAGCTCGTGGTCTTTGAAAAAAAACATTGTACAAAGGATGACAAACGTTCCTTTTTATCTCGAAAACGTTTATTATTGTTGGATTCATTGTCTCGCTTACCTTTCTTTTCGGGGTCATTTTCGCGAGCATATATCACCCGTTTGAAACAGCACTCACTTTGTCATTGCATTTGCAGTTTATCGCGTTTTCCGAAATACGAATTAATAAAAAATACAGTGGGGAGAAAAACATTGGGAATCAGCTGTTGTTTGTCAAAAGCATCGGGTAACCTTAATAATCGCGTCGACTTTTGTGTACTGTATGCACCGAGCTATAATAAACATCGCGTCAACCTTGTCCCCCTCCATTGCGCTTCATCTTTTGTGGTGGGGAGAATAAAGAGTTTGCCGCGTTTCGAAGGGCTCTCTGCTCGCCGAGCGAATACGTTTCGCGCGAAAGAACTTTAAAATCATTATTTATACACAGCGCATAAATCGTATCGCTTTCAGTAAACGACATTCGGCAATCGCGGCTAAAAGTATCGTGCGGATTTTGAGGAACAACGCTGCGGAGATGAAAAAAATGCTCTCGAAAAATAACTCACTTGTTGGATGCATCGCGGCTTGAAGACGGAATAAATGATCTTGAAATTGATCGCTGCAACATCCGGACCGGCGATTTATCATTTATTGTTGGCACTCGATAGCACTCGCGATTGAATTCAATGTTTGAAAAACCGCACGAAACCACGTTTTTTGACACATTGTTAATAGCGGCCATTTTTGTTCGCATTACCGGTTGCAATGGAAAATCGTTCGTATGATTAACACAGAACCGTTCGCTGGGTTCAAATCGCAACGATCGTTCGTCAGGTAAAATGCGATTTAGACCGGTTTTTAATCAAATAAATTCGCAGGTATATCAAACAAAATTGTAATGCAACGCGTATCGCAACTTGTTTCCAACTGCAAAGAACAAAGAACCACTGCAAAGACCGTGTGTCGCGAGGAATCATGGGATAATCAAAACGCATGCTGGGATTTGCGTAAACAAAAGCGTACAAAGCTTTTCACATATTTGGTAAAATATATTTGGCGCGTTATTGTATTCTCCTAAACTTCAAAATTCGGGAAAATAATATTGTGCTCAAATATTTTTATTACTTTTTATACAAATAAAAGAAAACCAACTTTCGAGTTTCATAAATTTATCAAAAAGCCGGATTTCCGGTATTTAGAGATGATTGTGGCGTCATCTGCAGGATTTTAGCGCAACGACAATAGACAGGTTATGGGTTGCACCGCACATCGCTCTCTATGCATTTTTCTATGTGCGTGACTAGTGGACTTTTTCCCCTAGATGATCGGGTCTCCCACGTAAAATCGAGATCCATATATTTTCCACTGATTCGGCTATTTTTTTTCGTAGTTTGAGCGAGTGTTATTCGAACCATTTGAGATGAATGGGAAAACGACTTTTTATACGCGATCTTTTCTCCTCCCACGTCGTCCTAGCGCAACCACATGTTTTTGACTGAAGAGTCACCTCGGGCATTACTGGTTTTCCTTGACGTGTTGATATTTTGGCTGTGAAAAGTTTTTTATTCATTCGTTTATCGCACGTAGCAGAGTCAATTTGGATAACTTGCGGTAGGTTTGCAGTAGCTTTAATACACATTCGTAATCAACTTTTCGTTATTTCTATAAAACTACTTGTTGTTTATTCGTGTATGTTAATTTGCAATTTATTCATACAACTACGTTTCTAACCAAATATAGTAAACTCTTTACCGCGAAAGGTAATACCATTAAATTTTCAATACCAGTATTAAGCCAGAAACTTGAGAAAAAAAAATGGTACATAAGCAATTTGGGGGCAACGCGATATCTCTTCGAAGAATATGATAAATGTTAACATTACCAAAAGTAATGAGAAAAGTTCCTTTTTCCTTTTGGACTTTATTATTTTATGACCGAAAAATCTTTTTCAAAAATAATTTTCATTAATATCGCAAGAGACGACGGACCAAAAATTTTCAATAGAAATCCTCCATCGATTTATTCTAGGTGGACAATTTTTCGTGTGACCTTGAGTCTTTCGATAAAAATCATTAACGATGCAATGACCAAACATTAAAAATGGCGGTTTCGATCAGCGAAATATGCGAAAACACAAAGTTGGCGCGAGAAATGGCGCTGACCGGCAATTACGATACGTCCGGAGTTTATTACCAAGGAGTGGTACAACAGATTCATCGTTTACTGGCGAGTATAGCGGATGTGACAAGAAAAGCCAAATGGCAATTGGTGCAGCATCAAATAGTCGAAGAATTTGAAAAGATCAAAGCCACCTCGACGACGTTGCAACTTTTCAAAACGGATTCGCACAGCGAAAGGCTCATCGGATCGTCGTGCTTGTCTTTCGAAGAACCGACGCGCGACCCGACTCTTTGGGCCTGCATAAATCCGGCAGCGGCATGGACGCCGCCTGTGCCGCGTGATCCGGACGTCTGGCCGCCTCTCGAGCCGTTTGAACAAAAGCCGTCAAAGCCGCAGAAATTTTCCAACAAGTATAACAACCGAGCTGGAGTGCGAAAGCCGACGACGGGCAAAAAGCCAGAAGCCAAGACGGTCTCGAAGAGAGACGACAAAAAAGCCGTAAAGAAGGAGGATTCGACCAAGGAGAAGGCGGAGCCTGATAAATCGGACCTCGAGGTGGAAGATCGTAGATTCGAACCTTCGGGAAACGATCGCGACTTGGCGGATTTGTTGGAGAGAGACATTGTGCAGAAAAACCCGAATATCCGTTGGGACGACATAGCCGATCTTCACGAGGCGAAACGTTTGCTCGAGGAAGCCGTTGTCCTACCGATGTGGATGCCGGATTTCTTCAAGGGCATCCGACGACCTTGGAAAGGTGTACTCATGGTGGGACCACCGGGTACCGGGAAAACGATGCTCGCGAAGGCCGTCGCCACCGAATGCGGAACAACGTTTTTCAACGTGTCGTCCTCGACTTTAACATCCAAGTATCGCGGTGAATCCGAGAAGCTCGTTCGTCTTCTCTTCGAAATGGCACGTTTTTACGCGCCGAGTACCATCTTCATCGATGAAATCGACTCGTTGTGCTCGCGACGCGGATCCGAGTCCGAGCACGAGGCATCCCGGCGCGTAAAATCCGAATTGCTCGTACAAATGGACGGAATAAGCACAAACAGCGACGATCCGAGCAAAGTCGTAATGGTGCTCGCCGCAACGAATTTCCCCTGGGACATCGACGAGGCTCTTCGAAGACGTTTGGAAAAACGGATATACATACCACTTCCGAATCGTGAAGGTCGCGAGGCTCTGTTGAAGATCAATCTCCGCGAGGTACAGGTCGATCCTCTGGTGGATCTCGCCGATATCGCGAAAAATCTACGAGGATACTCCGGTGCTGATATTACCAATGTTTGTCGGGACGCCTCCATGATGTCCATGCGAAGGAAAATAGCCGGCTTGAAACCCGATCAAATTCGCCAATTACCGAAGGAGGAACTCGATCTTCCGGTTTCCGCGGACGATTTTCACGAAGCTATCGAGCGATGCAACAAAAGCGTTTCGCAAGAGGATTTGGAAAAATATGAAAAGTGGATGAGCGAGTTCGGATCCTCATGATACTCGGCGAGGACGAACGTTTTTTTCATCTTGAACATTGATTTATTTCGTGTTATGTATTTACATTGTATAATTTTAGTTGAATCGTTAATAAACGTTGACGCTTTTGACGGGCCTAGAGAACATTAAAAAACATCTTTGTCCAAAAATCTTTTTGGACCCTCGTTTTTTTCTTAAAAACTCCATTACATTGCAAACGATATTATTTTTATTATCGAAAAAAAATTTGTACATCATATAAAATACCTGTTGTTTATATGTACACATTGCACTACAGATCTCGGTAATTCCATTTTGAGAATCAATTGACATCAGATTTTATTGTATTACTAATGAGAATTCTCCGCTCGGTCGAACGAAAACGCGAAAACAAAGACGTATGATCAATAAAAAAGTTGTGCCGAAGTTTACTATTCATATTTTCACGTTTCCAACACAATGGCACGAAATTTCGTCAAGTTTCGCGTGACTCGTAGGCATCCTTCGAGGGAAAACAATCGTTGTCTTTTAACTCATTGAAGTTTTGAAACCGTTGGGATTCTTTTGCTGCCACCGCCACGTATCCGCACCTGCCGCATGAAAAAAGTTCTCAGATTGAAAAGCTTCGTTAAAAGCATCGAAATCGCGAGAAATTCTTACACATATCGTCCAGAGTCTTTTCTGCGATCCAGTCGAGTTCCTTCTTGGCCAAAGCCGCGTCGGCGTAACTGGCGGAAATGTCACCCGGACGGCGAGCGACTATTTTGAAGGGTATCACTTTGCCGGAAGCTCTCTCGAACGCGTGAATCACTTCGAGGACGGAGTGTCCTTTCCCCGAGCCCAAGTTAATCGCGTTGAAGCCTTTTGCTCCTCGAGACTTTTGATATATTATGGCTCTCACGTGACCCACCGCCAAGTCGGTGATGTGTATGTAATCTCGAACACCTATAGGGAGAAAAAATAAGAAATAAAATGCAATTCGGCGCAGTTGTCGTTTTTCAAGCTCGCGCGGACGAAAAAGAAAACGTACCAGTTCCATCGGGTGTATCGTAATCATCCCCATAGACTTGCAACAATTCTCTCTTGCCAACGGCGACCTGAGCGATGAAAGGCATCAAGTTGTTGGGTATCCCATTGGGATCTTCTCCCATTTCTCCCGACAAATGAGCACCGACCGGATTGAAGTATCTCAGAGATATCACGGACCAAGCCTGCGAGAAAAAGCGAAAAAAAAGGTAGCCGCATTCGTTGGATAACATTTTCACGAGTAAAATACAAAAAAAAAAGTCTTTTCCGTACTTTGTCGGATGCGCAAAGATCCTTGAGGATTTCCTCGACCATGTATTTCGTTCTTCCGTAAGGATTTGTGCAATTGCCCGTTTTCATGTCTTCCGTTATCGGCAATTTTTCCGGATCGCCGTAGACGGTCGCGCTGCTCGAATAAATGAAATTTTTCACACTGTTTTCTCTCATCGCCTCCAATAGATTCAAAGTTCCGCCGACGTTCGTTCTGTAGTATTCCAACGGTTTGTCGCAGGACTCGCCGACCGCTTTGAGAGCAGCAAAGTGTATGACGAATTGGAATTTGTACTGAAACATACGCCCTTTTATCGATAACACCGGTTCACCTTGAAAATAAAACATCGTAACCAAGCTTTTCATACCTTTTTGAATACTTTATCGACCGAGTTTTTGTCGGTAATGTCGCATTCCTCGAAAATGATAGATTTGTTTGTGAGTTTTTCTACTCTTTTCACAGATTCCGCCTTGTCGCTTCCCACTCCTGTAAATTGAACAACGTTATTTTTGTCCGAATGTTTTGTTTCTCGTGATTTTTCGTTGGAATTTTACAATTTTTCAGCTTCGAATAAGCCTCTGTTGCAATGTTTTCCGATGATAAAGCAGATAATACGTTTTTATTCTTTGAATCTTGAAAGGGTTTTCTTATCTGTTGTATGGACGATCGATCTCACCTTTGTAGGCATTGCCAAGATTATCAATGACTACCACCTCAAAGTTTTCCTTGACCAGCTCCAATACAGTATGAGAACCGATGTAACCAGCACCACCCGTCACCAGCACATTCCACGGATTATTTGCCATCTTCTAGCGATATAGTACACACATATGTATACATATACTGATATGTATATAAATGTTATTCTTTTGTCATTACCTTTGGTCAGATCGGCGCTCGCACTCTTCGATTCTAAAGATTTTTACTAAGAGCCAAATTCTACACAGAAGAAATTTTTTTTCAGTTATACGAACGATTTGAGAAATTTCCAAACGCCTTTGAAAGGTCCATTTGCAAACGGAGAAAATACTACATCGCGGTCTGTGGTAAACGAGAAATGAAAAAAAATCCATTTTTTCTGACGTATACGAATATATAAGAATGAATCGTTTTTGTAATTGATAAAATTTTGTAAATATAATTTTGACGGAAGATCAGTGTGGAAACAAAAATTATACAACTTTCGAGACGATAATCGATCAGTTGTTGAGTGCGCCGTGGCTAATTAGAAGACGAAAAAAAAAAAGAACAAAGAACAAAATTATTTATTCACAACCGTCACCCATGCACGAAAGTACGGATTTAAGATTTTTTTAATAAGCAAAGAATAAGAAACGAAGGGATTACGAATAATTTGAATATTGGCGATAAAATAATGAAAGATTTGGTGAGTAGAGATGTTGAGTAGTGAGGGTCAAAAAGAACGAGTATGAAAAACTAACCTCTCCTGTCAACGGAAGGAAGAACACTGACGTTATCAGTAGCCAGTGATAACGTCGTGTTTTCCGATCTAGCCACGTCATTATGTAATGTTGACAGTTGCCACACGTTCAGTATCGCCGTCTTTCGAACACACCAAAGAGATTATCCTAATCGCTAGAGCGAATTGAGCCGCGCGATTTTTACGGTATTTTTAGATCAGTCACGCAGCGAGCAAGCTCCGCGACACTCGACACAGAAGAGATACAACGGTATTTACGATGATCAGTTCTGAGGCTACGTGCGACAATGCACACTCGTATTTTATACACACTGCACAATTCTCATTGTTTCCTTCGAAATAACGTAGCTATTTTATCGCAAGATGAATAATCATCAGTCGTTACGTGTGGGAAAATGAAAA
The DNA here is from genome assembly GCA_959613375.1 of Heteropelma amictum. NCBI lineage: Eukaryota > Metazoa > Arthropoda > Insecta > Hymenoptera > Ichneumonidae > Heteropelma > Heteropelma amictum. Next base: position 14,610,735 of record OY390726.1, read on the forward strand.
ACGAACGTACGCCATACTTGCGATGACGTACTTTCACAGGGGACATATCAAGGTGGATAATTTAATGTATATAAATATATATAATATATATATGATATATAAGGAAAGAGTATCGTCAAAATGTTTGGTGCTGAGAGAATCACTGCATTATCGACCAACGATAAATTTCCACCTCTAGGGATTTTTTTTTCTCCAGCATGTGCTGCCACCTAGCGGCACACTGTCTTGACAAACGGGGCGTTCTCGCTCGATTGCGTCATAAGAGAAACCTCAATATTTTCCACACGGTGTTGTAAGCGCCACCACCATTTTGACATTCGCGCAGTAACACCGAGAAAGTAGAGCCGCATCATCGCTACAGCGTCGAAAAGGTAAATATTCATCCACGAGCAACTCGAATTATTTCGATGATGTGTTTCGTTCGATAATGAAATTGGTACTGAATTAAGAGACCGACGCTATTCGTAAACGCACCCCTGGTTCATCGATCGCGGAAAAAATAAAGCGGACGGAACTATTTTAAAATGGCGTTGGTACGTTGTTGACGACAGTTCTGTGGCGGGCGTTAGTTTGTGCGCGTGAAGCGTCGTGCCACGATCGTCCGGCGAACCTGTTTTGTGTGTCGTGTAGCGCTCGCTCCGGTAGAATTGGAACGCGCGGATGGTGTTTATATGCCTTTAGTGCAAAGTGCCCTGCCCCGTTCGATGCGACAAATTACTATTTTTCAATTATAAAAAACTCAAGTGTCATTAGGTATTGTGCATTTTTTTTACTCGGCAAGTCTCCCCGTGTTTCCTGTTGGTTTTTATTTTCTACACTTTTGCGTTTTCTTCTTTAACCAAAAAATCGTCTCTCCGTCGTAGAAGAACACTCTTCGAAAGCTGCATTGCAACGGAATCTCAAAGGTGAGTGCACCGAACACAGAAATTCGTAGTTTTCCTTTTGTTCCTTCGTCCGTGTGTGCACACATATACATCGCGTGCTTTTCGTGCATACTTACAAGAGTTACAGTAACATTGCGGTATAACGGTAAATCGGATTTTACAATAAGGAAGTAGGCAAAAATGAAAATTCGCAAACTCGCGCGAGGCAGTGGGAACATCTTTGTTTCTCTCCGCACGAATCAATCGTACGTATCGAGACTTTTTTTAACCCGGGAAGCATTTTCTCTTTCGTATGAATATACGCTATTATGGTCACGAAAAAGAGAGCTCGACGTGTCGAAAAAAAGAAAACAACTCGCGCTGCGTCTGTGCGATGTTTGAGAATAAAAACGAATAAAAAAAACAGATACACAAAGATTTCGGCGTTTTCGATCGTTTCGATGAAGCGGAGAAAAAGCGAATCTCGCGAAAGATCGCGAAGGTTATGCACTGCCGGAGTGCGCAAAGTGACGTTTCGCACGTAGATAATAAATACTATACTCGTAAGCCAATAATGACGAGTCTCGATGGAAAAACTCGAGTTTTCATTCACTCGACGATGGAAAACCTGTTTTAACGATATGTACAGCAAACGATACTCTAATCTTTTCGAAATCTTCTTTTTATTCGTTCGTATTACTCACGCATTTACGGGATGCGCCATGGACGAGTGTATATACATATATTTTCACGGGTAATTGCATGTCGATGAGTGTAAGCACATTAGTACTCGCTGTTGGTAATCTTGACGCTTTATTTTTAATCGTCTCGAGCGCGATGTGTCAGGTTTCTCTTCGTTTCTATTTACATTTGCCTGTTGCACACGTGCAACGAACGATCGTATGTACATTGTTCAATGTATAAACACACGGCTATCGATAATCTCCCACGTATGTTAAACGTACGTACGTACAAGTTTGTGGAACAAGCGAGCGTTATTTTTCGCCCGTACGGCTCTTGTATGTTTGCCACGAATAATTTGCGCTAAATTTGCCAGTGGGCAATTCGGATGATTGCGGAACGATTGAAACTCGCGTGGTAAAAGAGGGCGAGATAATAACACGGTGTAAAAACGCACATCCGAAGATAAATCAGTTGAAACGATTATCCTCCATTTACTCTCGTACATCGTACGTATCAAATTACCAGGGAGTCTCGGTTGGATCCAATTGAAATGGCGAGTTTAATTAGGGAAAGCTCGGTGCGAGATTCACGACGTATTCAAGTATGTATACGTATGTATACGTGCATGTACACTCGATGGATCTGAAGAACCACTGGCTTTCAACGATTGCGCGAGATAAAAATTCATTTTGCGACGTCGATATCTTATCATTCCGATTGCCTCCATTTTTTATGTACATTTGAAGACATTGAAATTGCCGTGTACGTTATTTCGTTGAAAAATTAATGTTTTTCGAATCCGTGGGTCGTGATTGACACGAAAAGTCAATAATTCCGAAGAGATTAGCGAACCATTACCGTAATAGGGTATTTTGTGGGATCGTCTTAATGATTTCCTCGTGCATTCGAGGTTTAATCGACGTTTCGGTCAAAATCGACAATAATAATGATAATAATTGATATATATTTTGCCCGTTGCCCGTTCCGCTATTTTTTCGCTTCCGTTGATAAATTATGTACATAAATAGCACAAAAAATACTGAAATACAAATACACACCGCGTTTCGAGTTCCATCGATCGTCCGTTGGATCTTACCGTCTATTCCTTCGCGATAGGGCCGAAATAATAATTCTCAGGCGCGGAAAATTGGGTCAACAGCTGTACCACGCCAGATGCGGTACAGACGAGTGACGCACGCGTTTTCCGCGTGTATATTTCAACGACGGAAAAATGGAGAGCATGCGTTTGCGCGGAGAATCAAATCGAGGACGCTCCTGTAATATTGTACATATGCATTTGGTTTGGTGGCTGTTTCGAATTGCTCCAGTTCGTACGTACCGCGTATGTACATCATTACGCGCAATTGCAACAATGCACTCGATCGATGTGACCTTCCTGTACACAGCGTCGAATTGACGCTGCACCCGACGTCCAAGCGCGAGTTCGTCTTCGCACTTCCGTCACGAGTGTCGAAAAAAAAATGCATTTCTCCCGTCCGAAATTTTTTTTTCGAAAATTCGCTTGTTTTTCATTTTTTTTCGACGAGACGCTGTTTCGTGTCCTTGAAAAATCGAAATTCGTTCGTATATACACCCTACACATCTCGGATCGTATCTTCGCGCCTAGCGGATCGAAAGGTTATTCGCGTACGCGACCTTCGCATTTTATTAAAGCGGAGATACATCGCGAACGCTCCCGCGATAAAAATGTATTTTTAGTTACTGGCATCGGGAGTCCAAAAACATTTCTCCGTCCCGCGGAACGCTTGGGAATATTCGCGGGGTTTTTGGAGACAATTTTGAAAATCGTTGAAAATTTTGGATTCAGCTGGGGAAATTTGTTTTTTTTTCTCGTCGCTGGGTCGTCGAGGAGGATGAGGAAAAATTGGAATCTCGCGATTGAACAAAGGCGGTGATGTATCGTCGACCCTGACCCTCTCCGTTATTATCCCCGATGCACCTACAGCGAGATTAATTGCTCCGTTCTGACCTTAATTAAAATCACTTGTTCGGGATTTATGGCGATGGCGAACGAGAGAAAAAAAAGCACACGCGCGCAATGCGTACGTACGTGCTCTTCAAACAACGATAATTCATGTTTGGACACACCCAAAGACGATAAAACGCGTATCCCGTTCGGCTGGTAAAAGGACGAGCATTTCATCCCGTGATCGATTTTTATCGATCATTCCATATCGACTAGCACCGATATCTCTTTTTTCCTCCCGACTAACGCAATGTTTACCGAATTTTTCTCCGCTCCTCGCGAGATGGCAAACACCGCCAGAGTATCGCGAGCGTCGTTAGGAAAAAAAAAAAAAACGTTCGAGTTTTATGAAAAAGAAACGTTAACAACTGTTTTTTTGCGTTTTCTTACTGAAATTTCGAGTTTTTGGGAAAAGCTCGATGGGTTTCGTGATCAGCGGGAAATTTCCGATCGGATAATATGGTGAAAGATTGAAAATTTGAAAAAAAAATTTCGGCTCATTTTTCGCCACTTTTCCAGAATCCTGAAAAAGTCGGAATTTCAAATGGTCATAACTTCCGTTCTAATTGGGCTATATAGGGTTTTTGGGGGTGTTTTGGATAGCCCTCGAGTAGACTTAGAGAATGGTGAAAGTTAAATGTCGATAGCTAAATTCCTTCACCCTCAAAATCGATGTTGAAAATTGGCGAAAAAAACGCAAAGGGGTATGTATGGGAAAATTGGCGAAAATCGAAGGTCCAACTTTGAAAATCTGCCAAAAATCGAAAAATTAAGATATCTACATGAACCAAACGGCATTTTGAAGCTGTAACAATTGCCCAGAGAATGAGCACGAGTTGGAGTGTCTACCTCAATTAGGAAAAAAATGGCGAAAAATTTTCGATTTTTAAAATTCTATTAAACAGTTCATACCGATGTATTTTTTCCCGCTGATTACGAAAAACACCGATATGCCACCGAAAACTCGATATTTCACGCTAAAAACCCCAAAAAACTATTTTGCTCTAAATAACACGTATTTTCTATAACTATCATTTTTGTATTTCGGAGCTTCTACGAAGAACAAAGAAGAGTTGAGAGAAAGGTGTGCTGTGGCTGCTGCTGCCGCCGCCGCCGCTGCTGGTGTATGGGAAGTGACGTACAAAGCCGCGATAGCAGCTCCGTGACCGGAGTAACAATGAACTTGATGGGTTTTTAACGCGCCTAACGGCTCTCATCCTCGCGCTTGGGAAACTCACTCTCCGTACCGTAAACTCGCGTCAAACGCTTCGGCAATCGGAGAGCCACGACCCACGCGTTTGCACGCGCGAATCTCGCACTTTTCCCCGCCCTTTTGTTGCTCAACGATCGATAAATATGCACCCGCGTGTATCATAAGAATTCACGTATGCACAGAAGCGCGACAGGCGGAAAGTTACACTACTAGAAGCGCGTAATTACCTGCATACTCGTATATATAGATGGATGAATATAAAAGTCAAGGTTTGCTCTCCGAAGCAACGAACTGTAGTTCCTTTCGATTTTCATTAACGCCCGCGCCACACCGCGGGGCTCGGTGGAACTAGCGCGGAATGTACGTTCGACATAACCTCCCAGCCGGAATTTTTACGCACGAAACTCGCTTGTTTCATTTTGCGGATCAACGATCGTCGAATTTTTTATTCCAAAAAGTCTTCGAAATTGATTTTCCCACGAAATTGTGTACCAAGCATATTAAAACAGAACAAAAAAACTTTTCCTTCAATCTTGGGCGTTCCGCCAGTTTTTCGTGCTCGAGATTACGTCCCCCCGCCTGTTTTGTAACGCCAGTAAAAAAATGTAAGTCGCCGAGTGCGGTTGCATGGATTCGGTTGAAGGGGTTTCCTTTTTCTCCTTCGTTTTTTTTTTCCATTCTTCTTATTGTCCAAGACGATCGCGTACGCGTGGGCATGTGGTACGAAATGTCAACGTGACCCTGTTTTACCGAGACGACCCTTTGACACGCGACTAAATGAAACACACACGGGGGCACATGGCGTAGACGCGAAGGGGCTCCGAGTGTGGGTGTGGAATAAATAAAAGAAAGAAGCTTAAGGTCTTTAAAGGAGGGAACGTGCTGGCGTTCTCCTCGCAACTTGGACGCCAATATACACATGTATATATCGATATAGAGGGCGTTTCATGCGAAACGCATTTATTTCTAACCTCCTCGAAGGCTCATCTCACGATTATCATCCAGAGTTCGTCCTTGAAACGAAATTTTCGATGTAAAGCTCAAAAACTGGAGTTCAGAATTGTACTCGTTGTTATTATTATTAGATCGCTATTTCATCATATTCGGGTCGGTAATAATAATAATAATAGTAACAATAGCGGTATTTTTTATAAACAAAAACGTGGTACTTTTTTCATCTTTTTTTCCTCGCAATTTTCACGTTTTCTCGTCAGAATCGATTCAATCGGCGAAATGATGGTTCGGGCTCGTTTTTTTTTTTTTTTTCGTAAAATCGGTTCCGTCCGCTTGGAAAGCCCCATACATGCGGCGGTTCACAACGAGTCTCTCGTGCCAGGAGTACGTTTGCAATCCCTTCCGCCGTCTGCGACACGCGCACTCTCGTCTCTCTCGTATCTCCTCTCGCTCGGTAATCCAGACGCATGGGGGTGTAATTTTTTGATACCATCGGCGTCGTCGACGATACGCCAAAGTTGAGAAAAACGCGTACTAAAGTGTACCTTGATTTTCCACTCGAGTTTACGGAATTTTTCTTCTCTTTGTTTATTTTTTATTTCATGATTATTTCTCGAATAATAACACGCGAACGCGCGTGTGAAATTCTCGAAATCGGAAGTTGCAGGAGCCGTTATTCAATTGGCCGTAAATAGACAAGCCATTTCGTTAAACGCCGAGAGACCTCGTTCTATTCGACACATTTTAAGCTGAGGAATTCACGCGAGAATAAGCGTGCGAAATCTACACACACACACACAGAAAGGTTGGGTAAGATGGCGTCATCGCTTCATCGAAACGTTCGCCACGGCATTCTCTCCTCCCGAGCATTACCTCATCTTTGCTTCGTCAGTCTAAAACTCCTCCGAGAGGCTCAAAGGACGCCCGGTTTCGTCGCTGACGGCGCTTCTCGCGATTAAAACAAATCGCTCAAACATATCCCGATGATTTCGTCCCTCATCTCCCGTGGCGCCATCTGTCGGAATTTTTTTCATCTAGATTCTCGCCTCCCTTTCGTACCACGATTTTTTTTCATTATCCCAGCGATAAAAATCGTCAAAGTACGAGATTAATCATTGATATTCACAGTTTTCCTCTCGTCATTCCGAGATTCATTGTTCTCTCCACTTTTACGAGGGGCAGATCACTCGTCGCGCTCCGACGAACTTTGGTATGTTAATGTCCGACGCTCGTTTTAATAAACGACAGCGTCGTCTCATTATTCCGCAATTATCGTCGAGGCGGAAATGCATTTGTGTCGATCAGCGTCCTTACGCGACTAAAAGTACCCGACGTCGTTTCTCTCCTCTGGAATCTTCCAGAGGAAACTTCAGATCGAAAATGTATTTTATTTACACTCCAATTTTGACCCTGAAACTTGATTACATTGATTCAGCGATGATATCGCGTTTTTTGAAAATAATAAATCGAACGACTTTTTCAATCCCGTTGTTGCATTTCGGAGCGGAGATTTCGTAATTCCGAGCTCGATTCCCCGCTCGCTGTTCCACTCGCGTTTGTAAAACCGTCGTGTGATGTAACGCAGCTATATTCACGCTGTCCGTACTGACACAAAACGAGAACTGACTCACCCAGCGGTAATTCGTCAATACGGATATATCGTCACGTTACACTTCATTGTCACAGTTAATCGAATTTTCTATTTATATGATATTCAACGTGCATACGAAGGTTATGTATATACACACACACGTTACACGTTAAATGACAAATCAGTCCCCGAGTGTATATCGCCGCAGCGCGAGAAAATCTCGACTTCACATGCCCCGAATTTCCCTCCCCCCTCTTCCTCTTCGCCTCTCGCTCTTTTTCACTCTCCGCGATCTCGTACGATTCAACGAGTATGCCGCTATTGCGCTGACCCAGCTGGCAATTGATGACAATTTAAACCGACCGATTCTCGAGGGCTCGTATCGCACTGTGCGAGTCGCACGATTTTTCCCTAATCGAATCAATGAGAATTCCTTCCCCCTTGCGCACTGTTGGGAAAAGAAAAAAAAAGAGATTTTCAAAAAACAGATATCACTTCTGTTGTTTGAAAAAACCTATTTCGATCTTGATGCGTTTTGCTCATTTGAATTTGCTCCGGATCGAGTCTCAGTGGTGAGGAAAAGGGCGTTTAATTACACTCGGACGGTCTCGTAATGTTTTCTGTGATTATCGGAAAAAAATCGTGTTCCTGGACGTTATTTTATATGCTCCATGGTATATGGGGTTTCAAGTGGTCAGACGTAACGAGAGAAGATATGTAGAGAAATAAAAGAGTGCGAGACTCGTACGGTGTACAGGTGCGCTTAAGAGAGAGAGAGAGAGAGTCTCTCTTTTTTAAAACTCTCGACTCTGTTGAAGTTCATTGAACCACGCATTCGCGCGAGTACGCTGCAAGTACGAGAACACACATTAAAGAACCTACTTTCGACTGCTTCGGAGCTCCGCTCTTGTCGCATATTATACACGTAAATATACGTGTATGCACGTAGATAAGCGACTGGATTACTGCTTTGCTCATTCCTCACCTAGGCAGAGTTTAAAAATAGTCAAGAACGCGCTTTTAAAAGTAAATTTCTCTCGGTCGTCGGGGACCCCGCACGTTCCAAGATGTATTCAGGTTGAGACGAAAAAAAAACCACATTTTCTCGTGATTTTTCGAATTTATTCAAAGCCCTCGAATTAATCCAATATTTCTCGAATTTGAGAGAAAATACCATTTTTTTAGACAGCGATATAAAAAATAAACGACGAAATGAAATCGTAATCTTTATCGTAGACAAAAGTTTTCAGGGAAAGTCGCGAAACGAACGTTTGCGGAGAAATTCAACGCGTGACAGAGACTCGAGCTTGCGAAACTTCGTTTAATTTTTCCACGTTGTGTACAGCAGCGCGTAACACGACGTTCGTCCGTTACTTTATGTATGGCATAATTGAGTCATTATAATTCCCGAGACACAGTGAACCCGATAATGAAAGAGGATGACCAAGGCGTAAGAAAGACAAAAGCATAAGACGCGGGAGGGTATACTCGTATGGAGCGACTCCGTTATTGAAACATCCTCGTGCGGGAAAGCGTACGTAAAAACGAGTGTAAAGAATGGATTCAACGCCGCGTTGGCTTTTTCCTTCGAGCGCGCGATTAATATCATAAAACCGACAGTGAGTCGGAAGAGAGCGAGATTGAGTGTTTTTTTTCGCTAATAATCCCAGCGGTTCAAAATGGGACGGTAAAATATGACCATTTCTGTTTTTTTCGATCGTCTTTTAATCAAAATTTCCAAGATTCCTCGTAGCCAATCTCGCAGTGACAAAAAAAAGGAAATTATCCGTTTTATTCTCCTCATCTCGGTTCAACGACGATAAAATGATGCCGCGCACGGTGCACAGCCGAAAATGCGAATTCTTTACAAACAGAACGAGAGATATCTTATCGGATGACATGTTTCCAATATTGATAATTCGATCGCGTCGGTGCAGGAGTTTAAAAGCGATTCTCCAGGAAGACATTCGTGAAACTCTCTCGGTGGAGGCGAAATATCCTCGACAGACTCGACGACGACGACACCAAAGTCGTCGTGCAGCCCTTTTTTTCGAGTCCGCGTCGTCTGCTTCTCGCACGACTGGCGAACATACATACACGCACACCGCGAGAGCCCCCTCGCGGAAAATATTGATTATTTCGGTACAACGTCTACCCTCGTCGACGTTACTGTACGATTCCAAATGGAACGTTAACAGGTGTCTCACGCGATATATTCTTCTTTCCTCGTTGCTGAAAATATCGTTTTTTTTTCGCTCCTTCCCCATCAACGGTGGAAAAACATTTTCACGCCTTTTCAATGATTCTTTTCAGCAAGACTGGACGATGCCGGAAGAGCTGAAATCCGGAGGCCAGGCGGGCGAGGCGATGGCGGAAAATGGCACTAGTTCACCCAGCAAGAGTCCAGTTAACAAAGGAAAAAACACCATTGCCAAGGTTACTTTGCTCGATGGCACCGTCAAGGATTTTCCCATCGACGTGAGTATCTCCAGCCTCTTTAATCGCCGGAAAAAAACAAACATTCCGTGTTTTCCGATTGAACCATCGTTTTTTTTCTCTTCTCACGTCTTCCGTTCACAGAGAAAAGCAAAGGGCCAGGAGCTTCTCGACAAAATCTGCCAGAGTATGAACCTACTCGAGAAGGATTACTTCGGCCTCATCTACGAGGACAAGCACGATCCGCGAAATTGGCTGGATCTCGACAGGCGAATCAGCAAATTCGTCAAAAGTATTGCCCACGTTTATTCCCGTTTATCTCGTACGCGTCACGCTGGTCCATCATTGCTCACAATTAATCTCGATTTTCTCGCAGATGAACCGTGGAAATTCAACTTTGAAGTGAAATTTTATCCTCCGGACCCGGCCCAACTGCAGGAGGACATAACGCGTTACCAGCTCTGTCTGCAGATCCGCAACGACATCATAACCGGACGTTTGCCCTGCTCCTTCGTCACCCACGCCCTATTAGGCTCGTACCTCGTTCAATCCGAGGTCGGCGATTACGACGCCGAGGAGCACGGCAGAACGTATCTGAAGGATTTCAAATTCGCCCCGAATCAATCTCCCGAACTGGTCGAAAAAGTGATGGATCTTCACAAAACGCACAAGTGAGTCTCATCGGGCGGATCATTATTTCGCCGGCAATCAGCCGCAATAACGAGCAATGTTTTTTTTCCGTTTTTAGAGGGCAAACTCCGTCCGAGGCGGAATTGAATTACCTCGAGAATGCCAAAAAGCTGGCGATGTACGGGGTCGATCTGCATCCGGCGAAAGACTCCGAAGGCGTCGACATAATGCTCGGTGTGTGCTCTTCCGGTCTGCTCGTTTATCGCGACCGTTTGCGCATCAATCGCTTCGCCTGGCCAAAGATTCTCAAGATATCCTACAAGAGGCACAGCTTTTACATCAAAATACGACCGGGCGAGTTCGAGCAGTTCGAGTCGACGATCGGCTTCAAGCTCGCCAATTATCGGGCGGCGAAAAAATTGTGGAAGGTGTGCGTCGAGCATCACACCTTTTTCCGCCTGATGAGCCCCGAGCCCGTGAAAAAGGTCGGCCTCCTGCCGCATCTGGGCTCGCGCTTCCGGTATTCCGGCAGAACTCATTACGAGACGAAAAAGGCTCCGATCGAGAGACAACCCCCGCAATTCGAGAGGTCCTTGAGCGGACGTCGATTGACGTCGCGAAGTATGGATGGTGAGTGAAAATGCGCTTTTTTCTCGTTTTCCAGCGACGAAAAATCCTTTTTAGAGAGAGAGAGAGAGAGAAAAGAAATAGCTTCTCCTGTCGTTCCCCGATTTATCCCCGGAAACGTGGTCTCACCATGTAGCTTTAGGTGGCCCGCGACCGGTCGAGACCTACGGATCCGAGCCGAGCAAGAGACACACGATGAGCTACGAGCCGGAGATGATACCCGATATGGAGCACATCGACAACAAGCCCAGTCCGATCAAGAAGCAGAAAGAAAAGGTGAGGGAAGATCAATCGCGCCGTTCGATTAATTCCATCCCTCAAATCCCTCGTCTTTTTTTCGAGCAAACTTTCGCAACTTGCACGCGGAGTAAAGTAATTCGGGCGGTTTTGCATCTGGAATTTCACGCGCGAACCTCGGCGAACAAAAAACACGCATACAATCTTGTTTCCACGAGACGAATCCCATCGAAACGCCAATTGGTACAATTTCCGGACGAGAATAAAAAGAATTTTGGCGAAATTTTTTGGGGAATACGCAAAACACGCAAGATCACCGTGCACCGTTGTATCCGTCTCGTGAGCCTTTTGAGGTCCGTCGAAGGGATGGACCTCAAACGGTGACGATCGATAAACGACGTGCTCTCGTACGTAGTAAGGCATGTCACTCATAGGTTTTGCCCGATTAATTAGAACCTTCATGTATGTGCAACGAACTTGATTGTCGAATTCACATCAATCGTCGGATATACGTGTACGCATGTATTTTTATCAGAAATTGGGAATTGGTTTTCGGAAATTCGGAAACGTCACGTCCGAACGCGAAAAATTGCTTTTCTCTTCAAAGGTTTCCTTGTTTTTTTATCAATTTTGGTTGGACAATACCTCTCGATAAGAATACATCGATCGATCGTGATTCGAAAGACTCGTTGAATCACGTACCGAGAAACACACGAAAACGATCTGCGTTGGCTGCGTGAGCCTGCAACTCTAGAGATAATGCATGGAGCTGTGAGTCGAGGCAACTGATCGGCGCGAATTTTCATCGCTCCTCCGTACATCTCTTTTCCCCTCTCGCAACGTTCTATACCTATCGACAAAATGTCTCATCGAGCGATATTAAAACGATAACGAACACGAAACACGACACGTCATTCACGAAACCATCAGTAACAATCGAGTTTCATTTCACAAATAACCAACTAACCGTCACGTAACTAACACCGATAGCTGACTCGAAAAACAAGCGCTGGAACGACCTCGGCTAGCAGCACCAGTAGCCTGGAAGGAGAGTATGACGCGGATCGTGTCCAAAAGGTATAGATAAAATGATGAAAACAAAAAAAAAAGAAATTCACGAAAAAAACAAAATAAATCAATATATCGTTTCATGTCCATTCTCCTGTGTCATATCCGCTCTGTCGCACTCTGTAGATCTTTGACGTGGTTTTTTTTATCCTTTTCGTCTCGTACCAATTTGGTGTCAAGTTGCTGAAATAAAATGAGAGAAAAAATAAAGCGCTGCGTTCCCGAGAAAATGCATGAACAGTCCAAGATACTCGAAAGATCGCGTGTGGTATTCGCGCGAAGCATGCACGGAAAAAGCCTGTAATTATCGGTTTAAGATCGAGTTGAAGCTTAGCGTTACATTTCGGTGTCGATTGTCGCTCGGCAAATGGTTGTCGCGTCGCTTTTCCGCGTGCTATTTTCACGAAATTCTCCATTTTAGAAACCCGTCGGAGGCATCGCCGTTCTTCCGACCGGCGGACTCACGAAAAAGAAGAAGGACAAGCACAACGAGAACGAGAAGGAGAATCACAACGATCTCAATAATTCCGATGTTATCAACGAGAGCGCGGTGCTCGACAACATCGACGAGAACACGACGAACAAGAAGGCACCCAAGATCGATGAATCGCCGGAAAAAAAAGACAAAGAGAAGAAGGAGAAGTTGAAGGTAAGTCCGAAAGAATCATCCCCGTCACTCGTCTCGCCTTATCGCTAACGATTATCACGATTATTGACGAAGCGATAGTTTAGAAACGACGCGTCGTAGCTGCATCGTAGTTTGTCGATTTCAGAGATGGGCTAGTCGAATTTTTCAACATCCCTCGCGATCAAAGATTTGACGCGAGTTGCGTCAAATCGAGTCTTTTTTTTTTGCATCTCGAGAAACAAATTTGAAACGATCTTCGCTCTAGCTCGAGCTTTGAACTTTGATGAATTTTCGAGATGCGATATTTTCGAGAAGATTGTTGAAAAATCGAATTTCTCAAATCTCCGCACGAAACAGCCGAGCGACATCCGCCTCGGAACGTTTTTAACGTACGATGAGAGCAATTTGTTTTCCCCGTCTTTTACCCAGCACGTACGAATTTTCGCATGTCAATTTTTTCGTTTATTCATTTATTGTTCCTCTCCAAAAAAAAAACCAAAAAAAAAAAAAAAGAGTCCCGTCGGTGGTTTCCCGCTGTTCCGGAAACGCGACAAGGATCAATCGAAGCAGTCCAAGGACAAGAAGAACAAGGAGCTGGACGAGCCGAAGAAGGATCGCGGGTCGAACGACTCGGCGACCGAAGCGCCGCTGTTGGCGAACGAAGTTTCGAAAAAACTTGCCGGCTCGCCGGATTCGCAAAAGTTGCCGAGTTACACGAAGCCCTACGATTACGAGGAAACGGAATCTTCGCCAACGAGGAAACCCTTCACGCCGCATGGCTTCTCCTACGAGGATAAACCCGCGTCACCCGGAGGAATCCACGATCAGCAATCGCCAACGTCGGCCAGCAAAAAGGCAACGGGTTTGGCCTTCAATTACGCACCTGGCGAGGACAAAAAGGTCGCCGAGTCGGCGGAGAAGCGCAAAACGAAGGATCTCGCGTCGAACAAAGCACCCCCGGGTTTGCAAACGCCCGGGCTGAATTACGTCGAATCCGCAGGACTGAAAGAGGCCCTCAAGGGAGCTCCCACGGGTGAACCCGACGACAAAACGGCTTCGGCGGCCTTTATCGCCGGTGAATTACACGGCGAGGACTCGACAACGAAACCGGGCGTCGTTGTCCCTGGTACCGTCGCGTGGCAGCCTTCCTATCGAGTTTTGCCTCTGCCCGACGGTGCTCGAGTCATCGGTGGAATGATATACACGAGAGAGGGCAAACCCTTGGACCAAAGTTCTCTCGGACCCGAGGGAAGCCTCGTCATCGAGGGTAAAGTGTGCGGAAGGGACAAAAAACCCATGAAAAAGGCGGATTTCGGGCCTCAGGGTTTGCACGTCAGTCAGGGAGTGATAACCGGCAAAGACGGCAAGGGTGTTAATCAGGCTGTACTCGGTACCGACGGAAATTCCATAAAGAATGGTGTCATCCACGGACCGAACGGCGAGCTGCTCGATCAGCGGGGGCTCGGTCCCGATCACGCCGTCGTTCGCGACGGTAGAATCGTCGGCAAGAACGGAAAGCCTCTGACCTTCGAGAAGCTGGCGATCGACGGTACCTTCGTGAAGGACGGGCTGTTATTCGCGCACGACGGAAAACCCCTCACTCAAGGTTCCTACGGTACCGACGGGAATTACATCGTCGGTGGTGTCGTTTGCAACGATGCCGGCAAGCCGATAAGTCAGATCGCTGTTTTACCCGACACGACTTACGTGTCCAACGGTATGATTTACGCGCGGGATGGAAAGCCACTCTCCAGCGGAGATCTCGGCTCCGAGGGGAATTACATAACGGAGGGTAAAGTTTACGGGAAAGACGGGAAGCTGGTGAAAAATGAGAGTTTCAGCTCCGACGGTGCGGTCATCAAGGACGGCGTGATATGCGGCAAGGACGGTAAGCCCGTGAGTCAGGGTTCTCTCTTGCCGAACGGTTCACACATCAAGGATGGAAAGATCGTCGGCAAGGACGGTAAAGCGATAAAACACGCGTTTTACAAGACCGACGGTAGCTTCGTCAAGGAGGGTATCATTCACGGAAGAGACGGACGTCCTCTCAGTCAAATTCCGCTCATAGCGGACGGTAGTTTCGTGAAGGAAGGTTCGATTTACGACAGAAACGGTCGTCCGGTGAATCAGAGCCTCTTCAAGCCCGACGACATCGTGATTCGCGAGGGTGTCGTTCACGATTCCCAAGGTCGTCCGCTCTCCCACGGGTCTCTCGGTCCCGATGGTCTGACGATCAAGGACGGTGTCGTTCTCGGCAAAGACGGCAAACCGGCGAAACAAGAGTCCTTCGGATCGAACGGGAACACGGTGAAGAAAGGCGTGATTTGCGCGAAGAACGGCAAGCCCTTGAATCAAGACTCTCTCGTGCCTGAAGGCGCGTCCATCAAGGACGGCAGGATTTACGGCAAGGACGGCAAACCGCTGAAATCGTCTTTCTTCAAGGTCGACGGTAGTTTCGTCAAGGACGGTCAGGTTTACGGCAAAGACGGCAAACCTTTGACCTTGAGTTCGTCGCTCCCCGACGACTGTTTCATCATCAACGGGGTGATATTCGACGGATCGGGTAAGCCTCTGGACAAGGACATCTTCGGATCGGACGGTTCTCACGTCGTCGCCGGGTCGTTGCGCGACAAAGACGGCTACGTCATCGCCGAGGGAGTCTACGGTCCCGAGGGTAACAGGGTCAAAGACGGCCTGATCGTCGGGAGAGACGGCAAACTTTTGACCCAGGACAACAAGGGACCTGACAATATAGCCGTGAAGAACGGAGAGATCGTCGATGACAAGCAAGTGCCGATAAATCAGGGATCCCTCTTGCCCGACGGTTGTTACATTCAGAACGGAATCGTTTACAACAAGGACGAGCAACCTCTGAAGCAAGGAGCATTCAGGATAGACGGCTCTTACATAAGAGACGGCTTGATCTACGGATGGGGCGGACAGCTGTTCAACGCCGGGGCGGAATTACCAAAGGACTCTTACGTCGAGGAAGGTCGTTTGTACGGCAAAGACGGCAAACCGCTTTATCACAGTTCCTTCGGGCCCGACGGTGGTTTCATACAAAATGGCTTCATCTACGGCAAAGACATGAAGACTCTTCCTCGAGGTACCTTCGGCAATGACGGCAGTTACATCCGGGATGGCTCGATATTCGCGACCAATGGAAAACCGTTGAACAACAAACGACGCACGACCATCACCATCTCGTTCGTACGTTACGGTCTGATATGCGACGAGAACGGCAAGCCGTTGGAGTCTGGAACGTTCGACAGTACGGGAAGCGTGATAAAGGCCGGAAAGATTTACGATTCCAGCGGTAAACCGTTGGAGCTCCAATATTTCGGAGACAATTATTGCGTCAAGGACGGCCTCGTTTGTGGAAAGAACGCGAAGCCTCTGAGCCTCGGAAATTTGAGGCCGGAAACGTCGTACGTGAAGGGCGGAAGGGTCTACGGTCAGGATGGGAAATTACTCAGCCAGGAGGCTTTCGGACCGGAGGGACTGAGAGTCGTTGACGGTGTCGTTGTCGACAAATCCGGTAATCCGTTGAAAAAAGCTCAATTCGACGGTGACGGGAATATCGTCAAGGAGGGCGTTGTTTGCGCCGGAAATGGACGACCTCTCGACAAATATTATACGATAATAACGATAACTTGCGTACGAAGAGGTCTCGTGTGCGACAAGTCCGGCAAACCGATTTCGCAAGCTCCGTTCAGCGATGACGGAAGCTTCGTCAAGAACGGCAAGGTTTACGAGAAGAGCGGCAAACCGTCGAATCAAGAGGCGTTCGGCGACGACGGTGGCTTCATAAAGGACGGCGTGATTTACGCGCGAAGCGGACAGCCGATGGACCGCGATCGGCTCACCGAAGAACTCTTGATCGCATCGCCGAAAAGCGCAACGCCGAAGACGAAAAAAACCGCCGTAATGGCGAATACACCGACCATCGTTAAAACAACGACGAAACAGTCGGTCGTCAAGGATCAGGAAGGACTCGTGCAAAATATCGAGGAAAAAGTTGAGGATCTCACGCCCGGCGGCACTGGACAAGTCGTCGTTTCGACGCAAGTCAATAAGGCAAGACACACAATCATTTTCCGACACCGAGACTGATCGTGAATCGTTTTTTTGCACGGTGAACCTGAAAATTCTCGATAAGCAACTTTGTTTCACCGTGATTCATTTTGAAAAAGCGACGGAAAAACTCACGGATCGTCACGAGTAATCTCATTCATTTTTTTAACCATATCCGATTCTCCGTCAGTCTTTGCGCGCGGTACAACGTTTAAACTAGGAGCACATTTTGTTCCAATCATTGGGACGACGAGCACTGATAACACTCGCAGGTAAAGTCTTCCGACTAACAAGAAAAAAAAACCGAAATTCCGCGCCTCATCCAAATTCAATCCCGTTCTCAGCATGTCCGCCATCTTGTTATCCACTTGTGATTTCTCCGATTTTCATCGGTGGTAGAGCTGATCTATCCTCCTCGATTTTTTTTCTTCGCCCAAATACGCGAGTGCTCGTTATTTCTCCTTCGTAGACAAGAATAATGACGTTTTCCAGTATTTGCGTATTAGTTGAAACGGTAGTTTTATGGTATTTACGTAGGCAGAAGCACCGGAAGACAGTAGAACTCCTTACATGACGGCGACGGCTGTAACGACTCGCACAGCAACGATGCACGAGGATCTCGAAAAGAATCAAAAGACGAGCCAGGTTTGTACCACTCATTCTTCATACGATGTTTTATTTCACGACAAACGCATTCGCGGGACATTTGGCGATTCATACTTTCGAAAAAAAAAAAACAGCTTTTATTTACCGTCATTTTCTTTTCCTTCATCCGGTTGTCGTTGTTTTTTTTCTTCTAAACTACACAGGTCGAAGAAAAGACCGTAGCGCACACGACGGCAACCAGCGCTACGAGGCAGGAGCAACGCGTCGTTACTCAGGAAGTTAGGACCACGAGTCACGTGTTATCCGGCGAACAGGTATGAACGAAATTAGTATTTTTTTTCTAC
Source organism: Heteropelma amictum (assembly GCA_959613375.1). NCBI lineage: Eukaryota > Metazoa > Arthropoda > Insecta > Hymenoptera > Ichneumonidae > Heteropelma > Heteropelma amictum. The sequence continues at coordinate 14,628,677 of OY390726.1, forward strand.
AGCCTCATTATCACGGTTATTATTATTATTATTATTGTTACTCACGTACTCCAAGTACTCTAATCTCGATATGCGTAAAGAGGGAAGTTTTTGTATTTCTTGAATTCGTCGAAAAAACGTTTTCATGGACATTTAACGTTTTTTTTTTTTCATCAATCATCTCGTTCGATTTAATATCGCGCATCACTGGAGCACTCCGTGTCGCAGAGTCGTTAAAATTTTTTTTGTGGGAATATACTAATTCACGCAAACACGCCGAATTCAACGCAATTCGCTTTCATACGTTACATCAAAACAGCGATATTTTCGTCATAAAACAGGGTTAAAACGTCACTGATGGTTTTATCGTAACTCGTAACATTGTCACTACATGCCTTTTTTTTTATTTCGATCGTAAACCATTGATTCACGAATATCGGCGGCTTTTGGCTAACAATTTGCATGGCGTAGCTGTACTCGCGACGTCACAGTACATCCAGTTCGAGCAGCGGTGATTCGGGCACGCCAATTGACCTCGACGAAGATCAGCAGGCTTTCTACAATCAGTATTATCAGGTAACGCCCTTCGACGAGAGTCTATCTTTTTTTTTACCTACGGGGCACGGAAAGGAACGCGAGAGACTAGAGAGAAGCGAGAAAAGGCGAGAAAACAATTCACACACAGTCGTAGATGCATGTAACTGTTATCATGTGTTTTTTTTTTTTTTTCGTCACTCATACCGTACAGATATACGTATTACCATCGTCCGATAACCGGGTAAACTTTGATTTCGGTATTTCCAAAATAACGAATGGCGGAATGGTTCGAATGAAAAGTATTTTGACAATTTCGTTTTCTCTCGAACGAATTCCGGGCGAAGCAAGTCCGATGCAATTTTTTGACGCACGAAACGTTTGACGAAATCCCCAGGGCGAGCCAGCTGGAATAGTGGCGACGGAAAAGCACGTTTACAGCGGCGAACCGGCCAGCAACGTGACCGCTACGACGACGGTACCGCTCGTGGCGACGGAAACGCGCAAAGTCGAATTGGAGAACGAGGATGGAAGTTACAGCGCGTCCGGCGAAATTGTCAGTTCGCAGACTATATCCAGCAAGACAAGAACCGTCGAGACTATCACGGTGAGTATCCGAAGAATTTTTCAACTCGTGAAACGAGAGACTCTGAATTTTATCAACAATTCATCGGTGTTTTCATCAATCTCTCCGTGTTTTTCGCAATTTTCATTCTCAATTTTCCGCGCAGTACAAGACGGAACGAGACGGAGTAGTTGAGACGAGGGTGGAGCAGAAAATAACGATACAATCGGACGGTGATCCGATCGACCACGATCGCGCGTTAGCCGAGGCTATTCAGGAAGCAACAGCCATGAACCCCGATATGACGGTCGAGAAGATTGAGATACAGCAGCAAACGGCGCAGTAACGTTCTCGCTGAATCACGGCCGGCGAGAGGGAAGCGAGGGCGCACCCTCTGACGGCGAACTTGGCTGAATTCGCGTTTGCGACGATCAGCGAAAGCGGAAAGTCGGAAAACGTAACGAAAAAACAAACAGCGGAAAATCGATATTTGCCGATTTCGAAAAATGCATGCTTCGCAAGCGCCGCTTCGAAATTGCGAAAAAAAAGAGCGAAAACGAACGAACTCGTAGTCCGGCCTTGTTGCAAAAATGTTTCTCCTTTAACAGCGTTCGCACCGTTTTCCGAATCAACTTTTCATCGTGCATCATTATTACACGCATAAACATATATATATATACATATATATAAACAAAGTACGTACAAATATGTATTTGTACGATCATCACGCACGCGCGACTGCGTGCATCATACGAAATTTCGCATCGATTTCGAATGAATTTACGCCGGTTGGATCATCGATAAAATAAAACGTGGAATGACGAAAAAACCGTGACAGGGTACCCCACCAGGGATCGTACTGTCCAACGGTAATGCTGAAAACGAGAATAAACAAAGTGGTGGACCATCGCGAACGGGAGAAAGAAAAAAAAACACACACACGCGTCGCCGGTACTCCGTTTATCACCCCGCGACGTTCAATCCATGTCATTTCAATTTTCGTAAAGCGGAAAAAGTCGTTCCGCGAGCAACGACTTCGTTGGTGCACCGAATGAAATTCAATGCAATCTGTGCGAAGACAAAGACGCGCAACGATTTTAACGCAGGCGTAACTGACAAATATCGATCGTAAAGATCGTAAATTCCGCGACGAGGAGGCGAGGAGAGGGAGGATGGGAGAGAAAAAGGGAGAGAATGGAGAAAAAAGAAAAACGCTACCGCGCCATTCGCAAATGATGCTAACCAAATAACGATCGCCCGTCTTTACCGCGATATTTATCTCAAATTTCACGTTATTTTCTTATCGTACGGATCGTTACGCGCTTCGTTGCGATACCGAGTGTAAAGTATCACTTTGGAACTTGGGTATTTTTACTTTGAAGGAAAATACGAAAAGTCGAAGAAAAAAAAGAAAAAACAAGAAAAACATGGTAATAACAGTAATAATAAGCGAATTATATCGTTCGTCGGATGCGAGAGTGCGAGAGTCAGGGCTGTCTGTATACAAGATATATATTAATATATTATATATATAAATATATATATACATATATAAATATACAGAATTATACGCGTATGTGTAACGCAAAGCGCGAATCGCAGAAATGATCGCGCCTTCCGGAAAATGGGGACGAAGTAAGATTTAAGGAAGACGAATCTTCGAAATGGCACACGCGAAGATTTTACTATTTCATGCGTTGTATGGCAATTTTAATTATTATATCATTGATAGATTAATACCAAGGGCAGCCGATGCATTGGTCAGCGTATATGTCTAAATCTAGCCGTAAACTCTGTAGCTCCTAGTGGAGGGTATGTGAAATGTCAAATGTCCGTTTTTCTTCTTACGTTATTTTATTATTTTATTTTCATTAAGACGTATTTCGTTAACGAGACGAAAAAGTCAACCGGGCAACTATGTGAGGAAACAGCGTTATTGTTCCAATGGAGATATCGCGGATAAATCATTTCTACATTTTATACGATAAACGTAGCAAACATCGTAGCTTATTTCTCCCGTGAATCATTAACCGTGAATCGCAGCGATCTCGCTCGCAGCTGGAATTTCAAAAGAACGTACCAAATCGTCGAATCACCTTACGTTGCATTTCTTTTTATCGAGATAAATTTGTCATCGATTCATTTGACAGGAAAGAGACAAACGACTTGTTTTGTAAATTATTTAGCTTACCGATATAGCGTATCGCCCGTTCGCATAGACTGACTTTGACGTTAAATCGCCTGTACATTTAAACGTGGACTTTTTCCACCGAAACTCAACCAGGTCTAAAAACAGGTTTTCTAACGAATTTCAAGATTCACCGGGCGTACCACGTGTCTAAAGAGTAGTAAACGTTTGAAAAATACGAGAAATGTAAATTCCAAACGACCTTCCACTGTGATTGAAATTGAAATTTCTTCCATTTTTTAACGTCTCGTAAAATTGCATTTCGAACGAAAACTGCGGCATTCGTTTAACGTTTTTTTCTTCTTTTTTTTCATCTCCACAGAGGAAAAAATTCGAAAGAATCGATTAACGAAATTTACTTTGCTGATTCGTAGCGCGTTCATGACGCAGCTTATTTGAAAATAAACAGCGGTTCTTGGAAATTTACTACTTTTTGAACATTTTTTTACGACAAGTGTCTCCTCGTTTGTTTGTGTTTTTTTTTTTCGTCTATGTAACTGCACTCGCGTTATTCGTATTATTCCTATCCGCCAGTCGATGTAAAAAGCACTTCTATAATTATTCATCGAAAAAAGAGAAATGCACCTTTGTAATAAATGTCTCTCCAACATTCCACGCTTGAAGAATATAGAGAATTCACGAAAGAATTCAAATACACGAATAACACGAGTCTCGATGTACACTATTTATTGGGACCCCTACGTTCACGATTGTACATTTGCTTTGAACGGCAGAGCGTTTGTGGCTGAAAGAGAAAAAAAAATGCAAGTTAATCGGCGCTTCGAACAAGGAGCGGTGTCGAAGACGAGCTTCGCGATAGCCTAGTGAATAAACGAAGGAAAGATAAAAGAAAAAGAAGGAAAAAACGAAAAGAATCAACACTCGATCGTATCAGAGTGTACGCATCACTGTATGTCATCGAATATACGCGAAAAACTGTCGACTTTCCGATCTGATTAAATATTTTATGATAATATGGGACGACGAATACCTTGATTTTACACACACCCCATTGGCGGTCAATGAGCCAACTTGAGCTTCGAGACTCTTCGATAAACTTGTTAATTTAGCGAGGCAGCGTACAAACGTAGTTTTTAAGTTTTTATTGCGGCAATGCGTCTCGAACGAACGTATTTTATTATATCGATTCTCACGTGACGGAGGAAAGGAGAAAACATGCGTTCTTTCTTTCATTTTTTTTTTTATGACGATAATAAAAAATATTAGGTTTTATAAAAATCATTTTTTTTTCCATCTCGTAGTTTAAATCGATGGGAAGACACTCGTGTTCGCCATTTCGCTCGATGGCTTTGGAATTTTTCGGTCGTTCCCAAACGCTCCCTTCCAAAAAGGTCTCGGTGTAACTCGGTTGTCCGACTTTTTGCCGGCAATCGCAGACGCTGAAAAAGAGAGAGAACAGCGGGTACATGGAATTTTTCGTCTCATTTTTGGCTCCGCGAGCAACGTTCGTGCCGTTTGCCACTCACTGGTCTTCCAGGCTGGAAATATTTCACCCTGCGTTCCAGCCGAACCGGAAGTCACGTTGAGATTAAACTTTGGACCCGGATGCTGCTGAATCATGGCGCGGGATACGGATCTCTCAAATGCTGGTGGCAGGTTCAAGGAACCTGAAGGAAGATGTCGTTTGCATCGTCATTTTTGTGTGAAAAAAAGAGACAAAAAAGATAGGACCGATCTCACTGGTGATATCCTCGCTCAGAGTCATTTTCGTTCGTCTTCGCCTCTGACGAAGTTGCTTCTCTTGCTTAAAATTCTTCATGAATTGACGACAAACTTCGGTGATGCGTTTTCCATCCAAATTCGCTGGAACAAAGTGTCTCGTTGCTGTTTTTTCTCCAATCCGATTTGCCAATTGCGTTGGAAAATGAAATTTCGAAAAGTACTCACTCAAGGAGTCGCTGTTTGCTATTATGTTTTCTCTGTATCTGTAGGCTTTGGTTATCGGATTGCCCTGAAGATACAATTCCCCGAGGACTCTCAGATTGTCGACACTCTCGGTCAGATCTTCCATGTCGTTTATGAGATTATCCTTTGCCTCCAGCACTTCCAAACTCACGATACGGCTTATAGATTTTAACGAGACCAATCCATTTCCCGTGACATTCAGCACTCTCAGTCGAGACTGTAATTAAAAAGTGGAATTGGACCAATAATAAGTTTTTTTTTTGCAACGATTTCATTGAATTTTAATCATATTCGACAAACTTATGATTACCGATAAGGCGTCCACGGTTCGGGGCTCCAGTATCAAGGACGCTCCCTTGCAAAGTCGCTGCTTCTCGATGTGGAGCTCGCACAATTTTCCCAAATTTTCCAACCCCTCAACGACGCTTATACGATTGTGTCCCAAGCACAATTTCGTGAGATTCCCGAGGGCCTCTAAATTCTCGATTTTCGTTATCTGATTATGTTGCAGGTAAAGATTTGTCAAGTTTCCGGCGAAATCGAGATTTTCGATTTTCGATAACCAATTATTTTGAAGATAAATGACTTTGAGATTCTTGCAGTTTGAAAAATCGCCCTGAAAATCGATGGGAAAAATCGATACTCGTCGTTGTCGTTGAAGCTACAGAGTCTTTGAAGATATGATCAAAACTCACGATTGCGCTGATGGATTTGTCATTCATGTAGAGATGCGAGATTTTTCTCAAATGGTTTTTCTCGATTCCCTTCGTCAGAGATTTCGTCGATTGTGTTCTCGAACATTCTTTTTCGACATACGCAGCGGTGAGCAGTACCATGCTTGAATTCGTTGAACTTTGAGCTTTTCAAACATTCGCGAAATACACCAGCCATTTGCGTGCGATGTCAATCTTATCGATCAAACAACGTTCATACTTCCCACGTCATCGAATGCGGCCTCTTTCGCGTCAGACGCGTCAACCACACTTTTGCCCTTTTTCCCCTCTGCCGACGATGCTTCGCCCTAAAATAGTATCTCAAACGCCCTTGACCATGAGCGTTTAATTTTATCCCCGAATCGCTAAAAGTCTTGGATGGATTTTCGAGCATGGATTTGTCTTTTTCCCATTAATTTTGAGATACCTCTCGATGAAAAAATAACAACGTTTTGGCTTTTTCATCTATTTATTAAAAGATCGTTTTTCTCTCGCCAGTCGGGCGGGTAGGAATCGAAGTGACGAAGATTATCATATGTTACAGTGTCAGGACGATTCGATGACGGTACAAATACTTCCTCGACGATGCGTTAATAAATACATATATTTATATGTATATATATATTGTATACATAATAAAAGTGTAGAATTATCCAAAGTGTAGTGTGTAATTCGTCGAAAAATTCAGCTTATAAAAAAAAGAGGAAAACCAACGTTCCGCGATCTCTGTGTGTGTGTGTGTGTGTGTGTGTTCGTGCGCCTTTGGTTTCGCGATACGATCGAAACGAGAAAAAAGAAAAACGACATTTTTTGTTACGCGGAAAAAGAAAAATTTGTCCCCGATGTTTCATCGTGACGAACGCGACTAGCTTCTCGTCTCGCGGCAACGTGTTTTGTGAAGAACGAAATTTGTCGTTTTTCTCGAAATCGTCATTTACCACCTCATCGTCCCGTTTCGCAGTTCTTTGTACGCCGAGGCGGTTATGACACCGTGATTTTGGTTGCAAAAGTTTCCTCGATTAGGGCGAATCGTGTTTTGACTCTGTACGGAATTATGACGGAGATGATTTTTCGTCGTCTGACCACGAATCACCGAGGTCTTTGGTCGGAAATTCTCCACCGCGTTGAACGTTCGTTTGTTACCCGGTGGATTGTCGAACCTGCCGTTTCTCTCGATGATCGCGCAGTCGCGCGTGGCGGATTTCGTTGTTTTTTCGCGAGCCTGCAAACCGGTTATCGGCAATGTTTGATTCAAGTAATTTTGTATCACGCGACTGTGCGAACTCGTCGCGCGGGTCAACGCGTGCTTCTGCGAGTTTATCTGCTGATTGACGCTGCCGCTGGACGTCCGACGATGCTCCTCCGTTTCCGGTGTCGTTGCGAAATGCTTCGTCACGTTGTTCTTTGGCATTCTCGTTACGAACTTGGCTTGTATACCCGGACTCTCGGGGCTCGAGCGTTTTGGCAGAGTCAACTTTGACGATGTGTCGTTTTTGTTTGCGGTACTCGTACCGACGGTCGGTAAAATCGACGCTCTCGTCGCCGCGTGCCTGCCGAGAGGCTGGGAGTTGACGCCTCTTCGCAATTTCGGCTGACACGACGCTGCCTGAGATCTCTCAACGCCCCCGTACTGAAAATCAAAGACCCACGTTAATTCGCGTCTCGCTTCGGTATTCCTCTCGAGTGAAAAAGATTTTTTTCTCGATATTTCTTCTCTCTGTACTATTTTTATCGGCAATCTATAGTGAAATTTCTCTCAACCGGTCGACGAATTTTCGAAATACCGCGTCTCTTGGAAGAGACCAAAATTGATCATGGATTGAAAAATGTTTTTTGAATTTTGTTTCACTATAGTCTACCCTGCGATGAAGAAAAAAAAACGCATGCTCGCCCGCCCAACATCTCACCTCAAACGTCACATGAATTTACAGTACCTAAACATATCCCATGTGACAAGTAGCCTGTAACGAGATACAATTTTCATGTTGCTTTTTTTTAAGGCGAATAACCCACCGCTGTGAATTTTGGGAGAGCAAAAAAGGCGAATTCCTCGAAGAGGCCCACTCACCGAGTTGACTTGATCGGATTGTATCGAACGCTGAGATTTCGACAATTGTCGTTGCTGCTGGCCGAGATAGAGGCAACTTTTCGCCTGTCCGGGCGGTATGTTGCGAAGCGCTCCGTTTATGAGATTCTGGTTGTAATGATGCTGAGCCGGCGTTATCATCGTACCCTGATTTTTCGTCGTGGTTCGATCATCGCTGACCGGATCTCGTCGGACATCGTCGCAGGATGTGTGAAAAGTTTTCTTCACCGCGGAATCACCCTGTCCGGCATTGTGATTGGTCTCTTTTCTTATGTGCTCCGAAAGACGCCGTATCCTCGCCTTTGACCTGTTGACCATTTTCGCGACGTTTTTTTTTGCTTCTCGTAAAAATAAACGCAAAGTTTCAAACGTTTCTCGAAGGTTCTTACATATTTTTGTGTTTCCGGTGTTTCTCGTCCATCATCGCGTACAATTTGTTCCTGTATTCCTCGATCGATAATTGCACATCGTCCCTCAGAGGTGGCACCACGCTGGCACCTCGTTCCGGCTCGTTCGCTCGTCTGTGAAAACTGCCGGCGGTATGAGAATCGCGAGTTTTCGCGACAAATCCACGATTTTTTCAGTCACGCCCGAGTTGGCGAACAAAGTTACAACGCGATTTGACTCTCACTCACTCGGCGACGTAAGAATGCTCCAGAGCTTGAACAGCCGTGAGTCTGTTGTTCGGATTGAAGACTATCAGAGTGTTGATGAGATTCAAAGCGCTGTTCGAGATGTTGGGAGGCAAAAGTTCTCTCAGAGTTCGACGGGGTACAGATGGTTTTTTCTCCAACAGATTTAAACCGTATCCGGCGCCGATGGACGCCACATCTGCGTTATTCGAAAAATTGACTTTTAATATTCCATCGAATGAAAAAATCGAATGCGTCGTTTTTCGACGAATTATATCGGGAAATTGCGCGTTTGTCGAAATAACGAGTAATTCACATTTGTTTTTTTGTACAACCTTCCGGGGTGGGGGTTGGCAATGTCGCCATTATTCGTTCGACCTGATTGATCGTGGATGAGCCGGGGAACAGAGGCTTTTCCAGAAGCATTTCGCCGAGAATGCAGCCAAGCGACCACATATCGATTCCTTTGGTGTACCTGGGGGAAAAAAGGGGCGAGAAATTACGGAGCACTGTAAAAGTACACGGGTAGACAGTCGGCTCGCGTGTCCGAGCTACATTTTTCCGTCGCTCGTCCCAAAGCGTTATTACCTCGCATGGATCGAAGCAAAATTGAACGATTTACCGGAAATGAGGAAGAACAAAAAAAACCTGAAGCTCCGGCTGAGAAATTTTACCTCTTCGAGGCTATCAATATTTCCGGAGCCCGGTACCAGCGAGTCGCTACGTAATCGGTTAAGGTCGGATCGCTCCCGGAATCGGCGTCTCCCTCGCCGATTTGCGTCACCGAACGAGCCAGTCCGAAATCGGCAATTTTGCAATGACACTGCGTGTTCAGCAGGATATTCGACGGCTGTAATGGCATGGATGGCAAAAGTCCGATGAAACGGAAGTTGCAGGATTTTCGATTACATCACTTTTTTTTTTTGATAATACGAAGAAATAATACGAAAAATCGAAACCTTGAGATCTCTATGAATGACGTTTCCGGAGTGTATGTACTTTGTTGCCTTGAAGAGTTGATACATGATGAATACTTTGTGTATGTCCCTAAGGATGTTTCCTCTCTTGATGACATTGTGCAAATCCGTATCTGCAAACGAGAAGCTGTGAGTCGTTTCGTCTTTGCGAAGAAAAAGGAAAAAAATGAAAACGACGAAAACGTCGGGCCGAATTTCCTCACCCATGTACTCAAAAACGAGATAAATGTCCTGATTGTTATTCGCCTTGTGCAAACCGATGAGTTGTATGATATTTTCGTGATTCGCGAACGAGAGTAGGAACATTATCTCGCGAAACGTACGCTGCGCGTCCGTCTGATTTCTGAACGCATCAAAAATCTTTTTAACGGCCACGGTTTCCTTCGATCTTCTGTCAACGGCCTTCCACACTATGCCATAAGCCTGTCGATCGAAAAATGCCACGCGTGACGCGCGATAAATAATAAATTCGTCGAGAGCGATGATCGCTAAAAAATTCTAAAAGCAGCATGTTTTTCTTCGGAATTGAAAATTGAATTTTCGTTGCAATTGGAAATACAACACCGCGATATAACGCGAGTGTATTGTCTCGGAGCAATGGAGAAACGAATTTGCAGTGCTTTATCCGACTGTAGTGAAATATACAGTTTTTTATTTGTATCGTTATATACAAATTCCTTCCATGTACAACGTAATTGCGTGCACGATCCATAAAAAGCAATGAGTCAGTGGTTCGAGGTTGTTTTATCTATATCACCAAGTGATACTGTACAGAAGTGCACGTGTATCCGATCTATAAGTCGGTGAATCGTCCATCTATGTATATACACACACGAAATGTACGTGAACACTCGACTATATACGATCGGAGCAACGTGGCACTATACGTTGCCAATTAGCGTATACAGGTATATGTAAATGAGGATGCTGACACGTGCTCCGGTGGAGCATTGCACTCTCTGTTATCGTGCAGGCTTGGGCAATTAAATTCTTCAATTCGGCAGAAAGCCACGTGACTGATTCAAAAAATCTCTACATTTTTGTATATAAACAAACGTCAAGTCAATGAAACTTGACATAATAAAATCATCGAAATTACCCCTTTTCCGAGTCGTCGGACGATATTGTACTTCTCGGTGACGTGACTGTCAATCTCCGACACTTTTTCTTTGCCACTTTTTTCGGACATTCTCAATCCCGCTTCCGCACTATCGCTCTCTCTCTCTCTCTCTCGATGTGTCTTACACTCCCACACGAACACACACACCCCCGGCAACGCTCTTCACCCTCGAGAGTCCGGCGACTCTGGTTTTATCAACGTCTTCGTTGCTCTTCTCGCTCCGTTTTGTTTTTTTTTCTTTTTCTTTTGTTGCGACGCGCCGACGAAAATTTCTTTCCCAGCGAGCGTTTATACGAGGTTCGTGTCACGCTCGCTACTCGGGCTCGACGACGAAACCTCAGTTTTGTCAAGCACATTCACATTTCCCTCTCGCACATCTGCACGCGATACGAAACTAGCTGCATTCCCCGTCGTTACACGTTTGTTTGTTTTCTCGCGTATACCGAGAAAGTTATCAAGCACGTAATACTCATACATGTCAACTTCCGTACGTGGGACGTTATTATTTCAATAAAAAGCGTAATCGTAAACTTGCGACCAATCGCGTTGTTTCATCAGCGCCGAAAGAACGACGCGATTGGCCAAAAGCTCACGATTATGGGAATATGCCTGCGACTGAAAGAGGAGAAAAAAAAAACAGAAGCTTTTGACACATCGATGCCGTTGTGTTTATAAGCTATACAGTAACGGTCACCAAGGTTACCGGAGCACGAGTAGGAGTATACTCGCCTCCTGTCTCGTTCACCCACTCTCGGCGCTTTTTTTTTATTACGTCGATAGTGCAGAACAAACAAAACGAAAAATACGTAAAACTGCTTTTGGAAATCGTACAAGGAAGGACAAGTAAATTATCCCAAAATGTATTTATTCGTCTCTTGCTCAAAAAAAAATACACGTAATTCAGGATCATTATAATTGCGAATTAGAATTAATAACTTTAGCGCAACTCGCGTGTTTGCCTTTCGGTATTCGCTCTTCTTACAACCAAGCCCGCGAAAAAAAAGATTTAATCATAGAAAAAAGAAAAAAGTATGTATATATATATATACACACATATAAATGTATGTGTAAAAGGATTGCCGATGCAAAACAATGGTGGATAAAGGATAGACTGAAAAAAAGTTAAATGCTCCTCGATGGTCCCGGAATATGTTTGAAAAGCGTCGAAGAGAGGGAGCAAAGTGTACTCGTGGCCTTCCCGAGAGACGTTTTTTTTTGTTTATATTTTACGTGAAAATCTGATAATAGCGATAACGGGATTTAAAGTTCTATTTTGAGATAACATGATTTATCGATCTTTGGGAAAACTTTGAGGCGTACCGCAAGATCGATAATCATCATTTGTACACGATGGCTGTTTTTCCTCTCCGATTTCCTCTCTCGTGCTTACTCGAAAAAATACCCGCCCTCTCCGTCCCTCGCTCGTTTCCGTTTTGCCAGAAAAATGTTTCCCACCTTACTTTCTCGGCTGTTGAATCACAATGGGACGAGAGCAGTGGGCGGGACGCGCGTCGTGCGTCGGCACTGGTTTTTGGTGAAAGTGCTGCACAGCCTCCGGGGGAAAATCTGCGTTTCCCTTCGCAAGAGCACCGCTGATGAACATGGTCTTGGGCGGACTGCGGAAAGGTGAAAATGTCCAAACAAATGTGTACGACGCTGCAAGACCGTCTGGTATTCTCGCGCGCGTGAATTGCGCGAAAAAATAGTTTAATGACAATAATTTTCACTGATTCAAAGCAGAGTTTCATAACAATTGATTGAATTCTGAGAAAAATGATGATTGTTTGTAGATATTATTCGGTGTGTTGGAAAATTTGTCAGGTAGAGAAATATCGTTAAATACTGGATTGTTGTTAATTTTTTACCTTGTAGAGGGTTTGCTCTCTTCAGCATCTTTCACTGGCTTGACTTCTTTCTCCTCTTTTGCATTTTTGTGCTGAGTTATCCTCATGCCGCCAGCTTTGACTATAAAAAATGCGCACAAACATCGTCAAGGTCACGTGAGTTTATCTACATCTATGTGTGGATATACGCACTCGTGATACAAGAACGGAGAAATTTTCACAAAATGGACATTTTTTTCATTGATGAACATCGACAGATTTTCCATGAATATAATACTCGTAAACGATCGATGCTGTTTTTCTTTTTTATTTTCAAGTACGTGGCACGTCGCGCGTTGCCAGATGTTTTCTCGCGATATAACCGTGAAATACTTGCAACGACACTTACCAGCCGGGGGATGGCCTGCTTTGAGTTTACATTCGTCCGGGCTCGACATTGTCACTTATTACGCTGTTATTGCCACAGTTTGAAATTCGCAATGTCTCGCCAGTGTCGAACTTTATCTTGCGACAATATGATTGTGTACGTTGATCAATTCCCGTTGAGAGACGGCGGTTTATTGAAGTACCCAGCTGTACGCAACGGGCCGACAGAGTGGAGATAAATAACAAGTTTCACACATGTGGTAATTCCTACGCAGCTCTACGCACTCATACGTGTGTGCATAAATCTTTTTATCCGACCTCCACAGCCTTTATCGTGCGAGTGTGGGTATATAAATTGTTGGGACGTGACGCAGTGCATCGTGTGTTATTGTCGACAGTAGCGCCACTCTGGAAAGTTTCTGTCGCACATGAAAGCGATTGTCAAATATAACCCTATCATTTTATCTCTGAATACGAATGATCTGTCGGAGCCAGGCGAAATCGTCTACGAGAGATTATGGCCGTAATTTCCACTTTCTCATGAGATAAACTCTTGGTTATCAATCATTGATTAAATAAGGCCGAGCTTTTGAATATAATCGAATATGAGGAAAATAACGACATCTTTTATTCCCGGTTATACATAAAAAAAAGCATGCCTATCTTTTCGCTTATCCAAGCAATTGAATAACAATTCATGACGAGACACTCAAACGGATTAAATTTTTTATCGCTGTCAGTGCCATCTCGCGAATGAAACAAGCAAGCTCGATTCCCCCAGATTTCTGGGGAATGTCATTGACGATTTCATTAGTTCGCCGCTAGACAGCGAGAGGGCCAGGCGGCGATCGTCCGTCTCTCCCACATGAAGAAGAATAAGCTCCACTCCGGTGCTGTGTTTCGGAGCGCTGCTTTGACCGCGCTTACAGTTTATTAGTGAGAAGTGAGCTCCTCCGACTGAATTGTGGGGTTGCCTTTTATGGTGATCCAGGGAGCTTACGAAAAAACATCCAATCGAACATTGTAATGCTACGGGTATCGGAGTGAACGCAACAAAAACATCGTGATAATATCAAAGCAGTAAGCGCATATCATTTTTATTATTATTTACCGTATCGACAAGAGTGTGCTACCGCAATGATTATGCGGCACGGTGTTTATGGTGGCTTAAAATAGATCGTGTTTTTTGGTACTGGTGAGCGATGATACCGTTGTAAATATAAGAGTGACGGCATCTCGGCACTCCGACGGACGCTGTTATAATTTTTCTCACAGCTTCATCTCGCCATAATCCCCTTCCATGTTGCAATTTACCCCGTTTAATCCTCGCCGGACAAAATGGAAGCTGTGTAGGGGTAAAATATAAGTTTATATGACATTTTTCGCCAAAACTGGTGTTTTTGAAGAGCGTCGTTGAACGCGCAATCGAGATATTGAGCAACGCCGCGTATTTATTCCGATTGAAGCGTGGGAGATCTGGTTTTGGCCGCACCTAAACCCCGTTTTTCACTCGACACATGCAATATTCCGAGAAAATTTTTCGGAATCTCAAACTCGTCTCATCGCTATTTTCGTACTTGTACGTTCATACGTACATCGTGTGTATATCTATATAGCTATATACATTTTTTTCTTTTCATCAAGAGACGTCTTTCGATTTATCACTCACTTATCTTTTTTCCATTGTTCATTGTTGTCACACAAACGCCGCGATTGTTTATTTCGAATCTTTAATTATTAACGTACAATGATGAATCGACCTGCGAACGGCAAACACGCGAAATATAGGGGAACATCAAACTTACCAAGAAAACTGACTCAGCCGCATAAGAATAGATCCTCGCAAGTGCTTGAATCCGAATGACTAATCCACCCGAACGTCCTTGTATTTTTACACCGTTAACCTATATTTCGCATCAATTTTCCCTTTAACGAGAAAGCCTCAAAATCTTGCGTTGCATTTTTTTTCCGCAAAAATGTTTCATCACAATTTTTACGCAATCGAATGACGCAAAAGAATTATTGGAGAAACGAAATGAAAGAAATCGTTTTTTTGTTTTTTTTCAGGAATGTTGGGCAGCTTAAGATGGGCTGCGATCCTCGTGGTCGTAGCATGCACGATCGGCGTGAAATCAAATTATCCACCTCCGGAAAGATTGACCGGGATGAATCCGTGCATCAGCAAGCAAACGTGTCACGAATGCATACAGACGCCTCATTGCGCGTGGTGCGCCGCTCCCGTAAGTTTTCATGCGCTTGGTACGTAACGCAGCTAATTACGATATTCTTAATCAAAATCTATACTTTTACAGAAATTTCCCGAAAAAAGGTGCTTCCTTCCCAATGTGAATACGAAAATTTACGCGACATGTCCGGAAAGATATACCTGGGACCCGGACAATCGATTCAGTATGGTGCGACATCGCAATCTCACAAAAGGTAGCGGATATTCAATCGCCGGAGGCGGCACAGCCGAGAGCTCGGGAAGTTGGTTCTCCTCGATCACAAACACCAGCAGTTCGTCTTACGAATCCAGTAGCAGTAGCAGCAGCAGCAGCAGCAGCAGCAGCGGTGGTTATGTAAATGGGCAGGAAGCTGTTCAAATGTGGCCCCAGGAAGTCAATTTAAAGTTGCGAATAAGTGAGTCTTGATTATTCAGCAATTTATTCATTCATTCGTGACCTTGACGCCAAACGAATCGGTATTGTCGCACAACGAGTCTTGATTCTCACTTTAGAATGATAAATGACCAGATCCGACAACACCTCGCGACTTTATGGCTGTTTAATGTGAAAATACTCTTCCAAAATCTTTTTCGAAAATTGTCAAGTTAATTTCGCTCAAGTTTTTGTGTTTTCCGCGTGGAATTCTAAACTCGCGTGATTTTCGTCAACAGACGAGGCATATCGCATGTCCTTCGCTTATTCTCAAGCCGAGGACTACCCCGTCGATCTTTATTACCTCATGGACCTCAGTAAATCCATGTTGGAGGACAAGCAAAAGCTATCCGATCTTGGACAACTGCTCGTTGAGAGCATGAGCAAGATAACGAGTAACTTTCGACTGGGTTTCGGCAGCTTCGTCGATAAAGTCGTTATGCCTTACGTCAATACCATGCCGCAAGCGTGAGTGAATTTTACTCGGAAAAAAATCTCCATTTTTTCAACAAAACTGAGCGCATCCTTTTTTTCCTCGTAATTTCCAGTCTTCTCGAGCCTTGCTCCGGGTGCGCGCCTCCTTACGGATACAAACACGTCATGAAACTCTCGACGGATACCAGTCAATTCGCCGTAAGTTTGAAATTTCTTCAAAGTATCACTCGACGGAGAAAGATGGGTTAATCGAGTATTCTCTCGGGCGTATCTGTGCAGAGTCTCGTGAGAGCCGCACCGGTGTCCGGAAATCTGGACGCCCCGGAGGGCGGTTTTGACGCCATAATGCAAGCGATAGTCTGCCGGAATAACATCGGTTGGCGCGAACAGGCCCGCAGGCTTCTGGTGTTTTCCACCGACGCGGGTTTCCATTACGCCGGTGATGGCAAACTCGGCGGAATAATACGGCCGAACGATGGTCTTTGTCATCTCGACAATACCGGCCTTTACACGCACTCGTCGCTGCAGGACTATCCAAGCATATCGCAGATCAATTTGGCGGTGAAGAAAAACGCCATAAACATCATATGGGCGGTGACGGACGAACAAATCAGCATATACAAGCGTTTGTCGAAGCACGTCGAGGGTTCATTCGCCGGTATACTCGCCAACGATTCCAGCAACGTCGTCGAACTGATACGCGAACAGTACGACAAAATTTCCAGCTCCGTGGAGATGAAAGATACCGCCAGCAGCTCGATCAAAGTCCGTTATCTCTCCAGCTGTCTCGGCGGTGGTCCACCCGTCGAGACGTCCAAGTGCGATGGTCTCAAGGTCGGCACCAAGGTCGAGTTCATCGCGGAGATCGAAGTTACGAGCTGTCCGAAAAATCGCTCCGAGTGGAAGCAAACTTTCGAGATTTATCCGGTAATCCTCGAGCCTCGTTTGACCTCGTTTGACCTTGTTTTCTCAGCTACGTTGCCCGAGCGACAGGTTTTTTAATGTTTTTTAATCCGCGTTACTTCAGGTCGGCATCAGCGAAACTCTCAAGGTCAATCTCGAAATGCTCTGCGACTGCGACTGCGAGCACAGCGGCCCGCTGTACGAGGAGAATTCGTCCGAGTGCAGCGGCGCTGGCACGCTCAAGTGCGGCGTCTGCGACTGCAACGAGCGCGCGTTCGGCAAGAGATGCGAGTGCAGCTCCCATCCCGACTCTACGGGGATCGATAAGAACTTTGACACTTCTTGCAAACCGACCAACGAGTCCCTCGTCGACTGCTCCGGACGTGGAACTTGCACCTGCGGTCAGTGCGAGTGTACGGAGAGAGAAAATCCCGAAGAGGTAAACGAGACGCCCGACGTCGATTCTACAATCACAGTTTTCCTGCTAAAAATGCGAGTACGTTGAGAGTAATGTTGAAAAATCACGGGCTAATATCTCGCTCGTATTGCAGACGATATCTGGACAATTTTGCGAATGCGACAATTTCTCCTGCGAGCGTTACCAAGGCTTGATGTGCGCCAATCATGGCACTTGCGAGTGCGGACGTTGCGTCTGCAACGCCGGTTGGACCGAATCCGACTGTCACTGTCCGACCTCCACCGACACCTGTATCGCCCCGGGCACTACCAACGGAGTATTGTGTTCCGGTCACGTGAGTTGAAAAATCTCGATCCGCTGGATGAGCTTTGGCGAGCGATGTTTCTCTCCTGCGATGCTGTACCATTATTTTCTCTTCCTCACAGGGAGACTGCGAATGCGGCGAATGCAAGTGTCACGAAACGAACGACATCCGCTACTCGGGCAGATACTGCAACAAGTGTCCGTCCTGCCCGAGCAGATGCGAAGAATTGAGACCCTGCGTGCAGTGCCAAATGTACAAAGTCGGTAATTACACGGAAGAGGAGTGCGCCAAGAATTGCGTGGACTTTGTGCCGGAAGCGGTGCCGGTGGTGACCGTCGACGTTGACAAGGACGAGGTGCCTTGCATGTGGACCGACGACGACGACTGCACTTATCAGTACGTCTACTATTACGACGAGACGAATTGCCTGCAAGTACGAGCTCAGAGCCAGCGAGATTGTCCCCACGAGGTCTTCTTCCTCGGGATCGTCCTCGGCGTCATCGCCGCCGTCGTCATCGTCGGCCTTATCCTCCTTCTCATGTGGAAAGCGGCCATGACGATTCACGACAGACGGGAGTTTGCCAAATTCGAGAGGGAGAGAATGATGGCCAAATGGGACACGGTAACGTACATCTTTCCGTTCTACCTTTCCGCACGCTCGTTTAACGACCATTTTTCGATGCTGTTTTTTTTTTTTCTAAAAGTTTCGATTTGAAAATTTGCGGATTTTCGGAGAGATATTTCTTCGTTCTGTCGTTCTAAAGGGCTTATTCATTTTTCAACGAAAATGAGGAGGAAAAAATGTGTCTAATGCAGAGCCGATACGCCCTTTTTCTAAATGCGAAACGTTTTTATCTTAGGGTGAGAATCCGATCTACAAGCAGGCAACGTCGACGTTTAAAAATCCCACTTACGCCGGCAAGTAAACGACGCCGCGCGTTTACCAGCGGATAAATAGGTATTAAAAAGAGGGCGCGTCGATCGACGGGGAAAAGATAGAGCGAAATTCGACGAGGTATCTTTCGATTACGCTGCGAGTTTATTACATTTGTGCAGCAGCCCGAAGGGTTAGTCTTATTTTATAGACGAGAGAAAGAATGAGGGAAAAAATGAAGAGAGAGAGAGTATATAAAGCCTATTTAAGAGAAAAACAAAATGAAGGAGGAAAATTTAACGGAGCGATTTAAGATTAATATAATTTAACCGTTAAGTTTGCTACGATTTAATACTGCCATAATACTTAGACATTTTAATCGAACATGTTTATCTTTCTTTTTTTTTTTATTTTACCGCGATTCTGAAAACTATGAGAATTTTACTTGGTTCTCCATGGCGAAGCTTCGATTCCGCCTCTGTCCGAGGGAATCGATGCGCACTTTGTTCTTTTTTTCGAAAAATTTTCGCGGAATTTTCACCCATCGGCCGCGCGGTCATTTTCGGAAATATTTTCGAATATCCAGATACGATTTTGCTATGATTATTTACCGTTTTATTCATTACTATCCACTTAATTAGTAACTTAATTAATTGTACGAGAACGAAGCACGAACGATATTTCCCGTGCCTGTTCGATATTTTCGACTGAATGATTTTTCAGTTTCCGCTAAAGTGCCTTTCACGCCTGGTTCGGAATAGACTTTCACCACGAATTTTCGTTTAATTGAGAAAACAGAGTGAACGAACGACTCTCGTCGTCGAGACGGTGCATTTTCGTCATTCGCGACTCAATAACTTTCGTCGCGTCATATATTCCATTTTGAACAAAATTATCCTTCGACGGTGTAAGCAATCGAGTTTTGCGTGCAATATTCATTTCGATCTTTCGATATTTTCATTCCGATGTAAAGTATCTCAAACGGAGATGCATCGATATTTTTTTCGAACCAGTTGTACGTTTGACCCCGAGTGATATTGATGGATAATTGAAAAATAGAGAGGAATTTGAGGAAAAAGTTGAAAACAAAGGAGCTGTCGCGAATTATTTTCCCGACTGTTTGGAATTTTTTTATTATCGCCGAATAATTCGATAGAATCGTTCTTGTTGATTCTCCTCCGTTTTTTGCGAGACGATCAGTAACAAGTTTTTAAACATTTTTTCAAAAATTTCATCCGAAGAATATCCCGACTCTCGTCGACTCGTCGAAGATGACGTTTTTCGTTTTGTGATCTAGCAAATCCCCGGTTTTCGTAAAAACAAGAAAAGGCACGATGTCGCAGCATTTATCACGTGCAAACTGGCTGATATATGTATTTATATAAATCGAAATCTTACGTTTCCTTCGATCGTTGGATCGAGAGACGTTTCGGTGGTCCATGCGGTATATCATTCATTGAGCACGCGATGCAAACATCTTATTAAAAAGATCGGCCATCGCAAACGTATACACAATGCACCGCTCGAAAGAGAAACAAAATGGACGTTTTTCTTTCTCGGCGTTGTAACGCACAGTCTCGACACATTAAATGTAAAAAATCCAGCCGAGAGCACGAGATTGTTTTCTATATCTCCTTTTTATACAAAAAAAAAAACAAATCTCACGCCATTAGCACAGAAATTGCAGAGAGCGAGTGTCGTTTAAGATGGCAGTAAAAGTGTTTTCTTTTCGCGAAATTTTTTTTTAACACGATACATCGAAAGTTTTTTTCGCAACGGCGAAGAAAAATAAAAATATCCGTACTTTTTCGTAGCGGTCTGACACACACACACACACACTGACGGGCGTTACATGTAACGAAACATTATTTATTTATCGTAAAGCTATATATAAATATAAAGTTTTGAAACACTTTACAATCCCGGGTGGCGATTGTTATCGCGATCACGTGGTCCCTTCGAACGTACGGAAGGTAGTTTCTTTTTCTATCGATTCTACACACAGAGACGCAACGAGGCGAGCGATTTTTTATCAATCTCGATCATCGAAACGCGATTGATGAATTTTCTCTTTTTCTCATTCATTTTAGTTTTTTTTTCCCCTTTTTTACAAATCTCTTCGATTTCAACGATGCTAATGAGTGATAGTCACGTACGCGAGCGAATGAACGTATAAATATATTGTTGGAAAACAAAACTTTACGCGTGTAAGAGAATGTACGAGTAAACGATTGTAAAGGTTGAAGGATCTTGGTTGTTTCTGTTCCCCAAATTTCTCACATCTCTCCCCAGGTTCATTGGAAGGGGAGGGTTTAATACATTAGGATCGAAATTCGTAGCGGCTTTTTTTTTGCGAAATCCGTTTATATCGATTGTAGGTAAAACAGTAATAGCACGAGTTTCCCGAGAGCGGGTACAAACGAGACAATTCCCTCGAGTTCTCAGCTTTGTAGTGTGACCGCGAGATGTCGTTAGCGTCGGTCGTGCGAATGATGAATTTCAAAGTTTTCGTTACGATAAATGAAATAATTACAATTCGATCGGATTTGAAAAATTTGGTCGTCTTTTGAAGTCAATTATCATTCTTGGGGGATCTGAGAATATAATCCCTCGAATTGAAAAATATTTTTCCGTAAAGTACGAAAATTCATGAAAAAATCGACACGTTGCGGGCGACGATGTCAATTTTCATTCTTTGCTTTGAAAATTCATTTCGTCACCAATTTTGTGATATGAAAATGTATATAATATGGTTTATCGTCCGAGGCGACAATGGAGATCTATAATTTTGCAAATCCCTTGAGCGATATTGCACCCTGGTACATACATCTTACATTTACATATATATATATACACATAAAACATACATATATACATCTTGACGAAAATAGGTTATAGACAGGCGTGTATGTGTGTGTGTGGACACGGAGCGTCATGGAATTTACCGAGAGTCTCGGAGTGGTTACATTTATAAAGATATAACCGAGGGCACTCTACGAGCCAAATCCGCTTACTCTTTTTTACGCGAAAAAAAAAAGAAAAAGACGATCGGCTTCTTCCCTCGTGCGCGCCCGTTCACCAAGCCGAAAGCCCTTAAGTGGTTATGGCGCTTTTGGCTTTGTATCCGAGCGGCTTTTCCCCTTGTTATTTATTATTGTTATCATCATCATTATTTCCGTACTCGTCCCACCGCGGTGGAGGACCACACACCGAAACTAAAGTTCCGTTTCCGTCCCTCATTTTCATTCATCGTACGATAAATTATCAGCATATATATATATATATATATATATACAAGGCGCGCATCACGTCAAAGCCTCCCCGGGCGTGAAAAATCGACGATGAATTATCACGCTGCTGACTCGATCGATAACGATTTACAGTCCGTTCGCGATCGCACGACAAAGATGGACGAAAGTCACAAAAAAATGTGACACGCGTTGAAAAAATTCATTTTCCCAAGATTTTCTTCCCGAAAGATCAAAGCTCTCCGTCGTTTCGATTCGTATTATAGCGTAAGCTCTCATTCGCGGACAAAAGCTTGAAACATACGTTGTTTCGAGGCTCGGGCTTTTCTCCGTCCTCGCTGTATTACCGATTCAGCGAGCGTTGCTTCCTCTAAATTCGGAATGACGGAGCAATAACGTTTGGGAATCGGTAGCGGAGTTTCTCCGGGCAAACATCTATATCTTTCCGAGTTTCATCGGCCGCAATGGCATTAAAATTACCGTGGAAATTGAATTTCCGGTTGGAATCGTATCGAGTATAGAGGCATCGCGTATATTTCTCGTGCCGCGTGTATACATATATAGATCCATGTGCGGGGATAAAACAAGACACGGACGATAGTACGTACGAACCTCGTCGACTATATAAATGTATATAATAGATAATACATATATAGATTTATATAGCACAGCGTTTGGGGAAAACTCGTCCGAGCGTACAGTATAATAGCCAGAAGTACATGGGTGAAGATATCTTGCTCAGTCTCACATGTATACGCCTCTCATAGGTTAGGTTGGTTAGTTAGCGTGCAAGTACACGTATCAAAGGCACTCAGAATCCGCGTGCTTAACAAAGCCAGCTTCGGCTTTACCAACCGTGTCACGTATTACGTGTCTACCTTATACCTGTGGGTTAGGGGATAGAAAGCGAGAGGGAGAGAAGCGAGAGAGGGTGGTTCTAGCGATGCTCTAACCTCCAAAGCACAAAGGATCACCGGAGCTCTCAAAATCTCCCTCCTCCTCCGCTATACCGATTCTTCGACCTTCCTCCACTTTCTCGACCAACTTCCACCTTAATGTCCGAAAAGTCAGTTACAACCAGCGGCAGCAGTTTCGCACGAGCTTCGATCAATAATGCTCTCTCGCGCTCGAAGCGCCCGACGGGATTTTTAGTAACTTTTGCCGATAAAAACGCTGCAAAGTCGAATCTCTGTGAATCTCAATATTGTTTTTTCCGTCTCAAAAAATGAGCAGCGAACGAACGAATTTCATCGTCAACGATTTTATCGCGTGGATCGAAAGTTTCGGAAGGGGGATGAGAATATTTAATAACACGAGCGATAAACGGATACGATGGTATCGCGAGTACTTTGACGAGAGCGTTGGGTAAAATAATGCTCGATACGAATGTGTTTAGCGCAGAGATACGAGGGGGATTTCGCGGTGTACGAGGGTCACGGTGGAGATTTAAGCCGAATGTGCGACTGTAGGTAGTACCTACTCGGCAGTATCATTTTATTCGGAGGATCAAGATGGAATTTGAATGAGAGCTTTGGGATCCATTGAAATTTTCGCCTGTTCGTATACATCGCGCCATTGTTGTATCGAATCATCTCCCTTTTTATCTTCGTCATTCTCTGCTCTCTTTTGCCGGCCACCTGACACCTCTCGGCGGATTCGCTCTCGTTCTCTCTGACCCGTTATGCGTCGCACCCCGTATAGCATATTACCCTCGATGCGTTTGCCTCTCAATGTTACTTCTTTTAAACAGCCGAAAAAAAAAACACACACACACACACACACATTGAATATCAAAAGAAATTCGCGTCGTAACGCCGTGTAAAAAAGACTGCTGGTCCTTTCTCGAAGTTTTTATTTTTATTCGCACAGACAGCGACCGTCGCGATATCGATTCAGCGTCGCTCGATCGTACGCACGTTCTCAGCAAACGTCACAACCGTTCGTCGCGACTTCGACGTTGTATCGACTCGAACGAGAATGACATCCGCGATCATTTTTTTTCTTCTTCTCTCCTCGCGTCAACGATCCAACCGTGAGGCACGCCGAGTCTTCCGAGCCACGGCGTTAATTCGCCCCAAGGCTGCCCAATTAGCTGGCAATTCGTGGCCGCTCTTGCGCGATAATACGCGCTTCGAAACAGCGCCGCACGAGGCGCTGTTTCACAAATGCGCGTCCGTACGAATCTCGAACGTTCTCGAAGCGGCCGAGCGTATTACACGATCGAAAATATATAGTTTCGCATGCGAATGATTTTCATGATTTTTTCTAAATTCCGCGATTGTCGTTTCTCGACGAAAAGGTGATTAAAAAATTTCAAAAAAGAAGAAAACAGCGATCGAGAGCGCGTGGTGGGAGAGACGGCTCCGGATGAAAGGAGGAAGAGAAAGAAAAAATTGTACATCGGCAGAAACGCTCCCCTGCAGTAGAGATCCGGATCGGATCCATGTTCATCGGGTTAACGGGTTTTTAGGTGGAAAGCGATGAGCTTATAATCCTCCCCTTGGCGTTTCATCATGGGACAATGGGTTTGTCGGTGTAGAGATGGTCGACGCACCCGTGAAGAGGGAGAATTTCGATGTTTTAGTGCCTGCACGCGTTCACACTTATCGCACATGTATACACATGGTTTTTTTTTCATAACCCGCGGGCTCGCCCCCTCTTTACCACCGGTCGGGATTGGCCATCGAATTACTTTGATTCTGCGATAATTCACCCTCTGATACACGCTCTTCAGCGCCCTCACAAAGGCGACGGTGGCGCGAGGCTGCACAGCGGCGGCTTACGACACTCGAGGGGGGCACGTGTGTGGTTTTCGCTTAAATAATGAAAAAAAAAACACACATACACGCGCGCGCAAACAAAAATAAAGAATTTCGTCCTTTCCGACACGATTTTTGTTTACTTTCTTCTTTCGCCGTTCATGATCGCGTCAATCGTGTTCGTTCGCCGCGAGTCACGAAATCACTCGGGATTACACGTTGTGTGTATCGATGACGCGAGTGGCTCGAGTTTGCGCATGAGATCAGTGCGTAGTTTCGTTATTTGCCGCAAAAGACAGGAAACAGATCCCTTTAGGCATGTCGAAAGATTACGAGAGGACAATCGCACGTACAGCGACGCGTGTTTAAACTTTTGCCTCGCAGGCCCTTAAATCTCACGGGCGTGACGAATATTTTCGAGCTGTCGAAGCTACGTACGTCTACATACGGACACAAACGCGTGTATATATATATTAATAGGGGCAGACGCACGAGGTTTGTAAAATTTTCGGAAATCGCCGGATCGCTGGACGCTCGTGCGAGTAACCCCCCGCGCGGTTATGCTCCGATCGAATTGAGCTCTTTCGCTACATGTGCGCCTGTACGTGCGTGCATACTTTTATAATGCGGCCGTAGCGAGAAAAATCGAATTTGTCAATTAGAATTGTAGCCGGCAGGCGTTTACGCTTGGTTAAACAGGATATTGCAGGCACAATGGCCGATAAAGTCGTAAATGGCTGATGATGTCGGCGAGGACGCAGCTGTACATTTTAGCCTCGAGCCATCTGATTTCGCGCGCAACAATATCAACGCTCGTCGTCCCCGCGACGTTTGAAATTCACTCCCCGGAAATCGTTTCGTCCATTCACTCGGATGGATCCAACGAAGATCCGAAATTCGCGATCTTTTTGACTTTTTCAATGTTTTTTTTGTCTCGAGACATCTCCGAGATTCA
Source organism: Heteropelma amictum (assembly GCA_959613375.1). NCBI lineage: Eukaryota > Metazoa > Arthropoda > Insecta > Hymenoptera > Ichneumonidae > Heteropelma > Heteropelma amictum. Next base: position 14,654,160 of record OY390726.1, read on the forward strand.
CCGTCGGTAAAACAGATTCCTCAACGATGTAAATCCAAACGCCCGTCCATATTAACCCTCCGCGATCCCACTATATTTTGACTGGCTCGGCGGTCCCACAGGGTCGTTTGTGATCACGTGCAATTTTCAACGGGTTGAAACGCCTTAAAAAATCTTAAAAAATTCCTCAGTACTCCTCAATGTTTATACAATAAGAACCAATAGTTATCAAAGCCCAAAAGTTATTATTTTTTACGCTGTAAATAGTTATTTGAGCGAAAATGTGAGCAAGTGAAATTACGCTCTGGTCACAAACGACCCAGTGGGACCGCGCAGGGTTAATCGCGCGTATATATTCCCGCGAGAGGGAAAACTTTTTCCGAGCGGGATTTTCATTGTCGGACTCGCCGGGGGGCGCGACGTTCGTGTTCAATTACGATCGCGCGGTCAATCAATCTGTCTCCGCGGAATCTCGCTTGGGTCGTTGAATTTTTGAATATCAATCGGTAATTAAGAAAAGACAAAAGGTGTTATTCGTTCTCGTGGACGTTAACCCTCCGCGATCCCACTATATTTTGACTGGCTCGGCGGTCCCACAGGGTCGTTTGTGATCACGTGCAATTTTCAACGGGTTGAAACGCCTTAAAAAATCTAAAAAAATTCCTGAGTACTCCTCAATGTTTATACAATAAGAACCAATAGTTATCAAAGCCCAAAAGTTATTATTTTTTACGCTGTAAATAGCTATTTGAGCGAAAATGTGAGCAAGTGAAATTACGCTCTGGTCACAAACGACCCAGTGGGACCGCGCAGGGTTAATCGCGCGTATATATTCCCGCGAGAGGGAAAACTTTTTCCGAGTGGGATTTTCATTGTCGGACTCGCCAGGGGGCGCGACGTTCGTGTTCAATTACGATCGCGCGGTTAATCAATCTGTCTCCGCGGAATCTCGCTTGGGTCGTTGAATTTTTGAATATCAATCGGTAATTAAGAAAAGACAAAAGGTGTTATTCGTTCTCGTGGAATATACGCGTAGTCGTCGTGGTGTCGTCGCCGTCGTTGTCACGAGTTTGGCGAGCGAAGCCTCGATTCGATCCTCCCCCAACCGCGCGTCTGATTCACTCCATCATCCGCAGCATCCACATCTTCTTCATCTCCTCCCGCTCATCTCGTTCGCTCTCGAACCGCGCAGCCTTTTCCCCGCGTACGAGTCTCAAGGGAGCCAAAGTTTCGGCTCGTGTCGTCCTCGAGCGTCTCGGTTAATCACTATAATTGATATTCCGCTGATATCACCTTGGCCTCTTCTCTCGTCTCGTCCCTGCGTCTTTCTCCCTCTCCCGCACTCTTTCTCTTCCTTCTTGAATATCAAACCGAGGGATGGGAGTATAACGCGGTAACGAGGTAACCCGATTGAAGAGTCGAGAGAGACGAGACGAAACCCGCACGTATATTCGGGAAGACCCGCGTTTCCTCGTTCCATTTTCCGCGCGCAGTCCCTCTCGCGGCGATCGAATTACATTAATTATTATCCAGCATCCTCGCGACTCGTGCGAGAAACTACGAGAATCATCGAGGTTCCACCGAGGTTACTCAGCGTCGAATAATTTATCGTCCAGGGTGATCCGGACGCTCGCTAATTGCCTCTCCCGAGGAACAAACGAAAACGCCGATTCTTTTCCCTCGACGATCTTTCGCAGCGAAAGAAACAAAGATACGAAAGGTCCAGCGGTGTAATCGAATTTGTACCGAAGATTCTCCAAAACTTTTCATCTTCCATTTTCGAAAAAGCTTCAGCAGTGTTTGCGCCGAGAATATTATCTCGCGAAATTTTTTACTCCCCCGAATCAGGCACACGGTCAGTCGCGTCGTTACGCGCTTGAAACGTAACGAGGCAAAAGAGTATAATATACGAGAGAATTCGGGAAGACCCGCGTTTCCTCGTTCCATTTTCCGCGCGCAGTCCCTCTCGCGGCGATCGAATTACATTAATTATTATCCAGCATCCTCGCGACTCGTGCGAGAAACTACGAGAATCATCGAGGATCCACCGAGGTTACTCAGCGTCGAATAATTTATCGTCCAGGGTGATCCGGACGCTCGCTAATTGCCTCTCCCGAGGAACAAACGAAAACGCCGATTCTTCGCAGCGAAAGAAACAAAGATACGAAAGGTCCAGCGGTGTAATCGAATTTGTACCGAAGATTCTCCAAAACTTTTCATCTTCCATTTTCGAAAAAGCTTCAGCAGTGTTTGCGCCGAGAAAATTATCTCGCGAAATTTTTTACTCCCCCGAATCAGGCACACGGTCAGTCGCGTCGTTACGCGCTTGAAACGTAACGAGGCAAAAGAGTATAATATACGAGAGAAACGAGTACGCGACGAAAGAACAGGGGGTTACCGGAGTTTACGCAGGGACTCGGGGGCGCCGGAACTCGGGGCGTCGGTAGGTGCGCGCAGAGGGAAACCGAGTGGAGTAGAGGAGAAAAAAAAAATTTTTGAAAGGAAAAAAAAATGATAATCGAGCACATGTCGCGAACGCCGCTGCAGGAAACGGCGCATTCTATTGTACTTTTGTCACAGTTTAACTGTCAGGCCAATTTTGCTACTACCAGCGTTATAAATACGTGTACACCCACGTTTTGTCTAGCGCACACGTTGCGCTAGTTATACATTTTCTCTGCTATAATAGTAGCATCGAGTAACATATGTCATTTTTTTTTTTTCAAAAGCACGAATTAGCGCCGTTAGAAAGTTTCCTGTAGAACCGTTTGTCTTTTTTTTTTTTCTCTCTCGTCTAGGAATACGTTCGTCACGAGGGGATCGAGGAAATGTGACAAATATTAATTATCAGTGAAACACGCGTTCTTTTCGTGCTCCGGTCAATTAGAAGCCGAGTCTGTTAATTATGGCGCTTGCGGGCGTAATTGCAGCTTTTCGCGATACTCTTGGAAACGAGAAGACGAAGGAAAATAATCACCCCGTCGATTTTTCTGTTTATTCTTCTACGAGGAGGGGAACATTTTTCAACCCTCGTTTTTTCGCATTTTGCTATGGAAATTTCGAGTTTTCGGGAAAAAGTTGGTGTGTTTTGGAATCGGCGGAGAATTTCCGATCGAATAGGCTACTGAAATATTGGAAATTTGGAAAAAAAAAATTTTCGTCATTTTCGGCCACTTTTCCAGAATCCTCGAAAAGTCGAAATTTCAAACGATCGTAACTTGCGTTCTAATTGGGCTATATAGACTTTTTGGGGGGGTTTTGGATAGCCCTCGAGTAGACTCGAAGAATGGTGAAAGTTAAATGTCGATAGCTAGATTCCTTCACCCTCAAAATCGATGTTGAAAATCGGCGAAAAAAACGCAAAGGGGTATGTATGGGAAAATTGGCGAAAATCGATCGTCCAACTTGAAAAATCTGCCAAAAATCGAAAAATCACGATATCTACACGAACCAAACGGCATTTTGAAGCCTCAACAATTGCCAAGAGAATAAGCACAAGTCTGATCACCTACATCGAACGAAAAAAAAATGGCAATAATTTTAGTGAACCAACTCAATCCGGCAAAAAATGGCAAAAATTTTTGGATTTCAAAAATGATTTTTAATGGTCCATATCGATGTATTTTTTCCCGCTGATTACGAAAATCATCGCAATTTTACCAAAAACTCGATAATTCAATGAAAAAACACCAAAAAACTAATCAATTTCGAATTTTCGAACAAAATCCACGCAAACGCATTAATTCCAGTAAAAAAAATTTTCAAAAACAGGGATTACAACCTAGTTTATCCCAACTTTGCTTCAATCCAATCCGCCTACCACCCTCTGCGGTCCATTTTCCCCCTCCACCGATATAATCATCAAAAACCCTGGACCATCTCTCGAGATGGAAAGAAATCGCAATCTCATTTTCCCATCATGCATCCCACATCGCTGTGTATCGCCTATACTCGTTCCATCATCCCTGAATTTCACCTCAATTTCCTGCACTTGAAGACAATTTACCCGGCATTTAATACACGCATAGTCGAGAGCCCTGCCTCGTCGGTGGTGGATAATCGCTGGGGGGAGTGAAACTGTACATGCTTGATCGTTCGCGAACGCTCCGTCGCTCTCTTTCCTTCCCTTTGTCCGCGTGCTAAAAGGGAATGCCGAAGGGTTAAGAAGTTTCGCGTATAAGATTACATTGTAGGGTCTGTACACTGTATACCTAGTAAAGTATATACTACACGTGTATATATATATATATACACACACATGTTTATTTATATAGATACGTGTACATTACACCAGTACTATTAGGATCGAGACCTATTATAGATGGTTACGGAGCGGTGGATTCCACAGATGGAAGGATCGGAGTGGAGAGAGTCTCCTCACCGTGTTGCGCGCGGAAAACGCGCGTATGGAGAAGAGCGGAGGGAGAGGGGGGGGGGGGAGAGGGAGAGCCTACGGGCAGAAGGCAATTAGGATAATTAAATAATAATTGAATGGAGGGAACGGTTGGCTGCTGGTAACGGCAAAACCTCGGAGAAGGGAACCCCCGGTTTTCTCGGGGCTTGATACATCCAGCAGCGGGATAGAACCACGCCCAAGAGCACTCGCTCGTATCTCGGCCAATCGGGCGAGAGAGAGCAGACTCCCGCGCTACTCTCCACTCACTGAACAACTATAAACTCATTTCTCTCTCTATCCTCCTCATCTTCCTCTCTCGCGAATCGCCCCCCCCTCCCCCATCCCCCAGCCGATATACAAGATCGCAAAGATCATCGATTCCCTCGCCTCTCCGGACTCCATATTGGCAAATTTTCGACGATACCGAAAATGCGCGAAAGAGTCGTTTTTGCACGGATCAGGGCGCATCCTGGAGTCTCTTCTTTCGGTCTTTTTGTTGAATATTCGTTTGGAAAAAAATTTGCCGGAAGATTCACGAGCGATATAGGCGATTTCGATTTATAGATGAATAATAATCGAAGGCAACTACTCCGACATTGGCGAGAAGGTCCTTTATTCCGGAAGTACTTTTAACGATCGTACGCCACGCTTTTATTTACCGTCGGAATACTAATAATATACGCGCCGAGAGGAGCCTGCTCGGTGCGGAGAGTCCACGGTACACTCCTTGTACCACCTAATCCAAAGGAGTTTTATTCGTCCCACGTAGACGTGCAATTAGCCAAGGTGTTAAAGTATTCTGTTCTCTTCTCGTCGAGGAAAAGCCCTGCAATTTAAATATCCGCGATACGCTTGTCCCGCTACTGTTGTTACCACCTTCAGCATATTCCTGTATGCTATATGTATATATATATATATATATATGCGTTCGCTTTTATCCATACAAAGCATGGCTGAAACAAGTTAACGCGATACAGGAGAGAAACAGAGGGCTCTTTTGGTCCCGGCTTTCGCGTTCTCGCGCCTCGCACTTTTCACGCGTAATATGAATAAAACATGCTCGGAAGCGCGAACGCGTAGTACCACATGTAACGCGACCCTCTCTACCTGTATATGTATGTATTTACTTCACTCATATATACGTACACGCGTCATGTACCTTTAGCTTCTTCTTTCTTTGAAAAGTATGTAATTGGATCGATAAAGACTTCCGGTGAGTACGGCATCGTCTTCGGGATGTCCGACATTTTAGGAAAAAGCAAAGAACGTATGAATTTTGCACCACGCGCAGATGCGAGATTCGCAATTTTCGGATATATATGCGAAAAGACGTTTTTGAGCGTCGTATATATATCGAAGATGCGGGATCGCGCGAGGGTGCGAAAGGAGTGGTGTATAACGGGCTGTATTCCTCTTCGCCAACGGATAAACTCGGGGTGTGAAAATCGAGATGTCGAAGTGGGGGATGCGCGACGCGGTGTATACGAGAGTGCGGATTCGCGCCATCCCCTTAATTCCCGTTACTCTGAGGGTGAGAGGAAGTCTCTCGCCTCGCTGAAACGCTCTCTTTTTCTCTCATCTTTTCTTTTTCCGCGATGCTGGATGCCGGCGCCGCGGTTATGTATTTCAGCTGCATGAACATTGGATAAAAGGGGAAGACACACTTTTTCCTCTCTCCCTCGTCTGTACACGAAATTTCTGGCATATATAACGCGTTATATATACGTGGTACACATTTTGTCTTCCTTATACATATATTTATGTACACCGTGTATACATACTTTTAGCACAACCCACTCTCGAGTCAGAGGGTGAGATTGCCGCCATTTTATGTATCGCCCTTCCTCTCTCCATCTCGGAATCTGCATAACGATCAGAGACTGTCGTGTTTATCAAAGCTTTTCTCCGCCATTTGCATAATTTTGCTACACCCGCCTCGACGACGACGACGTCTACTACGATGACTGCTACATGCACAGGGAGGATGGAATATTGACGAAGAGGAGCACATGTATAGGCGTGAAACAAAAAAACAAAAAGTCCAACGCACATCAGCCGAAAGGTTACACCTCTTTCCGCGCTCTCGCGTCTGTTCTCTGTTTTATCGAGTGCCGAAGCGCGCGCCGCGCGTGCGCCGCGGCGCAGCGCCCTCTGGCGCTTTAGTACACTCGTCGCGTACTGATCTCATATGCGTGTACATCAGCCGCTTTGAGGCGGAAATTTTTGCAATTCACGGGTTGTTTGCGTGTCGCCTTTGAATCGAACGTTATTGCTGCGCGAGCCGGCTATATCGCTCCGCAGAAAATAGTCTCATCGCGGAATTCTCGTATCGGCGAACCATCGACCGAGTGGAATTGGCACGAAAACTCGGAAAATCACCGATTTCCCTCGCGATCGTCCGCTCGCAAGATTTTGTTTAAAGTTTATCTCTTCTCGCCTTTGTTGGGCCGATGCGCACGTGCTCTTTTCCCTCTCCGGTACATGGTACTTTGTTTCCGAGCACCCATGAAATTCCCAACGCGCGAATGCATTCGAGAAGAAAAATACTTAGTGACAGCTTTGCACGAGGGCCATGTTTGCCGCGCGCGGAGGGTGCAACCGTCTCTCTCCTCTCTCTCTCTCGACGTTATTAGGGTTCTTATTGACCCAACATATGGACCAGAAGGGCGCTCGCAGATAGCGATCTCGTACACTCGTGTCTTCTCTTCTTCCGTCGCTCATTCCGTGTACACTGTGCAACGTCACAACGTCGATCGTATGGAGATATGGGGATCAGTTTAGCGGTAACAGGTCCTGTTTCAAGGGATTACTTCGAGCGCTCCGAATGGACCAAAGGCCAATCTGTACCACTCATCTTTGCTCAATCTCCATTTTCGTATCTGCCATCCGAGATGCAAATACGAACTTACACATCACGTTTTACACACTCCTACCGTAGTCTCCTTTATTATTGTTTATTACGAGTAAATACTGAAATTTCGAGCGAAATCATCTCATCATTTTCATAATATATCTCTCGAACGCCCTTATGATCGAGTGCTAGATTCCCCACACGAGGAACAGACGTTCTTAAACTACGATATTTGAGTCAATTCGGAGACCAAATGAGCCTGCTGACACTTTGATGCAAGATAGATTCTCTCGCCCGAGCGGATCGAGCCTTCTCGTTCCGTCCAACGCGTTACTCGTGCCCCCGGCTGAAATTGCCAGCTCAATAATTCAGGGAGTTCGCTCTCTCTCCCGCCCGCTGCAGAGAGGCCAATACAGGCGCGTACCGCAAACGCTTAATGGAACTTGTCTGACACCGCGACTCGATCTATCATAGTAAATTGCACGAAACCCTTTTATCATTCTCGCCAACGCGCGAGCTCTCCCAAGAAACTTTGCGGATAATGTATATCACATTTTGTCACCTAATATATATTACGAAAGCAAAGGGAGAAATATGGCGTCACGCGTATCGTATTTTCGACGAGTAAACTCGTGCGCGAAACACCGCGACGTTTTTTCGGTTTGGCACACGGGGATATACTTTTATCCGCACCGGAAAACGACGAAACGACGGAATTTCGAGCAAACGAGCAAAAAACAAAAGCAAAAAAAATATATCGCGGACTACCGAACTCGGGACGACCGGAAATCGCGTCAAATCGCGAGATATTCGCCTTTCGGAGTTGTATTTTACACGGCGTTACATGTTTTTGCCACTCTCGGCAAGATCGTCCGAGCCTGTCGAGAGGAGGCGAGTGCAGAAAAAAAAACGATGCTTTTCTCCCGTGGAAAAATTGCCACATTCCGTTTGTGCAGATTTTACCCAGGAATATAAATAAGCACGTATATACGCGGGAGATGAACGCGAGAATGAGGGATGCTGTACGCATTATACGTATATGTGTGTGCGGAGATGGATTATATATATAAATACGAAGCGATGGAGAGCTTTTTAGTCGGGTACGGTAGGGTGGAGGGTGCTCGCGCGCTCCAGAGAGGGTTAAGGGGGTGTCTACGCTGCAGCGCGATAACGCGTACACCTACGTGGAGCGAGAGTGTACGAGAGACGCTAGTCGGTGGTACGAAGGAACGAAGAGCGTCAAAAGCAAAGCTCAGAGGCAATCATGAGCTTTCGAATGCAAAACAGCAGCTTTCCACGAGCTCGGGAATGGGAAGCGCGCTGTACCGCGGGTGCTGGGTTTTCTCTCGCGCCGGGCACTTTTACATTTAAATGTAAACTCGCAGAGTGCGCGATCCTCCTCGTAGAGTCGTCGTTTGTCGCCAACGGAGTATATTTTGCACATGCACGTATTAGGGTGTCCGTTTTTTCTCAATTTGACCTTTTGCGGACGTCCAAACGCCACTGATCCTGGCGAAGAAACGTACTTCGTTTTTGTCACGTTTCCGTTCGCACCCTGCGCGATCTTTTTTTCTCTCGATTGTCAAGATCGTGAAATTTTGTTTTTTACCAAATTTGGGTAACGTCGCGGCTGCGAAAAATTGACCCGCAAAATAGAAGACACCCTAATGTATGGAAATACGTATGAATACGCGCGTAAATACACGCAGTTTCGCACTGACCTGCCGATAAAAGTACGTACGCGGATTGATATTGAGAAAAAAAGGACTCGGGGGGCGGATTTCGAGGGACAAAGTCGCGGGAATTGCGACCTTTTGTTTGCCAACGAGTCGACCGTGTGTGTGAGTCACGTGTGTGCGGAAAAGCGCGAGGCGCTCCGCCGGCGACGCCCAACGGGCGTCGAGATTTAATATTTTACACCTCGAATGTTAGCCGCCGGTGCACGCGGAGATGTGCGGGATGAAGGCCCGTCTGCGCGAGAAAATGCAAAGCAGGCCCCTTTCAGCCCGGATTGGATTTAAAACGCGCTAATTCGTCGAGCATACAGCTTCCTGTATGCTCGCACCTTCCACCCCCGCGTACGCGGTAATACCCGAATATTTGTACGAGCGTACACGCGAATATGATACGTGGGTGCGCGTAGCCTCCTCCGGTGGACTCACTTTTGTTTTTTTACGATCCTACCGGAAGTGGCGGAGTTTCGGCTGCATTACAGCGTTGGCCAATGTTTCGGAGTCTCGTTTGACTCTTTGCTCGACTTTCGCGTCACACGGGACGATTGAAAAAGCATCCTTTGATTTTGACGAAATGACAAAATCGAGTTTGCGATTTTCGATCAAAATAAACAGCCCCCGAGCGGACGACGCGGACGTCGGAGTATTTTTTTAATCTCCCGACTTCGAGAAGCCCCTTAATCTCTAGATAGAGGGTGAACATTTCAGCGTCTCTTGACTAATCCTAATTTGTCTCAAAGACGCGGAATCTTTGCTCAAAATTTCGGGAATGGTATACAACGAATGGGCGATTGTTCCATTCTACAAAGAACGCCCCGTAGCATGTTAATTCCGAAGAAATTTAATATTTATTCGTCCGCGTGTATACGCGTGTATACGCGTAAACCCGGAGAAACGGGCGCGTCCCGTCGCATGCAAAATGAAAAATGTACTTTGCATAATTTACCAAAGAGAGCGAGGAGCTCGAGAGCCCTGACGATGATGCCGCGTGTGATGTGTCCATCGACCCCCGCAGAACCGCCTAATTGTGCAGCTCCGTCGGGCCACGAGACACCCTTCGACACCTACGGACGATCCTCTCGCGCTTAACAGCCAAACGACGGGGCAAAAGGGCGGGATAGAGATAAGAGGGGTGTCTAGTAGCGGCCATTTCAAAAGCTCTAAGCGCGCGCGCGAAAACGCCACCACCCTGCTGTTAAATCCGTTTTTCCTTCTTCCCGCGTTTCCGCCCATCAAGGGTCCGCGATGGTTGCACCTCTGGGTCGTACCAACGAAGACAAAGCTTCTCCTCGAGGTTGCAGCAGGTTGCAATTTGACGCAAAGCTCGGCCATCATTGATTTTAACCGTCTCGAGTCGTTTTCACGTGTTTCGAGCGTGACTCTTTTCCTCAAGGTCAATCCGCTGCATCGGCACAAAACGTTGGCACATAAATTCACGATCGGGGTTGTCTCCCTCTCTCCCTCTCTCTTTCTCTCTCTCTTTGTAACTGGACAATGCTCATACATTTTTCTCCCCCAAGATTCCGGGGCTGTTCCGGGTCCGAGGAAAGGAAAAAGCGAGTCCTGTTTATCGCCCGACCGTTGTCGGTCCGTCACGCTGCTTGTGGACCCCGTTTTCCCCGGGCATACGGGTTTAATGTACTATTAAATGTAGCCCATTGTGTTCATCGTCCATCGAGTTCACAAATTTACTTCCTTCGACGCCCGTTTTACCCCCGCGCGACCACCCCGTATCTGCCGCCGCGATGAGAAAAATCGCCCAAAGTCCGAGAAACGGAAGAGAGCGAGAAGACGTCAGGGCGCACGTGCCACGTGTGTGTGCGTCCCCGGGAAATTCGAAAGTAATGCGATTTTGCCCATCCATGTACAAGGATACTCGTATAAACTTCCTCGGGTGCAAACCCCCGCATTTTTATTCGTCCGGGGGAGGAAAATGGATGTTTACGCGAAACGCGTTCCAGAAAAAGTACTCCTTCAACGTCATTTCTCTCTCAAATTCGTCAAACTCTCGAGGCAGGCTCTACCCAGAGTTTGCTGACCTTGAAGATAATCTTCGAAAAACCAGTGCCGCGGACGGTTGTAGAGAAAGGATTTGGCAAGTTTTTGGCGAGCAACTCTGGCGAGCAACGACAGGGGTGGTACACGTCACGTGGTACAAGACGTCGAATTTATTGCCAAAAAAGGAGAACGTCCGTGGGATTCGAGAAGTCGAAAAAGGACCCCGGAATCTTCTGTGTAGCTGCTTTTTCGTTAGGCACTCGGTAAAAAACCTGTCGAACCTGGTCCAAGTCAATCGAGGGATCTTCACCGTTTTTCAAAATGTCGCCGAGGTTGGCGAACATCGCGACCATCGGAGCGAAACCCACCGGCTCGATTTTACGGATGTTTTCGAAAAGTATACATAAAACCGCCTCTTATATACCCACAATACAAGACGTCGAATTTATTGCCAAAGAAGGAGAACGTCCGTGGGATTCGAGAAGACAAAAAAGGACCCCGGAATCTTCCGTGTAGCTGCTTTTTCGTTAGGCACTCGGTAAAAAACCTGTCGAACCTGGTCCAAGTCAATCGAGGGATCTTCACCGTTTTTCAAAATGTCGCCGAGGTTGGCGAACATCGCGACTATCGGGGCAAAACACACCGGCTCGATTTTACGGATGTTTTCGAAAAGTATACATAAAACCGCCTCTTATATACCCACAATACAAGACGTCGAATTTATTGCCAAAGAAGGAGAACGTCCGTGGGATTCGAGAAGACAAAAAAGGACCCCGGAATCTTCCGTGTAGCTGCTTTTTCGTTAGGCACTCGGTAAAAAACCTGTCGAACCTGGTCCAAGTCAATCGAGGGATCTTCACCGTTTTTCAAAACGTCGCCGAGGTTGGCGAACATCGCGACCATCGGGGCGAAACCTACCGGCTCGATTTTACGGATGTTTTCGAAAAGTATACATAAAACCGCCTCTTATATACCCACAATACAAGACGTCGAATTTATTGCCGAAGAAGGAGAACGTCCGTGGGATTCGAGAAGACGAAAAAGGACCCCGGAATCTTCCGTGTAGCTGCTTTTTCGTTAGGCACTTGGTAAAAAACCTGTCGAACCTGGTCCAAGTCAATCGAGGGATCTTCACCGTTTTTCAAAACGTCGCCGAGGTTGGCGAACATCGCGACTATCGGGGCGAAACCCACCGGCTCGATTTTACGGATGTTTTCGAAAAGTATACATAAAACCGCCTCTTATATACCCACAATACAAGACGTCGAATTTATTGCCAAAGAAGGAGAACGTCCGTGGGATTCGAGAAGACAAAAAAGGACCCCGGAATCTTCCGTGTAGCTGCTTTTTCGTTAGGCACTCGGTAAAAACCCTGTCGAACCTGGTCCAAGTCAATCGAGGGATCTTCACCGTTTTTCAAAACGTCGCCGAGGTTGGCGAACATCGCGACCATCGGAGCGAAACCCACCGGCTCGATTTTACGGATGTTTTCGAAAAGTATACATAAAACCGCCTCTTATATACCCACAAATACGCGAGGGTCTGCGTTACTGGCGGAGAGTTTCCTGTGCTCGATAACTCCGAGTCGCATTAAACCCGCGTGTGTGCGACGAAACGGCGTTGGTCGTTCCGCGCGACCAAGGGGCATATTAAGAGGGAAAGCGAGGGAGGGAACGCGAGAAGGGGTGGGTCAGAGATTGGTTTCAATAGCGACACAATGACTCTGCCGACATTACGAATTAGGCTCGGTTACGCGTTTATTGCGGATTCCGGTCCAAGTCAACGGCGACTCGTCGTATTTTCCGAGCGGGCTTTCGGGGTTGTGGGGTTGAACGAGTACGCGGCTCGCGTCGACGCCAATGGGTAAATCCGAAGTATTAGCATTGGTTAGCTTTATGGGGCGTTCAGTTCCGGTTGGAGCTCATCTCGTTCGTTTCTCTGGCTCTCGTGTCTATATATATATACACATCGCGATAAATATATACACATATATACACAAGTACGGATCAATAAAATCTGTCTGTCTGGAAAAGTAATGCCAAATCGACTATTTGCCGAGGGTACGTGCGCGACGTTCACGCGGTATAACGGATAATAAATTTCCTCCGAGAATGCGCAAACTTCACGTTTATACATATAGCCGGTAATGCTTCCGGCATTGAGCATCGAAGCTTCTTTTTTCGTTGCTCAACGCTAAAAACGAGACAAAAGCGTCGAGGGAAAACACTGCCAGTACGATCGATGTTGGAAGTCACTTTTTTGCCATCGTTCGTACGGTGATTAAAGGGTTTTTGCGTTTTGAGGTTATGTTCGTTATCGGTCCGGCGTCTTGAGTGGATTACGCTGTATCCTCGTACTGGCGCATACTCCGCGGAACGTACGTTTACTTTATGTGCGTATATAAATACGATCGCGGTGCATTAATTATCAATACGAGCGCGCGGGTACAGCAAATTGTGGGATGATTGATGGCACACGTAACGTCGGCGACTCACGGTACGAAACAGTGATTCTAGCGAACGCGACGCGCGATGAATGTTATAAAGCGCCATCTGTGATCGTTGAAACACACTCGACGTGAATCGCGAATTAGATATATCGGGTTCAATGAATGATAATAATAATACATGAATAAACAAATAACCGCGTTAAAGATGTCGTGCATGATAATAATTCGTTCATAACCTCGTCGACCGACTTTCGCGTTATCGCGTTTTGAGACTCGGGGCGCCGTGGCGAGTCCCTGAAACATCGCTCTGCCGTGGGCGATGTATGCGAGAGAGAGAGAGAGAGAAAAAAAAGCGCCAACGGAGAAAAAAGAAAGCAACGCGACGAAAGAACGAGGGCAAAAAGAAGAGGAGTCGAGCGCTCGAGGAGCGAGCGAGAAGTTGAGAATCCCGCGGGAATGAGATTTAGTCAGGGGGTGTACGTGTACTTCGTCTCCCAGGCTCCGAAAGAGCCGAGTTAGTTTTATTTTACAATCCATCGGCTCCACCAGTAAAGAGACGGCGCGCGATAGGGTTGGGGTTTGCGCCGCGGTACCTCGTTTTCGCAGAGAGACATCGCGCAGCTGGTTGGCCGGAAAAAAAGGCGCAACTTGCGCCGCGTTGCGGACGAATCCGAGTCTTTTCACGTTTCAGCGAGTCGAGAACGTTCCGCGGGTACAATCCCAACAAAACGGAAATCAAACGCGAGAAACGAGATCCTCGGTTCGGCAGCGGCGGAAAACTTGGAAAAAACACTGAGGGCGCCACAATCGCCATCTCGCGCTGGGATAAATTCGTCAATTTTTCCAAGCGGGTACAAACCGTTTTGCCTCCGCTTTTTCGTATCGATAATCCGTCGATAACTTACCGACATCGCGAAAAGTGTTCGAAATTCGCATTCTATTGCGTTTTTTCTCGGGATTGTACCTTCGGAATATCCTCGGGGTTTGAGGTTTTCCAGTCTCGTATAATACATGTATATAGTACGTATATCGACGATGACTCGAAGTTGCGAAATCGTTCGGTTCTCTGTAGCGAAAGAGCGAGAACGACGTGCACCGTATTCTCCACCCTCCGGTAAGGGTGGAACGAAAGAGAACATGGAGGCCGAGTCGAGTGGGATCGGCTGCGCGTGCTTTACAGCCGGCGTATATAAAAGAAGAGAAAAGAGAGAGAGAGAGAGAGAGAGAGAGAGAGAGAGAGAGAGAGAGGAAAAAAGAGGTTGGCTGTCAACTAGTGTTTTAAAAGTTTGCGACAGACTACAAATTGACTCGCTCAGTTCTTTTTAAAAGCACGGCCAACCAACCGCGGAGGTTTTCCAACCGTGCACTCTTCTCTCCTCTCTCTCTACCCGCCGCACACGCGTTTCTCCATCTCCGACAGACGCGAAGCATCGTGAATATATTTTCCTGCACTCGGCGATCACAAGGGTGGCACGTCGCATCACGGACTTTCACGAATACCTACGTGTATCAATAGCACACTCGTTTTAGAGCAAAAGCTGGAAGCGCCATGACGCGCGAGCTATGAATTTCGGCGAAGCAAAGCTCGAAGCTCGCCTCAATCTGCCTCGCGATACCTACAATATGCAAATGGTCGAATGGACCTTTTTCCATACGCGAATTTCGCCACAACGAAATCCCAAAATTGTCACGAATCGCGGTACAGAGCGAGCGACTGTGTCCAATCATTTTTAGGAGTGCGTATAGCTCAAAGAGCAACTGCGAAATTCTTACGTCCGATCGCCTTTTTTTCGAGCTCGAAAGATTGGCTCGATGTCGATTCGCGTTCGATAATTAAAACGAAAAATTCAAGTCAGATAAATACGTGTATTTTTGTCGCCTCGCTGTAGTTACACACATTGCGTGACCTTGATCGACGTCCAATGTCATCTGCATGGACGTATAACATTGGCTGTAGGAGGGAGGGTATTTGTATAAGTTATCGAGGAAACATTTCATTTTCGTTCGAGTCGTAAAATCGTTTTTTCGTCAGATAAGCCTCGTGAGGACGTACACGCGAAGGAAAAATCGCGGTAACGTCACATCTTCGAGATTCTACGCACGAGTGTCGCACACTCTCCCGTTAATCCAGGAGATAAAGTTATCTTTTGTTTCACAACCTGCCACAATTTTCTGCCTAATTATAGAACCAACGTATTCCGAACGAATCACCGCGCCATCGCGGGCCAAACTTTTGTTCTTCAACCATTTCGATGCACTCTTTGATGATATCGAAATTGGGATAAACACGCGAAATTCTTACGTCCGATCGCCTTTTTTTCGAGCTCGAAAGATTGGCTCGATGTCGATTCGCGTTCGATAATTAAAACGAAAAATTCAAGTCAGATAAATACGTGTATTTTTGTCGCCTCGCTGTAGTTACACACATTGCGTGACCTTGATCGACGTCCAATGTCATCTGCATGGACGTATAACATTGGCTGTAGGAGGGAGGGTATTTGTATAAGTTATCGAGGAAACATTTCATTTTCGTTCGAGTCGTAAAATCGTTTTTTCGTCAGATAAGCCTCGTGAGGACGTACACGCGAAGGAAAAATCGCGGTAACGTCACATCTTCGAGATTCTACGCACGAGTGTCGCACACTCTCCCGTTAATCCAGGAGATAAAGTTATCTTTTGTTTCACAACCTGCCACAATTTTCTGCCTAATTATAGAACCAACGTATTCCGAACGAATCACCGCGCCATCGCGGGCCAAACTTTTGTTCTTCAACCATTTCGATGCACTCTTTGATGATATCGAAATTGGGATAAACACGCGTTTTTGTTCAGAGAAATTTCAATTAAAATACTTTTTCTTCATAATCAGCATTTAATAAAAGTTTCAACTACGCAGAGGACTATCAAGGGGATATAAAAGCTTGGATGGGAAATTTACGTTCGACCTTCGCTGCTTGTTGTACTTCGCCCCTTTTATAACCTTCAGGACGGACCAAAGTTGAAGCCGCGATTTTTCGACAAATCGCTTTTTAGTTTCCCTCTTCGGGATCGACGGAGGAAAAAAGTCTCAACCGCGAGTAGACGAGAAAAAAGAAAAAAAGCCGTATACGAATATGTTATTCGAGCGAGTACTCGCATCCGGCTACTTTTAAAAGTGTTTTGACGTAAAACACGATCATTTTTCATATTTTCATCAATGGACGCACGGGACGAGCGTGTATGCCGCAGCACGCATCGATGGGCACACGCGGACGTTTTGATACACTCTATTAGACGCTTGTATGTGTCTGCTCTGATTTATGGCCAATACATCGTATCTGTATACAAATCTTCGGCTTTCCCAATGCTGTATTTTCCACGCGCGTATATACGAGAGGTTTTGTTGAATTTTGAAAAATGAACAAACTCGTTCCATCACCTATCAATTTTTCACAGTCTTTTCGGGCTTTTTTGATATTAAAAAAAAAACCGATGAATGAGGCAAAAATTCGTTTTAACAACGGATAAATCGCCTCGATTGTAATAACCCACGATGGTGAAAATTATTCATCGATGATTAATCTTGAATCGGAAAAAAAAATGAAGTTTAAGCGAGTGACGAAAAATGTATCGACGTGAAAGTATCACGCGCGTAACGAAAGGAACTTTCCACGTGTGTCAACATTGATGACGAGATCATTATTTCGAGATTGCCCCGACGAGACGAAAAAAATACGGCGCATTTCGAAAATCGTCATGCGTCATCGACGATCGTTCCGAGCATAATAACGCTCGCGTTGAAGTCGACGTGATTACACGAGTGGGAATTATTATTATTATCCGCTTTTTTATTTTTTCAAAATTCGCCTCATCGATTTCGTCCCTCATCGCGAATCTTTCGTTCCTCCTCCACGCGCTATCGTCTCGTTGCTTTTTGCATCTTTTTTTATTTCATTCTCATCGCAAATTATGATTACAGTCAATTGTACAAATAAATATTAAGATCTACGTTACCGACCTAGGGCTTCGACATTATCCTAATCCCGAGGCGCGCACTCGGAAATTCGACTTTTAACGAGATCCGAATTCGTTCAGATTCTAAGAGAGCTTCGCGTGATTACAATTATCCAGTAATTAAAAGAGAAATACGAACGGGGGAAATAAACAGGGAAACGTCGTTATACCCAGCTTTCGTCAGTCGTAATGACGAACGATCGTTTCGCTTTATCGTTCCAGTGCCGAGTTTACAAAAGAGAGAGAGAAAAAGAATGACTCGAAAGAATCAATATTTCGAAACATTTTTTCTAAGATTTACCGGATAAATCGATCACGTGGATTTGTATCACCGTGAGTGTAACACTAACCTAACACTACGAGACTCGGTCGGTAACCGCGCGAGTCTTTTGTAATGTTTTTCGTTTGTTTGTTTGTTTTTTTTTTCGTTATGTTTTCATACCTGATATCATACGATATTGTATTTGATGGGTGCGTACGGCGGTGGTGGTGAATCGAATATCGATTGACTCTGAGCGACGAAAGATGGCGTTTTCGGTAGATTGAAATCGTTGTTCGCGACATTCGTCGTAGTATCGCCGTAGCTAGCGAAATTGTCGTAAGGAGCAACGTAATTGTACCACTCTTTACGGGCTGAGTAAACGATCATCCAGAAATAAATCGTTACCCCTGCGAATGATGAAAACAAACATACGCTTTTTTCATTGCGATTCGTTCGATCGAATTTGCGCGAAATAAGGTTATGTTTCCTTATCCGTCGTGTGACGTATACGGTGTGGCCCGGAAATCAATGTCGGCAATTTGACTTTTCATTTTCGCCGAAATGACCTCGATTTTGAAATTTGGGACAGTTGGAATAAGATCGAATGTGTAAAAATGTTAAAAATGGTTGATTAATTACCCAAACAGAGGATGGCTACCGGTATGTGCCATGTTGTTTCGCCATAGCCATTGTACTGCGACTTGCGAGTTATTTCGAGTCCCAGAGTGATCGATTGGTCGAATATACTGACCGTATGGAGATAAAGCCAAGGAATCGCGTATCTGGGCCTTCTCTGAAATGTCGTCGAAAGATCGTTTAACTTGGAGCGAAAATAGCGTTTTAGAAACGTTCGAATGTCGAAGCGGTGTGTATACTACTCACGGAAACCGTTCCGAGCGCCAGAAATGCGCTGGACAATAGCAGAAGAAACGAATAACCGAGACAACACAGAAGCATCACGTGGACTGTCGAAAAGTAAAAAAAAACAAAAAAATAAGGTTATCGTTTTTTACAACGCGCCTTTTCGAAAAATTCCTACTGTTTTTCGACGATCGTCGTATAAACCGATAGCGACAATCTCGTGCTTTCGAATTCAATGTGATTTTCGAAATGATGTACTCGGTACGATTCGATTGCTCGAATTTTTTTCGCGAATAAGCCAATTTCAAAAGTTGCTTGAATATTATCTTTATAATATTAAAAAATTGCTTCTGATTTCATTGCAGTATCGATATTTTCGAATAAAGCAAGTAGGAAAAAGGTTGAGTACAATTACACGCTCGACGCGCGCTCTTGCGGGAGGAAACGCAGTTCGAAACAAGCTTTCGTCGCAAGGAGCAAAGTTCGACGTTTTTTCTTTTCTCTCCGAGTTTATGGTTTCGAATTTACGATGTATTCACGTTAGTATTATTTCCTCGAGGCAAAATCATATCGGAATCGCGTCACGTTTGTCCGTTAGAGAGTGAGTCGCGTGTTTACCTATACGATTCTCGAAGCATCGATACGTAAAGGATGAGAAAAAGATTTGTAAACAAAAGAACACGTTGATATACGCGCGAAACGTCGGCTCACCTTGCTTGGTTAATTGTGTGGTTTTGAAAAAGTGCGTCCAATTGAGACCAAGCAGTGCCCACGTCTCGATCGTATTTAGGAACTGTCTGTCGTCCTTTCCGGCGAAGAAATCGCTCATGAGAACGTTTATCATCAAAATCGACGCAGACTGTTGGAGTATATGAAAAAAAAACATTGTTTAGACACTTTGTCGAACGAGAATCGACGTGTTTACGTGAATAAAAATTCCAAGGTCGCACAGTGTCAGTAGCTCGGACCGAGTTTGAATCTCATCACTATTCAAGGAGAACGGTTTTTTCAGTGAGAAAATTCCGAGTCTCCGAAGGTTTTTACAGCGTGCTTTATTTTCATGAGGAGAAAAAAGGAAAACATGGACGATACATGTATGCAAGATTGTTGGAAGACGTACCAGGCCGAATGCACCAATCATGCGCGTCGCGATGTTCAAGCTGATACAACACAACCTGTTCATATCTGCCTTCGTTTGTTGTGAAAAAAAGGAATAACGAATTGACGAGTTAATACGGTAAGTTGACTTTTTTTTCTTTTGACTCTCGAATCCGTGTGATAATTCGACGGAGCGATCAAAATGCGGAGCGAACACTATTCGTACCGGCGGTCTCGACAACACTGTCGTCGGGTGATAATGAATCTAGCAAGATATGTAAACACACATGGCTCGCGTGTGCCGCGTATATATGTACTGTTATAGTCATGGAAAACGCGTAAACGTTTGCCCGAACGCGCGTAATTTCTCGTATCTCTCACCGTGTATTTTGTTATGGTTTCCCCTGTTTTTGATCTCCGATAAGAAGATTCAGCGCCCCGAGAGAGGGAGAAGGAAGTGGCTCAGGTATTTCAGATTTTTGGAAAAAGCAGTGCGTCAATTTTGTTCACCCTTGATGCTACACTTTTTATTGCTAGTATCTCAAGTGCGCAAATCCCGTTAATACATAGATTTCTTTGGGTAATTCCATTTGTGTAGAAGGTTTTTTTGCTTCATTCGCTCTGTAAAATCGCAAATGAATCAGTACGGATATAGCGTCGATGGAGAATTATTTATTATTCCCAATTCGGATTATACGAGTGCCATCTTACGGCGACGCGATACACGTGTTTATTTCGTAATACGAGAGTACTTGTTCCGTATTCGTAAATTCAGTCTCTTGAAACCGTGCCTGACAAATTTCACCGTGACGTAAATGTACAAATGCATTTTTTAATGTGTTGGAATTTCGGTATATTTATTGTCAAGAGAAAACGTAATTAGTACGTTCGTGTCGTTTCACAACGGAGCGCCTTCGCGCGAGGCCTACGAGGCTATGGAGCGCATGCGCATTTCGTTGCTTCGGGGGGGGTGGGGGGGGGCAGAATCGACAGTCGCGCGGACACATGTGAGAGATACCGCGTGGTCTCGATCCTACATGTGCGTGTATGTTTTTCTTGATGCTTCACAAAGCCTGTCGTTTTTCGCGAGTGAATAAAAGAGTGTAAAAAACCAAACGTTTTCCGGTAATGGCGATACAAAATATGGACATCTGTTTGAATATCACGAGTGGCCCGACTGTCGGAGCCAAGACAAAGGTAAGTTTTAGGTTAGGAAAAGTTTTTCGTCCGTCACGCGAGCCGAACGAATAGGTTACCATTCTTTCAACTTATCGCAACGAAATGAATCGTGCTCTAGGTGCATCGAAACAAGGCAGCTTTTTTCAAGCCGCACGTCAAAAGACTCTTGAAAAAATCACGATCGACAAAGTCAAATAATGCCACGGACGAGCCGGATTTATCATCGAAAGTCGTGAACTCAGTGACAAATGATGTTTCGAAAAAAGTTAGGGTGAAACAGAAATCGCTGGCGGCTATCGTGGCGAAAAATGTGGCGCGATCGAGGAGCGTGACGTTTCAAGAAAATAGCAAAAATCAAAAAGAACAGAAAAAATTTCCAAAAAGTGCAGATTCGTTCAAAGACGATGCAAACCCGATTGTGTCGTTTTCCAAGCCGACAAAAGAGAACGCGCTCAAGACGATTCTCGCCAGAGTCAAACGGTCCGACGATGACAAACCCAAGAAATCCCTCTCCGATATATTCGGCAAGAACAGTGACGCGAGTTCGTCGGATGCAAAATTACTGCCGGAAAGTTCGACGATCGTCCGCAAAGTGGCAAAAACATACGAAAACCCCGCCGAAACGTATATCGAGCCGAACAAAAGCAAACCGGACAAAACCCATTTAAAAAGGACTTCCTCGAGATTCCAAGACAAACGAGAAAACCTCGCTCATCCAAAACCTTTCAACAAGGTCTCTTCTCTGTTCGGCAATAATCCCAAAGTGCCCAACATCGGCCAGAGGCTGGTCAAACCGGTGAACGAGACCGTCTTCAGCAAAGTAACTTTCGACGAGCTCGGCATTCACGCGTACGCCGTTTCCAACCTCGCGCAAAATATGGAAATTACGAAAACCACTACGGTGCAGCAGAAAGCTATTCCCGTAATACTTTCCGGAAAGAACGTTCTGATACGGTCGCAAACCGGTTCCGGTAAAACTCTGTGCTACGCTCTGCCCATCGTCGAGACCCTCCACGGAATAAGACCAAAGTTGACAAGAAACAGCGGCTTGAGGGCTCTCGTGGTCGTTCCCACTAGGGAGCTCGCGCTGCAGACTTACGAGTGTTTTCTCAAGCTCGTAAAGCCCTTCACGTGGATAGTTCCGGGATATCTCGTCGGCGGGGAGAAGAGAAAAGCCGAGAAGGCCCGATTGAGACGAGGCTGTACGATACTGATAGCGACACCCGGTCGACTCTTGGATCACATCAAGCACACCGAATCTTTGAGACTCGGCGGAGTCGAGTGTTTCGTGCTGGACGAAGCGGACAGAATGCTCGATATGGGATACGAAAAGGACATTTCCGACATCGTGGGGGCTCTGAAGAGCCAATCGAGCGTAAGCGCTGGAAATTCTTCCTACGATCCCCTCGCGCTTGTGCGCAGCTTGGGGAAAAAAAATGTCGAGCACGAGGAGGAAAATGATGGCGGCGAAGCGAAGCAGCGAGAATGTGAAGCCTCGGAAGATGACGAAAGTGCTGCAAACTCCGACGGGGAAGCGAAAACCGCAGCGCAGTCAGAATATCATTCGGGAACCGACAGCGACGAAGACGATCAAGAATTTCTCATCCGGAAAGAAAAAAAAGAAAAGACTCTGCGAGCCAGGCCAAAAAAGGACAAAATTTTGTCCAAAGCGTCGAGCGAGAAGGATGATAAACCGGACCAAACGACGAGTTCGTCGACGCAGACAATTTTGCTCTCTGCGACTTTGACCCCGGCGGTGGAAAAGTTGGCAGGTCTGACGATGAGGAATCCGGTGTTTGTGGATGCGGCGCAGGACAATTTGAACGAAGCCGGTGGCGACTTGAACGAAACCAACGAAGACCTCGTCGTGCCGCAGCGAGTTACCCAGAGCTACATAGTCGTGCCGGCGAAGCTGCGAATGGTCACGTTGAGCGCTTACATAGCTGGAAAATGTCAGGTGCGTCGAATGCTTGCGACAAATCAAAAGTTCGCCTATATTTTTGGATTTTTTGTAAAAAATAAAAAAATCGAAAATTTCGTCTTGCAATTGTTCGACAGATCGCTGGTCAGCACAAAACTTTGGTTTTTATGGCCACCCAAGACATGGTTGACTATCACGTCGATATATTATCGACGGTGCTCGGAAAACCACGGGACGACGATGACCTTGACTCGGAGCCTCTCGTTGACGTCGAGTTCTTCAAACTTCACGGCAAAATGTCGCAAAAAGAGAGAACCGAAGTTTTCAAGACCTTCAGAAAAGCACGGAGTGGCGTCCTCGTCTGCACGGTTAGTAAAAAATAATCGTAAAAGCTTATCTTTATTCTCGTAAGGAGTTTAATTATTATTCACCGATGGCCTCTCCATGGTATAATACGATTAATACGACGATTTTTCCGATATTTCGATTTTACGGAAAATTTTGGAAAAAAAAAACCACCCACGCTTTGTCTCCCGACCCAGGGACCCCGTAGACTCGAAAATGTGTTTCGTGCGTTATTAATTTTCCACCCCGGTGCGGATGCAAGTCTCGAGAGCTCAGCGTGGTATATAGTTAGGCCACGGTGGGGCAAACATCTCGCTTGATCTATGGACCGAGTGAGATGTTCAGAATGGCCATCCCTCTCCGATCAGAGACGTCGGGAATGCGTTCGCTCCTCTCGCTTCCTCTTTCTCTCTCTCTCTCTCTCTCTCGTAGCCTAAACGATCTTACATTTTAATGGCCATAATCAATTAAATGGAAAAAATCTTTGAAGGATAAACCGCGCCCGAAAAGAAAGATATAAAATGGCGCGCAATGGCCGCAATTGTCACACAATTATTTTTCAACCGAGCTGTTGAGTCTGAGTCAATATTTTACCCCGCTTG
This sequence comes from Heteropelma amictum, assembly GCA_959613375.1. NCBI lineage: Eukaryota > Metazoa > Arthropoda > Insecta > Hymenoptera > Ichneumonidae > Heteropelma > Heteropelma amictum. Next base: position 14,677,827 of record OY390726.1, read on the forward strand.
TATAAAAGCGATTTATGATTAATTCCGAATTAAGAACAAACGGCCATTGAGATTCGCGAACGAATAGAAAATATTCCTTCGATATCCCTCGGGATTGATAACCTTCGTGCTCGAGGATACTTTGATCGTTAAAATATCGGTCATTCATAATACTTCTGGCGCCTGCGACAGCGAGATCCGTTCCCTCCGCTCTACGGTGTCCCTTGAATGAATTTTTGATACGCGAAATTAGTCGTGAGTTGCGAGCTACGCGAAGAAAAGAGAGAGAGAGAGAAAAAGACGAAGCAAAACGAATATAATCGTTTCGTGAGGGAATTTTGTCCAGGGGAATTCAGGGCTGTCCCGCTGCAACCCCCCACTGATCCGCGAAGACCCGACGGGCTAACTAACCCCTCGAAAACTTCGTGTTTGCGCACCAAAGTCGTGCGCGCGCCCTCTCGCCGACACCAACGTTAAATCACTTCCTAGCGAAACATAGACGGCGAGGGAGTTTGAGAGAAGAGTGCACTTGGTATTCCGTACACAACGGGACATGACGAACGGGACCGCTCTCAAACGTTCGCCGTTGGGGCCCGCAGCATGTCGTCGTTCCGTCGTATAGATATATTTGCGTAACACACGCGTAAATACAGCGTCTTTCGAAAGTTCGAGACTTCTCGCGAAATATCGAGAAAAATTGCGATTTTAACGCACCCGAACGGTATTTTTGCTTCCATTATCGTTTTTTTTGCCCATTTCCCCGCTGTTTCGATGAAAAAAAATGTATTTCCGCTTCAATCGGTTATTTCTCCGACGGTTTTGAACTTTTGAACGGCAGTGTACTCGTGTGTTTGTATTTCACATGCGTTTGTATGTAATATATGAACGAGATCACACGAGGTCCGCAGGATCAAATATCTCGTTCGCGACTCGAATAATTCGTTGTATCGTATCGGTGGGGTGCACGCGAAGAGAGAAAAATCGACGCGCGGTTTGTAAGACATTTGTAGCGAGCCCGGATCGACGAGCTCCCGCAAATTGTCCGCCCTGGGAAGCATAAAAACTCGCCGAATGTCGCCGTCTCTCGTCGTTAATTCTTCCAACTCCGCGACAGGTGGCGCGTCGGATATATCTTTCTGTTTTAATTGAACACACGTTTACACATTTTCGCAGCGAATTCACGCCAGGGGTTCGAATCCACCGCGATTTGCGTTTGCCTCGTTACAGTTTTTGCACTATTGATCATCTCGAAGCGAGCCCGGAGATGAATACATTTTGTCAGCTTATTTTTCGGAAAAATCGAAGTTTTCGCAAAAAAATCTACGCTGTACCGCTTTTGGAGAGATAATTTTTGTTTCTTTTTTCTTTTTTTCAAATGTTTACAACGATTTCAGGACGTGGCTGCCAGAGGATTGGACATGCCAAAGGTCGATACGATCGTTCAGTACACGGGGCCGCTTTCCGCCCGCGATTACGTACATCGTATAGGAAGAACGGGACGGGCGGGGACTCGCGGCGCTTCGACCATCTTCCTCACGCCATCGGAGGTCGACTTTGTCCGCATGCTGGAATCCCGAAGGATCAGGATCACGCAGGAGAGCATGGACGACACGCTGGACAAGCTCGTGGGTCCTCTGTCGAACCACAAGAGCGTCCAGGCGACCGCCACGGCACTGCAGAATGAATTTGAGACGCTTGTGCTCGAGGACAAGAATTTTCACAGCAAAGCCTGCAAGGGTGAGTGAATCGAGTGAAATTCAATTAAATTAGACTCGCCAACGCCAATCGTTCCAATTAAGGTAGTTCTATCGTTTCATCGTTTTCTTAAGATTTTGTTGAAAATTTGAATACGTATTCTTTGATGTCATATATACGTGTGTAATAAATTTTGGAAGGTTTTACCACGTGGAAGTTGAGATATTTATTGGTAAAAATCACAATTTTCGGTAGTCTCTCGTAAGAGCGCGTGTTAAAAGTTGCATTTTCATCAATTAATATCTTGGCTTCTACGCGGTGAAGCCTTCTAAAACTTTGCATACATTTTTATGCAACATCAAAGAAGATTTCTTGAGTTTTCCAAAAAAATCTTGAGAAAATTTTTTTCGCAATTTTTGTAATTATAGAGCAAGCACATATCACCTGGGATGACCGTGAATTTGGAGTATGCTGTTCTTTAGTCGATTTGCAACAACTTTTCTTATTTAACTGAAGCCCGCGAACCATTTTGTATGTGAGAAAAACTGCAAAACAATTTCTCGATTTGAATCTAACGATAGAACTACCTTAAGGTGGAAAAAAACTTGTTTGAATTTTCGAAAAATCTCTCGTTGCCATGAGTGATGAAAAGAAATAAAAGAAACAGAGAGAGAGAGAGAGAGAGGGAAATTTGTCGCGTCGTCAAAACGACGTAACGAAGTAACGAAGCGACAGGTTTGATTCGTTTTCCGTTCGTGACAAAAGCGAATTGACTCGTTCGCCGAGTACGACGTAACACCGTATTAATACTGGAGAGCGCGTAAGCCAATTTTCGTAGTCACCCCTCTCGGTACCGCGTACGAAATCCACCCTATCCACGCTTCTGTTATTGGGGTGTCTCTTACGGGCCGGCCCTGTATTCTTTCCTCCATGCCACTCGTTCGCTTCCTCGCCTCGAAACACTCGGATATATATTTACATAGTCTATGAGCGAGGAGGGATGATCTTGTTTGCCAAGCCATGCTCATAGTCCATTAAGGCTCGTTACCGGGAGAGGAGAAGGACAAATTTATTTGCTGCAATGATGAATCAATTATTCGACTATCCGTGAATTCGTTCAATTTTTCGCGGTCCTTTGTACAGCGTGAATATCACTCGCGGGAATTAATAATACCGTAAGATTGCTTTTTCTCGCTCCGAATTTTGCTCCGAATGAACGATTTCGAGAAAATGAAATTTCAATGAGAAGATACGAAAGAAATAGTGACTGTTTGGTTGGATTGGTTTTTTTGGCATTTCGCGTTGAATTATTGAGTTTTCGATGAAATATCGGTGATTTTCAGAATCAGCGGGGAAAAATACGTCGATGTAGTGTGATAAATTGGATTTTTAAGACCCAACATTTTTCGTCATTTTTTGCCGGATTGAGTTGGTTCGCTCAAATGCTTGCCATTTTTTTTCTAATCGAGGTAGATACTCAGACTTGTGCTTATTCTCTTTGCGATTGTTGAGGCTTCAAAATGCCGTTTGGTTCATGTAGATATCTTGATTTTTCGATTTTTGGCAGATTTTTTAAGTAGGATCATCGATTTTTGCCAATTTTCCCATACATACCCCTTTGCGTTTTTTTTGCCAATTTTCAACATCGATTTTGAGGATGAAGCAATTTAGCTAGCGACATGCAACTTTCACCATTCTTCAAGTCTACTCGAGGGCTATCCAAAACACCCCCAAAAAATGTATCCAGCACAAATAGAACCGTAGTTACGACCATTCGAAATTTCGACTTTTCGACGATTCTGGAAAAGTGGCCAAAAATGGGCAACATTTTTTTTTTCCCATTTTCAATGTTTGACTATCCTGATCGATCGCAATTTTTCCGCTCGTTACAAAGCTCATCGAATTTTTAGCGAAAAATCGAAATTTCAGTAAGAAAACGCAAAAAAACCGTCAAATTCAAAACAGACAATCGCGCGATATTTTTTCGATAAAGGATCAACTTCCGGGCTCCATCAACTTTGCATAGAATGAACCTATATTAACGAAGCGTACTTTTTCCTTATTTATTTTTTTTATTCCGGGGTGTGTATATTTTTTTTCTCATCGGAATAGCGACGGGAGAAAGTCGATGAAAAATCATCGGAGAAGCGTACGAAAGGTCGAATGCCATAAATCTTACGGTCGATAGAAGCTCGAGGCTGCTGGGAACTCTCATCTCCGGGAGCTTGCGCATGGTCCTTTAGTTCGCTCGCTCGCGTCGAGCTTAGCCACGAATTTTCAGCTGTTGGCGAGATTGAATGGAGAGAGAACGTTTGACTGACGGTATACAAGGCTAACCACTTGACCGTACCGTCACACACGTGTATCCCGTTGATTGATGGATTAATTGCCGAATCGAGGTGGGACAACATGGAAGATTGCAGGCGTGTGGCGCTGCGATCGACCAAACGTCCACTTTCATCCCTCTAAGTAGACACAATTTTCAGCTCCACTTTTCGCGTGCCTCTCGAACCAAAGATCCTCCAACGACCTTTTTGTCCCTTCAAAAACTTTTCAATTCCGAGTTTTCACCCCTCGGAGAAACAAAACAACGTAATTTTGCAATCATTCTTTTTGACTGACAAACGCAAAGAAACGACATTTTTTTTCGCGTTTAAGGTAGTTCTATCGTTAGATTCAAATCGAGAAATTGTTTTGCAGTTTTTCTCACATACAAAATGGTTCGCGGGCTTCGGTTAAATAAGAAAAGTTGTTGCAAATCGACTAAAGAACAGCATACTCCAAATTCACGGTCATCCCAGGTGATATGTGCTTGCTCTATAATTACAAAAATTGCGAAAAAAATTTTCTTAAGATTTTTTTGGAAAACTCAAGAAATCTTCTTTGATGTTGCATAAAAATGTATGCAAAGTTTTAGAAGGCTTCACCACGTAGAAGCCAAGATATTCATTGATGAAAATGCAACTTTTAACACGCGCTCTTACGAGAGACTACCGAAAATTGTGATTTTTACCAATAAATATCTCAACTTCCACGTGGTAAAACCTTCCAAAATTTATTACACACGTATATATGACATCAAAGAATACGTATTCAAATTTTCAACAAAATCTTAAGAAAACGATAAAACGATAGAACTACCTTAAGGTAGTTCTATCGTTAGATTCAAATCGAGAAATTGTTTTGCAGTTTTTCTCACATACAAAATGGTTCGCGGGCTTCGGTTAAATAAGAAAAGTTGTTGCAAATCGACTGAAGAACAGCATACTCCAAATTCACGGTCATCCCAGGTGATATGTGCTTGCTCTATAATTACAAAAATTGCGAAAAAAATTTTCTTAACATTTTTTTGGAAAACTCAAGAAATCTTCTTTGATGTTGCATAAAAATGTATGCAAAGTTTTAGAAGGCTTCACCACGTAGAAGCCAAGATATTCATTGATGAAAATGCAACTTTTAACACGCGCTCTTACGAGAGACTACCGAAAATTGTGATTTTTACCAATAAATATCTCAACTTCCACGTGGTAAAACCTTCCAAAATTTATTACACACGTATATATGACATCAAAGAATACGTATTCAAATTTTCAACAAAATCTTAAGAAAACGATAAAACGATAGAACTACCTTAATGACGAGAGCAACGTCGCGTCGAGTCTAGCGACGTCCGCGGTAGCGCTGTTTCAAGGGTGTAAACAAGAGAGGGTAGAATGACGGGGGGTAGGGGCGCCGTCGTGGGTAGTTTGCGGGGGGGTTACGAGGTAGCGACGAACCGCGGGGCACCAACGCACAATCCAAACCACTGAATGTGGCTTCCGCCAAAACCACTTAGGCTTTGTGGTGCGGAGACTCTTAACAATGCGATACAGGATACAAATACAATAAGACGCAGTTACATCACTTAGGAACAATACCAGCTCGCGGAACAAACTCTCTCTCCCTCTCTCTCTCTCGATCTTTTCGCCCGTACGATTCGTACCGCGCAACCCCCACGGACCTACCCTCCTCGCGGCTCTTCCCGACGTCGTTTTTTCTTCCTCTTTATCACGACAATCCACGTCACCCGCTACCGCCCCGCCAAACCCCATCTTTCCCGTCTTCCACTCCGTCCCACACGAGATTTATACGTTAAATGGAGAAAAACATTTCTCCATCTTGCGCGAAGCGCGTCACTGCGACGTCTTTCGGTTTCTCTGCACTCTGCATCGTTTCCGAGCAATTATTTCGAGCAATTCGTGCTCGTCGATTCTTTTTTTTATCATTGTCATCGCTATTATTTTTTTTGAGACCGTTTGCGGTCCGATAAAAGCTTTTTTTGTTATTTTTATCTTCGACGTTTCGGTCCACGAAATTAGCGTGACGATACGCCGGTGAGAGTCGAGCGATTACGAAAGTTTCGCACGTTTAGCGTGGGTCGTTGGACGATCGGCGATAGGGCGCGATTATATCGCACCGGCATATGTTCGAGTTCTCTCAGGAACCCTGTACCCTCGTGTTTCTCACCCTCGGAGTACTCGACGAGAAATCAGGGTGAATTTTTCTTTTTTCCTCTCTTGCCCCAACGGCTATTAGCACGAGCGGGGCAATAACGGAGCAGTCACACTTGACTCGAGGTTTGGCTTCCGCAAAGACTCTTTATCACGTACTGTGTACGAGGCTTTTTCCGCGATCTCAAAAGCTTTTGACATGTAGCGTTTTTTTATTTATTTTTTTCATCACAATCATCGGATTCTCAAAATCATCGTACTCATATTTTTTCTTTTTCTTTTTTCTTCGGAATCAATTGGGAAAAATAACGATATTCTCCTCTCCGAGCAGCTTACGTCTCCTGGATACGTTTCTACGCCAGTTATCCTCGCGACATGCGTGAAACATTCAACCGCAGGGACCTTCATCTAGGCCACTACGCCAAGAGCTTCGCCCTGCGCGATCCGCCCCAGAGAATCGGAGGTATCGGCAAGACCCTGCGAGACAAGGAATCCACGACGGCGAAACACAACAACAGACTCAGCAACGAGAGGTTTGTGTATTTTTATTCAAGCGTCGATGACGCTAGGACGATGATAAAATCATCGATCGAGTCTCTTTATCGAGAAAAGACAAAACGCAGAATCAAGAATTTCAAAGATCGTCGATTTCTCGAACCAAAAAAAACGATTTTCTCCCGCTTATCGCCACTGAATTTCAGTCTCGAAGAACACGTTTCCCATTCATCTTGTCTCCGAATTTCAATCTCGAGCCGGAGACGCGAAATTGCGTCCCCGTTTGTAATTTCCGTCCGCACGGACGATTCATCCTGCTAATATAATCGAATTAACCCGAGAGCCACCCAGTTGTCGTCTCGGCGCACTGACGAGAGATATCCGATCGATGGATCGTTGTTGAATCCGCTCGGGTTTGCTTCTGTCGACGATATCACGATGCTGCTGCTGTATTCTCTCGTGCATCCTGACAACGTATTAATCAGGGAGATACGGATGGATTGACGCGACGAGAGAATCGGCAAGCCCGTGTATCACGTCGTCGTCGTTGACGACGACGACGGCGACGACGACGAAGAGGACAGGATCGACCCGGTGGACTCTGTACCCGGAGTTTCGCGTTTCTAATTGTTCCCTGTTGATAACTGTGACATTTTTAGCCTTCTCCTCCCTCCTCGTCGCCTCGTCATCGTTCCGCAGCGTTGTATTCGACGTGCAAACAACCTCTGAACGACGGAGAGGACAGGATCGACCTGGTGGAGCCTGTACCCGGAGTTTCGCGTTTCTAATTGTTCCCTGTTGATAACTGTGACATTTTTAGCCTTCTCCCCCCTCCCCGTCTCCTCGTCATCCTTCCGCAGCGTTGTATTCGACGTGCAAACAATCTCTGAACGACGAAGAGGACAGGATCGACCTGGTGGAGCCTGTACTCGGAATTTCGCGTTTCTAATTGTTCCCTGTTGATAACTGTGACGTTTTTAGCCTTCTCCCCCCTCCCCGTCTCCTCGTCATCGTTCCGCAGCGTTATATTCGACGTGCAAACAATCTCTGAACGACGAAGAGGACAGGATCGACCTGGTGGAGCCTGTACTCGAAATTTCGCGTTTCTAATTGTTCCCTGTTGATAACTGTGACGTTTCTAGCCTTCTCCCCCCTCCCCGTCTCCTCGTCATCGTTGCACAGCGTTGTATTCGACGTGCAAACAATCTCTGAACGACGAAGAGAACAGGATCGACCTGGTGGAGCCTGTACTCGAAATTTCGCGTTTCTAATTGTTCCCTGTTGATAACTGTGACGTTTCTAGCCTTCTCCCCCCTCCCCGTCTCCTCGTCATCGTTGCACAGCGTTGTATTCGACGTGCAAACAATCTCTGAACGACGAAGAGGACAGGATCGACCTGGTGGAGCCTGTACCCGGAGTTTCGCGTTTCTAATTGTTCCCTGTTGATAACTGTGACATTTTTAGCCTTCTCCCTCCTCTCCGTCTCCTCGTCATCGTTCCGCAGCGTTGTATTCGACGTGCAAACAATCTCTGAACGACGAAGAGGACAGGATCGACCTGGTGGAGCCTGTACCCGGAATTTCGCGTTTCTAACTGTCCCCTGTTGATAACTGTGACATTTCTAGCCTTCTCCCCCCTCCCCGTCTCCTCGTCATCGTTGCACAGCGTTGTATTCGACGTGCAAACAATCTCTGAATGTCCAAAACCATGGAACAGCCCGAAAGCCCATTCGTCACGTGCCACGATTATAAACAGTAGCACAGCGTGTCGTATGGCTCCACCAACGCCCGTATAATGCACTATTTTGGCACGAACGTCGTGCGTTCGCGATGCCCCACGAGCCTCGACATACGATCCTACATATGTCCTCTCAGCTTCCTATCCGTGCGACGGACGACTCTCTCGCTCACTCGCACACCGCTCCGACTCGTGTGTACCCCCCATTGTTCATAATTATACAATACGGCTATTAAACAGACTGATGCGACCGCCACTTCCGGCTTGGGAAGTCGAGGCATTTACGGAAGCCGCGCGCCCGCGACGACCGCCACGACTCTCTCCGATCTGTCTCTGTACCTCCGTCTCTTTCTCTTTCGCTCTTCTCCCTCGCCATCTTCATCTTCCGACGGATTTTTTTCCCCTCTTTGTGCACTTTCGGCACGAGATTCGTGAAATTTCTCAAAAACTCTTTTTCTATTTTGCATATCACAGCGTTTCCTCGTGATCTTTGCTCGATTCCGCACGACTTCCGGTGATATCTCAGACTCGTGGTTTTTTTTTTCGAAATTCTCCGCGGCGGGAGGATTCGACGTTGACGAAATGCTGCTTTTTTGCAGGTCCGAGAAGCGGTCGATCAAGAGGGCTTCCGAGAGCGGGCACAAGGTTGGCGCTTTGAAGAAATCGCGGATGCTCAACGTGTCCGAGTACGACAGTGGGCTCGAGCCTGTCAAAAAAACCAAGAAAACACGCTGAAGCTCGCTGGATTCGTCAATCATGTACATATTGTCCGTTCGTCGTTTGTAGGTTTTTGCATTTTTCAAATTACGAACACAGGAATATAGCGAAGCTGCGGAGGAAACGTTTGTTCGTCATTTCTTTTTCGTCGCGTTCGTAGGTGATTTTCAGATGGAAAAAAAAGCTTTCTCCTCCGCACTGTCGTTTCTCTCCTCCGCATAATTTTCAAAAGCATTATTTTCGTCAATTCGGCCATTGTACTCGTCCGAGAAGCGGGAGAGGAGCATCATCGGTGCGCGGCAAAAGCTCGAGAATTAATTCCGACAAAAAATCATGAAATTATTCTCATTACCGGGGCAGGTATGCGCAGCATGGGTCCGATTAACGCGGAGCGTAGAGAGGCGTCTGAACGCAAAAAAGCAGAAGAAGGGTCAGAGGGGAGGGGGGGGGGGGGGGGGGAGAACGAAGGCAAAAGGGCTCCGACCGAGTAATGCCCGAGATCTCGTTTTATCCTCGTCCCTCGCGATGCGTTTTCCTCGACTGTTTCTTCGCTTCCGGAGGCAAAAAACGCAAAGGACTCGTAAGAGGCGATGATTATTCACGGCTATTACCGATTTATCCGTCCACTTGAGAATTTTTTTTCGATCGGTTACACTCCGCTTCGCGCACCACGTACGTAATAATCCCTCCGAGTTAACTCGAAGCTGTACACGTTTGTACACAAACGTATTGTCGGCTTCCCGACGACGTTGCCTCCTTTGAATTTCACGCCGGCAATTGGTCTCGATTGCCCTCGCGACATTTTACACGTTCGAGAATGGCACATTTACGAATTTCACGTCCAGTACACCGAACGATATCTCAATTAGAGGCTTTCGCGCGTTTTTTCTACTCGAGAGGTATTTTTTGAACTTTTGGAAGAATTTTTTCGCATAAATTCCCAGACTATTCTGAATGTATGGGAATTTTGGAAATAGCGGGGATATCGAGAGCGCTCGACCGAGCAACCGAGTGGATTCGAAAACGCGTCGAATATGCGAGCGAGAAAAATGAACATTTCACAATGCGCACATCCTTCATCTCGTAAGAACATTTTTTTCTGCTCGAGAGGCATTTTTTGAACTTTCGGAAGAATTTTTTCGCATAAATTCCCAGACTATTCTCATTGTACGTGAATTTTGCAAACAGCGGGGATATAGAGAGCGGCTCGACCGAGCAACCGAGTGGATTCGAAAACGCGTCGAATATCCGAGCGAGAAAAATTAACATTTCACAATGCGCACATCCTTCATCTCGTAAGAACATTTTTTTCTGCTCGAGAGGCATTTTTTGAACTTTCGGAAGAATTTTTTCGCATAAATTCCCAGACTATTCTCATTGTACGTGAATTTTGCAAACAGCGGGGATATAGAGAGCGGCTCGACCGAGCAACCGAGTAGATTCGAAAACGCGTCGAATATCCGAGCGAGAAAAATGAACATTTCACAATGCGCACATCCTTCATCTCGTAAGAACATTTTTTTCTGCTCGAGAGGCATTTTTTGAACTTTCGGAAGAATTTTTTCGCATAAATTCCCAGACTATTCTCATTGTACGTGAATTTTGCAAACAGCGGGGATATAGAGAGCGGCTCGACCGAGCAACCGAGTGGATTCGAAAACGCGTCGAATATCCGAGCGAGAAAAATTAACATTTCACAATGCGCACATCCTTCATCTCGTAAGAACATTTTTTTCTGCTCGAGAGGCATTTTTTGAACTTTCGGAAGAATTTTTTCGCATAAATTCCCAGACTATTCTCATTGTACGTGAATTTTGCAAACAGCGGGGATATAGAGAGCGGCTCGACCGAGCAACCGAGTAGATTCGAAAACGCGTCGAATATCCGAGCGAGAAAAATTAACATTTCACAATGCGCACATCCTTCATCTCGTAAGAACATTTTTTTCTGCTCGAGAGGCATTTTTTGAACTTTCGGAAGAATTTTTTCGCATAAATTCTCAGACTATTCTCATTGTACGTGAATTTTGCAAACAGCGGGGATATAGAGAGCGGCTCGACCGAGCAACCGAGTAGATTCGAAAACGCGTCGAATATGCGAGCGAGAAAAATTAACATTTCACAATGCGCACATCCTTCATCTCGTAAGAACATTTTTTTCTGCTCGAGAGGCATTTTTTGAACTTTCGGAAGAATTTTTTCGCATAAATTCCCAGACTATTCTCATTGTACGTGAATTTTGCAAACAGCGGGGATATAGAGAGCGGCTCGACCGAGCAACCGAGTAGATTCGAAAACGCGTCGAATATCCGAGGGAGAAAAATTAACATTTCACAATGCGCACATCCTTCATCTCGTAAGAACATTTTTTTCTGCTCGAGAGGCATTTTTTGAACTTTCGGAAGAATTTTTTCGCATAAATTCCCAGACTATTCTCATTGTACGTGAATTTTGCAAACAGCGGGGATATAGAGAGCGGCTCGACCGAGCAACCGAGTAGATTCGAAAACGCGTCGAATATCCGAGGGAGAAAAATTAACATTTCACAATGCGCACATCCTTCATCTCGTAAGAACATTTTTTTCTGCTCGAGAGGCATTTTTTGAACTTTCGGAAGAATTTTTTCGCATAAATTCTCAGACTATTCTCATTGTACGTGAATTTTGCAAACAGCGGGGATATAGAGAGCGGCTCGACCGAGCAACCGAGTAGATTCGAAAACGCGTCGAATATGCGAGCGAGAAAAATTAACATTTCACAATGCGCACATCCTTCATCTCGTAAGAACATTTTTTTCTGCTCGAGAGGCATTTTTTGAACTTTCGGAAGAATTTTTTCGCATAAATTCCCAGACTATTCTCATTGTACGTGAATTTTGCAAACAGCGGGGATATAGAGAGCGGCTCGACCGAGCAACCGAGTAGATTCGAAAACGCGTCGAATATCCGAGCGAGAAAAATTAACATTTCACAATGCGCACATCCTTCATCTCGTAAGAACATTTTTTTCTGCTCGAGAGGCATTTTTTGAACTTTCGGAAGAATTTTTTCGCATAAATTCCCAGACTATTCTCATTGTACGTGAATTTTGCAAACAGCGGGGATATAGAGAGCGGCTCGACCGAGCAACCGAGTGGATTCGAAAACGCGTCGAATATCCGAGGGAGAAAAATTAACATTTTACAATGCGCACATCCTTCATCTCGTAAGAACATTTTATTGGCGTGTCGTGCGAAGAAGCCATAGCGATGCTCTGTTTCTAGACACTCTCGTTCAATATATATTTATATATGTTGCACGAAAGATTGCACACACATATACGTACGTGTATACTTGAATAGTATTTTTTTCAGTATGGGGCCGTCGTCGTACAACTCCAGTGTGCGCATGCAACTCAGAATGTGTAAACCGACACGATCCCTCGTTATTTCTCAAATATATACTCTCCCATATAAATATATACACATATATATATATATGTGCGTATGTGTGTGTATATAATACACGATGAACATTGCAACCGTGGCAATTCTCTCGCTCGTTCTCGCGCTATTCCCCTCCATCGCGTCGATTAAACTGCCTACGGAATATATCTCTCGCCCATTGGTTACTTAACGCGGCTGCTTAACTTGGAAGGTTTCTCGCGATACGTGTTAATCTCACCAGCTTCGCGAAAATCCTTAATATCGAGCGATTTTTTTTTTTCATTACCCTAGCCCTCGACGCTACCCTGAGTTGATGGAAAACTGTACGATTTTCGTGGACAAAAATCGGTGTTTTCCATTTTTTTTCATGATATTCAGGAGATTTAACGTCAATCTTGGAAACTTTTCCTTGGAGAAGCAGATAATAGTGGGATGCGAATTAGTGGGAAAGAATGAAGAACTCGTGGGTTTATCTCTGGCGAGTTTTTTCGATTTCTCGTCAACGTCTCGGGCCTTTTTCGTCTCTGCCTTGGCGGCGAGTGGAAAATGAATTAGTTCGAGTCGTCACACTGCTTCATCTTACACGCTTGTGTGCATGTGTGTACTGTACATGGCGCGGTACAGCCTCGGTACACACTGTCACGCGAGGCCTTCGTGATTTTCTCGTACCGGAACAACGATAATGGCTCACATATCGCGATTACTTAACTACCATTATAATTAACACGGTGCGGTGCGTAAACTTTCCCAGGACGAAAGTGAGAGTGTACGGTGTGTGCTCAGCTCGGAATCGTTGGGTGTAATCAACAGCCAATCGGTATAAAACCGCGAGGCACGTAGACAAATATGCATACAATCATTAGGGTGGTTGAAGCAAAAAAAAAAAAAAATTTCCCTCGTTTTCGAGTCGCAAAGTAAAATGTCTGAATTGCAGTTTTTGCACAATGCACGTGGGAAAAATAGCGCGAAGGCATATATCCTAGAAAGATGGGGAAAAAAAACTGACGCCGTAAGACGATTATTGAGCGAAGAATTTGTTTTTTTTTTATGCCTGTTTGTTTTATTAATCCGGAAGTAACGGCGAGTGAAAGCGCTCTCATAAAGATCAAGGAACAATCGCAGGCACGTCGGAAATTTGCGCTCTTAGACGCGATATACCCGTGTATAAAACACGAGAAATTGCGATAGATGTACGTACCCCCAGCGATAATTAACCGATGCAATTAAGACATCAAAATTAATTCGTTATAAACCAGAGACGGGATTACGATCCGAAGAGAGGCCGTAATTGCTCGGATTCTCACAAAGCTCACAAACTTCAACCATACGTGTATATTGGTACATAAAGTACCGGTACGTACGAAGGGTTATACAGGGTGTCGCAAAAATGGTCGCCGATAATTTAGCGGTACATCGGGGGGTAAATTTCAAGTCGAAAAGTCCTCGAGCACTTTTCGATCCGACGAAGCCCCGTCGAGTTATTCCCCTATCAAGTTGGACCCAATGAGAGGCGCGCGGCGTTCGCCGGGGGAGGGAGGGCGCGCGTCCGATTGGCTCGAGCTTCGACGTTCGATAACTCGGTAGATTTTCGTCGTACGAAAAAACACCCAAGGACATTTCGGCTCGAAATTTCATCCTGAATCTAGATTTGATGTATGCGATCCGAGTTTCGGAACACCCGGTATAATCGCGCGTATCGTACGTGAAACTCGCTCTCGGTAATGGTAACAATTACGTTATTTTAACGTTTCCCCCTCCAGACACGAAAACCGCGTCGCGGGACAATTTCATTTCCTCGCGTTGATCGCAAACTCGCACAATCGAATTGTTCGCGAGGGAAAAAGGAAAAAAAACAAAACACAGCAATCGCACGTAGCTCTCGCGCTTCTGCAGCGTTCGTCCGAGAAATTCTCGCACTTTCTTTTTTTTCTCTCGTGCCGTGTGTTTGAAACTAGCGCAATTATCGCAGAGTGATAATTAATAAGACTGAACGGGAGCGCGGCAAGTTCCTCGCGTGAATCGCGCTCGAGATTTACGAATTTCCGAGCTTACTTTCATTTTTTTTTTCCTCCAGCTCGCGTTTCGACACTCGGACAATCACGGATGATTTTCGCTCTGATTTTCCAACAGGCAACGCGACAAATATTTTTTCAAACGGTGTAATTTTGATAAAATTGCGAATACCGATTTTCGTGCGCGTTCGCTCGAATTCCTCGGACGTGCAATAAAAAGAGGGAGAACGCGAGGAGCGAGAAGCTCTCGCGAAAGGAGGATACACGCGTGATAAAAGTGGCGCGATCGGGGATGGGGGGCTCGGGCTGAAATTATTCCGATATAAAACTCGTCCTCCCGTGTTCGCGTCAAAGGAACCAATTTAAAGAGCCCTTTTCGAGGTTATCAGTTCTCCCTCGTTCGAGATTCTTGCGGGCCCGCGCACGCGCAATCAACGCCCGTTCTTCCATCTTTGTTTCTCTCTATTTTTTTTCCTCTTCCGTCGTCGTCGTCGTCGTTTTTTTTTCGTCCCTCGGCGATCGTATACGGAGGCTTGTCCGCAGAGTCCGGGGGCGCGTCTCGTGACATTTGCAGGAAAAATACGAGAGAGGAAAAAAAAGATACGAAAAGCACCTCCGGATTGGTAAACTCGCGGGTAATTTGCCCCTCCATCGCTTTGAATCTCCCTTAAGCAGCTTCTCTCTCTCTCTCTGTCTCTCTTTCGCTCCTTTATCTTCTTCAATTCCCTCATTCGCCCTTTTTTTCCATTCGCCTCTTTCAGGACCCTCGCGAATGTTTAATCGACATTTTATATAGCGCGTACCGTGGGCATTTTTCCTTTTCGCGAAATGAGAGGAAAAAAAGCGCGCCCTCATCAGAGTCTCGCGAGGGGTAGGAGTGGCGAAGCGAAAACTTTGTGATTAAAGGTGTTTCGGATCGTTAAGTTATTTCCGCTCGCCCGAGTGAAGAGTTTTTTTTCCCTTCCTTCCTCGCTATTTTTTGTTTCGACTCGCCATCAAAAGAGGATATTGCTCGGATTCGCCCGTAGCGCTGTAAACGAACAGCATCAAGGTGCAAACGTTCGCTACTTTGTTCTTTTTTTTCCTCTCTCGATGAGACGAATATAATCACAAATGGAAATGACGGGAAATTATAGCGCGAGGTTTTATTGCGCGCCCCCTCGAAACGACCGAAATGCCCATTTTCATCTTGCACGCCCTCTGCTGTAAAATTTTATCCTCTCCTAGCGAAAACATCGCGAAATGACTTTATTTCCTCATACATATTATTCATATATAGAGAAAATATACGTGTGTGTGCGAATCACCGCGCTAAAGCTTCCGCCAAGTTTTTCTGGCGCTGCCATCGGCCTGCCAAATTAAAACAATTTGGCGTATTAACTCTTGCACGAGAAGCCTCTTCCACAACTGCGGGCAAAAGCGTGATAAACGAAATTACACGAGAATCTCTCGCGGGCGAATGCCATGTGGGTTAAAGGACCGTGCCAAAACTACTTTTTACGTTATTCCCGTAAGCCTTTTTGGCCAGAGGTCCGAACGCCGTTGTTTCTTCACCTCCATATAATATCCCCCCCCCCCCCTCGCGCCTTTCCGTACGAGCACTCTGCGTAAAAACATCGCTCGCGCAAACTCGTACACACACGTGCGCCTCCTGTCGGAGATAATCCTAAACTGGAGTAGCTCGTAAACAGCGATGAAAAAAACCTAACCTCAAATTTATTGGACGAAATGTTTTTTGTTTCACGCGCGCGTACTCGCTTCGAATCATTCTCGAAGTTTCGTGACGAGCCTGCTCGTCTTTTTTCGCCCAACCTTCCGGCTACTCGTTCTTCGCACTAGTGAAATTGGAAAATTTGCGAAAAAATAAAACAAACGCCAATCGTTTGTCCGTCAAATTTCAATCGACGCGAATTAAAGTCACCGTAAGTGGGTATTTCGAATGCACACAAAGAACGGGTGTTATATACCATCCGAGGTAATTTTTTAACCGCACGATTTTAGAGAGGCGCCTAAATCGTTTTTTTCCCCCTCCCCCCCCCCCCCTCCCCCGAGCCTCGAGCAACACGACGGAACATGGACGAAATAAATTTCAAGGCGAATAGGAAGAGCCGTTTATCCTCTTTGCGTTTTTAACGTATGACTCGCTTCGTTTCGTTTTTCTTTTTTTTTTCTCTCATTTCTCACTTTCACTTTTCGTCCCGTCGAAAGGCGCGCGCGAGCCGCGAAGCTCACACGCGACCTGTCTCGCGAGACTCCTGACTCGACAAAGCGCGCTTCTCGATGTTTCTTTCCTTTTTTTTCGTTCCTTCACCCGCCGTCCACGCGTATACACGTATGGAAAACGTTGCTTCTTTTTTTTTTCCTCCCCATGTTCGTCAATACGTATCTCACTTTTGCCATTGAATAATCGAGCACGCGAGCCGTCCACATATGTCGACAGATGGCGAATCGAGCGTCAGCTTCGCGACCACATCGTGGCCCTCTCGCGAGCGCGCATCGAAACATCAGCGCCACCAAGATTTAACCAGCCGATAATTCAACAATGCGACTCGCGCGCGACTCGTCAACAAAATCCTTCGCGCAACACGAGCAACGCGATGAATCCTCCCACAGCGAATCTTTTCGTTTGCGACATTTCACGAGTATGATGTTTCTTTTTTTTTTCCATTCACACGGTAAATAATCACTCGAGTCTGTCGTATCATACGACGTGTGTTGTGTACGACGTCGCTCGGCCTGTCGCCCGCATTTTGCGGTAAGAAAGGTGACGGGAAAGAAAACACGCGCGGGTATACATTGTTGCAGAGTATTACGTTTTCACCGATGAAACGAGATGAGAAAAAACGAGTCGAAAAAAGGACGAACCGGTACAATCGTATCGAGAAGTATCGATTTTTCGATAAATCATGATTAAATTTACATCGATCGAAATCATTTATATCGAAATTGCGATCGCCACTGGCGTCCGCTAGGTTCGCCTCGGGCGGCAAATTCCGCAAAGTCGGATAAAAAAGTTAATGGAAGAGTCATCAATCACTTTGCGCGCTTCAATTATACATTCGTTAGGCCGAGCAAAGTTCGATTAACGCGGATTGCGTACTACCTCGCACTGCGCGATTTGTGAAGAGAGGGTTGCGTTTAATTTTCCGATCCGACTGTACGCGCCGTACGTCCTTAACCGTCGATACTCTCGTCTCGTCCAACGTCGGTTTTGCAAAGCCTACAAAGTATCGCGGTCGCACGATGTCGCTTCTGACAAGATTCTTCTCTCATTTTTATATTGCATATATAGCTTTATATATATATAAAAAAAAATAAAAAAATAAAAAAAAAAATATATATATATATATATATATATATATATATATATAAATAAAAGGATGCAATTTATACATTACGAGTGTATATATCGTACGTAAGCGTATACGCGCTTGACCGCTCGGCCATTACGCTCTCGATCCAGCCGTATCGATTTTGTAACTCGATCGGGCGACCCGCGTCTCCTTAAGGTTTCGTTCCATCCGAGAGACGCGCCCGCCTCTGGGATCCTTCGATCGGAGGCATCGATTTCTCTAGTCGCTTTTATTCCGATATTTTACACTCTGCACACACACACACACATACGCAAGACGCGCGCTCTCGACGTCAGAGGCAACCTGACGTTCGTCGTCGAACGTCGGGATTAAGGTGGTTTGGTTGTCGATCGATTTTCTTCGATCTTCGATGAAGAAAAATCCTCGAGTTTTCCATCTTTGCCCGCAAGAGGCCGAGAGTTTGACGGAAATATTCGCTCTGCGAAAAAAAATCCCCGGGTCTCCGAGAAGAGACTTTTCGCGAGGCGACTACCTTAAATAACATCACTGCGGTATGATCATCGCGATACACGTACGTTTACACCACATTTTTGTGGTCCGCGTTCGTACGTCCCAGAGATCGAGAGAACGACGAGATCCCGCAGCATCCTGACCGCTCCACGGTCCATCGAGCGGGATCGAGAATGATCATCGTCGTTACGCGTATATCGATAATCCTCCAGTATTTCGCACGAAACTACAGGGGATAAACACTCAAAATCGACTCTAAAGACATCCGGTTGCGAGCAATGACGTTTTGAGAATCCTACATTCGTCACGAAAACGCTGATACTCCTCGCCGGAAGCTCAGTGTGTTTTCGAAATAATCTCGAAAGTTTGAAAAATTTCTTTCAACCTCACGAGTCAAATTTACGACCAACGCGAGGCTATAATCGAGGCAACATCTCATTCAAGCGCCGAAAAATTGTTGGTCATTAGGAAAAGAATTTATATATATATATCCTCCCGCACTTTTGTTTAAATTGCTTGCTCCATATACATAGAAATCATTAATTCAACACTGACGCATGATACGAATAACGCTGCCTTAATGATTCTTATTTTTTTTTTTTTTTGATAAGACGGTAATCTTATCGCGTGATTAGTGCACACAGCACTAATCATCTTGACGTGCTTTTATTTTCTTTCTTTTTTTTTTTCGTTTTCGATAAAACGAAGCAACGGTCGATCGTTGACGAGATCACGAGTGTGTTTAATCGCGCGGCGAAACAGAGCCGCGCATGCGCGCGTGCGCGTGACAGAGACAGAAAAGCGTGCGTTGCGCGTTGGGCGATTCGGTTAGAAGCGCCCTCTCTCGGTGGTCACGCCGACTAACACGAAGGTGCGCGCTCTCTCACGCGCCAACTTCTATATGCAATTTGCACGTGTACGAGGACGTATGCTGCTGGCCGACGATTCCCTCATCGGTAAACCCGTAACGAGGGAATAGCGTGCGCGCGGGCTAATTATCACAAGCGGCGTACGAGCGCTCTGAAAATACCTCGAGTGGCGCGTTTTTCCAAAAATCGTTTTCGAAAAGTCGAACTCTGCGAATCTCGACCCGCCCCGCGGGACCATTCGGAGTTTGAAAAATGTCCCCTTTGACATTACGAACGAAGAAGAAAAAAAACAATTTCTTTTCGTCGTTTCCCCTTTGACTTTACGGAGGAGGAAAAAAAATATATATGAGCTTATCAAAAATGTCGCTCAGTGAGATTATGGAAATTTCGGGATGGATGAGAGAGGCGAGAGACGCCGGAGGAAGAGGGAAAAAAGAAGGAGAGTCCGCGCTCGTATAATCGCGAAACAAAAGCTTAGCTAACGCGCGGAGATTAAGGGGGTTATGATACCGCACTGTATACACAAGGACGATACATATATGCTATAAGAAGCGTAATAGAAATGCTCCGATTGTGCTACAAGGGCTGCGATGAAAAGAAGCGGGGGTGAGAAAAAAAGCAAGAAAGAGAGAGAGGGAGAGAGAGAGAGATGGGGAAAGATGAATCCAAACGCCGCAGGAGCACACATGCAGCGGATTTAACTGCTTCCACCAGGCATTACTCTCTTTCGCCAGGGTGGAGGCGGGGGTTCAGCTTTCTTTTATTCCATCGTGACTAACCGGAGAACGCGCCCCCCTCCCCCGACGTCGTCCGACTCTCGTTGGTTCGTTTGCACTCGCGAATTCACATCGCCAAGCTCCTCTCGCACATACCATCACGCGAATACGCGATTTCATACAGACCGTGTGCAAAAAAGTTGGAGAATGTCGCGGGTAAAAGATTAAAGGGCCAGCTAGAGCCGAAAATGTCGGAAAATTCGGTAAACTTTGTTTTATACATCGAAAAACACGTCGTGGGTCTCTTTTAGACGGTACTCGGGCGGTAATGATTTCATCGGAGATGAAAAATCGCACGCAGCATCCAAATGGACCCGCTCGTTTCTTAGCCAGCTAGATTCGCCCGGATTTTTTCGTTTTCTTCTCCTACGCTCGCTCCTCTCCCCACAAACCCCTGGTTTTCGAGCTTTCGCTTAATTGACAAGAGGGCTTTGAGACAAGGTGACAAAATCAACCCTCGTGAAAGCCTCTTGTGCGTGTATACGCGTGTGTATATAGATGAGCTCGATTCATCGAACTCTCCAGTCGATCTAACGACGCGGACCGAGATGAGATTAATTAATCCACCGTACCGCGAATTCCTCTCTCTCTCCGTCTGTAATTCACGCGCTCGGTGAGTCAAACTTCATTAATTATCCCGGTCCCTCTCGCGCGCGAACTCTCGCGGTTAGTCAACTCCCAACACGCGAATTTCATACCGCTCGCGCTGGAAAAAATTTACACACGTAACATCAGCGTGTACAAGCGAAACACGATGAAAAATCGTCAGCGATCGAGATATTTCATTTCGACGATTGGAAAAGATTAAATTATGCAAAATTGAGACGAAATCGTACCGCAATTTGTCCGAAATCGCGTACGAATTTTATCCGAATTTTTTTCTTCGCGAATTCGAACGACTCGCCCCTGAGGAATCGTTTCGAGAGTCGCGCGAACGTCGGGCGTATGTACGCGCGTTTTTTTTTATTTTTTTTTATTTTTTAACTCATGCCACACAGTACATTCGCGAGACGAATGACTCTGGCTCGTTCCGTCTGCGCGAGCAAAGCACCGCACCCACCCACGCCACTGCAGGAGTCCCGAGTGAGCAACGAAATGCCACGCGGTGGCTAAAAAAGCCCATTAATTATCGATACCCCCCCCCCCCCCATCGCCCGTTCTCTCTCCGCGCCTTGAATCATTATAAACGCTCGCGATATCTTCGACGATAACTTTTCTATTATATCCCCCCCGAGAGGCATTATTTAAACATCTCGTGCACTCTCCCATTCGTTTCTCTTTTTTTTTCCGAGTTCCTTCAACCGCGATCTATTCTCAGCCACCGTGCTTGATACAAAAATTTCATCTCTCTCTTTGCGTTCGATAAATTTGAAGAAAAACCGTTGGATCCTCGAGAGTGGACAAATTTTTCCGAAAAACATCGTTGTTTTCCGCAGGATTTTTTTTTTCGCCCGAAAGTTATTCGAGTAAAAAGAAAATCGGGCTGGAAGAGACGGAAGATCGCGCTTTCGTCTCGTTGATCGAGCTACCTTGCGGCTCCTTCGATCTTTTTTCTCTTTTTCTCGCGTCGATCGCGCCGCTCCGAAACGCCGGACGCGCTTTGATGATGACGAAGAATCGCCCGGCGCGAACAAACGGCCAGCCGAGACGCCCGAGACGATAGCGGCGAATGAGAAGCGCTCGGGCGTAAGCGGTCTTGAAATTTGTAATTAATCAATATTATCATCGACAATGGAGCGCACGCAGGGAGCCAAAAGCATTGTTACGATTTATAAGCGTCTCGGAGAACACGCCACGTACACACGTTTTGTACGACTCGATGCTACATCATCTTCGAAAAATCTTGTCTCACAGTTGCGCCCGTGTGTGTTTGCGAACCCGCACATAATCATCGACGAGGTTATTCCTCGGCTATTATCCATTTAATTGCATCGTTTAATTATCCTTTGGCGGCTACTTTTTGACGCGCCGCGCTGAACCCAGAGAGAAATAAATTATCCAACGTTGCACACACACACACACAGGCGCGGAATAGAAAAATAAATGCCAATTTCGTAATCGATATCCCCGCGTAATTGCGCACATGTACGCGAATATCTTCGCGACTATGTGAGATTGTCAAATGGACCAACCGTGCCTCGCGAATTCGAGCGACTATATGTATATCTTTGCTCGGAGATGTGATAAATCGAAAAAAAAATCGTGTCAATTTTTGTCGCGGTTTTTGTTCGCCATCGTGCTCCACAGGGAGAGAAAAAACAAAAGCGTGATTAAGAATCGATGACGAAGATGACGGGATCGTCATTAACCCCTCTCTCGGCTTTCCTCGCAGCCTCGGTCTCGGCACCACGCCTCGATACGGTCCATTGTGCTTTCTCATTCATTTACCTCCTCGAGAGACGCATCTCGGAGAGGGTTGGATGCTGCGCACGTTTTTTTCACTAAAATATACTCCCGTTGTTGTGAAAAATCATGCAACGCGCGGATAGATACTCGCGCGAGATTTTAAAAAATACAGTAATGAAAACGGATGTAGGGAAAGGCGCGAGAGCAGCTACCGAACGAGAAGAATCTCGGGCCTCGGGTGCTGGGCGTCAAAGGCCCTCAAAAGTGCCGGCTCGAACCTCGCCTGTCCAAAGCTCATTTGTTTTCCCGCCGTGGGCCACGGAGAGAGAGAGAGAGAGAGAGAGAGCGCGGAGGTCGTCCAGCATCCCAGCATCTCATATGGACCATCTTTCGATGTCTCAACCCCGCTCGTCACCCCCTTCTCTCCCTCTCTTCCCGTCCCGTCTCAGCCTCGACTGGGACCGCCTTCTCGCCTTTTCATTTTTTTCCATACTTTTTTTCTCCCCTCACTTTTAATCTCTTCTTTCCCCCCGGATCTCATCACTCACGTGCCCTCGCCGGCCACGATACAGACGCGAAATTAAACGCGACATCGGGACGAAAAAATCAAACGAAAAGATGAATTATGCCGCGTGTTTAGCTCCTAGAGCGAATCCGTGATTTAGACGTTTATCACTCGTAGATCGTATACGTGTCAAGTGAGTCTGCGTGTACCATTTTTATATCCCATTCGTTTATCCATGAGAATTATATCCATCCTTCAGTCCCGATACGTTCCAATTGCTCGTCGATGAAATTGGACATTGAACAAAAATACTTTGCATTATTTTCACGTACATCCGTACCGTTGTTTTTCGAGGCATATCGTTGGCGATCTTTGTCGAAATAACTCGGAGAGTAATCGACGAAAAGATCGATCGTTCATCTCGTTTCTCGATCTTTCTCCCTTACCCCCGGTGTTTATCCCCCCCCTCCTTTTTTTTAATACAAACTTTGGTGCTGCTGTGTTCTCGCATCGTTTCGTTCCGCGCATCCTCCTCCCACTTTGCTTCTCGCGGTTTTTTGAGCCGCGCTCGATACGTACGACGCCGCAGAGGCGAGCACACCCCGCGTGCTTTCGTGTCGTTTTTGTTTGCTCAGCAAAATTGTCGGCGGGTTTCTTCTCTCCTCTCGATCTTCTTCGGTATCATGGAAAATTGGTACCGAAGATTGCGGCCGACCATCGTATTTGCTCTCTGCGGCAACGCCGGAACTTTCGCTCTCCCTTTTCTCTCTCGGATCAAACGCGCCTTTACTTTTGCCCCACGCACAGCACCGCAAAAACATCTTTGCCCACTTTTCACGATTCTTCCCTCTCATCTCCGTAATTCCGCAATAACGAGTTTACACGCACGCGTGTTTCGTCGTTTTCTCGCGCATCTTTCACGCACTTTGCCCTCGGTGTTTATTTTTTCTCCATTTCTCCACCATTTTCCCCGCAACCGGTATATAGGCGCTTTTATTCGCCGACACTCCATTTTTTCCTCGCTTTTTCTCGTCATCTCGTCAACGCGTAAGCTCATTATCGGGCGATGTTCGGGCGCCCCCCGAGAGACGCGGCTCTCTTTCCGTTGAATCTGATCAGATTCGATGGAGCGAGGAGGCGAGATCATCGCCCGAGACGCTTTGTCGAAAAAAATCGGTCAAGATCGCTGTGGGTTTTGGATTCGCGCCGGATCCGAAATAACGATCCGATCGAGACGATTTTTCAAACACAGGGATGACATTTTCACCATCTACCCTTAGTCCGCCATGTGACAATTTACGTCGACGTTTTTATTGCATTTTTTCATCAATTTCAAACATGACGAGGTGAAAAAACGTTACACGTTTGCGTAAATACGGTTAGGAGCGTAATCGAAGTGTCTCCTGATCGATATTCAACGATCTATGTAGCGAAATATCGCGTCGATCGTATCGTTCGATTGCTCGTATTACCTGGAAAGATGGAGAGAGAGAGAGAGAGATCGGACAGGACGAATCGGTATCGATACGTGAGATATTCACGGAGAGATCGATTGCACAAATCTCGGGTCTGTGTGTGTGTGTGT
The DNA here is from genome assembly GCA_959613375.1 of Heteropelma amictum. Taxonomy (NCBI): domain Eukaryota; kingdom Metazoa; phylum Arthropoda; class Insecta; order Hymenoptera; family Ichneumonidae; genus Heteropelma; species Heteropelma amictum. Next base: position 14,702,280 of record OY390726.1, read on the forward strand.
GTTGCTGCTCGATCACGAGGAATCGATGAAAGAGAGAGAGAGAGAGAGAGAGAGAGAGAGAGAGAGAGAGAGAGAGAGAGAGAGAGAGAGAGGAATTGGTACATGTACGTACGTAGATAGGGACAGATCCGAGTCCGAGATGCGGTTGGGAAGGACGCTATCGAATTACCATAAAACGCCATGATTAACGCAAGGTAAACGAATATAACGCCGCTGAGACCGCAGCGTGTTCCATGGCAGTTAGACTTTGCCTCGGGCAGCAGCAGCAGCGTACCTTTTATATTCGTTTCCGCGTGTCTTTCTCCCTCCGTCTCTGATGTATGCCTCGGAAACTGCGTATGCATCTCGCGCTCTCATTACGCATCCGGGAGACGAGAAAATTCCGTCCAAGATCGCAAGATGGCGCGCGCGTCAATTTCACCCGAAAAACCCGCGAATCTCCGCGCGTCTCGCGAAAAAGATGGCTCGCAAAAGACCCTCGTGCGTACTTTATATAGTCCGCGAGTGTTCAAAACCGGAAATGCATGAACCGCGATCGATCAACGAGACATCGATGATCGATACGCGAAAACTCGCATCTGCGTCGCACATTTTTGCTGATAATTCCTGTAGGTTTCTTCTTTTTCTTTTCTTTTCACTCTGCAAAGTTCCAGCGGGGCTTATGCATCACACACGCGGTAGGAGAGACGCGCAACACATGATACATATGGGAACGTTAGCTCTGCGGTTTGAAGCCCCCTTAGCGTGTTGCTCGAGTGTGATCGAGAAGCGGAGAAAGACGCGAGATAAACGCGCAGGTACGAGCGGGGAAAAGAGCGAGAGAGAGTCGGAGAGAAAAGGGATGAACGCGAGTGTCGCGCTAACGTACGAGCGCGAGTATTATGCTCGGGTTTTACAGTCTATAAAACATCGGACGGGATAAGGGATCGAGGGGTTGCGAGAGGGAAGGAAAGAACGAGCGAGACGACGGTGTCGTATAACTGATGTGACCAGAGAACTCGCGAACGATCATGCGAGAGCTCTCCACATACACGTGTAATACATATTAAACACACACAGACATACACACATATATATACACGCGTTTGGGCGCTGTTGAATTGCGCAAAAGCAGCGCCAGCGCGCGCCCCGCCGATCGGGCCGATCGGTTACAAAGTGTACGGCAACGCGAGGCCGCATTCCGCCATATTAACCGGTCCCTTCGATCTCCAGCGCCACAGCGGTCCGTCAGCGAAGCCCTCCCATGGTAACCCGTCGATTTGTCCCTATCGAGCTCCTCTCCTGATAATTTCCACGTCCTAGATCGATATGTTTGCACAATCGATCGGTCCGCAACGTGTCCGATGATTCTCTCCGATCGTTAGAACGCGAGAATTTCCGGTTGACACTGAAATCGTCGTAGGCGGGAGGCACGACGGTGAAATGAGATAATTGACGTTTTTCTTCTTTGCTGTCTTTGCCGATACCTTCCGTCTCGCTGGGACGGATGATTTTTCAGAATGGATCGAGAAGAAAAATGGATTTTCGTTTTTGTCCACTCGTGCGCAGGAATTATTTCACACATCGGGGACATATCATCTGTTCTTAAGGATGAAATTGCAGGGATTTAATCTCGCGTTTATTCCGTTTTTCAATCTCTCGATAATTGCAATTATACAGCGGCTCGACGCGCGTGTCTTCCCCTCCGTACGCGTTACAGCGTGAATTTAAAGGAAAAAAAGAAAATTGGTTCTCATCGAGTGTGCAAAATGCACTGCTTTTTTTGTTGTCTTTCGTCGACTTGATCTTTCTCGCAGCGATAATTCGTATTTTCTCGAATGACGCAATCCACGTCGATATCTTCACCGCCGACCGCGGAATCGTTTCCATCACAAATCTCAGCGATTACAGCCGAGCGGGAAAAAAAAGTACCGCAGATTGGACGAGCGTTCGTTTCCACGAGATGTATGCAAAAGTGTGTCGAGTACGTGTATATACGTTTTTTTCGTTCCACGACAATATCTCGAGCTATCGCGTGTTCGTACGCACTCAACTTGCCGCGCTGTAATTCCCGATAATCGCGTCATTCTGATGTAATCGAGGAATTTCAAACGGAGACAGACGCAGAGTGGGAGAGTATCGGAGAGAACTGAAATATCGACGTGCATGTACGCACAATTATCGCAGTTACCCCCTTCGAGGTTTGCGTACGCGATCGCTGCAAATGCAAATGCATTTTCATGCGCGTTTTAGAACATTTTGATTGATATAATTTTGCACGTCCATGTGTATACTCCTGTGTGTGTGTGTGTGTGTGGATACACACGGAGAGCGAAGGAAATGAAAGATTATGTCAAGAGCAGTACGGAAAACGGGAATTCAACGAGTCAGCGATGATCAGTGTGCTTGTCAGTTTGTTTCTCGAGTTACTTGATTGACGTTGACGCGATGAATAAAGACGGACGGAATGAAACGAGAGAGAGAGAGCGGGGACTCTGTGATTTTTTACACGCACGCGATCTGCCACTCTGGCGAACGAGTACAATGTGGAAAAGTTTCCAGCGGATGAGCCTCGGATGCATCTCGTAATTCCACGTGTTTGCGCAGGGGCTAATAGGTTTTTTTTTTCCACTGGGACATACGTGTATTACTTATTTTCGCGTGTTTTTCTCTTGATTTTTCCCTTTGGATTTCAGTATGATTGAGAAAAGGGCTTATGAAAATGACTGGGGTAATCAGTTGGGTCTTAAAAGTGCGGTGAAAATAAGGGAAAGGACGAATTCGGGAGTTGAGAAAGAGGTTCGGACGTAAAAGTGCCTCTGGCGGAACGAGGAGTGCGTTTGGTCGCGAGGTTTCGCTCCTGGTGGCGTGTAAAATTCTCCGAGTTGGACGGTGCGTCAGAGAGAGCCGGAACGATCTCGAGAGGGCGATGGACTCTGGCAAAAAGGATTGCCGAAAAATCGGACACGCCGGGCGCGAAAGGGCCAATTTTTCATTCGGACTTTTTGGATTTTTCGGTTTTTTTTCTCGAGTCTGTACCTGGTCGAGGGTCGTCAGGGTTGCTGCTGGCGCGGCAGCTACTGGTGCAGCAGGGTGGAGAAGAAATGGGCGTATATTGTAAATTGCTTTCGATTTACAAATCTCAGGAGACTACTTTTGAGTCTGCTTGATTTCGGGAAAATTTCAATGAGAAGATTGAAAAAATAGTAGCTGTTTCGTTGGATTGGTTTTTTTTTCAAATTTCGCATTGAATTATTGAGTTTTCGATGAAATATCGGTTATTTTCGTAGTCAGTGGGAAAAAATACATCGATATGGACCATTAAAAATAATTTTTGGGTTTCAAAATTTTTCGTCATTCTTCGCTGGATCGAGTCGGTTCGCTAAAATGTTTGCCATTTTTTTCCTCTTCGAGATAGATGCTCCAACTTGCGCTTATTCTCTTCGCAATTGTTGAGGCTTCAAAATGCCGTATGGTTCGTGTAGATATCTTAATTTTTCGATTTTTGGCAGATTTTTCAAGTTGGACCATCGATTTTCGCCAATTTTCCCATACATACCCCTTTGCGTTTTTTTCGCCAATTTTCAACATCGATTTTGAGGGTGAAGCAATGAAGCTATCAACATTTAACTTTCACCATTCTCTAAGTCTACTCGAGGGCTATCCAAAACACCCCCAAAAACTCTATACAGCCCAGTTAGAACAAAAGTTATGATCATTTGAAATTCCGACTTTTCCAGGATTCTGGAAAAGTGGCAAAAAACGACGAAAATTTTTTTGTTTCAAATTTACAATTTTTCACCGTGCTATCCGATCGGAAATGTCCCGCTGATTACGAAACCCACCGACTTTTTCCCGAAAACTCGATATTTCAGTAAGAAAATTATATAATAAATATACATGTAGTACACACTGGGGATGAAGAGAAATGAAAGGGAAAAAGGGATTCCGTGCCATGCGGGTCGAGCGGGCAGGTCGCCGACGCACACACACGGTGAGCATCCATCACGAGAGAGCCAGCGAGGAAGAACGTGGGCGGGGGAGGATCCTTTCGCCTCCTCGAGGCATAAAAACTCAATTACCGTCATTAACCGAACGGCTGCCGACCCGATCCTGACCGATCGCTACCGGGATCTCCTCTGGCTGTGCACTCTCGACATTCTCGACTTTGGGATGCCTGCGTCACACGTACACACGTGTATATACACATCCATATATATATATATAATTTGACGCATCAGTGATTTGCACTCTACTTCACGCTGTCATTCATCTCGCGTTCGCTCGGACTCTCTCGACACCCTTTTGCGCGATGTAGGTCTCAAAGGGGTAAGGGAAACGCGAGCTGTTTAATCTTTCACGAATGTCGCCATCGGTGTCGCCCTCTGCCGGGCTGATCATTCGTCCCTTCCGATGTAGCATTTACCAAAGTACACGTTTTTCCTCCTTTTTTCCGCGTCTCCGTTTCGTCCGAATGAAGCTATACTTCGGAATCGACTATTGAGCACTTTTCTGCTTTTTTCTTACCTTTAACGATGCATCGACAGTACCTTTATTCATATTTACATATGTATACTTTTTTTCCCACAAACGGAGAATAAATTTCAACAGAAATGAAGCGGCAAAGTGCAACGTGCGGTTGTCGAGCGTTCGCTCGTCCGTCTATTGTAATTAAACAAAAATGTGCAGATTTTAAATAAACGGGGGAAACGGTGCTCTCTAGCCTGGAAGTAGGCGGTGACGAGAGCTTTTCACTCGCGGCGATAATACACGAGACTCGTGTGCGAGCTTTATGGAACAACTCGGATGAATCCTCGGCGTATAGTGACCGCTTTAATACAGACTAGCGAAGCTCACCGCGGGACTCGCTGAATGCGGCAATCAGAGGCAATTATAAATTTTATTATTTCGCTCGTGTACTTGCCGGAGCCAAGCTCCACACGCGCGCTGGTGTGCCTGTATAATGCATAACGCAGCTGCAATTTTCACATCCACGTATGGGGCATTCCGTGCAAAATGACGGAGGAAAACGTTCGATTGATTAATTCATAACGATGACGATTATTCGCGTTTTGAAAAAAGCTGGAGCGACAAACTTTTCACGCGCTTTCGTTGCAAATTTTTCGTAGATCAAAATTTACGGAAAATGGGAGGGTCGATGCGGGAGAATTTTTGAAAAAACGAACGCTGAGAAAGAAAAAGTCTCAACAGCGGGGTAATGAATTTAAAAATAATGCGTAATGAGGTATGATGAAAATTGAACAACAGTTATTACAACGACTCATAAATCATTTTCATCGTCGAGAGAGAACGAATGGGGTGGCCCTTTTAAAAGTGCGAGCGGTGCGACTTCGAGTCCTCGTCGTTGCAATAGCGAAAATGATTTATGACTCGTTACTGCAATTATCGTGCATGCTTGTGCGGTAAGTTTTCGATAAGTGCTCGTATCCGAAGGCACACGGCGTTACGGCTGATATAAAATATAAGGTATCATCCCCACTCGTGGCGAATGCTGACGAGCTCGAAAGACCGATGGCGGGGTTTTTTTTTTTTTCGATTCTCATTTGCTTTCCCCTCCCAGCTGATGTTTTTTCTCCCTATTCTACAAAGGAAATACTATTTCGGAATAAACAAACAAAAAAACAAGAATCTTGTAAAAAAAAAGAAAATTACAGATATTTCGTGCGTTTCGTACAACGAAACCGAAATAAAAGCTCCTTTGGGCGAATCTGCCATCGATCGATCGCATTCGGAGTCATCCCTCGATGATTTTCTCACGGAATGCCCTGTAGATCCATGTAATATGTAACAAAAGCATCAGCTAGGAGTAACGTCGAATTTCCCCATTTCACAACGGAAATACTATTTCGGAATAAACAAACAAAAAAACAAGAAAATTGCAGATATTTCGTGCGTTTCGTACAACGAAACCGAAATAAAAGCTCCTTTGGGCGAATCTGCCATCGATCGATCGCATTCGGAGTCATCCCTCGATGATTTTCTCACGGAATGCCCTGTATATCCATGTAATATGTAACAAAAGCATCAGCTGGGAGTAACGTCGAATTTCCCCATTTCACAACGGAAATACTATTTCGGAATAAACAAACAAAAAAACAAGAATCTTGTAAAAAAAAAGAAAATTACAGATATTTCGTGCGTTTCGTACAACGAAACCGAAATAAAAGCTCCTTTGGGCGAATCTGCCATCGATCGATCGCATTCGGAGTCATCCCTCGATGATTTTCTCACGGAATGCCCTGTAGATCCATGTAATATGTAACAAAAGCATCAGCTAGGAGTAACGTCGAATTTCCCCATTTCACAACGGAAATACTATTTCGGAATAAACAAACAAAAAAACAAGAAAATTGCAGATATTTCGTGCGTTTCGTACAACGAAACCGAAATAAAAGCTCCTTTGGGCGAATCTGCCATCGATCGATCGCATTCGGAGTCATCCCTCGATGATTTTCTCACGGAATGCCCTGTATATCCATGTAATATGTAACAAAAGCATCAGCTGGGAGTAACGTCGAATTTCCCCATTTCACAACGGAAATACTATTTCGGAATAAACAAACAAAAAAACAAGAAAATTGCAGATATTTCGTGCGTTTCGTACAACGAAACCGAAACAAAAGCTCCTTTGGGCGAATCTGCGATTGTTCGATCGCATTCGGAGTCATCCCTCGATGATTTCCTCACGGAATGCCCTGTAGATCCATGTAATATGTAACAAAAGCATCAGCTGGGAGTAACGTCGAATTTCCCCATTTCACAACGGAAATACTATTTCGGAATAAACAAACAAAAAAACAAGAAAATTGCAGATATTTCGTGCGTTTCGTACAACGAAACCGAAACAAAAGCTCCTTTGGGCGAATCTGCGATTGTTCGATCGCATTCGGAGTCATCCCTCGATGATTTCCTCACGGAATGCCCTGTAGATCCATGTAATATGTAACAAAAGCATCAGCTAGGAGCAACGTCGAATAGCGAGGCTGCTGCGAATATGCGGTAGTAGACCGTATAGTCGTGCGATGTATGAATATCGCGAAAAGTCTCGAACGAAAGGCCCGCTGTTCAACGTGGACGCAAAAATAAGTTACGCCCTTCGTCTCCGCCGACGAGAAAGAAAAGCGACACCCTCCGCTCGTCTCTCTACTTTGGTTTTTGTCCTTTTTTTCACCGTCTCTCTCTCTCTCTCTCTCTCTCTTCAACTATCTCGCAAAGTCGACGCGCCGGTAACGCACGAGGATCGTACAATGGCCACCCTTAATGACTCGGCGAGAAGAGCCGCCGCCAAAGCCCGCGCGCTGCGCGTATTCCTCTCGTACGCGGCGTATATACGATCGCCTCGGTCGGTTCCTTCTTCCCGTGCCATTTCAATCCGTCTCTTCTTTTTCCCTCCATTTTGCTTTATTTTATTTTACTTCCGCGGGCACCCTATAGCTCGAGCTATTAATTGACGTCGTTCCGTACCAACTTTGCCGCGAATCCATCTCTCGTCGCTCTCCTGCTGCTGCCGGTGATGCCGCGCCGCTGCGGAACAGCATCCCAACGCACAGCAGCGAGAGTGGACCAGCAGCGCTCGTATATATGCACAGAGAGAGGGAACCCCGCGCGGTCAAACCCGCGGGGATTCCCCGGGGGAAAAGACACGGCAAATTCGACGATCGCGAATCTTCCTCGGGCTTACTTTCCCGCGGAGCTGCCTCGCTAATTTACTCTCCGAGCGCTTGACCGTCGATGAGAATTCTTTGCCCTCGCAATCTCGAGTATAAAACACACGGGCGAATTTTTATTCGACGATTCAAGAATCGTGATATCTCGATCAGTGGTCATTTTTTTCTTTTCCCCATTTCGAGCAACTTTGTGCTAAAAATTCGTCGAAAACAAGACGATAAAAACGCAGCACACGAGCCGTTTCTCACCCGAGCAATTCGCACTTTATGAAATCCCGCGGACAAACGGTTTTGTTGCGCGCAATTGGTGAACGTCATTCCGACGAGGGCTGGACCATAATTAAGCCAAGGGACTGTATTTACCGTATGCCGCTCGAACGCCGCGGTTGCGTGGAGGAAAACGTCGATTAGGAGCCTCGAGAATGGTGCACATACGTGTATATGCTACTTTTACGTTCATTTTGCAACATCGTACGACTCGAAGGTACGACTTTAACAGGCGCGTAAATGTAGTTTTTCGCTCTCGTTTAACGACACTAGAAACAACGAGAAACCATGAAGATTATTATACAGCGCGCGGGAACGAGACGATAATAACAAAAGCGCGCAAAAGCTCGGTCCTTTCGCTTTTGCGAGAAACTCGCTGTCTCTTTTCGCCATTTCTTTTCCCATCTCTGTTTTTTTTTCGTTCCGTTTTAAACAGCATCGCGTTGCAACACGTCGTTTGTTCGTCGCACTGCGCTCTTTTATCCTCGCTCATATCCATAAATCCCGCGCTCTTGGCGTCCGATTGCCATATAAATCCGAGGCGAACAATGATCCGAGACTTTGGGAAAATAGTAACAACGAGGAGAAAAATGGAGCAGCAGGAGGGGAGGGGACCGAAATTCCGCGATTATTCAACGCGCTACCAGCGTTTCGGGCGCAACGATAAATATTACACACCAAAGATACCTCTTTGAGCTCTGAAATTTCGCGTGTATACGTACGAACATGAAAAAGTTGGGATTCATCAGGTAGCTACCGGCTCCCGTTGAATCTTTCGGAAGCATCGCGAGATCCGCGTACGGGGGATAAGAGAGGAGAGACGAGAGAGCAGAGTCGAAGCTTTGTCGGCGCGAGTGGAGGATATGTCAGAAAGGCAATCATATTGGTAATTCCTCGGCTGATTGTCCCTGACCGCAGAGGAGAGCCGCGAGAAGAGATTTTCTTCTCAAGAGCACATCAGCCGAGAGAGAGAGAGCGTGAGGATCTTTCTCATTTTATTCCCGCCTTATTTGGTCGATGATAAATTCTAACGGGAATCGCAGAGAGGGGTTGGGACGGTGTGTACGTACGAGAGCAAGGGGTTCAAGGGGTACTTTGAGCGATACCGGGATGCTGGGGAGCGAGAGACGAAGAGAGATGCTGCGGGCGCTGGAGCTTCATAGATCGACTCGCGGATCGAGGCACGAGAGAGCGAGAGGACGATCGTATAATCTCTCGTCCTTCTCCAGATAGAACAGGGTTGAACGGAGCTGGAAAGAGAGAAGGGATCAAAGGATCAGCATAAACGATCCAATCAGTCGAGTAATTCGCCATGATTGCGCGGAATTTGTGCGAGGCTATCGAAATCGCGTGATACATCGGCTACCGTGTGCCACAAAGTGGTGTGTATACAAATCTCTCTCTCCTCTCGAAATTCTCTTTTGCCTCCCCGACTATTTCAGCCGTGAAACAATCGTTGGAATGAACAAATAACAGCGACGAAATTGCATCGAGCGCTCCCCGGCGCCGTTTATTATCCATCGCCGCGATACGTGCATACATACATGCAAAATCTACTCACACACACGCGGCAGCCGAGTTACAATATTACAATATCGAAGCGGTGACCATTCGCGCGATGGGGATCCTGATAAAATAATATGCATCCACGGTAGCAGGTCGAAGAGAACCGAGACGCGAGAAGATGAATAATTTTTGAGTACATCCGAGCAGGTTACTTCGTACATTCCCGGCACATTGCTTCTTGCGTTATTCGCTTCCGTTTTTTTCCTCCATGCGGTTCAAGCGCGTGGGAATGGAACGACTGCGATGCGTTTGAAAATCTTTCCTTCTGAAGATTAAGTGCAGCGTCAGTGCCAGTGGTCTCATCGTTCCTTCGGGAGCTTCGAGATGAGGCTGCGAATTATTTTTGCAAAATCTCGATCGCGATAACGAAAATTCGTTGGGCTATCGTCGAGAGGGTTGGAATCACTCTCAATCGGGACTGAAAGTACTCGCGTACAAAGAGAGCGGGAGAGGGAGAGCTTCGGGAGCTTCGAGATGAGGCTGCGAATTATTTTTGCAAAATCTCGATCGCGATAACGAAAATTCTTTGGGCTATCGTCAAGAGGGTTGGAATCACTCTCAATCGGGACTGAAAGTACTCGCGTACAAAGAGAGAGGGAGAGGGAGAGCTTCGGGAGCTTCGAGATGAGGCTGCGAATTATTTTTGCAAAATCTCGATCGCGATAACGAAAATTCTTTGGGCTATCGTCAAGAGGGTTGGAATCACTCTCAATCGGGACTGAAAGTACTCGCGTACAAAGAGAGAGGGAGAGGGAGAGCTTCGGGAGCTTCGAGATGAGGCTGCGAATTATTTTTGCAAAATCTCGATCGCGATAACGAAAATTCGTTGGGCTATCGTCGAGAGGGTTGGAATCACTCTCAATCGGGACTGAAAGTACTCGCGTACAAAGAGAGAGGGAGAGGGAGAGCTTCGGGAGCTTCGAGATGAGGCTGCGAATTATTTTTGCAAAATCTCGATCGCGATAACGAAAATTCGTTGGGCTATCGTCGAGAGGGTTGGAATCACTCTCAATCGGGACTGAAAGTACCGGCGTACAAAGAGAGAGGGAGAGGGAGAGCTTCGGGAGCTTCGAGATGAGGCTGCGAATTATTTTTGCAAAATCTCGATCGCGATAACGAAAATTCTTTGGGCTATCGTCGAGAGGGTTGGAATCACTCTCAATCGGGACTGAAAGTGCTCGCGTACAAAGAGAGAGGGAGAGGGAGAGCTTCGGGAGCTTCGAGATGAGGCTGCGAATTATTTTTGCAAAATCTCGATCGCGATAACGAAAATTTGTTGGGCTATCGTCGAGAGGGTTGGAATCACTCTCAATCGGGACTGAAAATACTCGCGTACAAAGAGAGAGGGAGAGGGAGAGCTTCGGGAGCTTCGAGATGAGGCTGCGAATTATTTTTGCAAAATCTCGATCGCGATAACGAAAATTCGTTGGGCTATCGTCAAGAGGGTTGGAATCACTCTCAATCGGGACTGAAAGTACTCGCGTACAAAGAGAGAGGGAGAGGGAGAGCTTCGGGAGCTTCGAGATGAGGCTGCGAATTATTTTTGCAAAATCTCGATCGCGATAACGAAAATTTGTTGGGCTATCGTCGAGAGGGTTGGAATCACTCTCAATCGGGACTGAAAGTACCGGCGTACAAAGAGAGAGGGAGAGGGAGAGCTTCGGGAGCTTCGAGATGAGGCTGCGTATTATTTTTGCAAAATCTCGATCGCGATAACGAAAATTCGTTGGGCTATCGTCGAGAGGGTTGGAATCACTCTCAATCGGGACTGAAAGTACTCGCGTACAAAGAGAGAGGGAGAGGGAGAGCGAGAGTGGGTGTTCCATGTCCGGAACGATTATTACAGCCTCGCGTCACATTTTAGAAACACGTCGCATTTTAAGATCGTGTCTACGAGAACAAGAGGAAAGGGGAGGGGAGGAGGGCACTCCGACACACGGTGTAGCATGCTCAATTAGAGATCGGGATCGTCACCCTTGGGTCTCGCGTATCGGGTTACCCGACGTGGGAGGTCCACCGCGTCTTTTCCGAGAGGATGAGCCTTTGGAACTCGGTAAGAGCCTCGCGCCGTTCCTCGGGATTCTCTTCGTTCACTTTTTCCTCCCTCTTCCACCTTTTTTTTTTCCTCTTCCTCTTCTCGCAGCGATAAATACCCGCGTTTTACTCCGAGATACGTCTCGGCATCCTCGTTTGCAGGACTAAATTCCGTACCCCGCGGCTTTGCATCTCCGAGCGATTATCGCAGCGTTAGCGGACAATCTTCTTACGATAATTGCGTTCGAAGATTTATAGAGAACGCTCGAAGCCTTTTTCCCGATATTTCACAGGTTTGTGCAAAACGCGTCTGCGATATTGACGTTATAATCGCAGAGATTCATGGAATTTGGCGGTAATCGTCGCTCCGGGCGAGCCCCGATGACGTCAACGCGGAAAATCTCGTTTCTCGGTCGCGAAAAGTCCGCCGAATTTATTTTCGCGTCTCGTCCGTGCGAATAAAGCCTCTGGAAACGTTCTCTCTCTCTCTCTCTCTCCAACTCTCTAATTTGAATGCGACCACGCGAAAAAGCTGCTCGAACCGAGCGCAGAAGAGACTGATCCGCGGACGACACATGCGTGGACACGCACACGCAAACGTTATAATTTTACCGGGTGTGTAACACGAGACAGCCGAGATCCGACAGCGAGACGCTCTCGCTCGTTCGTATATCATACGTGAAATCGAGATTCGAGAGGGCGAGAGAGGAGATCTCTCCGCGTCTCGCACAAAAGAGATGACTCTCGTCTCTCGTCGATGATCCTCGCCCGCAGAGACATTCGTTCTCTCGTTTTATTTATAAACCGTGTGAGCCTCGAAGCGACGTTCGCGAGAAGTGTCGAGGTGTCTCGAACGATTAGAATATTACCATAATACGGTACGAGAATCGGCTTTGCCGAAACACGACTAGGAAGAGAAACGTCGGAGGTGGGACGCGAGAATCGTCGTGTCCTCCCGCGATTTATGGTCGCGTTAAAATTGAAATAACGCCGGACGGTGCGCGCGTACAATTAAATTCTCTCGACGTACACATCGAACATATCGAACGCCCGATCGAGGCGAGAGAACGGAGTCAAAAAAGACCCCCGAAATTGTGGGAACGAGCGTTACGAGCTTCGCCGAGTTTCGGAGACGAAAATTGTGTCACCGCGGAGAGAATTCGTCGCCGCGTTTGCCGCGTTGCGAGAGGTTATTATCGTGACGGAAGGCGAGAAAGCGACGTGCATTATGCGGTTTTACCGTCGCTAACGCGTGAGAAATGCGCCGTGTATACCTGCAAATTGCCGCAGCATCATCCTCGTTGTAAACTTTTTCATAACCGCCTGTACAGCGTTGCGAATCGCCGTTCGAGCGTTTGCGAGACTTTTCCCGGTCTCGTTGAGCGTCGATACGAGCGGAGGGAGGAAGCATAATGAAAAACACGAGTTTGTACCGCGGGAGAAGACGAAAAGGCATTTGAAAACGTTAATACACACTGGAGGACATTAGGCGAGGGTGGAACGGGGGTGGTAATGGTGACGGAGAAAATTGTCGCCTCTGCGGGTGCCGTTTGAATCGCCGGAGCAGGGCAAAAGGGTACAGGAGCGATGGAGACTTTACCGAAGCGACGGAGGACGGCTGTATACCTCATCCTTGTTGACTAAATAAAGGATTGCAAACTTGTGATTCCAAAGGCCTCCCCTGGTGTCGCTGGTAACGCCCCCCCGTGTACATACCCTTCATCCCCTTTCTCTCGCAGGTTTTCTCTCTCTCCGTCGGCGGATCGGTACACAACGGCTGCCAATTTGTCACGAGGCTTTTGCACCCTTTTTCTCACTCTTTCCTCGACACTCTTCGATCTCTCGTATAAACTTTGCCGACGTCCAAACGAACAAAACGCGTCGATTTTGCACGATTTCACGTAAAGTTTGTTCTCCAAGCAAGACCGCCTAATCTGCCTCGTTTATCTCTCATCTTTAACGACGCTTCGACTTGTGTAGATTAAACGAGACACTCCGTTTGTTTTCATTCGACATTGGAAAAGATTAAAAATTCGTATACGTGTTATCACGCGCGATGTATAAAAAGTATTCGGCCATCGTTTTGATTCGTTCGGTTGACCGGCACGTAACAGGTTTTCGAGATCAGACGCACGTGTGATTATATATCGCTGCTCGAAGAGGAAAAAAAAAAAAAAACGATCCTTAATCGTCTTATATACAGCGCATATCTACACGAGTTTCATCTCTCATAACTCGTTTCGCGTTCGTACTCGTCACGTTTACGTATCGTTTTCTTGCCTGTTGAAAGAAACGAGAATGAGAATGTTGAAAAAGTTTGCGCCGGTGCGGTCCTGCGCGGGATGCTGCGAGCACTGGAGCAAAGTGTTGCGAGTATCGGATCGAATCGTTACGAAAATCGACAGTTTTTTTTTTTTTTCTTCGAACGTCGTTAAAGCCATCGAAGCTCGACCGAGTGCGGCACGAAATACACCTCGTCGTTGAGTTGCGAGAGTGATATTTTTGAAATTTGAAAATAAAACAATGCGAGATGTATTTGTGTATTTTCAGGACGATTAAAGTGTACTTTATCGAGGAGTGTGTATACGCTTGCATGGAAATTTGAGAGCCACTGCCCACAGATGTTCCTGCCTAATTAGGCGCTGTGAGAAAGGCGAAATTATACGTTTCAAAGCAACTGGAATGAAACACAATTCATTAAACACGTACCTACCTTTAAGCTCGATGTCCCTCGCATGTACAGGGTGTCCTCCGAATTAATATCAATAATTCAACGTTGAATTCGTGGGGAAAATTCGGTGCCGAAAGGTGTTTAACGATTTTAGGATCTTACGAACCCTTGCAGAAGCGTCAATTATTCAAGCTCGGCCAATCGGAATCTACGACGCAGCGTGTACGTCCTCGAGCAAAGCGCCCGTCTAATTAGCCAAGTTTTAATTATTTACGAGCATGCGGGGGTTCGTGAAAAATCGTCCAGTACTTTTCCTCCCGAATAATTATATTTCGATTCGGTTGATACATTTTTGAATTTGTTTCCAAAAACACCCCATGTGCCCCATGTGTATATATATATATGTTATATACTTTCACAGCGGCGTGTACGAATTTAAGTCGCCTCTCTGTAGAATCCCCGGTAATTGGGGATTGATCGCGCGAGTACACAAACGAGAGATGAGCTGCACGTGATCGCAGCTGCCGAAAAATGTTTCTGATTCGAGGGAATTTTTAAATTCCAAATTAACCCTACGTTCGGCACCTTCGAGCAAAAATGAGCATGGGCGACCCTCCCTCCGCGGAGGTGGGGTAGTTTCCGATGTGCGGTAAGTACCCCGAGGCACGAGTCTACCCGAAATTTTTCTCCATAAACAGCTGTCACGGTCGCCATGAAAACGAGCTCGAATACTCATTCATATCCGCGTTTATCTCTGTTTCAATTTGTACAACATTGACATCATCTTCAGGGGTTGAACGGGGTAGGCAAACGCTCGAGCGAGTCTCGTTTATTTTTTCTCTCAATTAAAAATGCCCCCGAAACGAGACAACGAGGATTCAGAGATCCGATTTTTCATCATCTCCGGATGATAAAACTTTTCGATCTTCCGACTGTCGAAAGATTTCGTGTTTCGTTTCTTTGAACGCTGAAAAAAAATCCCCGAATGCGGTACGAAGAAAAAAAATCGGTATCGGCGGGCTCGTCCTCGCGATTCGGAAAGCGTAATCGTACGTTTTGCTTGGCGGAAAAAAAAACATCCCTCTCGCCTGAAAGTGAAAAAAACGATTCTCCTTCAGAGAATCCAAGGACCAGGGGGAAGATGATAAGAGAGAGAGAGAGACGGAGGTACGCAATGAGAGAGAGAGAAAGGAGAGAAAGAAGGGAAGGGGCGAGGAAAAGGAACCCCTTTTTTACGTGGCCGAAGTGGTCTATAATCAGGCCGTGGTGCACAAAACCGCAAGCCAACGATATTACTGTCATTTGCGAGGACGCGCCACAGCGGAGCACGAGAATGTTGACGATACATCCGCAGCATTCGTACATAAATGTGTATACACACTGATGCAACGCGTGTATAAAAACGATTCCTCCCTCGCAATAAGACGAATGAAAACCGTACGAAATTAAATGGCCGAAATCGTCATCGTCATTATGGCCGGACGTTTGCCAAAGATTCATCCCGCGGCTTTCTCCAAACGCGTGTTTCTTGTGGCAAAATACACCCGCGGGACTCTCGCCTACCGAAATCATAAATCTAGAGCTATACGGACTGTTTCGAGTCTTTTTAATGATAATAAAAAGTTTCCAAGCCCTCGCAGCCCTTTTTATCTCGTCAAATGATGCTCGGGATCTATACGGAAACGGGAGAGAGGCTGCGGAATCGCTCCTGCAGTCATGAGAACTTTTGGAGCGAAAAAAATCGGGTAAATACTCGTTCGATAAATTCCATTTCAATTAAAGCGTTTGTACAATTTCGCGTCGGGCAAAATTGCGAATATTTCATCTCCCAATGAAACTTTGAACCCTTCCGAAGGGTGGTGGCTTTCTCCAAACGCGTGTGTCTTGTGGCAAAATACACCCGCGGGACTCTCGCCTACCGAAATCACAAATCTAGAGCTATACGGACTGTTTCGAGTCTTTTTAATGATAATAAAAAGTTTCCAAGCCGTCGCAGCCCTTTTTATCCCGTCAAATGATGCTCGGGATCTATGCGGAAACGGGAGAGAGGCTGCGGAATCGCTCCTGCAGTCATGAGAACTTTTGGAGCGAAAAAAATCGGGTAAATACTCGTTCGATAAATTCCATTTCAATTAAAGCGTTTGTACAATTTCGCGTCGGGCAAAATTGCGAATATTTCATCTCCCAATGAAACTTTGAACCCTTCCGAAGGGTGGTGGCTTTCTCCAAACGCGTGTGTCTTGTGGCAAAATACACCCGCGGGACTCTCGCCTACCGAAATCACAAATCTAGAGCTATACGGACTGTTTCGAGTCTTTTTAATGATAATAAAAAGTTTCCAAGCCCTCGCAGCCCTTTTTATCTCGTCAAATGATGCTCGGGATCTATACGGAAACGGGAGAGAGGCTGCGGAATCGCTCCTGCAGTCATGAGAACTTTTGGAGCGAAAAAAATCGGGTAAATACTCGTTCGATAAATTCCATTTCAATTAAAGCGTTTGTACAATTTCGCGGCGGGTAAAATTGCGAATATTTCATCTCCCAATGAAACTTTGAACCCTTCCGAAGGGTGGTATTTATTCTATTATTCGAGAATGATCGTACGTAAGAATACTTTAGCCGTTTACCATTCATCGGACGTTGGTAAACAACGCGTGCACACATATCACCGATCGGTAAATAAAAGCACGTAAAACGCTCGTCGCGTTTCGTGTGTCGAATCGTTTATGTTCGACAATTTTGTTTGCCAGCGATAAACACATGAATATTCATGCCCAGCGTGTAGTTTACGTGGCAAACAAGACACCGCGCGGGCAAGCCGAGCGATTTCGGCCCCGGAGAGACGCGAATTACGCCGCTTGTTTGCCAGAATTCGACAGACCACTAAAAACATTATTCGCACACATAACACACGCGGGCTCAAGTTGTACAAAAGAGAGTCACACACAGCTCGAGGGTGGCTTCGCAGCTCGTTATCCAACGGGCTACGAAGCGCGATGAGGATTTTAGATTTACGACGCGCGGAGACAAAAAGCCGCGTCGTATAAATGTCCCGTGTGACGTCTTCGGAAGTTGCGGCTAGAAACGTGCAACAAAGATACGTGCATATATTTACAGATGGTACAGGAAAGGAGGATCGGTTCGCAAACACAGTGGCGGGACGGAGATCGGCTTCCACATGGGGCCCAGGAGCGTAGAGAAATGGCGATCGGTAATAATGTGCGGTGCGCCGAGAATGATGCCTTTACGGTCGCCACTGTTGGCTTAATTTATCGTTTTATGGTCCTCTCGAAAGCACTGCGTCGCTGCTATCCGAGAGGCGCGCACGATCATCCGCTCGGTCAACCGCGATGAGAGACGCGGGGGGACGTTTCTTCTCTTTTCTTTTTCCTCGTCGTCTCTTCTCGAGAGTGCGCGCGGGGGATGAGGGTGCATGGCGGCGCGCGAGGGTTAAAGCGACCGGGAATGGAAGCCGACCAGTCCATAAAGTGACCCTGTACGGCATGGAAGGCAGGGTGAAAAAGAGGCAGAGGAGAGACAAATGAACCGCGAAACAAAAGACATTGCGCGGACTACCCTGCGGGACATCGGGGGCGTGGTGCTGTGCTCCCGGCTAGAGAACGTCATCCCCTGCACACTCGTGTACACCCTGGAATCACTGTGCACATTGTGCGGAGCAGACGAGAGAGGGAGAACGCGTTTCCGTTATTTCACCGCTGTAACCATCGGGTTTACTTTAATTGGATTTAAGTCGAATTGTTTGTGGCACGACACAGCGGGCTTTTGGTGGCTTTAACGCCCTTTACGACCCTGTTGTAACGCAACGAGGCCCATTTTTCTTCGCCTCTCTCTCTCTCTCTCTCCACCTCGAGGTATCGGTTTCCGATTTTTCCACTGGTCCAATTGTATCCCGACGATCAAATGCCTCTCGTCATCTTTCGAATTTGTAAAATTGATGAATTTCAGCGGACGAAATATTTTTCGATCGTCAGCTCGACTTTGTCCGGAATAAAATTCCGCGCACTCGCGGGATCGATGCCGAACGACGCACGGTAATTACGCGCGCTCGTCGCTTCGCGTACTTTCCTTAATTGCTCCAATTGGGATTAATAATTGCCCCGTCATTACTCGTAAATATCGCTTCGTCTTTTCCCTTTCGAACGTACGTACGAATTTCACTCCGTCCGATTATGCGGATCAAACGGTCTTGAGAACGGTGTATCAACCGTGGACGTCTCAATTCGAGGAAAAATGAGATAATTTTTTTTTTTTTGTCGATGGGGAAAAACGAGCCACCGAAGCTATCCGAGATAGTATCACGATGAAAATAACGACGATACGATGCATCGAAAAGCCGCATATTACGCGCGGCGCATAAAATGTTGGCCGGCATATAAAATGTTTCTCCGGACAGCGCGGACGCGTTTCACAACGTAATTCGTTAACTCGAGTAATTACGTTGCACAATACACGTCGGGAATTCTGTATCCTTAACTCGTTCCAGTTGGAAAAACATTGTGAACGCTTTTATACACAGATGCAGACGCGTGTGTGCGAATAAATAATACGCGCAGCGTGCAGCGTATACACGAAAGGCCGGAGTGGAGGAATGCGCGTGGATGATCCGCACGTTTTCTCATTACCGTTAATAATTTAGTTGCACTCGGCTGTAAATACAACCACGGGTAAATACCGCGAATGTATGAATGTACATGAAACATGGAATGCAAACATCCAGGCTGCCCATTGACGAGCTGCTGAGCCAATCAGCTCTGTTATTTTCCACCGAAAATTCTATCGATTTTCTCGCATTTTAACCATCGAATCAGACTTTTCCTGCAGCTTGTATACTTTGGAGTACTCGTTCGTGCGGGTGCAATGGGTTGGATAAAATGCAAGCGTGTTACAAGCCGGAATTTTTTGACGCTTCATTAGCCCCCAAAGTAGGTATGTACCTGGTGTACATACGCGGAGGTTGATCGACGGGGCTTCGGCGTACAGGACCCGTCGCGAGGGTCCTTTCCCAGAGCCGCGTTGTCGCTCTCTGACGGGTTTGACAAATTACACATTTCCGAGTGAATTTCGAATCTCGCTCGTCACGTTTAGCCGAAAAAAAACCGCATTCTAGCGTAGTTAAAAATCGGGGGAAAGAAATGTTTTCGTGGATTATTACTTTTGAATATAATTGAATTTTTGTTGGTACACATGCGAAAAGGGCCTCGCACGAGGGTCTTCCTCTTTTGTCCCATTATTTTTTTGATTAAACTCGACTGCAGACGCTCCCGGTCAAAAAAATAGACTCTGATAACTCTTCTCGCACGATCGTATGATGGATTGTGCGTGCGTTTGTGTGCATCTGGTGGAATAATATTCCGAAGCGTCTTGATTGTTGCTCCTTCAATCAGAAACCCTCTCTCTCTCTCTCGTGCAGTCGAGATCGAAGCGGTAGTTAAAAGATGGCAGTGCTACCATCATCAATATTCGTCACAAAAGTTGCATCCAATGCGCTCTCGCCTCGTCGTACATTCAAGCCCTTTTTTACAACCCTGCCCCTTGATTATCGCCATCCCCTCCTCGGTTCCATGAAAAAACGCGAGAAAAATTGACCGTCCGTCATTTCTGCACTCTTTCAATTTGCGGGGATGAAGGATTTCGTCGTTTCCACCTTAAGGATCGTGTTTTATGCAATTTCGAGTGAAAAAATGTCGAAAGAGGGATGAATTTTCGCGCAGCTCGCGAGTACGGTACGCGGAGCTCGCCTGTGTATTTTTATTACGTTATAAACCGAGGAATTCGAATTAATATTCGGCGCTGACGTGTGGAATTACGGTGACCAGCAGCGACGTCAGAGAGGTGAGAATGAGAAAGGAGAAGGGAGCGCCGAGATGTACCTGTGCGAGATGCTGCTGCACAATATGCGGCTGCCGGCTGCCAAGAAACAAATGAGCGATGATCATCTCGTCCGGCATGACAATGCCGAGGGCAAAAGAGCCCGTACTACCGTCTTCACGCGCTGTCTCTCTTCCTCCATTTTTTTTCTTCGCCTCTCCACCATCGTCTTCCCACTTTTTTCCTATTCTCTCTTTTACTCTTCACCTCTCTATTTCTCCCGCTTTCGTCCTTTCCCCTCTAGTTATTTGTCAAAATAATCTTATCGCGTGTGAAAAAATCTTCACTTTCCTTCTCGTTTCTCCACAGTCTTTAAGATATGGTTTTGGGGGATAAAACTCGGCACTCTGGGTGAATGAAAAATGAACGTTTATTATAAAGATGCAACAAGGGAATGATATAAGGAAATAAGTAATCAAAGTATTTGACGCAGAGACATTTTCTCTCACAAGGCCGGCAGCGGACTGACTCTCGCTACGCCCCCCCTCCACGTATGCCACGATCGCAGCGCTCTCCGTCCCCGCCGGCAGTCATGAAAACTTCTGGACAACGTTTTACAAGTCAGACACATGGCCTTGAGATTTTCTCCCTCAGGCGTGTACCATTGAGCTTCGACTGCCAAACTGACGACTCTCGAATACCGGAAGTGTCGGAAAACACTCGCGACGGAAGGGAACATGGAGAATTCATAATTTTGTCTGTCGGTAAAATCGTTTGAGCGTTCCGGCGATTCGACGCTTATTCCGCGAGGAATATCGACGTTAAACGACGGTGAGAAGGAAACAAAAAGGACAGCGAGACGAGAACACCGATCGATCATCAGCAGAGACAAGTTAATTAGCGATCCTGCTTTATAAATTTCTAATTCATTTTTTTCCCCCACCGAAACAATATTTGCTACATATAAAAAAAAAAGTGTGCGTACGTTGGAATTAACGACGAGGAAAATATTTTTTTTAAACGAGCGTGTTTAAAGCTCCAACGTTCGATTTTCAGATACCCGATGATTCTTGAAAAACTTGAAGTCTCAATAATGAACCTCGCTGGAGTGGAGAGAGAGAGAGAGAGAGAGAGAGAGAGAGAGAAGGTCGGAAAACTTGAGCGATTTCATCGTTGGCTGTCGAGTCGATTGAAGCATCGTGTTTCACCTGTTAAAAGCCGAGAAACAAAAGATGGAGGGGAGCGAGGTGGAGCGAGCGAGATGGAGATACTCTCATTTTGTTCGTAAGAGATAATTTGGTTACAGTAACTAATCGTTGGCTCTTTCAAACTCGCCGCGCGAATGTGAGTAGCGCGCGGTTGTGCAGATGTTGCAGCCAGCGACGGTGTATCGTATGTATATATACACACAAGGGCGCTCTCGCACCCCGGCGGTCCCTTTGTCGTAATTAATAGTTCTTCGCCTCCCTTCCCCTTCCCTCGTACGCGCTGTATATACGTATATATGGCTTTTGCTCAAATGATTTTCCATCTATTTTACCATAGATTATTCTCCGCCTTTTTCTCTCCATCTCCCTTCGCTTTTATCCCGGTATAATCCTCGACGGAGCCTCGGAAGAAATTCGAGAGAAGTTTCTTTCAATCGCGTTGAAACGTCACGAGACTCGTAGAAAGACTCGAGCTTAATGACGTTTCGTTTCTCACGCACCGCGCCGCGGTAAATTATTATTAATCACGAGTGTCAATTTGTTTTTTTTCCCCTCTGAAATGTATCTCGCTAACGACAAAATCAACGAGGTGGAAAAGCGGCTGTTTGCGCCGTCGATAATCGACGATTTGTAGTTCTGTTTTACCGGCAATTTGGGCGGGGGGAAAACGCTCGCGCGCTCATTGTCGCGCTCGGAAAGGAAAAGGGCATTATCCTTGATAGCATCCTCGAGATGCTTCATCGCAGGGGATCGTAGGGGAATTAATTTCTCGAGGAAATTCGTTTTATTTCGCGTATACTCGACGCTACGTGTTTATACTCTCGAATGTATTAGCCACGCCTCGAAGCCTGTTGAGGTAATTTAACAACTTGTCACCCACTTTATCAATTCTTTGTGACAGTCGAGAGCTCCGTGTGGAAGTACTTAATATATTACCTACCGCAAGCGCATTATCGCTCGCGCATGGTTTAGCGCACTGCCGTGCGGCGCTGTATGTACAAGAGTAGTAACGTCTTACGGACTCGGTAGTTGCCAATTGAGAACATGCAAAGCAGCCTTTACGTGCACGTACCGCTGCGCTCGCCGCTGTGACGACGACAACGACCGTCATTTGCCTTCCCAGAAGTCAGTCATTAGGATATCTCTTTTGTTGCCTCGTGTGATAGGCAATGAAGAATTTTCCATCCTTTTTCTCCTGTTTTTTTTTCTCTCGCACTCATCAGCTCGTTCAACAATTTCCACGCCTCATTTCACTATCGAGTCATTAAATTGCGATACGATGGAACAATAGATATCATCGATCGTATCTCTGACCATCTGTGTCTCCCTCTATGAAACGACAGAGGCATTTTTCCTTCGATTATTCACCGCTAATCCAACCACCGATCTCAAGATGTACACACGCATTTACGCGTATATACGAAGGAAAACGTATTCAAACGCCCGAGCGTGTATAATATATTGCTCGCGATAATAGCCAACAGAGTCATTAAGGGCACTGTAAAACGTGAAATAAAACACAAAAGTGTCCCACCGCAGATTTCGTATCGGCGTGAAGAGCAAATAAGCCGTCGGACAATGCGATAATTCGAGAGAAACCACCGAGTGTCCGCGGTTCATTGGCATTCGCAATAACGTTCGGTAATAACTCATTAGGATATCTCTTTGTACGAAAAAACGGTGCGCCATATACTTTACGACGTGATTCACGCGTAATTTCCCTCTTCGATGCTGTCGCTGCATTATTGTCCTCGAAATTTGGAAATACGAACGACGATAGCCATAAATAAACACGCGTTCGTATATTGAAATCGCGCGAAAGAACCATATGCTCGTTGGGCGGCCGAGCGAACGCCCGGTAAACCTCTGTCGACTCGTCTCACACCGTCGGAGCCAGCCCGGTTGGAGGTTAGGATCCGCTTGGCCAAAAAAACGGGGGGAAAAAACATAACCGCGATCAAACATAACCTCTTTAGGCGTGAGAAAATTCGCTACCGTTCGTATACAGAACGAACGACTAAGCGAAAGCAGCGAGGGTGACACGTACACGGGAGCAACGTGCGTTCACGCCGGAGCACGAGCTCGCGGTCGTAACTGTTGGCTAAACATTCGTTAGTTAGCCTATCTCGATCACGGTAATTCCTTAACTCGTGCTTCGGAGATACATGTATACATCAGCTCGGCTATAGCGAGTTCCCTCCTCGTCATGCGAGCTGCTCCGAGCGAGTGCGGGAATAACGAGAGAAAAATATATATTCGTAAAGTTTCGTACGTATACAAGCATACGGTGAGATCGTCAAAATGCTGTTACCGCGATTAACTCCGAAATGCTAGCTGTTTAAAAGGGCTCTTACTTTTCGCAATGGCGAATTATTTCACCGAGCTCATTAGCCACACATACGTAATACGCACTCGTTACACACTGACGAAGCATCATTATCCATTCATTAACATCGATGATTGGCCTCTTTTTACTCTCATTTCCTCACCGCTTCTTCCTCCCTCGTGCGTTTCACGCCGCGCGCGAATTACCCTCGAACCGCATCGTCGTGCGTGCGTACGCGTTGATGAAGGATGCATTATGTAATACGCAAATTTTGAGGTTATTAGCTTACTTTTCAGTCTTCCGCGAGCGTTTAACGCGACTGTTATTTTGTTGCACGCCGCCGGTTGGGAAATTCGTTCGATCCAGCGGAGTGCTCGACCGTGTCGCGACGACAGAGAGGGAAAGAATCATTCGTCAGCTTCCGGAAACGCGAGGTTGAATTTGTCCGACGTTTCTCGCCACGGCATCCCGCGAGTACACGCGTTTGTGCATCCTTCTCTCGAAATACATGTATTACGGGTGTATAACGTTCAATCGACAAACGAGAGTTGCACGGGGATAATCATTATCGAGTGTATATCGCCGTGCGCGATTACCCGCGCGTAATATCGATGACCACGCGTTGGATCAACCATCGGCACTCTCGCAGATCGCCCCGTTACAACCGCGCCGGTCGTATTCGACATGCAAATTAACACACAGTGTAATATCTTGTCGTACATTTACGAGAGTATAACATAAAGCCAATTCGTACACGTCCCTCCGAGACTCGGCTGTGTATCATTTTACAGAGCTCGTTACACAGTAGCGATTTCCTTTGGTTTTTTTTCTCTCTTGACTCTATACGTACAATTATCGCGAAAACGTACAGCTAAATCATTGGTAATTTGCCTGAAAATCTCGAAAGGATGATGAACTTTGTTTCAACGATGCTACAACAAGATGATTGACCGAACGTTTTTTTTTATTCGTAGCTTCATCTCCGAGACGTTGCAGCCTCCGCGATCTCGTCATCCGTCGATGCGGGTTTTCTTTTTTACTTTTAGTTTTCTATGACAATTGTAATTTCAGCGACGAATTAATTAACCCGAACGAGAACAGCGTTTAAACGCGATTTTGGATGAGAGTGAACGAGTTTCAACGGACAATGGGACTTTGTTTAAATACGTGTAAAAGCCTTTGGTGGGTGATGAAAAAAAAAAAACATGCGTGTTCACATTGCGCACACGCGAAGGCATAAAACACGAGCAGCACACACGTTGCGCTCTGCCGGAAGTTGGAGCAATTAACGATATAAGTGCTCCGCTGGTCCCAGGGAGCGTGATAACATCGGTCGAACTCACGGTCCTTTCTGTAACTCTGTCTCTCGTTCTTGCTGCTCCCACCCCCTCTCTCACCTTGACACACACTTGTTTATGTCCGCGCGCGAACGTGCAGAGGTGTACGTACAAAGGGAAAAGCAGGTGCCTTTTCGACGTATTATACGCTCTTAATCATCGCGCACCTTCCTCTCTTTATATTCAGTGTCCTTTCGTCTGTTTCCTCCGCAGCGAGGTTTTTTGCAAAAACTCGTTCGTGATTCAAACTTGTTTTCCGTAATCACGCCTAATTGTACCGTTCAATCACGCCACCATCTTTTTTTGTTCTCGAGACTCGCTCGAGTCGCCCGATAAATTCGCGACGCGCGTTCATTTTTGATGAATTTTCAAATCCTCTCATCAGCCTCGTTCTTTTTATTCTAAATTCGACACATTCACAGGATGTTCAAGGGGCATTCGACTGTAAATCTCTCTCTGTACTGTAAACTCGTCCCTCGTTCCGGACGCCGCTGTGTATACCTGCAACTTTCGACATATCGGGTACTGCACGCGCTTTTCAGGATGCCCGGCGCGGAAGCCCGGCAAAAGCTCGATTTAACCACGGGGTTAACCACATCCTCCGATACTCTCGCCTCTTTTGTACCGCAGGGTCTTCGCTCTCGGCGTACTCATAACGTACAGTCGGATACGCCGACGAGAATTCACGAAATCTTGTCGCGCGTCATTTATGTGTTTTTCTAAAGATATTCGTCGAGCCTTCGTAAAAGCCACTGAATCGGCAAACAAAATGAAAAAAAAAAGAAGAAGCAAGCTGTTGGACGAACGTTTGACGAAATTTCCGTCAGAACGGACCGTGAAAAGTGTGGTTAATGCACGAGCACTTTGTTCCGCTCTTATAGGTTATGTGATACGATCACATAACCTATAAGAGCACAGTCGGTAAAAAATAACCGCGCGAGGTGACCTCTGGAATTGTTTTTTCAACGCGTTTTCAAGTGTACACTCTTTCACGAGTGAAAAAGTAGAAAAGAAACCGCGAAAATGCTTCCATATCATGATTCATGAATTTTCAATCGTACCGAGCACATCCGAGAGTACACCGACGCGGCCGGAACTTGACAATCGAAAGAAACATATATACGCATTATTTTTTCGTTATAATCGTATCTTTTCCGTGTAGTTACGAGCTCCGAGTTTTGCTTCGGTGAGCTCGCCACTAGAAAATCGTTAGTGCGTATTACATACCATCACCGCAAGAACACACGTGTGTGTGTGTGTGTATATATACATTTATCGTTTGACCGCTAATGGGGCCCCAAATTAATTTCACGTAATTGGGGGTACGCCGTCGGACTACTCGTTTTACCCTAATAGGAATAAAATAACCCCTTCGAGTTCTCGCTCTCCTCGCCGCATAATTGCCGTAATGCCGAAGGCGAACACAGTGTGTCCTTTCAACCCCTCCCTCGTCCTCCCTGTCTCTCCTCGCCACAGCGGAAATAAGCAAACGCGATTAAGTCTCTCGGGATCTGTCACGCTTCGTGCTCGCTCGTACACGAATTCTCGGGTTCGCATCGGCAGAGGGCCCGAATTTTACAAATTCACTCAATTTCCAAGAGTCAAAATCGTATATTCGTGATGAAGGAACAATCGTCGTAGTACCGCGAGGGAGAACGAAAATTCGTCCAAGGAGAGAAAATGTACAACCACGGCTCAGTCTCGGATGTAAATTTAGTATAATATATTTTTTCCATGTAGTAACTTTTGCTATACAGACATTATTTTACAAAGCATGGATTCGCTATCGTGCTATAATAATAATAGTCATAATAATAATAATAATAATAATAATAATGATTATTCGCTCGCTGCGAGACTCGACATTTTAACCGCATTGCGCGCACGGGCGACACGTCGTTTGCATTCGATGCATCGATCTGTCAATTCGCTATAATTTTTTCCACCCCCCCTCCGTGCGTACTCGTCGATACTCTTGGCGCGCATCTTTTTTTTCCCCCTCCCTCTGCACTCGATCATGGGTTTTTCTTCCTTTCTCGCGGAATCTATGTCTGTTTTTTTCTTTTTTACACACTCAATAATACTGGTATTTCGTTAGTCGAACGACCGCGCCTCGTCTCGACCGAAACATCGAAAACCTTTTTTCTTTCTTTTTTCCTTCATCGTTCGTCGATCGACGAGCGAAAAGTTTGTTACGTCGTTCGAACGCGACGAGACGCGAGGTATACTTGTGGAATCTGAAAAATACTTTTTAATATTGTTTCGTTACGATTATACTTTTTTCTTCCCCCCCCCCCCCCCCGACCTTTTTCATTTCCTTCATCCATTTTCCGAGAGGGACTCACGATCGCGTTATTCCTCGTCACACATTTTTCATTGCCCATTAACGTACATTAATATATATATTTACAAATGTTTAATTTTCCCCAAGAGAGGTACATGTATGTACACGTAGGGTGGACGTCGAGTGTAAAGAATGAATCATCAAATTTTTAAAATCGTATATCTACATTGATTCGGATGATTTAGTCCTTTGGCTTCGTCGATTCGAATCCCACATGGTCGTACAGATTTCGCGATCACAGCCTGTGGAACGATCGATCCAAAATTATGAATAATCGCGGAGAAAAGAGGGGGGGAATACGCGAGAATCGTTTTTTTTTTTTTTTTCGCGTCGATATACTTTTTCACCGTCGTACACGAAGATCGAGAAACTGTCGGAATCGCGAATGAATGATTGTTCCACTCGTTATGAGAGTCGAGACTTTGTGGGATCGAAGGAAAAAAAAAAAATAAAAAAAAATATATGCATTTCATGCATACGCGTGATATAATTGCCATTCGATGGTTCGCGTGATAGTGACACCTTTGAAAATTTATTAAACATCGACTCGAATGATATTCCCGGAGACCCGCGGAGCGAGAGAATCGAGAGATGCAATAAAATTGCGAGAAACGAAGAGAAAAATCTCTCGCTCACATTCGATGCTACCGCGATATTAATTAACTCACAATCAGCCGTCCTTATTCTCCCGCTCGCGTACATTAAAACATGTATGTACACGAGCGCACGCACAAAATAACCACACGCATTTATTTTACAATTCTCGTCACATTCCGCACCGCCGCTGGAAGCCACACGATCGAACAAGATGCGTATACGAACGTACATTTTTTTTTTTCAACCCAAACGCTCCGTTCGATCCCGAGACACGCTCTTCGCTCGCGTTTGAATAGAGGCTCCATTCGCAGCCTCCGATGCTCGTTCCTTCCTTTTATTTTTCATTCAAAAATGGTTTTCTCAACGTTTTTTCGCTCTGTTTGTTTTTTTTCTTTTGCATTTACCTGAATCACAGATTAAAGTTACCAAACGAGCACACGGGCACCCCGCATGGTGTATGTGCCGCTCGAGCGCGTAATTCCGTGTCATTTTGGCGCGCGAGAATCGCCGCGAAGATTTGTGTCGCCCCAGGCGACTTCCAGAGAGAAGCACTAATGTCGAATTAATTGCACGTTCGCGATCACGAGCGGACTCGTTCTTCGCGATTGACTCCGTGTTTTCTTTCCTCTTTTTTTTTTTTTTTTTCTACATCTCTCGATTCAGCCGTGTACTCCGATCGAGGACGACGACCACGAGAGAGCGAGTTACACAGCGATGTATCGATCGATGTTTAGGAGAAAAAACAAAAGTTTGCCCGGCGAAATAAAGTCGGAGAATTCGTGGAGCGAGTCATATTGCGTGAAGAATTGATAAGATCCGAGAGATTGATAGAGAAATCGATTCTTTTGTATCAAGTACACTGGCTATGATTAAAGTCTCTGTTTCCCCCCTCCCCCAATCCCCGCTCTCTTTCCCTCAGCCAGCCAGCGTTTATTATCATTATACTCCTGCGTATCACGCGATATTCCGGAATGACGATCGCACCGATATGCGATTAACCCCTCTCGAGGACGCAATAACTTTTCGGTGGCAAGAAGCGGGACGCGAGAATGCACGAATCATTGACGTTAAATATCGATTTGCGCGAGTCCATCATCGAAAACACATTAAAAACATTACGGAACCATCATGGCGTTTGATAAATTGTCATTTTACGAGAAAAGGCAAAAGTATGGTAATTCCGAGGAAAATACGTGTAATCTCTAACGAAATGTCTCGAATTTCTCGTCAACATAATCGATATCAGAGTCCGATGTCGCGGGTCTCGCGCCTAATTGATTTTTAATCTCGCGTACGATCGTTGAAAAGAGTTCTCGCGATGCAAACGAGTCCGACGATTCCGGAGGGAAGATGGCGCCGGGTTTTCGAAAAATCGTCGAATCCACCGCCCTCCGAGCGTCGAAAGATGACGAAATGGGTATTTACATGGTCAAGGAGCCCCCGCGGTGAAATACAATTCGGAGGAAACAAAGTCCTATTTTTCCCTCGCTTTTTTTTTTTCGTTGACTTTGTCGTACTTATAAACTGTATTTTACAAATGTTTACGGAGAGTCGAGAGTCCGTCAGGCTCGATCGAGAGCCCGTTGGAGAGGTTGGCGAGGGAAGGGGCGCGAGGCGACACACTTTTTCCATTCGAGGAGGTTCACCGATGCGAGACGTCATTAGCATCAGCGTCGACGGTGAATTTCATCGTTTGAGCGTTTACGGACGACGATTCCCGTCCAAGGAACCACTTTGGGGGAGTGTGCGCGTCGTTCGCTCTCGATAGACGATATCGAGTCTCACTTTGATCGATTATCCATATCGATGGAGAGAGTCATCCGTGAGCTCGATCTATCGAGAACGCGCGTACGAACGTGTATCCCCTTCGGTGTCTCGCGCCCCTCTTTCCCGTTGGTTAACCGCACGACGCGGACATTCCGGGCGCACACACCAGGTTCTCGCAAATCTCGGATGTCCTGTGTGTCATCGTGCGATCCGGGGAATCCCGATGTTCCCGGGTATCAACTTTCCTCGGGCTCAACCGTCCCCGTCCCTTTCTCCCCCGCGTATCTGGACGGATGGACGCTCTTCTCGTCCCATCCGCGAGGCGATCGAGCCAACCGAACGTCCGAGTTTATTCACGCGCACGGACGCGACGAATAATTCGCCCGAGAGTCCCTCCGCGCGACGTAACACTGATAATTACACATTTGCGCCGCTTATTATCGATCCTAGATGTCGTTTATGCTCTCGTCATCGCTGTCGGCTCTGATACTCTGCGGCGTGTCCTCCCTCGGCGGTGGCGTCCTCTCCAGACTCTTGCTTCGACTTCTCTGCATCATCGCGCGTTCCAAGTGCTCGCGCTGCGCCTCAGGGATCCCTTGGATGGCTTGGAAATGCGCCTCCATCTCTTCGGAACTCTCGCGATTGTAGTAATTGCTGAGCGACGAGAGGCTCGAACTCGCCGCGAGGTTGCCGAGAGGCGCGCTCGGCCCGGCGAGCATCATCGTCGGGGGATAAAATCGGTGGGCCATCGGCTTTTGCAGCGTCACCGCTGCCGTAGCCTGCTGATAAAACAGCTCGTTCGGCGGTGGCGCTCGTGTGCCGGGATACGGCCAGTAAGACGGCTGCACCGGAACTCCTCCTCTGGTGCCGTACATCCGTTGGAAAGCCACGCAGCCACCGGCTTGCGCGAGTATCTCGAAACCCACCATCGTTTGACGCTTCCATTTTGTTCTGCAATCAGAAACGCGGGAAATTTCCACGATTATTCCAATGGCGAGGGCGCGACGACGCGGCTCAACGTCTTCCAGCATCCCCGTCGGTAAAACAGTACAGAGCATACTTTAGCACCGGAAATTATCGCCAAAAGCGTATCCCAAACACATTCCACGCTACATTCATCCAAAGTTATTCCATTACACAGAGCTCCATGGTATACACACACGTTCCTTCGTACAGCTCGTATATTTACCCGTGTAATTCCGGCCATTTCGAAGCTTTTCAGGCAACAATTCCGAGGTCTCTCGATATCGAGACATCAACGGAAAATGATTGCAGGAACTCGCCGGGTGTATTATACGAATCGGACTCGTGCATACATGGTATATGGATCCGGCTCTATCGCCAGGGCTGTTTTTTCGAGACGAAGAACGCGGAGGGCAGGTTGGATGAACGGAGGAAAACATACGTCAAGATGGACTCGTGGTTTTCGTTCTGCCACATTGAGAGATGGAGGACTATCGTGTCTTCTCAATGGGCGGAGGAGTTCTCGGCATAACAATCACACGAGACCGCCGCGCGAGGCCGCGAAGAAGATTTCCAGCAATCCAGCTCTGGACGTTTCGTTTCTTCGCCCTCCCGCTCTCTGTCTACACTTTTCTTCCGGCTTTTATCGCCTACGTGTGTACATACACGTACGCGAAAACATAAACACACAAATGCACAACGGCTCTTGCGCTCTTTCCCTCCTCTCGATTCACGTATGTAAATCCCGATTGGGAAAATTACGGCAAAACGGGGTGGCGTGCCGCCGAGTGGTTACGATGGCCACACTGCGGTGGCTTATTATACTAACAAATAGCCCGTGGAGTTCAGTGCCTAATCATCGCGTATCATGCCGCACACTCTCGACCCCACCCGTTAAAAGCCTCCCTCTGGAATACAACGCGCTCCCTCCCTCCGCGTTTGCGCCCGGGTGTTTGCGTGCTCGTGTGTTCACGACGGAGATACACTCGCAGACACGCGGAAAAGAGCGACGACGAAAAGTCGAGAGATAAAAAGAGACAGGCTCCGCGAGTCGCGGAGGCTTTCCACGCCACAAGGGTGGAATAAAGCGGACGGAAAGCAACCCCCCGGGTATAATATAACGCTTCTTGAATAATACCGAAGAAAATTATAACCCTATCGTATACGCTCTGTGTGTCGGAGAACGCACGAGCCGGGCCTTTTTGCGTGAGGTGCGAGGTACGCTGATTCTCGACCTTCGAGACGCGAGCGGATATCGCCTTTCCGAAACTTGCACGCTTCCCTTCTCTTCCGTAAGCGCTGCATACGGGCTCGACTCCCGTTTTGCCTCTTGGAATTAATAACGATCGCCCCGAGTCATCCGTCGAGATCATTGCGACCGTTAAAAGCCAAATTACGAAAGGGTTGTAATTCCGTCCTTGAGAAATTGAGAGCAGCGTGATAAATGATGATTCTGTTCGAAAAAAAAGAGAACCGAGTTTTTTTATCGCAATTCGTCCGACCTGCAAAAGTTTCTTCAAGAACGTGCATCCAAATACGGACGATTAATCATGGAGTGAGACTCACGGGGTGCGAATTTATAATGAGAGAAAAAACGGGGTCTCGTGAGTCTCAGTTCGCTCGGAAAATTCGACAATTAATAAATATACGGGAGCGTATAATGGCTTTTGGAGAACGTTGAGACGCGAATAAAACTCGTGAAACCGCGGGGCAGGGGGATGAAAACATACAGCGATGAGAGAGGGTGAGATGGAAAATAGACAAGGTCAGCCGCAAAGACGAAGGGGTTTCTTCGCTCCGGTGAATGTGGCCCACATATTCGATGCCCTTTTGTAACGCCGCTCGTCGTCGGGGGGGTTGTAAAATCGTTCATGAATTTTAAACAAGCGCTTGATCTCGCGCGTGTACTCTTCCACGCTCGCATCTTTTTGCCACTGAAGCAAATGATCATTTCTCATTTTTCAGCCGACGTGTATGTCGTTCTTTTCTCCCCCCTCCCTCTCTCCGTCTCTCCTTCCGTCGTCGACGGCCAGGGACCAAGAGGAGAATCTCGGAGCGCCGGCTTTCGAGATAAAAGAGCGCCACGGTGTTGCGAGTATACCTCGCGCGATTATGTGATGAGTAATGTTTTTTAATACCCCCCACTCGCGTATTCTATAGAATCCGGGCACGGTCGTGCGGTTCTCTCCGAGGGGCAGCCACTCTAAAACACCCTTAATTGCCCCGTCTGACTTCTCTCGCGCGCGTCTACGCGCATGTATACATCCGCAACCCCATTCGACACTCCGGAGCGTACACGGATCATTGATTTATCGCTCGAGATCGTACACTCGGTAAGAGGGTTGTTCTCGAACCCAACGCGTTACATCGTCGCCGTTTTTCAAGCGCGTGTGGACCACTTGGAAATTCGAGTATGAAAATCGCGTCAGAGATGAACGCGCGAGACGGTACCGTTTTCGTCCCGAGGGGATCTTCCTCGCGAGAGAAAGGAGAGTCCGGATCGATTTTTTTACGTCATTTTTTTACGCGAGAAATTCACCACGACGATTTGAGATACAACGAGTTGTGCTGGTATGTTCCCGATGCTTTTGTAGCGCGCGCAGGGTCTGGTTTTCCGACTGGCATAAAACACTCCGCTGCGACGAAGGCACGAGTGTGGTTCTACGACGAGGCTAATGTACGAGGACCTTCTGGCTGTGCGCGATAGCTCTTTTGCATGCCCGACCATGTCGGTGCACCGCGATATAGCTAGGGGCGACATATTTTCGAATTATTATTTGCCTCGGTGAGCGCGGGACACATGTTCCGTGTTTCGAGGCGAAAAAATAGAGTCGCCTGACGTGGATATCGCTGGAGAGAGAAGTTAGACCTATTCCATGCAGGTTTTGCTCGACAATCACGCGTGGCATATGCTGTGGCTCGTTTTCAGTGTATTACACGTATACGAGCGTATAAAAGTAATGGAATCGTCCGTCGTCACACAGCAGACAGGGACAGCCACGCACGGTGGTGACTCTGTCAAAGTCGATGAGTTTTGGCTGGACTATTGCTCCCGTAAACAAATAAAAGAGATAAGACCGAGCGCCAATCTTATCTGAGGACCTGCATCTTGACATCTGCCGTGGGGCTCGCCCCGCGTGATCCACGATTGCACTGGACATACGCGTGAATTTCCGTGTCTTTTGCATCATCGATAAGACGTCAAATAAACGTCATTGTGACGTTTATCTGTGGAAGAAAAAAAAAAGAGAGACGATGATAATTAACGATGCCAAATGTCGCGGATGCGAATATGTATGGCAAAAATTTCGCACGTACGTGTTCTCCATTCGCGTCTGATCCAATTTGAGCGGCTGTATATACCGTTCCAGGTAATCACCGGTAAAATTGTCGGGCCATTTGACGGATAGTTGGCCGCTCGTGTAACGCGGTTGCCGCTCAAATTGTATGGATATAGTTTTGGAGTATAGCAGACGGGATAATAAACATATTTTCAACGAGGGTATGTAACGTGCGGTCGTTGCGCGCGTTCACGGCAATTTTCCGATTGCAACGGCCAAGAATGACGAGACAAAAGTTTCCATACCGATCGAGAGAACTTTGTCGACATCCTCGGCTGGGCCTCAAACACACACACGCACACACACACAAGACACTTGCCTACAAATATAACGCGCACACATTATGTATAGAGAACATCGCGTGGCGATCCGTTATAACGCACTTAGGAGAGAGATATACGCGCGCGCTCGCACCAGCGTGGGAAGCAGGCATCTTCTTCCGCCTGGCGAACGCCGTATGCGCATCGTTGTGATTCTCACGGTTGTAATGTCATAACGCGCGGGCGCGAATTTATTCTTTCATGCGGGAGAGGAAGGAGAGCTCCGTTGAAGGTGTCTAGTCCGGATGGAGCGAAGAAAACGCATCCAGACGCTTCGTACGACACGCTGGAACACTCGAATACGACACTTTGCTCGCGACGATCATGACCGCGTAGAGGGCAAATGTATATATATATATATACTTTTAATAAAAAGTTGATGGGGTCCGGAAGTTGATCGCTGATCGAAAAAATATCGCGCGGTTCTTGACGTGTTTTATTCGTGCCCTGATTGGTCGGGGAAAAGAGTGATGATGTATGTTTCGTTTTTGCTCGAATTTGACTGTTTTTTTGCGTTTTCTCACTGAAATTTCGAGTTTTCGAAAAAAACTCGGTGTGTTTTGTAATCAGCGGAAAATTTCCGATTGGCTAAGATCCTGAAAGATTGAAAATTTGAAAAAAAAAAAATTTTCGTCATTTTTGGCCGCTTTTCCAGAATCCTGAAAAAGTCGAAATTTCAAATGACCATAACTTCCGTCCTAATCACGCTACATAGATTTTTCGGGGGTGTTTTGGAAAGCCCTCGAGTAGACTTAAAGAACGGTGAAAGTTAAATGTCGATAGCTAGATTCCTTCACCCTCAAAATCGATGTTGAAAATTGGCGAAAAAAACGCAAAGGGGTATGTATGGGAAAATTGGCGAAAATCGATGGTCCGACTTAAAAAATCTGCCAAAAATCGAAAAATCAAGATATCCTCATGAACCAAACGGCATTTTGAAGCCTCAACAATTCCCAAGAGAATAAGCACACGTTCGAGTGTCTAGCTCAAAAGGAAAAAAAATGGCAACCCTTTTAGCGAATCAACTCGACCCGGCAACGAACTAACATAGACGCATCGTTCGATCGTACTTTGAAATCGGAGGAAAAATAAAAAAAAGTGAAAATTGTGATCCCGCGAGATTTCCCTCAAACCGCATTGATTTCCCGGAAAAAGTACCGCAGCATTCCGGCGAGTTGCTCGTTCATGTTGCATCGCCATTAGCATTATCCATCAATCGTAACGATCGCGTAGGAAATAATGATTTAACAAGGGGATAATAACGTCACGATAATTTTCTCATCATACGTACAAAGTACCGTGTCGTCGGATAAATCTCGATCTCGCTCCGACTCGGGTGAAAAATATTTCTCATCGACGCTTAAGCGCCCTTTCGTCGCCGACATCTTCCGGCCTTTAAACGCCCTTGACGCTCGAGGATGGCCAACACTGGCGGTGTCTCTCGAGTACAACTCGAGAAATTGCTCAGCTCCTCCAGGGTGTGTGTGTATGCGTGTCCGTGTGTCTTGAGAAACGAATGGAAACAAACGGGGATCGCTCAAGAGCGCACACGAGTCTTTTAAAACGAGAAATGAAAATGCGAGACAAGGATCGTGGACTGCATCAATTTCGCATTCCGGCTAATACGCGAGAGGCTCGGAAAGAGCAGGAAAAACGAGTGCAAAAAGTGCAGAAAAGGTATACGTGCAAGAAAAGTCGCGGAGCGAGTCGAGGAAAAGTGTAATTCCAGTTTGTATGTATATCTCTGCCTGCCGAGAGAGGTCTCTCGTAATACCGCATCGCTCTCTCGTAACTCTTCTCTTCCGTTGCTGCTCTCGCGGACTCTTCTCAACCTCCGTCCTCGTCTTGCTCTCGTCCTCTCTCAAAGCCCGTGTTCCAGTGTACCTTGATGGGCGAACGCAGCGGAGGTAACATTTACCAGTAAGTGAAACGCGGAGACTCGAGCATCGCGTTTTACCTCGTTTCGCCTGGTACTTGTTGTACGCGAGGCCCCGGCGAAGGAACGCGAGCGTATTACGCGATTCTCGATGTGTCCATGCGTGTAAAGAGGATCCTGCCTTCGGGACGCGACGCCTAATTCCAGTGTATTAATCCGCCCGTGGCAGCGACGAGTGAGCAATGTGCTCTCGGAGATCGGCAACAGCGCCCCGTCTTTTTCTCGTATTTTTCTTTTTTTTTTCTTTTTTTTTTTTCCTCCACCTCGTGTTTAACGGCAATCTTTCTCGTACGACTGTTGGACTCTTCGATACGCCCGTAAACGAGGATAATTCCCACCGATGGATCCATCACTCGAGCGATGGAATCACCAGGGATTTTCGTCGGAATGGAAATTACGTAGGGAAACGATCGTTGGATCGTACGTTGATCATTCCAATTTTCAACGATTCCGACGTTTGTTCAAACAATTTTTCATGAAAAAGTTTTCTCCTCGCGAAGCTTCGTGCGTTTGCTCCATTTTTTTCTTTACCAGGGATATTATCGTGTGTAATCACTTTTAGCGCATAAACATCGCGCTGCGAAAAGCTCGACGACGATAATCGCCCTGGCGTGTGATTAGCCGATAAGTAGAAACGATTTCTCGAGGCAATAAGGGCTGCGAGCAATTTACCGGCTCTTGATGATTAGTTCGCGAAACGCTCTGACCGCTGCTGCTGACAATGTCTCTTGAATCAATTGCACGTGTGTCTTCGTGTGTTTGTGAATATACGCCCGATCAGGGGACAGCACGGAGCAGCGTTTGCCTTGCTCGTAAGACCGAAACGACCGTCGGAAACTCGCGCAAAGAGGCTGACCAATGGCGTACAAGACGAAACGAATGATGACGAGGTAATTCGCGATTGTGACGTAGCACTCTTCGCCGGTCTCTCCCTCTCTCTCTCTCTCTTCCTCTCGCTCGTGGGAATTTAAATCATTATCCTGTAACTGTGTATGCAAGAGCGTTAATGCTTTGAGAACTTGAAAGCCTTCATCACACTTCTAATTCCATACTTTAACTACCGAACTGCCTTTCTTCCACTTCCTCGTCTTTGCCTCGTCCCGCGTCGATCGGTGAAAAACTCAATTATCCCGTCCAACAGTATAATGGATACGGCTTTTTGTAATTGCTGCCTGCTAGGAAAATCATATTTCTTACAATAATATCATCGTGATATTAACGTTCAAGGACCAATCTTCGAGTGTCTCAATCTCGATGGAATTATACGTTTTTTTTTTTCTTTCCTTTTTTTTCTTTCGTCTCTCGATCGACGAATCACTCGACGTTCCTCCTCGTTCGAGTCGATGGAACGCGTTGCCGATGTGTCGACTCTGCGGCGATTTTATTCCGAGTTTGCCGAGTTTTTAGGGATTCCCGCGCGACGAGAGGAGCCTTCGCTTCCGTTTGTTTTTATCGCTGCCGCACCGGCGCTGAACGATAAAAACCGTGGGAACGAGAGGATCTTTACCGCGAACGCAGAGGCGCCTGGCGATTTTGGCGATGGCGCCGTTACGAAAATCCCCGAGTCACCCCCCGGAAGGTCGAGACATCGGGGAAACTCCGAAAACGGAAGTGAAAGAGGATTTGTTGAAAAAAAATGCCTTTTTTTTTGGGAAAATTGTTACTCGATTGTTTGGGAATTTGAGGGTCGGAGCGAGTCGAGTTTGAAGATCAGTGGACC